>OX451735.1:309576112-310776112 GCA_948472305.1 Vicia faba
GGGCAATTATTTCACCATGATTCATTATGATTCAAAGAAAGTACCCAACATGAAAGTTATAGACCTCCATGAAATCTAAAACTTTATTCACACACTTTTCCCTAAAGATGCTTGGATCTCAAGATATAAATTTATGAATACATGGTCATGAACTAAATAACTTAGTGAAATTTTGCCCTAATTTAGGCAGGTTTTGGACCCAACTTCATGGCAATTTTTCACCTAGTTCCAAGAGGTATTTCAAAATTCATTTCAAATATGAGTTATAGAGCACATTGCAATCTTTCCAAAATGTCCAAGAACTCCTCAAGATCATTTTGAGTATGGAGAATCGAAGAGATGAAGTTGGCATTTTCTCACTTTTTTGTCCAAGCCATTTCATGAAGAACAAAGTTCTAATCAGTACCTATGCTTCCTAATCCATGCTCTACAGGTCCCCAAACTTGTTCCTAACTCCTTAATTTAATTCTTAATCAGTTGACAAAGCTTTTGATCCATGCCCTAGAGACATTACCTAAGTTGTAATTCCATAAATAGCATAAAGTGACCATTGCCATTTTGAAAAAGCTCAACTTTTGCCACTTTCCAATTCTTGAGCATTGCACCTGTCTCCATTGCATATACAAATCTTACAGGCCTAAAGAAATTTGTACAAGTTTATACCAACCCTAAGAAAGCAAGTACAAGCATGGCAAGCCTTGTCCCTTCACTTTACTTCAAAATCAAGAAAGGTTGCAAAAAGGTGAGAACTGGCACATCTGTTGGAGGGTTGACATGAAACTGATTCTATACTAATATACAAACATAATACAACACAAGACATGATTAGTTAAGGCCTGAAACACTCCCAAGTTCAAAAACACCAGAAAACTGTCAAAACATGCAGTTTTAGCATAAGCATACCAATCTCTCATTTGGCTCGTGCGTTTCCATTCTTGATCATCAAAACACCTTACCTACTTGATATCCAACTAATTTAGACCTTCATCCCTGTACTGTAACCTCTTCTCCATCATCTTCCATTTTTGTTTTCAAAGCTTGCAGGTTGACTTGGCCAAGGAGTTTCAGACACTTTCAAAGCAAGGCAAGAGTTAGAATACATTCAGGGAAGTTCAAGGAAGCTCAAGCAAGCATCAGGCCTCCATCAAACTCACTCTAGTTCCATCCACGATTTCAAGTGAAGGAGGTAAAATCTTAACTTCTATCTCCTTGTACAGGCAACCATTGGCCACGATTTGTGAATAAATAATGTAGTCCTCATTACAACGAAACTGTACATATCTTTATCTTGCATTTATTTTACTTGAGTTGAGAGAATTTAGAACTTGAAATTTCTGAAAATATTAGGTTTAAATTTAGGGCTGTTAAAATTCTTTCTGACCTTTGATTGTTAGTTCACATAACTTATATGGTTAGAATCGCGAGATCAAGTACTACAAATTTCATGTTATGAGTTTTCATTTTCATGAAAGAATGAGAGAGTTACAGAACATCTGGCCAAGCTTGAGGAAGAAGATGAAGTACAGGGCAAGGACTTGGTTCATGTTATGTTATTTTCGTTTCACTTAAAACAATGGATGTATGGCCACCCCAGTGGCAAAGTAGCGCGCTGGTGAGACCCTTGTCCCTGGGTTCGAACCTGGGCGCTAATTTTGTTTTTTTACATTTTTCTTCTTTCCATTTTTTCCTATTTTTTTGCAGGTTTGGGCTTAGTCTTTGGGCTTAGCATTTTTTGCTAACACATTGCTGCCAGTTTTGCTACATCACCCCCTGCCAACTTTTTTATATTTTTATTTTATTTGTTTATTTTCATTTTTAATATATTAAATATTTTCTTTGATGCATAAAAATCTTAAAAAAATGTAAATTTCATAATATTGCATTTTATTTTATTTTAGTTTATTTTTCACATAGAAATATATTTTATTTTTAATATATATCATATATTTCTTAATAAACTTGTATAATATAATTAAAATATATTTAGTTTAATTTATTTATTCCCTTTTTCATTCCATACTCATAAATATTTATTTTTTCATATATAAAAATTTATCTTTTAATACAATATTATTTATTATTTTAATACAAAAAAATACATAAAAAATAGTATATAAGAGTTTTATTTTCTTTTAAAATAATAACTAGGGTTAAGCCTCCCTTCTAAAAATTAACTTCTTTTCCTTATATTTTTAGGTTTAGATTAAAAATTTCTTTTACATAAAAACAAGACAAAAATCTTTTCTTACATGTACATTATATTGCATCTCTAAATATTGTATATTATTTATTCTAATATTCGTACGAATTCGATTTGGTTGTAATAATTTATTTAGTTTTACATTCTTGCAAACCCCCATTCAAATTTGTATTCCCCTTCCCATAAATTGTTGTAATAGCTTAGTAATATTTACATTACGCAATTTACCGCTTTACATGCCATGATTAGTAATTAGGGTTTGTATGATAAGATAAAAACAAAGCAAAATAGTAAACCCTAAATACAAGATAAAACCAAAAGCATGAAAATAATAAACTTGTACACAAGCATCCTTAGGGTTTCTCCACTTGGTTTCCTAATACATAAATGGCCATATTACGCATGCGAAGTATCTTGGCAAAACAAAGAAGTATAAGATCATAGTCCCTCGATGACGCTATTCAAGGTTTCCTTACAAAAATGATCTTGGTCCCTCAAAAATGCTAAGATACTTTGAAAACATTGCTAATCATGGTTATACGATGACCCACGCCCGTCCCGTTTACATCCAAAATAGGGTTGCTTACCAAATTAATGGTAAGACAACAATGTCAAAGGAATAGAAAATGTACAAGAAAGACATTTGAGTAGGTTAGATTATTTCTAGTTACTTGCTCTATTTTCAAAACAACTATCCTTGCTATTTTCAAAATAAACACACATTTTAAAAACATCTTACAAACATTGAAAACATTTTCAAAAAGACAAATACCTTTGTATACATTCTTACAAACGAGAATCATTACAAAGATTGCCTAAACGAATGGCCTCTTTTACAAAATACTTTCAAAACCACACCAAACACAATTTCAAACAAACAAAAAGCAAGTGATCTAAGCAAGTAACTAAGAGGCCCATGGAAAACCATGGATGAAAAGGGTGCTAATACCTTCCCTTTTCATAATCTACCCCCCGAACTCAAGAAAACATCTCAAAGGTCTTTCCTGTGCTTTTTCACCTTTCCTTTTGGATAATAGAAAAGTCGGGTGGCGACTCTTGCTAACCGCAACATTGCGATAAAACGCAAAACCTCAAGTCAGTTCTCCTACTGTATCATAGAACTGGCGACTCTGCTGGGGAAATTTTATAAAAGTGGGGTTACCTTAGGGCTAGATAACATTTATTTGCTTACATTTGTTTGACTTGTTTGATTTACATTATGGTTCTTTGTTTGGGTTTAAATCCTCCACCCGGATTTGGGAAACATTATAGGTAAATAGCAATACATTGTGGAAACTGTGTGGGTTATACCGACATGGTCTAAGCAATGTCTATGTTAGTGTGACATATTTGTGGGTACCGGTAGCCTTTGAGTTAATCAAAGAGAATACGGGGCCGCTGAGTGATGTCATGAAGCAATAATGAACTTCTAGAACCCTTTACTTGACCAACTTGGCCTTTAGGATGTAGTGAGATGACCGACTTTGGTGCAGCCCGAAGTTGGTAGATACTCGATACTACACTCATTGCGGGGTTGGTTTCTTGGGATATTTCGGTCGCCATTAAAGAGGCTTGAGCTAAAACAATGACCAAGGAAACAGTCCAGTGATATTGAGCTCCTTAGAACCCCGTTACTATTATTAGGACAGGTTGAGCCAACTAAACTTCAAGAGGGTACTTACCTATAAAACCCCATGCAAGCCTAAACTAAGAACTTGTTTGATTTGCTTGTATATGCATACTTGTACATAACATCATGGACATCATGAACATCATATGCATTCACTAACCATTTCAAGGATTTTTGAGATTCATCTTTGTTCCTATTTTTGTAGGATATGGATTCAGTCCGCAGGAAAACTATCCAAATCAACCTTGTAAGAATTCCTCCACAACTCAAGGAGCTAGCTTTAAGGATTCCTGAGAATTATCAATTCACCGAGAGGCATGGTCGTCTACTCAACTTGGTCACCTCTAACACAGAGGAGGATATGATGAAGGTTCTCTTCTAGTTCTTTGACCCTTTGCATTATTGCTTCACATTTCCCGACTATCAGCTTGTGCCCACTTTTGAAGAATTCTCTCAACTCTTGAGAATTCCTATTCTCAATCAATTACCTTTCAACGGTACGGAAAGAGATCCAAAGCCAGAAGAGATTGCTCAAGCTCTTCACTTACACTCATCTGATGTTACAACCCATTGGGAAACTAGGAGTGATGTCAAAGGCTTCTTAGCAAAGTTTCTGTTTGAGAAGGCCCAAAGCTGTTGGAATTCCCTAGACTTGCAAACTTTTAAGGAGATTGTGGATCTTCTCATCTATGGGATGGTCTTGTTTCCCAACCCTGACCAACTAATAGATGTAAGTGCTGTCAAAATCTTCATGTCACACAATCTGGTGCCTACATTACTAGGGGATATCCTGCACTCTTTTCACACTCGCACAATGAGGAAGAGAGGTGTCCTTATGTGTTGCACTCCTCTCTTGGAAAGATGGTTTATTTCTCATCTTCCCCAGTCAGTCTTAAAGAATGAGCAAGGATTAAGGTGGTCACAAAGGTTAATAACGCTCAAACATTCTGATATTCATTGGTGCTCTCGATCCAAGGAGAATGTTATCATTGTTGACCATTGTGGGGAATTCCATAATGTCCCTCTACTTGGAATTAGGGGAGGCATCACCTACAACCCATACTTGGCTCTAAGACAGTTTGGTTATGCCCGAAGGGATGGCCCACATGATATGCTGATTCAAGGCTTGGTATTCGACTACGACAACGACGATCAAGGTCTTCGCCAAAGATTCATCCGAGCTTGGAGGATGCTAAACAAGGTAGATAGAAAGACTTTGGGACACAAGAATTCCATCCCTATTGAGCCTTACCTCAAGTGGGTATGAACCCGCGCTCAGAGTCTTATGATGCCTTATCCTTCCATTCTTCCGGTGATTATTGAGCCTGTTAAGGAAGGAGAAGTTCCATACACTATCCTACATCCTGACATGCCCACATCTCTTGAAGACCTACAAAGGGATTGGATACAACTCAAAGTAGAGCGAGATACTTTCGAAGCCCAATTCTACCCAAGTGAGAAGAAGGTTTTGGAACTCACTAGGCTACTTCATGAGGAGCAGACTCTAAATGCCTACATAGCACCAAAGAGGATGCGCACTAGTTTTTTATCTTAGAGTGTTGTATTATTTTGCCCAAGGGGCATTGATGTACTCAAAATCTATCTTATTAATATAACGTGTGTTTCTTTTTGTTTAAAATGAACTTGAATCTTTTAAAATCCTTGAAAACATTACATATGCACATATCATTCATCATAACATAAACAGGTCTTTTGCAACAAGTTTCCTCATCTATGTACTGTTTATTTCAGTAAGATGGATCTCGAATAGACAGTTAAAGATCTTCAGACTCAAAACATTTAGTTTTAATAGTTACTCACGACCCTGGCCAAAGGACAAGAGCAGCTGAAGACTCTGTTGGCAAAGGAGAAAAAGAAAAAAAGAGAAGAAACCAACTGGTTTTATAATCATGGGGAGAAGGTTTCAAGGGAAAACTAGAAGAACCTTGAATTTCGCAGCAACATCTGATGAAGGGGAAGGGAAAGGGAAAGAAATAGCAGTTCCATCAGAATCTGAAGAGGAGGAAGAGGAGGAAGAAGAGGAAGACTACTCCGAGGAACAGTATCCCCCCGCAGATGATAAGTATAGACATCTTGAAGAGCGTCTGAACGCTATTGAAATATAGAGGGTGTCAGGCTTAGACTTTGAAGAATTGGGACTAGTATCGGGAATTGTGATCCCACCAAAGTTCAAAGTGCCGTTGACTGCAAAATATGATGGGGTGTCATGTCCTAAGCTTCACCTCCGATCATATGTGAGAAAGATTCAACCGCACTCCGCCAATAAAGACTTGTGGGTCCATTTTTTTCAAGATAGCCTATATGGAACATAACTTGATTGGTTTTACCAATTGAAAAGGGCCAACGTCCACAACTCGGAAGACCTTGCCGCAGCTTTCTATAAACAATACTAGTATAATGCAGATTTGACGCCTACCCGTACTCAACTTCATAGTATGGCTATGGCTTCAAATGAGGGTTTCAAAGATTACGCGCAAAAGTCGAGAGATCTAGCTGGGAGAGTGAAACCCCCTCTGTCTGAAAGGGAGTTGGTGGATATGTTCTTAGGCACTCTATCGGGCCCTTTCTTCAATCATCTGATTGGGAGCTCATCTTCTAGATTTACTGAGTTAATATTAACTGGAGAGAGGGTGGAAGCTGGTATAAAAAGTGGAAAGATTCAGAAAGATTCATCTGCCTCTACAGCTGTGAAAAAACCCTTCACTGGGAAGAAGGAGGTATCTGCTGTTTATCCATAAAAGAACCAAGGGAGAGCTGAACGTCGATCAATGGTAGGGGCCGTTATGATCCCAAAGCTTACATCTGATCAACCAAGGATTAATCAACCGAGGGTGGAAAGGCCGGTCCGGCAATTCACCAGAACTAATATGACTCTAGCCCAGGTTTTACCACATCTTCTGAAATCTAATTTGGTAACTTTGAAGGAAGCTCCAAAGAATCCCAACACGGCGTCCCCTCATTATCTCCCGAATGCCAGATGCACATATCATTCTGAAAGTCCAGGTCACGACACTAACAACTGTTGGGCTTTGAAAAAAAAATTCAAGACCTTATAGATGCAAAAGACATTGAGTTTGAAGCGCCCGAGAAACCAAACGTCATTTCCGCTCCTATGCCTAGGCATAGTCACAATGCCAATGCTACCGAAGAAGATTTGTTTATTACCGCAGTGGATGAACTCTTGACTCCACTCCTGTAGCGATAAAAAATGTAGCGGGGTAAATCGGAGATCGAATTATTGATTAATTCGTCTCACAAAAGCAAGAGTCGCCACCGCGCTTTATTGTTTCCAAGGGAAAAGGGGAAAGAGCGAAATAAAACCCTAAATATGCAATGTAAATAATACTTTTAAAAAAATTAATAAAAATACAAGGCGTTTTTGAAAAGAGATCTATGGTTCGGGGGTTGGTTATACAGTGGGAAGGTATTAGCACCCAATGCATCTATAGTACTCTATAGGAACCTTTTGAAATATCTGTTTTATTAAAATTGATCGTTTGATTTAAAATAAATTGTTTTGGCCGAAAAAGGGGTACGGACGGGTTTTTGAAGATACGACGACCTAATGTCGAAGTTTTGGCTTGAAAGGTATAAGTTTTGAAAAGATTGAATATTTTAGGAAAAATTATCCTAAGTTTTAATGAAATGCACAAAAAAACATTCGCGTGATCGGACTTGAGGACATGAAGTCAACAAATTTAATCGTTTTTCCCTTGGATTTAGAGGTAAACAGAATAAACAAATAAATAGAAAATTATGATAGATAAATGATATACAACAATTAAATAAAAGACTAAATGGGGTAAATATGCATTTCTTATATTTTTATTTAATATTAATAACGCAAGAGAATTAATAAAATGTTTTTTTTTAAAGTTTTTTTATTAGATGTATTTTTAATATGGATAAAGCAAGAGAATTATCTAAAAAATAAAAATGTTTTTTTTTAGTTCTTAAAATTTCTATTAGTATTATATTTTTGTATTAGTATTAATATAAAGTATTTATTTAGTAAATAGATCTAAAATAAATTAAACTTTAAAAGTTACTTAACTAAACCTAAAAAGATACTAAAATTACTAGATTAAACCTAATGTTAAACTAATAAAATTGATCAAATATTAAAAAGTTTTCATTAAATTATCTATTATTTAATTAAGTTTTACTAATTAACTAAAAAAACTAAAGAAAACAAATAGAAGTCAAGAATCAAAGGGGGGGGGGGGGGGGGGGGGGGTAAAAATAAAGACAAAGCAAATGGGCCAAAGGCTTAAGGGAGGCCTAGTCAGAAAGCAACAGAAATGGGGGGTGTATTAGAAGTTTCGTTGGGCTTTGGCAAGCAGGGTTAAGTCCATTCTCATAATTGTTTTTTTTAGGGTTAACAATGTTTTAGCTTATGGAAAGAGTGGATTAAGGTTTGGTTACGCAGTGCCGTTCTTCCTCTCGTTCTCGTGTCTTCGCGTTCCGTCTTCTTCTTCGTGCTTCTGAATCTCTGAGTTCCTCTGTCCCAACGGCCACCAGCTTCTCAACCTTCTCTTCCCTCCAACGAAAAAATGTCAGGGACGGAGAACTCACGGTAAATGTGTTCTATTCGTTAGGTTTTGTTACAATTTCATGTTTGTGATTCTCAACTATTTGATTCTGATTCTCTATTATTGTGTTGATTTGAGGCATTTTGAAAAAAAGGAAAAAGAAGAGCTACCTTTGGAGACGGAGGAGGGGTTGAGGATTGCGTAGGAGGCCGGGACGAGGAAGTTGACGCTGTGGGCTTGCTTCAGTTGCCTGGTTTGTCTTCTTAATGCTTAAGTTGATGATAACTTGAAACCCTCGGTGCGATATATTCTTCTCTTCTGCCTTTGCCTTGTTTTGCTTACTTGTTGCCTTGAAACATGGTGAAATGGTTTGACAGTGTTGATGTTAATGTTGAAACGTGGTTTTGACTAGCTTCTTTCTTCTTCTTTCTATGATTTTTGTTGCCTCGATGCTAATGTTGCCTTGGGTGCTATCGTTGGAATGCTATTGTTTTGATTAGCTTGCCCTCCTCTCCTTCTTGCCTTGCTACTATTGCTTGAATTTGTAATAGCCCGTGATGATATAATTCTTAGGGTGGATGGTATTTGACATGGTTTTGATTTTTGGTGATGGTTTTACTAGTTTTATGCAGTAGGTTCTATGGTTTTGGTTTATGATTTAGGGTGGTACAGGTTTGTGGTTTTAGACCCTGCTTTTGGTTTATGCAGATGGCAGGTTTAGGTTTTTAGGCCATATGGTTTGATGGTTTATGCAAGCTTAGCATCTGGTTTAGGCCAAGATTTGTGTTTTACAGGTTATGGAATAAGTTGATATGGTTTATGAGATAGCAGGTTAATGGTTTTTAGGCCATATGGTATGATGGTGGTGAAAATGGTTATGGTAGCAGGTTTGAAATGGTTCTGATATGGTTTATGTTGGTGGAAGGCTTTTGGTCATATTGGTTTGATGGTTTATGCAGTAGGTTTTGAAAATGGTTCTATGCAGTAGGTTCTAACTGGTTTAGGCCATGCTGTTGTTTATGGTTATATGCAGGTTTAGCATTTGGTTTGACAGTAGATTCTCTGGTTTCTTGTTTGAGACTTGGAGAAAAAAAGTTTTGCTTTTGATAGTTTTCAAAGCTTGAAGGCAGGTCTCTTCTTTTCTTCTTGAAGGGGTTTTTTGTTATGTATCCGTTTGCTTGGCTTATCTCTTTTTTATGGCTCAGGTTTGAATACTTTTATTATATTCTCTTGGCCTTCTGCACATCTACTGCTCCAACAGTTTGTTTGTATTCTCATTTCATGCTTTCTTATTTCTTACTGAGTTACTGCTGTTCTGTTTTGTATCTCTTCCTGCCTAAACCAAAACCTGCAAAACCATACTTCTATCTCTCTTCTCTCTCTTAGTACCAAATGATACATTAAAATGATGTATGCTGTACTTGTTCTGAAATTGCATAGGCTGGAAAATGATGTAAATGGAATGTTTTCATGCTTGCATATTGATTTTAAACTGCACACTTCTTTTGTCTACTGCATGGGAGCCTGAGTTTTTGACTTCTTCCTATATGTATGGCATGTTTACTTCCTATATGCATGGCATGTTTACGTTGGAATTTCTTTGGTTTTGAAAAATGCATGTGGGACTTGCATATGCTGTTGCTATGCATATGATGTTAATTCTTTGTATGCTATTTTGACAAACAATTGAATTGATGCATATGCTGTTTGAAATATGCAGTGGACTTTTTTTTTGAAAATGCAATTGATTTTAATTATGCAGTTTTGAAAACAAAATGAATTTGTGCATCTTTAAATTGTGCATTCATTTTGAAAATAAAATCCATCCCTTTTTGTGAACCGGGAGAAATCCCACGATTTGCAAAAAGGGTAAAAACTGATTCCAGCCGTTGCTTTTAATGATGAACACTAAAAATAATTTTTGCTTTTAATTATTTATTTATTTCTGACTTTCTCTTTTAATTGTTTTGCAGGTAAAATTAAATGATCAACAGAGAAGCATTGGATAGAAGATTTAGAATTTAGGAAATATTAGAATAGTTTTTATTTCATTTTAAACTTTGTAAAAATTATTATTGCAAATACGTTGTAAATAAATACAGTATTTACACAACAATTGTACAATTAGAATAAAAATGAATAAAATTCCAATATTTTGCCAATTAATTCTTTCCTTCTCTCTAATTATTTATTTTATCGTTTATAATTCCTTAAATTATATAATAACTGAAAATAAATTTCAATTACTTAAATTCAGAATAATAAACAATTAAATAAAACATTATTTGATCAATAAACTTTTCTTCAATCTATTCCATTATTTATAATTCTCTAAATTATAATAACTGAAAAAATAAATTTCAACTATTAAACTTAGGATAATAAATAATTAAATAACATTGTTGATCAATTAATGAATTTCCCTTCAAATATTTATTTATTTATAAATCTTTAAATTATATAATAACTGAAAATAAATTCCAATTATTTAAATTTGAGATAATAAATAATAAACAAACACTGTCTGAACAATTAATATACCCCTTTTTCAAATATTTACTTTATTATTTATAAATCTTTGAATTATATAATAACTGAAAATAAATTCCCATTATTTAAATTTAAGACAATAAATAATTAATAAACATCATTTAAGTCTTGATCAGTTAATAAATTTAGCGTTCAACAAATAAACAACTCTTGACTCGAAGAGTTATGAATTTTAAAAATCAAAAGATCAAAACGCTCGCAATGTAACGATGCAGATGGGAGATGGTATCTTAGGTCAAAATTTGGGGTACAACAACTCCCAATCATTAAGATAAACTTGTTGAAAGCTGGTATATTCCCAGGTTGTAATGAAGACTGCCATCTTTGCTTATCCTCACCAACTGTTTGCCCTCTATTGAAGACAGGAATTCAACGCTTGATAGACAACCAAGAGATTCTGTTTGAAATGCTCCTGTTTCACCTGTTCCTGTTGAAGACGTCTCAATCATAACCATCTCCGCCAATCCTTCCAGGGCCCCCAAAAGACCCTTTAGGATTACATCGGTTCCAAAGACTACTCCTCTTATAATCACAATGCCCGGGCCGGTCCCGTATGAATCAGACAAAACAGTACCGTGGAATTACGGTGGAGACATCTACTACCATGGTATCAAACAAGATGGGCTGCCGCCGAAGAAGTGAGCTCCGAAGAAGAAGACTCCGACATTAGCAATATTGTCGGAACAAGTAAGATTACCCGTAGCGGTAGAATATTCTCTCCATAAATTTCCCCTCCTAAGACAGTTTTTGGACCCGTGGATGTTCCAAAGGTTACCTCCATACCAATAATCATATCTGCAAGTGATCCTACTGGCAAAGACGGCACGACCCCTGCTATTATCCCTACCAACACTTCTACTGCTGAAATTCGAGGAAAAAGTATTCAACAAGAGCCTGCCCGGACGAAGGCTCAACCACTGACTATCCCTGAGACCTCCAAGAAGGAAATGGAAGAGATCCTGAGAATAATAAAGAATAGTGACTATGACGTGGCTGAACAGTTCGGGCAAACTCCCTCCAAAATCTCTATGCTAGAATTGTTGTTGTGTTCTGGGGCACATGCGGAAGCTCTGATGATGTTTCTGAAGACAGCCCATGTGTTGCAAGGGACATCTGCTGACCAATTCCAAGATTGTGTGGCCAGTTTGACAGCTGATAACGGACTAGGCTTCTCTGATGCTGATTTGACACCAAAAGGGAGAAAGAAAAACGAGGCTTTACATGTCTCCGTGGAGTGTAGAGGAACAACTCTGGCCCATGTCTTGGTGGACACTGGCTCATCTTTGAACGTTTTACCGAAGAAAGCTCTTGACAGTTTGGATTGTGGATGACTGACATTGAAACCCAGTAACATAGTCGTGAGAGCATTTGATGGCTCAAAAAGGATGGTCCACAGGGAGGTGGACATCCCCATAAAGGTGGGAACTCATACTTTCAACTCAACCTTCTATGTAATGGACATCCGCCCCTCTTACTCCTGTCTGTTAGGACGGCCCTGGATCCATAATGCTGGTGCTGTCACCTCTACACTACACCAGATGCTGAACTACCCGGTCCATGGAAAGATTATCACTGTCCACGGAGAGGAAGAGTACATGATTAGCCACTTAAATTCCTTCCGGTATGTGGAGTTGGATGGCAAGTTCATTGAAACTCCTTTTCAACATTTTGAAGAAGTCTCTCAAGAGGTAGCAGTAACCAAGGCAGTATCCCAGATCCCCAAGATCACAAGACCTCCGCTTCGGATGTCATCTCTAAAGGACGCCAAGGCAGTAGTAGAGAAGGGTGGATGCACCATCTCGGGACAGCTTCCAGACATTCCGTATAAATCTGACAAGTTTCGCTTAGGGTTTACTTCAAATGATCAGAAGGCTGTGCGCTATGCCCATGCTGGAGGGTCACCTCTGAAGATTAGCAGCTGAGAGGTCAACGCATTGGAAGACGGTGAAGGAGATGGCAGCTTGGAGGATTGGATATTTCCTACTATCAACGGGGGACTTCGCAATTGGGAAGCCAGAGACTTTGTCCCAATAACTTTCATCTCTCAGTAATTTATCTTTTACATTTCTGTTGGACTTATAATATTCACAAACAATTCGCACATTTAAAACCTTGTGTCTTACCCGAGGCACAATGGTCCATTTGTAAGGGTTTTTATTTCATCTTCATATGACATTCAATGAATCATGGACGTTTTTTCACATACAAACTTTTTGTGCTCATTGTCTTTCTTTTACATTTTATTGTTTAAAGATGGCTATACCCTTACACGCACCCACACTCACAAATACAGGTACCCCTCCATTCCGGATCCCATGGGTAACGATACTGCTATGGCCTTTAGTGACTCTGAAGATCTAATCTACCAAGCCGAAGACGAAGGTGAGGAAGATTGTGAAGTACCAGGGGAATTGGCCAGACTACTACAACAAGAGGAAAGAGCTATTCAACCTAATGAGGAACCGTTGGATACAATCAACTTGGGTACCGAGGAAGATAAAAAGGAAATCAAGGTGGGTGCCAATCTAGAGCCGAGTGTCAAGGAGCGTCTGTTGTACCCCAAAATTGCCCTCCCATATTCTTCAGGATTTGCTAAGAGCATGCTTCAAAATCTTCCAAGGGTTGCATAGTCCAATGGGCCTCCTAACAGTCAAAAATTAGGGTTTTGGTTCTGGCAAAGAAATTGAATTTTTCAAGGGTCCAAACAAGTCCCACATGCCTATAAACATTGTCAAGCATCCTTATGCCAAGTTTCAAGACTTACAACACAAAATTGCACAGTCAAAAACCCTAATTGGACAACAGTCAACTGCAGGGGCAAAATGGTCATTTGACAGTCAAGAGCCAAAATTTTTGGTCAACATCTTATTTTGAAGCCACAAACATCATTTGATCAATTCTTGATCATGATTCTCAAAGCATGGCTCAAAAAGTCTCAAGATGCAAAAGTTTCTATTTTTGGACAGTTGGAAAAGTCAACTGCAAATTGACCAAGGCATAAATTCCACATGGTTTATCATAAAAATTCCATCCAAAGCTCATTTTTAAGAGAATGATATTTCCTACAACTCCTCTTCACACTTCAAGTCCAAGAAATGCTCTCACAAAAAGTTATCAATCTCAACATTATAGTTATTTTCAAAAGTCAACAAAAAGGCACTTTAAGTCAAAGACCATAACTTGAGATTGGTAAATCAAAATGACATGGGACCAAGGGCATTGGTTAGAGGACTTCAAGAACTTTCCAAAATGTCAAAGAACATGATCAAAGCTTAAAAATTGAGCAAGATATGCCTTGTGGAAGTTGGGAAATATTTGGGAATTTTGAAAAGTCAACTTTGCTTCAAATGCCTCAAAATTGCTAATGGGCCTCATTTTCTTCCAAGAATCATCACCCAAAAGCTATGCACGACCCATTGACATCCAAGGGAGTTATTTCATTATTTTTTATTAATTATTTTAATTTTTATTATTATTAATTCACTTAATTAAAATTAAATATGACAAAAATATCAAATGCCACCTTTCAAATCTTTTTATGCAGCATATGCCCTCTTTATTTACTCAAGATTTCATGTACATCCAAAAGGGAAAGAATCTCCCATGATTGGCAATGGTTTGATGACAAAAAGATTGAAAAAGATGCTTGAAAATCAAATATTGGAAAGCATTAAAACATGGATTTTGGGCCAGTTTTTCTAACCTAATTCATCCACCTATATGTGCATATTGCAAACCTAATGCTAGACACAAGAGGGCTGCGCAGAAGCATGAAGATAAAACTTGCATTTTTTCACAAAAATCTAAAATCTGTTTTCATAGTTGCAGTGTGATTCAAGGTCTCAAAGGCATTCCAATAGACTCCTGACACTACCAGGAATCTTTTCCAACCAAAGCCAAGTCTCCATACTCGAAGAAGTGGTAGAACACAGTCGCCCTGTTCATGAAATTTTTCTTAATCGTATTTGAATTTACATGCCATATCAATGCATTTTAATGTTTAATTTGTACTAACATGATCATTCCAAAGCTAATGGTACCATTCAATTGAAGAATGGCTACCTGTACAAGAATACGCCATTGATGCTTGCTAGGGTTTCAGAAACCTCAAAAGAGGGGTTTACGTATTTGGAAAAATTAGGCCATGAAACCTAGACCAATGCACTCGTGACATTCCAACGAATCCAAATCACTCATCGCGCCTTTTTTATATTTGCATATGGCCTAATCGCTATTTTTCAGGTTTAGGGTTAGTGGAGGTTTAAAACCCCCGCTATCCATCTGTATTTTCAGGCAAAAGCAAAGAAGCAAGGAAAGAGACGATGAGGTGTTGAACGGTGACTGGACAGTTTAAACATTGGCGCGCTTTTTCATTGTCCAGCATAATACTTGTTTCTCTTTCATATTAATCATGTTCCATTAACCTTACAAACTAATGCGCTAGTTCAATTGGTGGCAAACGTGTACTACAGGTACTGGGACCTGGGTTCGATTCCCAGGTCCCCTTGTATATTTCATATTTTTTCCTCTAACCTGTTCCTATGCAGCGTGCTCTTCAGTGGCCCATCAAACACCCAACGCCTGGGCCTGCCACATGTCTCCTAGGGTCAATCCAAAGGCCAGGATGGGCAGTCCACCATGGACACCAGTCAACACCTCCACATGCAAGTACAGAAAAGTCCACAAAGGCCTTGAATTTAGTGGGCCAAATGCTCCATACACATCCTCAATTGGGTCAACACCCCCCTATGTTTGCATTTTCTTTCTCTCTTTTTATTCTTTTCTTTTATTTATTTTAATTATGTTAATTGTTTTATTTAATTCATAATATAAATTTTATAACACAAAAAACCAGAAAATCATAAAACAAAAAAATATGTTTTATTAATATTAATTTCTATTAATTTTGTAAATAAATTCTAATAACCAAATTAGTTTAATTTTAGGTTTGATTTTAATGTTTTTTTTCTTAAATAAATAAAATACATAAAAATTAGGTTTAGCATTTTCATTCCTTTTTTTTCCTCAATAAATAATTTTTATTCTTATTATTATTAACCATTAATTATTTTGTAAGTAAATATGTATATTAAATAATTAGTAAATTAGGTCAAGCTTGAATCTTTTTCTTTAATAATTAAAAATGCTTAGAATTAGGGTTTCAATTCCAATTAATTTTCTTTATTTCCATTAAATACAAAAACATCAAAAAATAAGTCCTTTTCTTTACTTAATCATTAATTAATTTGTAATTTTAATTTAATTTCTTTAAAGGGTCCAACGCCCTCGCACTCGATTCTAAATTCTTTTCGCGCATTTACTTTTATTTCTTTTATGAATATAATGTATTTGCCCCAAAGTCTTGTAATAGATAATTAGGACATTTACTTTCCGCACTTTTCTTTTCAAAATTGGGTCTTTGTTAATTTGGCGATGTAGACCCGCGCCTTGTAATAGCGTAGGACCTATATTTTTCCGCATTTTAATTCCCGCACCCTTTAAGCTGTTAATCACATGAAAGAATGTATGCCCAAATAAAAATAAGCGTAGATCACCCAATACATGACAAACAAATAATAACTGAAAATGACACACAATTCACACACCACTCTTAGGGTACGCCTCACTGTTGCCTTGCCCCTCGAAACGTGGTCGTCGGGTAGAGGACGTTTTAGTAAGTCCTCATGTCCATGCACATGGCATGGGGGTAGCTTCTAAGGTGTCCTACTATTGCTCTGGTGACCACACTGTCCCTAATCCTCGAATTGACCCGAACACCTCCAACGACGGTGCTACCTACCTCTCAATGGTGGGATGGCACTACCTTAGGGACATTTACACAGCCTAATTCCTTAGGGTAGGTAGATGACTCGTAGATACTTGCTCTAATTCAAAACAAATCAAAAACTTCTTTTCACACCGACACTTTGCAAAAAGCTTTCAAAACAACTTTTCAAACACTCTTGAGGACTGATACAAGAGTCGATCTGAAACTTTCAAAGAAACTTTTTTCCAACCCACTCACCTTGAAAAGCAAACAAACATTTTGAAAACACAAATGAGCAAGTATCTAAGAGCCCATGGATAACCATGGATAGAAGGGGTGCTAACACCTTCCCTTTCTATAAATCTACCTCCCGAACCGAGAACTAATCTCAATAAGGAATTTTTATGTGCTTTTGTCCTTTCCATGTTGGAGAAAATAAAATACGGTGGAGACTCTTGCTTCCGCGACATTTCGCGAACCAGCGTTAAATAGTCAGTTCCAGATCCACCGATCACAGAACTGGCGACTCTGCTGGGGATTCTTATAAAGTGAGGTGTACCTTAGGACTAAGATCACTTGTGTTTTCAATTGTCTGAATTATTTGCTTTAATATTGTGGGCATGTCGCGGGAGTTACATAGATCCTAACCCGGATCTGGGGATACCCTGTTTAGGTAGCATAAGCTGTGAGGGACCTGTCCGGCGTAGACCGACATGGGAGAAGCAGTGGCTACGTTGGTGTGGCGCCTTGGTCTGTACCGATATCCCTTGTGTTGCAACGAGGAGAATATGGGTCTTCTGAGGAGTCATTAAGCACCAACAGACCTTAGAACCTTAAATGACACAACTTGGCCAATAGAACAGTAGCAGTATGCTATGCCCATTGAGGCTAAACTCTCGTGATGGTTCTGGCCGCAAGAAAAGATTGCGATGCTGGAGTTATGACCGATTGAGGGTAGTCAGTGATATTGGGATCCTCTAAGAACCCGGTTACTTTTGATAGGACAGGTATAAACCAATAAACTGAAAGAGGGTAATACCTAGACCTCATGCTGGCCTAAACTTTAAGGGTTTGTCTTGTGTGACTTGTGTGCCTTATCATGTTTGCCTTTGTAAATATTTGTGGTGTGCTTTATCATAACATCATAACATCATGAGCATTGCATGCATCCTGCATAAGGACTGACCATTTCAAAGACAAGAGGGTTTCACCTTTGCTCTGTTTTGTAGGATATCATGATGCCTATGCGAAGGAATACTATCCGGTTCAACTTTGTTCACCCACCTGAGTTACTTGAAGAATTGGTTAGCAGAATTCCAAACACCACTTCCTTCATCCAGAGGCATGGTTCTCTTCTCAGTTTAGTCACTGCAAAGCGGGATCAACAGTTGATGAGTGTCCTGACCCAGTTCTATGACCCTCTGTACCAGTGCTTCACCTTTCAAGACTTCCAGCTGGTCCCTACCCTGGAAGAGTTCTCTGATTTGCTTGGTATCCCTATCTTGGATCAGACTCCCTTCACTGGTTAGGAAAGGACTCTTAGGCTTGAGGAGGTTGCTGCAGCTCTTCCCTTGACCCATCAAGAAGTAATGGATAACTGGGTGACTAGAAGCGGAGTTAAGGGTTTCTTGGCCAAGTTTCTGATTGGTAAAGCTAACAGTTTCTGGAATGACTTGGACTTTAGGGCATATGAAGAAATCTTGGCTCTCTTAATCTATGGGCTAGTCTTGTTTCCTAATCCTGACAACTTCATCAATGTCACTGCCATAAGGATCTTCATGTCTCAGAATCCTGTGCCCACTCTCTTGGGTGACATCCTGCAACAACTTTATGCTCGTACTGCCCGAAGACGAGGAACTCTGTAGTGTTGTATCCCTTTGTTGGTGAGGTGGTTTATTTCGCACCTCCCTAAGTTCGTACTGAAGAACCAAGAAGGAAGAGGTTGGGCTCATAGGTTAATGTCTCTCACTGATAAAGACATCATTTGGACTTTCAGAGGTTTGGATGAGATAGCTGTTATTGATCGTTGCGGAGAATACCCTAATGTTCCTTTGATTGGTACTCAAGGAGGAATCTCTTACAATCCATGTCTAGTGCTCCGTCAGTTTGGAAGGGCCAGAAGAGCAGGGCCTCATGAGATGTTGGTGCCCCACATCAGTTTTGAGTTTCAGGTGGATAGTGACGAGCTGCGTCGTAGGTTCATCAAGGCTTGGGACAGAGTTCATAAAGCTGACCCACAAGAGTTGGGGCCAAAGACTTCTCTACCTATGGAAGCCTACTACAAATGGGTTCGCATCCGTGCTCAGAAGTTAGGTATGCCATACGAAGCTGTCAGACCCGTCATTCTTGAGTATCCTGACAAAGATGGGGCTCCTCCAACTGTCCTCCCTCCTCAGATACCTACTGATTATGAGACATTAAAGAGGTCTTGGTCGCAACTGCGAGAAGAACGGGATTCTTATCGGGAAAAGTTCAACGAGCAGGAATTGAAGGTCCAGAAGCTGACAAAGCAGTTGGAGAATGAGCGAGCTCTGAATGACTATATCCGTACTGAGAAGAGGAGACCCTGGGATCAATTATGAACTTTGGATGTTCTTTTACAGTTTTATTTCCCTTTTCAGTATTTCCATTTTATGTAACGCCTAAGGGCAACCTGTTGAACAATTTAAATTTCAAAGTTGAATCTAATGAAGTGTGTTCCTTTTTGTTTACAAAGTTGATTCCTGATTGTCTTTGAAAACATAAATCATACGCATTCCATTCATCATGTGCATAGCAGGTATTCGTCTTTTCAGGTTGCTTACTGTTCTTCGCTGTTTATTTCAGCATCATGAACCCTGAATCATCAACCGAGATGTCTATCAAGGCCCTTCAGGCGCAGAATGCACAATTTCAAGAGCTGATCATGGGTTTGGCTCAAGGCCAAGAAGAGCTGAAGGATCTGCTCCTGAAGAAGGAGAAGAAGAAGAAGAGAACTGTTCTTTTCAACTCAGGCCGGAGGTTTGGTAATACTCTGCAGAATGAGGAAGCTGGTTCTTCTGTAGGCAAAGACAGTCCCCAGGGGGGAAAGGCTCCAAGTCCAGTAGTCTCTGACAACGAGACTGATTTTAATGAGGAACAGTATCCTCCGGCTAAAGACAGATACAAGCAGCTGGAAGACCGTCTGAACGCCATGGAGATCCAACAAGTGCCTGGGCTGGATTTCGGAGACTTGGGCTTATCTACTGGTGTGATCATTCCTCACAAGTTTAAGGCACCATCTTTCACCAAGTATGACGGGGCGTCTTGCCCCAAGCTACACCTCAGATCTTATGTGCGGAAGATTCAACCGTACACAGTGGACAAGAACTTATGGATCCACTTCTTCCAGGAGAGTCTTTCAGGGACTCATCTCGAATGGTTCTATCAGCTGGATGGAACCAAAGTTCGTAACTGGGAGGAGTTGGCTACTGCTTTTTACAAGCAGTATCAATATAATGCCGACCTTGCTCCTACACGTACCCAACTCCAGGGTATGTCTCTAGGGTCAGGCGAAGGTTTTAAAGAGTATGCGCAGAAGTGGAGGGATCTGGCTGGCAGGGTGCATCCTCCGTTAACAGACAGTGAGCTGGTGGATATGTTCTTGGGGACCCTCTCCGGGCCATTCTTCAATCATCTCATCAGTAATTAGTCTGCAGGGTTCACTGACCTTATTCTGACTGGGGAGAGGATAGAGGCTGGAATGAAGTCCGGTAAAATTCAGAAAGGTGCGTCTTCGAGTTCTGAGAAGAAAACTTTTAAGAAGGAGGCCAGTGCTGTGTATGGGCCTAGAAGGAAAGATAAACCAGAGCGCCGCCAGTCTGTCAACGCGGTGGTTATTGCTAAGCCTGTTGTCGCTCCTCGGCAAACCAATCAACAAAGGGCTGAAAGACCCATAAGAGAGTTTACCCGGCTGAGTATGACCTTGTCACAAATCTTGCCGCAGCTGTTATCCACCAACTTAGTGACTGTCAGGGAGGCCCCGAAGGTTGTGAATACTGCCTCTTAGAAGTATAATCCAAATGCCCGCTGTGCTTATCACTCCGATAGCCCGGGGCATTCTACTGATGACTGTTGGGCCCTGAGGAATAAGGTGCAAGACCTTATTGATGCGAAGGAGATACAATTTGAGGCGCCTGAAAGGCCAAATGTGGTGACTGCTCCTATGCCCCAGCATGGAGTAAATGCCATTGATGAAGACTTATATGCCGTTTCTGTGAATGATGTAGCTACTCCTCTGATGACTGTTAAGAGGAACCTACTGCTGGCCGGTTTATTTCCGGGTTGTAGTGAGAGTTGCCTTTTGTGTGCTGTTTCCCTTACTGGTTGTCCGTTGCTGAAGTTAGGCATCCAAGGCCTGATGGATAGCAAGGAAATTCTGTTCAAGAAGACCGCTGTTCCTTTTGTTCCTGTGGAAGAAGTATCCGTCGTTACAATTTTCAATAATCCAATCAAGGCTCCCCCGAGGAAGCCAGTTAAAATCATGACTGTCGCACCCATTGTTATTACTGTTCCGGGGCCCCTCCCCTATGAATCTGATAAGGCTGTCCCATGGCAATATGGGGCAGATGTATATGTACATGGTATAAAGCAAGAATTCAACACTGGTACCAGCATCAGCAATATCACTGGTCCAGCCAAAGTAACTCGTAGTGGCAGGCTCTTCTCGCCTGACATTGCACCACCTGCTATTAGAAGACCTCTCATTATAACGCCTGCAAGTGCGCCTGTTTCTACTTCTGATCAAGTTGCTTCCCCTGCTGCCGAGTCATCTAATACTCGGGGCAAAGGGATTGAAGATGAGCCTGCCCGGATGGAGGCGTCAAAAACTGTGAATGTTGAAGCCTCCCAGCAAGAGATGGAGGAAATTCTCAAAATAATCAAGAAGAGTGATTTTAATGTTGTTGAACAGCTGGGGCATACCCCCTCCAAGATCTCTATGCTCTCCTTGCTGATGTGCTCAGAGGCCCATGCTAAGGCCCTGATTTCATTTCTAAAGACGGCCCATGTGCCACAAGAGACCTCTGCAGACCAGTTTACTGATTGCGTAGCCAATTTGACAGCTGACAATGGTTTGGGTTTCTCGGATGCTGACCTTACCGCCAAGGGAAAGAACCACAATGATGCCCTGCATGTCTCTATAGAATGCAGGGGCACTACTCTTGTGCACGTGTTGGTGGACACCGGTTCTTCCCTGAATGTGCTACCCAAAAAGGCCTTAGACCGGTTGGATTGTGAGGGCCTGGAGCTGAAACCTAGCAACATCATTGTTCGAGCCTTTGACGGATCGAAGAGGATGGTTCATGGAGAGGTAGACATTCCTATTCGTGTGGGTTCCCAAGTATTCGACTCAACTTTCTATGTGATGGATATTCGTCCATCTTATTCCTGTTTACTGGGTCGACCTTGGATTCACAAAGCTGGGGCAGTGACGTCTACCCTACACCAGAAGCTCAAGTACCCTGTCAGAGGGAAGATTGTCACTGTGCAGGGAGAGGAGGAATATATGGTGAGTCATCTGAATTCCTTCCGGTACATCGAGATGGATGGGGAGTTTATTGAAACCCCCTTTCAGCATTTTGAAGAGGTACCTCCAACATTGGCAGCAGCAAAAACAGTGGTTGAAGAGGACTTTCCTTTGAAGATGTCTTCCTTGAAGGACGACCGGGCTGTGATCGAGAAAGGTGGATGTGCTAACTGGGGCAGGCTCCCTGATTTTACTCCTAAGACTAATAAGTTTGGGCTGGGTTTTACTGCAGAGGCTCAGAGGGCTGTGCGCAAAGCTAAGACCAGAAGACCTCCTGTGCTCATCACCAATCCAGGAGTGAATGTTATTGGGGATGAAGATGAAGTGGAAGAATCAGAGTTCGATAGCTGGATCTACCCGACGACTGACGGTAGATTGAACAATTGGACTGCCAAAGATCATACACCTGTTACTTTTGTTATGCAGTAATGGATTCCTTTGTTTTTGTTATTTGTAATAAACAATGAATTAAAACTCTATGGCCCGATGTCTTACCCGGGGCACCGTGGCTTCATTTGTGAGGGCATATTAATTGTCATTTCATATATCATGAATAAAGACCTTGGACATTTTCTCGCACTTCAAATCTTATGCTCCTTTTCTTTCTTTCCTTTCTTTATATATTGCAAAACAGCTGTATTTACACACACTCACTCATACAGGTTTCAATCCACTCTGGATCTCACTGGTAACGACTCTGCTACTGCCAGTTATGACTTCGAAAATCCGATCAACTTAGCCGAAGACGAAGGTGAAGATGATTGCGAAGTGCCTGGCGAGCTTGCAAGACTGTTACTCTAGGAAGAGAGGGCAATTCAACCACATGAAGAGCCGGTAGAAACAATAAATCTGGGTACTGAGACAGATAGAAAGGAGGTTAAGATTGGTGCCAATCTGGAGCCTAGCGTAAAACAACGGTTGACTCAGATGTTACATGATTATGTGGAGATCTTTTCCTGGTCCTACGAAGACATGCCTGAGTTGGATACCGACATCGTGGTCCATCATTTGCCTACCAAGGAAGACTGTCCTCCGGTTAAGCAAAAGGTCCGCCGTATGCGTCCAGAGATGTCTGAGAAGATCAAAGCTGAGGTTATGAAGTAATTCGATGCCGGATTTCTTGCAGTAACTTCTTACCCTCAGTGGGTTGCCAATGTGGTGCCGGTACCAAAGAAAGATGGAAAGGTCAGAATGTGTGTCGACTACAGGGATCTGAACAGGGCCAGCCCCAAAGATGACTTTCCCCTACCTCACATTGACGTTCTGGTTGACAATACTGCTCAGCACAAGGTATTATCCTTCATGGATGGTTTTTCAGGGTATAATCAGATCAAGATGGCTCCTGAAGATATGGAAAAGACTACCTTTGTTACTCAGTGGGGCACCTTCTGCTACAAGGTCATGCCTTTTGGACTGAAAAACGCTGGGGCAACCTACCAACGTGCCATGGTTGCTTTATTTCATGACATGATCCATCATGAGATAGAAGTGTATGTCGACGACATGATTGCAAGGTCCCAAACTGAGGAGGAACACCTTGACCATCTGCAGAAACTGTTTGACAGTTTGAAACTGTATAAGCTGAGGTTGAACCCGAACAAGTGCACCTTCGGGGTAAGGTCTGGAAAATTGCTAGGCTTCGTCGTAAGTGACAAGGGTATTCAAGTGGACCCTGCCAAGGTTAAAGCCATTCAAGAGATGCCAGTTCCTAAGACAGAGAAAGAAGTCAGAGGCTTTCTAGGACGTCTGAACTACATTGCCCGATTCATCTCGCACCTAACCGCTACTTGTGAACCAATCTTCAAGCTGCTGAAGAAAGATCAGGTAGTACGTTGGAATGATGAATGTCAGGCTGCTTTTGACAGAATCAAAGAATATCTCCAAGAACCACCCATTCTTATGCCACGGGTTGAAGGGAGACCTCTGATATTATACCTGACAGTACTTGACAACTAAATGGGGTGTGTGCTGGGGCAGCATGACGAGTCTGGCCGAAAAGAGCATGCCATTTATTACCTTAGAAAAAAGTTTACCGACTGTGAGACCCGATACTCACTGCTTGAGAAAACTTGCTGCGCTTTGGTATGGGCTGCTCGCCGGCTGAGACAGTATATGCTGACTCACACTACCTTGTTGATCTCAAAGATGGATCCCATAAAGTACATATTTGAAAAGCCTACTCTGTCTGGGAGAATAGCAAGATGGCAAATGATCTTGACGGAATACGACATCCAGTACACGACCCAGAAAGCTATCAAGGGGAGTGTATTGGCAGACCACTTGGCACATCAAGCAGTAGACGACTATCAGTCAATGAACTTTGAATTTCCTGACGAAAGCATCATGATAGTGACTGATTGTGAAGTACCTGGACCGGATGAAGGACTTGAGGAAGGATCCCGATGGTCTATGCACTTTGACGGAGCCTCCAACGCTTTGGGTAACAGCATCGGCGCTGTGATCATATCTCCTCAAGGCACTCATACTCCACTTACTGCCCGGCTATGTTTCAACTGCACCAACAACATGGCGGAGTATGAGGCATGCATCATGGGTCTTCAAGCTGTGATTGACTTAAGGATCAAGTTTCTGAGTGTCTTTGGAGATTCCGCTCTCGTGATCAACCAGATCAAAGGAGAGTGGGATACGAAACATCCGAATCTTATTCCTTACAAAGAATGTGTGCTGACCTTGATCCCCCACTTCACAGAGATAACTTTTAAACATTTCCCAAGAGAGGAGAATCAGTTGGCGGACGCGTTAGCTACGATGTCTTCTATGTTCAAAGTCAAGTGGGACAATGAGGCTCCCCGGATCATCATTTGGAAACTGGACGAACCGGCATACTGTTGTTATCTTGAGACTGAGGTAGTGACTGAGAAACCTTGGTACCATGAGGTGAAGAGATACTTGGAAGCTCAGGAGTATCCTGAAGGTGCCTCTGTCAACGATAAGAGGTTTCTGAGAAGGTTCGCAGCGAAGTTCTTCCTCAGCAACGGCATCCTGTACAAGCGAAACCATGATTTGACCTTACTGTGTTGTGTGGATAAAACCGAAGCAGAAAGGATCATGGCGGAGCTACATGAAGGTACCTTCGGAACACATTCCAGTAGACACACTATGGCAAAGAAAATCCTTCGGGCAGGGTATTTCTGGTCCACAATGGAAGCCGACTGTTACCAACATTCTCGGACATGTCACAAATGCCAGATTTATGCAGACAAGGTGCACATTCCTCCAGTTCCTCTGAATGTCCTGACTGCACCTTGGCCTTTTGCAATGTGGGGTATAGATATGATCGATGAGATTAAACCTACGGCATCCAACGGGCATCGCTTCATCCTGGTAGCAATTGATTACTTCACGAAGTGGGTTGAGGCAGCTTCCTACGCCACTGTAACCAAGAATGTCGTGGCACGGTTCATTCGGCATAACCTGATCTATCGATACAGCGTCCCAGAAAGGATCATTACCGACAACGGTACCAATCTCAATAACAAGATGATCACTGAGCTCTGCGAGCAATTTAAGATACAGCACCACAACTCTTCTCCTTACCGGCCGAAGATGAATGGGGCTGTAGAAGCAGCGAATAAAAATATCAAGAAAATTGTGCAGAAGATGACAGTGACTTATAAAGATTGGCACGAGATGTTACCATTTGCTCTACATGGGTACCGTACCTCAGCAAGGACGTCAACTGGGGCAACTCCTTTCTCCTTGGTCTACGGTATGGAGGCAGTCTTGCCGATCAAAGTGCAAATACCTTCCCTCCGGATAATGAAGGATGCAGATCTGAGCGAAGATGATTGGATCCAGACACGACTTGATCAATTAAACCTAATTGACGAAAAGAGACTTGCCGCTATTTGTCATGGTCAGACGTATCAAAAACGGATCATCAGGGCATTTAACAAGAAAGTCAAACCACGAGAGTATCAAGTTGGGGATCTGGTAATCAAGCGCATCATCCTTCCTCAGAGTGATCCAAGGGGCAAATGGACCCCTACGTACGAAGGGCCATTTATGGTTAAACATGTGTTCTCAGGAGGAGCCATGATCCTAACCACCATGGATGGTGACGACCTTCCTCACCCCGCCAATGCAGACATAGTAAAAAGATACTACGCATGAGAAAAGACCCGCTAGGTTGACATACCTAGGAAAAAATTAGGGTTTCCCGGTGAACCAAAAGGGTTCGGGCAAAATGAAGGGATGAAATAAAAAATCTCTGTACACCCGGCAAGTCGAAAACCTGAAAAGGCGGCTTGGGCAAAAATGGGTATCCCGGTGGACTGAAAACCCGAAAGGGCGGTCCAGGCAAAAGTTAGGGATAAAGCGTAATACTATGTCTCATCGGATCACCCTGTATCCAGAATCCGGTATCAACATCAAGTTCAGACGGCATCAATCAATCAGCTTCATCTTCAGCTAGGTCATCAAGTGATGAGACGCTCGAAGATATAAAGGCGATAGCAGAGTTGGAACCCAGTGGGATTATTCTTTTCACACAGCTGTTTTATTTTCCCTTTGTACAAATTGTATAAACTCTTTTATTCGGCGGCGTTCTCTTACTAGGACGTCAGCCTCTTGTACATAAACGCCTATTTACAGGCAAATTCAAAAATCAATATAAATACACTTTTCAGACAAATTGCCTGTTGTTTTTTCCTTTTTTCTGTTTTGTTTTGCGAAGAATGTCCAAGGTTCAATTTGTGATATATGCATTTGACACTGATTGCTAACTCATAAATATTTGCATACGAAACAAAGGATTAATTACAGGTAACATTAGAAACAGGGGCAATAATGAGTTGTCTAAGCGATCTAATTGCTCTGTCCACCAAGGTACCAAGGTAGGTTCAGCTGAAGAACATAACCAATATGCCTTAATTCCCCAGAGAGTGAGCCAGCAAGTCAATGCACTCTCCCCAAGCAGAGTTATACTATCAGCCTTAAGGAAGTTGGATATCCCCAGCAAATGTCAACATTCCTCAGCAGGGTACACAAACATTCTTAACAAGCATCCCCGACAGTCTTGATCTAAGATTGTTCCCCGGCGGTCTACCAAACATCCAGCGGAGCCACTTCCCCAATGTATCTCAAAAATTTCCCCAGGAGAGTCCAATCAAGATTTCCCCAGGAAAGTTTGAATCCATCTCCCCAGCAGGAATCTTATCCCCCAGTAGATTCTGGAAGCTTATCCCCTACAGATCACGAATGCGTCTCCCGGCTTTATTCAAAGGTTATTTCCCCACCAGGATATAACTGGGTTATCCTCAGCCAAAAGCCACGGAAAGATCGTCCTCGGCGAAGTCTTCTTATCCCCAGCGAAGTCTATTAACACTTCCAACATCAACGGTATCCCCAACAAAGTTACCATCAACATTCCAGCAAAGTACCTCTCTTCCCACAGAGTATTGCTCCCCAGCAAGGTCGCTAGAGTAATTTTCCCCCGCAGAGTAATCCATTCGCCAAGTTTATTCCCCAACGGAGTTACCTTCTCCCACCGGTATTCTTGCAACTATCATCCCCAGTGGAAACAACAAAGCACTATTCTCCAACATCAGCCCAGGATGTGACTTCCCGGCACCCGTCAAGGATTTATTTTCCTAGACAAAAACATACATTCATAAACATCGCATTTCCATACATTACAGTATGCATATACGCATCATGAACATACAATCTCATTTATAACATCATTGCTTGATCCATATCATGCATTGCATATGACTGACCTTTACCTGTCAGGAAAGACCCAGTTAAGTTCTCAGCTATATCCAAGACCTCCTCTGGTTCAGTTAAATCGATTCCTAAAGATTTTTCTTATTCTTATCCAGTTGAAGTTATTTCAAGACTTTAGTCTGGTTCAGTTAAATCGATACTAAGATTTTCCTGATTCTTATCCAGTCAAAGTTATTCCAAGACCTTGCCTGGTTCAGTTAAATCGACTCCTAAAGATTTTTCTGATGTCGATCCAGTCAAAGGCCTTCTCTGGTTCAATCAGATCGACCCTAAGATCTCCCTGATTCTTATCCAGTTGAAGATTCCAAGACCTTGCCTGGTTCAGTTAAATCGACTCCTAAAGATTTTTCTGATTCTTATCCAGTCAAAGGCCTTCTCTGGTTCAGTCAGATCGACCCTAAGATCTCCCTGATTCTTATTCCGGTTGAAGATATTCCAAGACCTTGCCTGGTTCAGTTAAATCGGCTCCTAAAGATTTTTCTGATTCTTATCCAGTCAAAGGCCTTCTCTGGTTCAGTCAAATCGACCCTAAGATTTTTCTGATTCTTATCCAGTTGAAGTTATTTCAAGACCTTGCCTGGTTCAGTTAAATCGACTCCTAAAATTTTTTCTAATGCCGATCCAGTCAGAGGCCTTCTCTGGTCCAGTTAAATCGATTCCTAAAGATTTTCCTAATGAAGACTTAGTAGAAGACATCCATATTCTCTCATCGTTACTGTTGAGGTAGTAATCGCCCAAGGTTCTCTCATCGTTACTGTTGAGGTAGTAATCGCCCCAGATTCTCTCATCGTTACTGTTGAGGTAGTAATCGCCCCAGATTCTCTCATCGTTACTGTTGAGGTAGTAATCGCCCAAGGTTCTCTCATCGTTACTGTTGAGGTAGTAATCGCCCCAGGTTCTCTCATCGTTACTGTTGAGATAGTAATCGCCCAAGGTTCTCTCATCGTCCCGTGGAGTTAGTAACCATCCCTGATTCATTCATCACCTTTTGAAGCTCCAGACTCGATTCCTGTATCTCACCAGGGCACGTCTGAAGAGGTTTTAAGATTCAATTCCTGTAACCAGTCAGGGCACATCTACACAAAGATTCTGAAGACCAGCTCCTGTAACAGGCTAGGTAATCATTTTCTTTTTCAGGTACGCAAGTTCTCGCTAAGGAATCTCTTACGCGATCGACACCCAGATGGCATCTATAAGCCCATCCACCTATCCATCACCCCTCAACATGGCATCTATAAGCCCATCCTCCTATCCACCAATCTCCAGATGGCATCTGTAAGCCCATTCCCACCATCACACTACTATGTGAGCGCAAATTTCTGGGCACTCTAGTGTTCAATCATCTTCCACCTTCGGATTACGAAAGGCACGTCAGCCAATCTACATCCTCAGGTCTAAGAAGATTGAACAGGGGCAACTGTTGTACCCCAAAATTTTCCCTCCCATATTCTTCAGGATTTGCTAAGAGCATGCTTCAAAATCTTCCAAGGGTTGCATAGTCCAATGGGCCTCCTAACAGTCAAAAATTAGGGTTTTAGTTCTGGCAAAGAAATTGAAGTTTTCAAGGGTCCAAACAAGTCCCACATGCCTATAAACATTGTCAAGCATCCTTATGCCAAGTTTCAAGACTTACAACACAAAATTGCACAGTCAAAAACCCTAATTGCTCAACAGTCAACTGCAGGGGCAAAATGGTCATTTGACAGTCAAGAGCCAAAATTTTTGGTCAACATATTATTTTGAAGCCACAAACATCATTTGATCAATTCTTGATCATGATTCTCAAAGCATGGCTCAAAAAGTCTCAACATGCAAAAGTTTCTATTTTTGGACAGTTGGAAAAGTCAACTGCAAATTGACCAAGGCATAACTTCCACATGGTTTATCAGAAAAATTCCATCCAAAGCTCATTTTGAAGAGAATGATATTTCCTACAACTCCTCTTCACACTTCAAGTCCAAGAAATGAACTCACAAAAAGTTATCATTCTCAACATTATAGGTCATTTTCAAAAGTCAACAAAAAGGCACTTTAAGTCAAAGACCATAACTTGAGATTGGTAAATCAAAATGACATGGGACAAAGGGCATTGGTTAGAGGACTTCAAGAACTTTCCAAAATGTCAAAAACATGATTAAAGCTTAAAAATTGAGCAAGATATGCCTTGTGGAAGTTGGGAAATTTTTGGGAATTTTGAAAAGTCAACTTTGCTTCAAATGCCTCAAAATTGCTAATGGGCCTCATTTTCTTCCAAGAATCATCACCCAAAAGCTCTGCACGACCCATTGACATCCAAGGGAGTTATTTCATTATTTTTATTAATTATTTGAATTTTTATTATTATTAATTCACTTAATTAAAATTAAATATGACAAAAATATCAAATGCCACCTTTCAAATCTTTTTATGCAACATATGCACTCTTTATTTACTCAAGATTTCGTGTACATCCAAAAGGGAAATAATCTCCCATGATTGACAATGGTTTGATGACAAAAAGATTGAAAAAGATGCTTGAAAATCAAATATTGGAAAGCATTAAAACATGGATTTTGGGCCAGTTTTTCTAACCTAATTCATCCACCTATATGTGCATATTGCAAACCTAATGCTAGACACAAGAGGGCTGCGCAGAAGCATCAAGATAAAACTTGCATTTTTTCACAAAAATCTAAAATCTGTTTTCATAGTTGCAGTGTGATTCAAGGTCTCAAAGGCATTCCAATAGACTCCTGACACTACCAGGAATCTTTTCCAACCAAAGCCAAGTCTCCATACTCGAAGAAGTGGTAGAACATAGTCGCCCTGTTCATGAAATTTTTCTTAATCGTATTTGAATTTACATGCCATATCAATGCATTTTAATGTTTAATTTGTACTAACATGATCATTCCAAAGCTAATGGTACCATTCAATTGAAGAATGGCTGCCTGTACAAGAATACGCCATTGATGCTTGCTGGGGTTTCAAAAACCTCAAAAGAGGGGTTTACGTATCTGGAAAAATTAGGCCATGAAACCTAGACCAATGCACTCGTGACATTCCAACGAATCCAAATCACTCACCGCGCCTTTTTTATATTTGCATATGGCCTAATCGCTATTTTTCAGGTTTAGGGTTAGTGGGGGTTTAAAACCCCCGCTATCCATCTGTATTTTCAGGCAAAAGCAAAGAAGCAAGGAAAGAGACGATGAGGTGTTGAACGGTGACTGGATAGTTTAAACATTGGCGCGCTTTTTCATTGTCCAGCATAATACTTGTTTCTCTTTCATATTAATCATGTTCCATTAACCTTACAAACAAATGCGCTAGTTCAATTGGTGGCAAACGTGTACTACAGGTACTGGGACCTGGGTTCGATTCCCAGGTCCCCTTGTATATTTCATATTTTTTCCTCTAACCTGTTCCTATGCAGCGTGCTCTTCAGGGGCCCATCAAACACCCAACGCCTGGGCCTGCCACTTGTCTCCTAGGGTCAATCCAAAGGCCAGGATGGGCAGTCCACCATGGACTCCAGTCAACACCTCCACATGCAAGTACAGAAAAGTCCATAAAGGCCTTGAATTTAGTGGGCCAAATGCTCCATACACCTCCTCAATTGGGTCAACACCCCCCTATGTTTGCATTTTCTTTCTCTCTTTTTATTCTTTTCTTTTATTTATTTTAATTATGTTAATTGTTTTATTTAATTCATAATATAAATTTTATAACACAAAAAACCAGAAAATCATAAAACAAAAAAATATGTTTTATTAATATTAATTTCTATTAATTTTGTAAATAAATTCTAATAACCAAATTAGTTTAATTTTAGGTTTGATTTTAATGTTTTTTTTTCTTAAATAAATAAAATACATAAAAATTAGGTTTAGCATTTTCATTCCTTTTTTTCCTCAATAAATAATTTTTATTCTTATTATTATTAACCATTAATTATTTTGTAAGTAAATATGTATATTAAATAATTAGTAAATTAGGTCAAGCTTGAATCTTTTTCTTTAATAATTAAAAATGCTTAGAATTAGGGTTTCAATTCCAATTAATTTTCTTTATTTCCATTAATTACAAAAACATCAAAAAATAAGTCCCTTTCTTTACTTAATCATTAATTAATTTGTAATTTTAATTTAATTTCTTTAAAGGGTCCAACGCCCTCGCACTCGATTCTAAATTCTTTTCGCGCATTTACTTTTATTTCTTTTATGAATATAATGTATTTGCCCCAAAGCCTTGTAATAGATAATTAGGACATTTACTTTCCGCACTTTTCTTTTCAAAATCGGGTCTTTGTTAATTTGGCGATGTAGACCCGCGCCTTGTAATAGCGTAGGACCTTTATTTTTCCGCATTTTAATTCCCGCACCCTTTAAGCTGTTAATCACATGAAAGAATGTATGCCCAAATAAAAATAAGCGTAGATCACCCAATACATGACAAACAAATAATAACTGAAAATGACACACAATTCACACACCACTCTTAGGGTACGCCTCACTGCTGCCTTGCCCCTCGAAACGTGGTCGTCGGGTAGAGGACGTTTTAGTAAGTCCTCATGTCCATGCACATGGCATGGGGGTAGCTTCTAAGGTGTCCAACTATTGCTCTGGTGACCACACTGTCCCTAATCCTCGAATTGACCCGAACACCTCCAACGGCGGTGCTACCTACCTCTCAATGGTGGGATGGCACTACCTTAGGGACATTTACACAGCCTAATTCCTTAGGGTAGGTAGATGACTCGTAGATACTTGCTCTAATTCAAAACAAATCAAAAACTTCTTTTCACACCGACACTTTGCAAAAAGCTTTCAAAACAACTTTTCAAACACTCTTGAGGACTGATACAAGAGTCGATCTAAAACTTTTAAAGAAACTTTTTTCCAACCCACTCACCTTGAAAAGCAAACAAACATTTTGAAAACACAAATGAGCAAGTATCTAAGAGCCCATGGATAACCATGGATAGAAGGGGTGCTAACACCTTCCCTTTCTATAAATCTACCTCCCGAACCGAGAACTAATCTCAATAAGGAATTTTTCTGTGCTTTTGTCCTTTCCATGTTGGAGAAAATAAAAGACGGTGGCGACTCTTGCTTCCGCGACATTTTGCGAACCAGCGTTAAACAGTCAGTTCCAGATCCACCGATCACAGCGTCTAATTCAGCAATTGCATGATTATGTTGAGATCTTTTCCTAGTCATACGAAGACATACCAGGACTTGATACAGACATCGTGGTACATCGTCTGCCCACAAGAGAAGACTGCCCACCAGTGAAACAAAAACTCTGCCGCATGATACCTGACATGTCAGAGAAGATCAAAGAGGAAGTCATGAAACAATTCAATGTTGGATTCTTGGCCGTCACTTCCTATCCTCAATAGGTTGCTAACATTGTTCCCGTGCCTAAAAAGGACGACAAAGTACGAATGTGTGTGGATTATAGAGATTTAAATAGGGCCAGCCCTAAAGATGATTTTCCACTTCCCCACTTCGATATCCTGGTTGACAATACGACCCAGCACAAAGTATTTTCCTTCATGGACGGGTTCTCAAGTTATAACCAAATCAAAATGGCACCTGAGGACATGGAGAAAACTACATTTGTCACACAGTGGGGCACATTCTGCTACAAAGTGATGCCATTCGGACTAAAGAATGCTGGGGAAACCTATCAATGCGTCATGGTAGCTTTATTTCATGATATGATACATCATGAGATAGAGGTCTATGTAGATGACATGATAGCCCGATCACAAACTGAAGAGGAGCACCTTGATCATTTGCAAAAGTTGTTTGAGAGATAGAAGGAGTACAAACTAAGGTTGAATCCAAACAAGTGCACATTCGGAGTCCGGTCCGGTAAACTCTTAGGTTTTATTGTCAGCAACAAAGGTATCGAGGTTGATCCTGCCAAGGTTAAAGCAATACAAGAAATGCCTGCTCCTCGTACTGAGAAGGAAGTCAGAGGATTCTTGGGACGCCTGAACTACATTTCCAGATTCATTTCTAACCTAACAGCTACTTGTGAGCCAATCTTCAAAATATTGAAGAAAGATCAAGTAGTCAGATGGAATAATGAGTGTCAGATTTCTTTTGACAAAATCAAAGAGTACTTACAAGAGCCTCCTGTTTTGATGCCACCAGTCGAGGGAAGACCGTTGATCATGTATCTGATCGTTTTAGAGAACTCAATGGGGTGTGTATTGGGGCAGCATGACGAGTCTGGCCGAAAAGAGCACGCTATTTACTACCTGAGCAAAAAGTTTACCGACTGTGAAACCAAATATTCACTGCTCGAGAAAACTTGATGCGCTCTGGCATGGGCTGCTCGCCGGCTAAGACAGTATATGTTGACTCATACTACTTTGTTGATATCTAAGATTGATCTGATAAAATACATCTTCGAAAAACCCGCTCTGTCTGGAAGGATATCTAGATGGCAGATGATCCTAACAGAATATGACATACAGTACACTACCCATAAAGCTATAAAGGGAAATGCGCTAGCTGATCATCTTTCTCATCAAGCTGTAGAAGCTTATCAGTCCATGAAATTTGAATTCTCGGATGAAGACATCATGACATTAGACAACTGTGAAGAAATCAGACCATATGACGGACCTGAACAAGGATCCCGATGGACCCTGTTCTTTGATGGGGCATCCAATGCACTTGGTAATGGTATCGGCGCTATACTCATATCTCCGGAAGGGTGTCACACTCCCTTTACTGCCAAACTTTGCTTCAACTGTACGAACAACATGGCGGAATACGAAGCATGCATATTTGGTCTCAAGGCTGCCATTGACTTGGGAATCAAATCCTTAGATGTGTTTGGAGATTCAGCTCTGGTCGTCAGTCATATCAAAGGAGAATGGGACACTAAACATCCAAACCTTATCCCTTACAAAGAACATGTTTTGACATTGCTACCACATTTTGAACAGATTACCTTCGAGCATTTCCCATGAGAAGAAAATCAGCTGGAAGATGCTCTAGCCACAATGTCATCTATGTTTAAACTTAATTGGGATAAGGAGGCTCCCCAGATCACCATTGAACGAATGAATGAACCATCACACTGTCACGAGATTAATACTGAAGAGGTAGTGGACCAACCTTGGTTTCATGAAGTCAAGAGGTATCTCGAGGCTCAGGAATATCTAAAAGGAGCTTCAATTAATGATAAAAAGTTCTTAAGGAGATTCTCTGCTAAGTTCTTCCTGAGTAATGGCATCCTATACAAACGCAATCACGACTCCATTCTGCTCCGGTGTGTGGATAAGATTGAAGCTGAAAAGATCATGGCTGAATTACATGAAGGTACCATTGGCACTCACTCTAATGGGCATACGATGGCGAAGAAAATCCTACGGGCAGACTATTATTGGTCTACCATGTAAGTAGACTGCTATCAACACTCTCGAACCTGTCATAAGTGTCAAATTTATATGGAAAAGCTGCACGTACATCTGTTTCCTCTGAACGTCTTGACAGCTCCTTGGCCCTTTGTTATGTGGGGAATCGATATGATTGGGGAGATCAAGCCTACAGCCTCCAATGGACACCACTTCATTCTAGTGGCCATTGACTATTTTACAAAATGGGTCAAAGAAACTTCCTTCGCATCTGTTACTAAGAATGTTGTTTCCCGCTTCATCAAGTAGAATCTCATTTGCCGGTACAGTATCCCAGAAAGGATCATCATTGATAATGGTACAAACCTTAACAATACTATGATCACCACCTTGTGCGAGCAGTTCAAGATTCAGCATCACAATTCATCCCCCTATCGGCCAAAGATGAATGGTGTCGTCGAAGCTGCAAATAAAAACATTAAAAAGATCATATAGAAAATGATAGTCACCTACAAGTACTGACATGAGATGCTTCCATTTGCTCTCCACGGGTACCGTACCACGGCTCGCACATCAACTGGGGCAACACCCTATTCTTTGGTTTATGGCATGGAGGCTGTCTTTCCTATTGAGGTTCAGATCCCCTCTTTGATAATTATGAAGGATGCAGGTTTGAATGAGGACGATTGGATCCAGACTCGACTTGATCAACTAAACTTAATTAATGAAAAGAGACTTACTGCTGTTTTCCATGGTCAGATGTACCAAAAACGGATGATCAAGGCTTTCAACAAGAAAATCAGACGCCAGGTATATTAAGTTGGAGATCTAGTGATCAAACACATTATCTTACCACAAAGTGATCCCAGGGGAAAATGGACTCCTACCTATGAAGGACCATTTGTAATCAAGAGCATATTCTCCGGTGGGGCAATGATCTTACCCACCATGGACGGTGACGACCTGCCACACCCTGCGAACGCGGACATAGTCAAAAGATATTACACATAAGATACCCGCTAGGTTGACACACCTAGGCAAAAAAAGGGGGATCTCGGCGAACCAAAAAGGTCCGGGCAAAAATTAGGGATAAAATTAAAAAAATCTATACACCCAGAAAGTTGAAAACTCGAAAGGGCGACTTGGGCAAAAAAGGGTTTCCCGGTGGACTGAAAACCCGAAAGGGCGGTCCAGGAAAAAGTTAGGGAATTAAAGCGTATGACTATGTCCCGTCGGAACACTTTATGGACAACCTCTTGACGTCCACTGACAAACTCAGAGTTTCTGATCAATTCAATCATCTTCAGACGAAACAACAAATAGACAAGATATCCGGAGATACGAAGGCTATAGCAGAATGGAAACCCCATGGGATTATCACACATAGTTATCTTTCTTTGTATAAAGTTTTCCTTGTTTTTTATGGCAACATTCTCTTACTAGAATGATTGTCTCCTTTGTACAAAATACTTATTCAGAGTCAATACAAAGATATATCTTTGAAAGTAAAGAAAACTATTTGTCTTTTTCTTTACACTTGTGTTTTATTTGCAAAAACGTCCAATGACTCGTTAATGAACATATGCATTTGAACATAATTACTGTTTACAAATAAACAAAATGAGAAAGACAATTACTGATAGATTGAAAGAGCCGGGAAACGTCTCTAGGCTATTCCATAAGCAATCCTCACAGTACGTCATTTAGATCCCCAGCAGAACTAAAACTTCAAATTATTAATCCACAGTAGAAGTCGTCAAAATTCTCTAGATTCTCCAAGCAGATCTTGCAAGCAATACATGACATTTCCCTCCCAACAGAATTTACTCCTCTCAGCAAAGAGTTCATCAGTACTTCAGTCTCGAGATGTTGGAAATTCAACATATCCTCAGCAGTAGACAAGGATTTATTTTCCCCAATCTGACAACAATATAGCAAATCAACTTACATGCGCATACATTACATCCATATATCATAAATTTTGATAAAACAAATACATTGCATCATACATTTCATACAACATAACTTTGTGTTTCAGCTAACATTTTACCCTTTTCAGGATAGGATTAACAGCTACCATTAACAATGTGAAATCATGATACAATACGGATACGCTCCAGACACGGATGCCATTCTGTTACTCATTCAGATTCAACCTTCAGATACAGTACGGATACGCTCCAAACACGGATGCCATTCTGATACTCATTCAGATTCAATTGTTCAGATACAGTACGGTTACGCTCCATACACGGATGCCATTCTGATACTCATTCAGATGCAATTGTTCAGATACAGTACGAATACGCTCCAGACACGGATTCCATTCTGTTACTCATTCAGATTCAACCTTCATGATACAGTTCAGATACGCTCCAGACACGAATGCCATTCTAATACTTGTTCAGATTTCAAGTTCAGATACGGTACAGATACGCTCCAAACATGGAAGCCATTCTGATACCCGTTCAGATACAATATGGATACGCTCCAAACGCGGATGCCATTCTGATACTCGTTCTTTCAGCTTACAATTTACAATTCAACAAACATTCTTGGATGGCATCTACAAGCCCATCTCCAACAAGATTCTATCTCTTCTTCAAATGGCATCTTTAATCCCATTCCCTCAGCTACACATTGTCGAGTGCAAATTTATGGGCACTCTAGTGTCCAATCATCTTTCACCTTCAAGTCACGAATGGCAAAGCTCGCCAATCTAACTCGTCAGGTTTAAGAAGATTGAACAGGGGCAGCTGTTGTACCCCAAAAATTTCCCTCTCATTTATCAGGACTTTTCCCACAAGATTTCTTTGACACAAGACTGGATTAGAGTTTGGTCAGCTATAGACATCTCATCTTGCACTGATGACCCAAAATTAGGGTTTGATATTGCATAAGGATTTTTGGATTATCAATGCTTCATGTGACTTTAAAACATCATTATGGATCCATAAGATCACTCAGGACAAGTTTCAAGCTTTAAACCACATTTTTGATCAGATAATTTGACAGTTGACCTAAAAAATAGCTATATTGGGGAAAAAGTCAACCATGTCCAATTTACAGTCAAACTTCATAATTTTTTATCCACATCAACATTTTAAACTTATATGTATCATTTGGTCAAATTTGGATCACAATTCCTCAAGAAATTTGATCAAATCACCAAAAGGGCAAAATGGTCAAAATTAGGGTTTTGACTAAGGGCAATTTTTGATTTTTAACCTAGAAAATGACCAATTGAGTTAAGGCATGATTTCAAAGATTCAATTACATCATATTGACCTTATTACATGGCTCAAAACATTTCAATTTCATTGGATTGATAGATGAAATTTGAAGTTAACTAATCAAAAGTCATTTGTACACCGAAAAGTCAAACTTTGACTTTTTGGTCAAAATCAAGTGCCAAGGATCACAATTCATAAAAACATGTCAAAATGTGAAACTTGTTCATCAAGAAATCCAAGTTTGAAGATTAGGGTTTGAATTTGAAATTTTTCTTAACTTAGAAAATTTTCTAAGTATAGAAAGTTCCTTATTTTTTCTCAACTTTAGGCCATTTTTTCACCATGATTCATAATGATTCAAAGAAAGTTCTCAACATGAAAGTTGTATACCTGCATGAAATCTACAACTTTACTTCACACACTTTTCCCTAAAGATGCTTGGATATCAAGATATAAATTTATGAATACATGGTCATGAACTAAATAACTTAGTGAAATTTTGCCCTAATTTAGGCAGGTTTTGGACCCAACTTCATGGCAATTTTTCACCTAGTTCCAAGAGGTATCTAAAAATTAATTTAAGATATGAGTTATAGAGAACATTGAAAGATTTCCAAAATTTTCAAGAACTCCTCAAGATCATTTTTGAGTATGGAGAATCGAAGAGATGAAGTTGGCATTTACTCACTTTTTGTCCAAGCAATTTCATGAAGAACAAAGTTCCAATCAGTACCTATGCTGCCTAATCCATGCTTTACATGTCCCAAACCTGTTCCTCACTCCTTAATTTAATGCTTACTCAGTTGACAAAGCTTTGATCCATGCCCTAGAGACATTACCCAAGTTGTAATTCCATAAATAGCATAAAGTGACCATTGCCATTTTGAAAAAGCTCAACTTTTGCCACTTTCCAATTCTTGAGAATTGCACCTGTCTCCATTGCATATACAAATCTTACAGGCCTAAAGAAATTTTTACAAGTTTATACCAACCCTAAGAAAGCAAGTACAAGCATGGCAAGCCTTGTCCCTTCACTTTACTTCAAAAGCAAGAAAGGTTGCAAAAAGGTGAGAACTGGAACATCTATTGGAGGGTTGACATGAAACTGATTCTATACTAATATACAAACATAATACAACACAAGACACGATTAGTTAAGGCCTGAAACACTCCCAAGCTCAAAAACACTAGAAAATTGTCAAAACTTGTAGTTTTGGCATAAGCATACCAATCTCTCATTTGGCTCGTGCGTTTCCATTATTGATCATCAAAACACCTTACCTACTTGATATCCAACTAATCCAGACCTTCATCCCTGTACTGTAACCCCTTCTCCATCATCTGCCATTTTTGTTTTCAAAGCTTGCAGCTTGACTTGGCCAAGGAGTTTCATACACTTTCAAAGCAAGGCAAGGGTTGGAATACATTCAGGAAAGTTCAAGGAAGCTCAAGAAAGCATCGGGCCTCCATCAAACTCACTCCAGTTCCATCCACGATTTCAACTGAAGGAGGTAAAATCTCAACTTCTATCTCCTTGTACAGGCAACCATTGGCCATGATTTGTGAATAAATAATGTAGTCCTCATTACAATGAAACTGTACATATCTTTATCTTGCATTTATTTTACTTGAGTTGAGAGAATTTAGAACTTGAAATTTCTGAAAATATTAGGTTTAAATTTAGGGCTGTTAAAATTCTTTCTGACCTTTGATTGTTAGTTCACATAACTTATATGGTTAGAATCGTGATATCAAGTACTACAACTTTCATGTTATGAGTTTTCATTTTCATGAAAGAATGAGAGAGTTACAAAAAATCTGGCCAAGCTTGAGGAAGAAGATGAAGTACAGGGAAAAGACTTGGTTCATGTTATGTTATTTTCGTTTCACTTAAAACAATGGATGTATGGCCACCCTAGTGGCAAAGTAACGCGCTGATGAGACTCATGTCCTGGGTTCGAACCTGGGTGCTACTTTTGTTTTTTTATATTTTTCTTCTTTCCATTTTTTCATAGTGGTATCATTGGATTCATCTCTTCCAGATGATCCTAACCCTACCTTCGCGAAAAAATTTAGGTAAAACATAACATACTCGATTAGAATATTACCATAGCTAAATTGAAAAAATAAATTTATAAATAAATGTTCAATTGTCAACGAAAATGAAAATTATAAGATGTATGAGACTCAGAGGCAGGAGGACTGCAAATTAGTAACTTGTTTGGATCAATTTGAATAAGGAAACTACCTGAACGAAGCTCAAGAAAATTTCTCTAAAAATGAGCTTCTATGTAGCTCGGTTTATGGCTCTCATTGCTTGGTTTAAGTGATGAAGAGTTTATATAATAGTTGAGAATGATGAATCAGAAAATAATTTGAAGAGAGAAGGCTTGAAATTATGAAATGGATTTTCAAATTTTCAAGCTTCGAGTGAAGTTTGGCATAGTGATTGTGGCTCTCTAAATCTTGGAAAATAAATGGATAGTGGTCGTCTATTTATAGGAGAGTGAATGGTGATGAGAAACGTGTGAAACAATGAAGTTTGGAAGGAAATTGTGTGAAGGTCTAAAGCATGAGAAGTGTGACTCTAATCCACCTAAAACTCATCCATTTATTGCATTTTGAGGCTTAAACAAGTATGAGTAAGTTTGTTAATCATGTTTAGATAAAAAACAAGCATAATTTGGTGATTAGAAGCCACATTATGGAAATTGCAATATTACTTTGGTGAGAAACTTTAGTTCTAAGGTACCCTCTTTGAATCCATGTTGCACTCAACTCAGGAAGCTTTATTGGATGATTCTTGAAGCATTTGAAAGCCGATGTCATAATATTTACAATGTGCTAAGAGAGACTCCATTTGGTTAACTGAGCGCAAAGTTACATCCATTTGAAATCGCGAAGAACAACCTGACTTTTGTACTTAGTAATATTTCTAAGTATTGAGCTTCAATCATGACTATAATGTTCTTCAACCATACAAGCTCTTCCATAAAAAATTAGCTCTTGATATCTAAATATGAAATGGAATAAACCCTTCAAATTGAGTTGTGAAATTGAGATTATTCAAAAATCATAAAAATTGAAAGAGTTATGGCCTTTGGAAGATGATGAACAAATTTGGAGAAATCCACAAATGACCTATAATATTTTCAATTCTTTAGAGACTTTCCATATATGTTTAAGCCTTGCACATTAAAACTTTTTTTTACACATCCTCAAGTTTATTGTGATAAAAGAATGAGCTCAAGGAGACAAAAATTGAGTAAGTTATGACCTTTTAAAGTCACACAAGAGAGTTTGATAGCTCATTCAAAGTATTTGTAATCTTCTTCAACCATTAGTGATCTTCCACTCAAAATTAGCCTTAGATCCTTGAAGTGTAGTTATTAAGGACTCTTCAAAGAGAATAATGGCTTTTTAATCATCCAAAATCTCAAAAATTGAGCAACATATGGTCTTTGGAAGTCAACTAACCCTTACTCAGAGAGTGCCAAAATGACTTGTAACTCCTTTCAACTTTTGATGACTTTAAATGTACAATTTGATCTTGTCATATGAAAAGAAGTTGTTGTAGATGATGTTAAGAATCAATAGATAAAAGAACCAATTCAAAATGTTGAAAATTGAGAGAGTTATGCATTTGTGATCATAAAATCAATGACTTGCTCAATTAGGTCAAACTTGTTGAATCAACCTTGCAGCTTTTGAACTTTCTTTGCAAACTAAAGCATGATGAATCACATTAGACCTTGCAATGATATTATTTTGTATAACACTTAATGATGGATCTTATATGTCAATGAAATTTTTTGAAGTAGGCATGGAAATAAACACATGAACATATGAATTTCCTTGATGAATCCAATCATTTTTTGAGATAAGTTTGGTCTATGAAGTTAAGAGAGTTATAAAACCATATATCTTTGATGATAATATCATATATTTGAAATTCAAGCCTCTTTAAAATCTAATGGAGCCAGTTGACTGAGGATCAATCTTCAAAACCCTATCTTAGGAGGTGAGATACATGCACTTGTTCAATACCTACAACACAAAACATAAAAAGAAACACATACATATTTTTGATTTTGGTTAAGGGTTAGTAATCATAAAATACACATGTACAAGGTACACAATTCAAGGTGCTTGGTGATCCCATAAGAGCAAACTTAAAGATAGGAGGAAGTAGAAGAGACAACCAACCTTATTGTGTGATCTTGGTGTATTGTGATGGTATGGAATGATGAGGGATCTTAGGGGGGAAATTGGGGTATAACAACTTCCTTTATTTAAGTGTCTCCTATCCAGAGATATGAACGTTAAAAATATTCATCTCGGCGCGATTGGAGATACTTAAATACATAACAAACCCTATTTTTGGCCCTAAGATGCCATGAAATGTTCTTGATTATGAATGTAAAAGCCAAAACTTTGCACAGGTGAGACAAAACACCACTAGGAACCAAAAATAATACAGACTGATCAATAAAAATCAACTCTATTGGGGAAAGAAGCTTAATGCATTGGAGGAAAAATAAACTCCACCGGGGGGGAAAAGAGAACTTGTATAAAGACAACACTCGGCTAAAATGCATCAAGAATGATAATCCCATAAGAGTGTAAGAAACCAACTTAGGAAACAACATCCTACTTCAAGGCTTGAATTCTATGGGAGAGTAATATGGCTTGAAAATAATCAAAGCATAATCTGATAATGAACCATAAAGCTGCAGGGATATAACAAACTCCTCTAGCCTTCACTGGGAATGAAAAACTGATTTCTCTAGGGAAAGTGATACCATTTCTGCTGAATGGAGATCATAAACATTCTTCAATACCAAGAATAGTGGTTGCACCAACTTCGTTGAGGAAGATCGAAGAAACTTCACGGGGATAAGAACTCTAGACTGAAGTATTATCTTTAGCTTATTCGAGGAAAATAAGAAGTTAATGTCACAACAAGACTCAATTTCGTGGGGATTTTAATTCAAAATCAACATAAAGCAAGAGAAAACCCAAAAACTGACTGACTTCTCAACACTTCTTAGAAAATATACTACCCTTGTTTAGCTACTTAGGGAGCACACAACAGTAACAGATCCACACCTGGAGATAATAATATCAAGTCTCATCATGAATGGAGCAAGGACCAAACAATTGAGTAACGTTATCTAGTTTTATAATCTATGCTTGATCACAACTTCACTGGGGACGACGGATCACACTCACTTGGAGGAAACTGAATCAAGACTCAAATGGGGCATACAGAATTACAAACCCAATGCCTCATAAATAAACCCAGGGGAGTCCAACTATCCAAAGAGAAAACGAAGGGTAACTATTTACCTGTTAAACAAAGAATACCTCTTGGAGAAAACTTTTAAAACTTTGGAACTTTTCCATCTTTGGAACCACCACTTTTATCCCCTTGATTCATAAAATCGAAGTAAAAGGTTATTTTTGCAAATCTTTAAAAAAACATGCTTTATTATTAATTTCTTTAAGTATTTTTGTTTTGAAAATTATTATCAATAGTAAATGAAATTTTTGTAGGCAGAATAAAAATAAGAATTGCAAAGCATTGGATAAAGGCCCAAGCTTTATTAATAGAATGGCAGTCCATAAATGGAATGACTCCATAGATGATTACAAAGTTTAGAAAAAGGTAAATATATAGAAAAGGTACATTGAAACACAATAACCACTATTCTTCCTAACAACTTAGACTCCTGTGCATAGGCTTCGGTTTAAGTGTGGTGAGAATCCAAGAAGATTGTTGCTTCAATGATCAAGTATTATGTGACACAGTTACTTGCCAAGAAATCCCTAACTTTTTCCTAGGTTTCCATAGCGTATTTTCAACCTACCGAGAAAATTTATTCTGTTTATGCCTCTAACTTTTTCCTAGACATCCCCTTCAAGTTTTCATCCTACCGAGATGCTAATTTTTTCCTAAGATGCCCTTTCGGGTTTTCGACTTAGTGAGTTATTATTTTATTTCTTTAGGAGAAGTATTTCTTGACTGCATCAACATTCATGGGACGTGGGAACTCGTCCCCATCCATAGTTTCAAGAGTTAATGCACCACCAGAGAAGGCTTTCTTAATAACATATATGCCTTTATAATGAGGAGTCTGCTTTCCCCTAGAATCAGCATTTAAAATCATGATCTTTCTGAGCACAAGGTCGCCTTCTCTGAATACACGAGGCTTGACCTTCTTATCAAAAGATTTCTTCATTCTTTTCTGATACCATTGGCCATGACACAAGGTCATCATTCTCTTTTCTTTAATGAAATTCAACTAGTCAAACTTATCTTGGACCCATTCATCCTTTGACAACTTGGTTTCCATTATTATACATAAAGAGGGAACTTCAACCTCGACAGGGAGCACAACTTCCATTCCGTACACAAGAGAGAATGGGGTTGCCCCTATTGAAGTGAGAACGGAGGTACGATATCCATCTAAAGCAAAAAAGGAGCATCGCATGCCAATCCTTATAAGTAACGACCATATTCTGGATAATCTTCTAGATGTTATTATTAGCAGATTTAACAACCCCATTAATCTTAGGCCTGTAAGGAGATGAATAGTGATAGACAATCTTGAATTATTCACAAAGCTCTGTCATAATCTTATTATTCAAATTTGAGCCATTGTCAATAATAATCTGCACCACCACCTGCTTGGTGACATTAGCGTAAAAAGCTGCTTCGACCCATTTTGTGAAGTAATCAATTTCCACCAAGATAAAACGATATACATTTGATACTTTGGATTCAATCATGCCAATCATATCAATACCCCACATATAGAAAGTCCATGGGGATGAAATAATATCGATGAGAGTTGGAGGCACGTGAATCTTGTCAACATAAATCTGACACTTATGGAACTTCTTCGCAAACTTGTAACAGTCAGATTCCATTGCCAACCAGTAGTAACATTCCCTAATCATCTTATTTCCAATTGAATTGTCCATTGGCATGGGTATTGAATGAACCTTCATGAATCTCATGCATTAAAATGTCTGCTTCGTGTCTATCCATGCATTTGAGGAAGATCATGTTGTAATTCTTCTTGCACAACACATATTTATTGAGGAAAAAGATACTTGCCAACTTTCTGAATGTCTTACTATCCACCAAGCGGGTATTCTTTAGTTTGAAGGAAGTGCTTGATATCATAATACCAAGGTTTATCATCTGATATCACCTCTGCAGCAAACACATGAGATGGCCTATCAAGGCGTTGGATTGTAATTTGAGGTGCATAATTCCATGTATTTACTTGATACATGGAAGCCAAAGTGGCTAAAGAATCTCCCATCTGATTCTCGTCTTGGGGAATATGATGGAATTCTACTTTATTAAAGAAAGGTAACAATCTTCTTGCATAATCTTTGTAGGGAATCAAGCCAGGATGATGAGTCTCCCTTTCTCCTTTAATCTGATTTATTACCAAAGTTGAATCGACATACAAATCAAGAATTTTGATTCTGAGGTCTATATCTTCTTTAAGACCCATGATACAAGCTTCATACTCTGCCATGTTATTGGTACAGTCAAACATCAACCTTGTAGTAAAAGGGATATGAGACCCATGGGGAGTGATAATCACAACACACATTCCTTTTCCATAAGCACTCACAACTCCATCAAATACCATACCCCATCGGGATTCAGAATCTGGACCTTCCTTAAGCAATGGTTCGTCACAATCTTTAAATTTCAGATACATCACATCCTCATCAGAGAAATCATACTTAAAAGACTGATAATCATCAACTAGTTGGTGAAAAAGGTACTCTGCCAACACACTACCTTTAATAGCCTTCTGAGTACGATATTCAATATCATATTTGGACAACAACATCTTCCAACATGCAATTCTTCCAGTAAGAGAAGTCTTTTCAAAGATATACTTAATTGGATCCATTTTGGATATCAACCAAGTAGTATGATTCACCATATATTTCCTTAGACGCTTTGCACCCCATGCCAAAGCACAACATGTCTTTTCAAGCATAGAATACCGTGACTCGCAGTCAGTGAACTTCTTGCTCAGATAAAAAATGGAATATTCTTTTCTTCTTTTTCATCTTGTTGTCCCAAAATACAACCCATAGAATTATCCAAAACACTCAGATGCATAATCACCGATCTTCCTTCAACAGGTGGGAGCAAGATAGAAGGCTCGAGCAAATACTTTTTAATACTTTCAAATGCCCTTTGGCAATCATCCGTCCATACGCAACCTTGATCTTTCTTTCGAAGCTTGAAGATTGGTTCACATGTTGCCGTCATATGGGAAATAAATCTGGAAATGTAATTCAGATGCGCAACGAAGTGTCTCACTTGCTTTTTAGTTCTTGGTGTAGGAATTTCTTGAATTACCCTAAATTTATCAGGATCAACATCAATTCCTTTTTGGCTAACAATGAAACCTAACAATTTTCCTGAACGGACACCAAAAGTACATATATTCAGATTCAAGCGGAGATGATACTTCCTCAAACGCTGAAATGACTTTAACAAGTCTTCCATATGTCCGTCTTCAGTCTGAGACTTGGAGATCATATCATCAACAGATACCTAAATTCCCTTATGCATCAGATCATGGAATAGGGTTATCATATCCCTCTGGTATGTTGCACCAGCGTTCTTCAACCCGAAGGGCATCACTCTGTAACAGAATATTCCCTAGGGTGTGATAAATGTTGTTTTTTCCATGTCCTAGGGAGCCATCTTAATTTGATTGTATCAAGAAATTCCTTCCATGAATGTGAATACTTTAAATTTTCTTGTGATATCTACCAACATATTAATATGTGGCAATGGGAATTCATCTTTTGTACTTGCTTTATTAAAATCTCTATAATCAACGCACATGCAGACTTTTCCTTCATTCTTTAGTACTGGAACAATATTGGCAATCCCCTGAGGATATACTGGCGTCACAAGAAAACTAGCATCATTATATTTCAAAACCTCCTCTTTAATCTTTATCGACATATCGAGATGAGTTCTTTGCAACTTCTGCTTGATTGATGGACATTCGGGCTTCAACGGTAAATGATGCTCCACAAAATCAGTATCCAAACCAGGCATATCTTGATAGGACCAAGTAAACATATCCACATACTCTTTTAGTAACTCAATCAACTTACACTTCATATCGAGATGAAGTAGTGCTCCAATCTTGACTTCTTTCACATCTTCTACATCTTTCTATGAACCCAAGTTGATGGTATCCAACGGCTCTTTGTATGAATGAATGGTATTTTCCTCGCGCTTAAGCAACCGAGAAACATCTTCATGAATTTCATCAAATTCTTCTTCTTCAGCCACATACATAGGACTTTCAAAGTTGGGAGAGGGTGCATAGTCATTGTGCTCAACAGGTTTTTTAATTAATATGCACATATGATTTTGATTGATTTTAGAAACTGACACATGTAACAAGTGATTATGCAAATTTATTTGAATTTATTTATTTATTTTGAAAGTTTTTTTTTACCATTTTCCAAGAAAAATCAAAAATAAAAACACAATTGGAAATCAAAAACAACTTTTATTAATGATTTGAAAATCTAAAACAAAAGACATGCTCATACAATATCGCTTTCACCTTGGGCAGAGTGGAAGGATTTTGATAAGAAGCAAAAAAAAATTACTTTGAAATGTGCATGCAAGTAGGAACATCAACAGTGATCCAATTCTGGACCCTCACTCCATATGTCACAAAGTTTGGCATCTCTTGCTCTTGATCATTCTCAAGGATAGTGTTGATCTTTGGGTTAGTACGATGGATATATTCTGCATTGTGAAAAATGTCTTGATATTTTCTGAAAGCAGGCTTTGGCTTCACACATTCATTCTTCAGTGAGAAACCCAAACCGGTCCTATTCGTGTTCATAGGTGGATCAATGACTTTCCCCCATAAATTACTAGGGGCCTTCTGTATAACGGCTTCATTAGCTTCTGCAATGCTAAAGGAAGACAAATGAGATATCAACAAAGCTTATTCACCATTTACAATAACTACCTTCTCTTGACACACAAATTTTAGCTTCTGATGCAGAGTTGATGTAACAAATCCTGCTTCATGAATCCAAGGTCGTCCCAATAAACAACTTTAGACTAGGACAATGTCCATAACGTGAAAAGTAATTTGAAACATGTGTGGACCTATGTGAATGGGTAAGCCCACCTCTCCAATGATAGACTTTCTCGAACCATCAAAAGCTTTTACTATGATGCCACAAGGGTGCATTGGAGTTCCCTGGTACTTGATCTTCATGAGGGTACTCCTTGGTATGACATTTAAAGCAGATCCATTTTCTATCAGTACATTGGACAAGGAGTCATTCTTACAATCCATAGATATATGCAGGGCCAGATTATGGTTTCGTCCTTCATTAGGTAATTCCTCGTCACAAAAGCTCAAATTGTTACAAGACATGATATTTCCTATAACACCGTTAAACTGATCAAGAGACATATCTCTTTCAACAAAATCCTGATCCAACACCCTCATCAGAGATTCCCGATGAACAGGAGAGTTCATCAACAAGGCCAAAATGGAAATTTTAGATGGAGTTTGCAACAATTTATCCATAATCTTATAATCACTCATCTTGATGAATTTCAACAAATCCTCAACATCTTTCTCCAGAGTAGCACCACTAGATCCTCCTACCACCTTCTTGGGTTCAACATAAGTCTCAACAATCTTTTTTCAAGGATCAATACCTATTTGGAAGGTAGGAGCAAAGACACGACCACTACGGGTCACCCGACTGGCCTTAGAAATATTCTCAACATGGGGCAAAGGTTGGATTGGAATTTTTGCACTATCTTCTAGGATAGTTGCATTTTACTTATAAGGTATAACTTTATCTTATTCATACGGGATATGACCAAGTAGACAGATAACCACAGGAGCTAAAACAAGATTGCTACGGTGTTGTACCCCAAAATTTTCCCTCCCATTTTCAAGGAAAATTAATTCAAGACACATCCTCATGCTCATGAAGGTCTCAATTACTCAAGACTTATCAAAGGTTGATCAAATGGACTCTCCTCCTAAGCAATTAACCTACAACTAGGGTTTTGCTTCACTCAAAGGAAATTGAGTTTCTAATGCCTCAAATGGACTTCATGGTTTCTCATATATCTCAAAGTATCCTCATGCCAAATTTCAAGCCTTACATCACAAGTTTACTCAGTCAATTAACCAGATGATTGAAAATCAACTATATTGGACAAAAAGTCAACTTTGACCAATCTACAGTCAAACTTCAAGATTTTTTGTCAACATCAAGATTTTAATGTCACATTCATCATTTGGTCAAGGGTTGATCATGACTCATCAAGAAAACTCAAGATTCATCAAAAGTCAAAAGTTACTAAATTAGGGTTTTCTTAAGGAGAAGTCAACTGAACTTTGACCAAGCATAACTTTCACACACTTCATCAGAAATTTCTCAACTAAAGCTCATTTTGAAGGAAATTCAATTCTCTACAACTTTTCCTCTCTAACCTCAAGGCCAAAAATGAAGTTCAAATTGAGCAAACTTGAATTTTTAGGCTAATGGGCTTAAGTTATGAGGTTCAAACGTGTTCATGACCCTATATTAGACCTCTAAGTCCATCCATGCATGGCCTTGATTTTTTATTTTATTTATTTTAATTTTATTCACATATTTTTAAAATAAATCAAATAAGTTGTCAAGATGCTGGACCAAGGCGTGTGGCTTTTATTTTGGATCATATTTGAAGCCCAAAAAGCTCACAATCAGCAAGAAACACCGTGTGGAACCAAGAATGGATGAAAATCTCTATTTTTGGAAGGTTATGAATCACATTTTAATACACTTGATTCCATGGGATTTTGTACCATGTTTATTGACCTAAATCACTCCTCTATATATACTCAACCCTCATGCCTCACAAGGACACAATTTTACAGCCAAGAGAATATGGTTTGAATTACAAAAATTCAAGAAAAAAAGTGAGCAACCGAGTTTCAAATTTCAAGCAGTCTCAATCCAAACCAAAGCCAGAAATTACTTCCTGAGGATCAAAGGAGTTAATCCAAGTCATTTGTCAAGCAATTACACGTCCAAAACAACCATACCCATCATCACCAGTTGAGGTATAAAACTCAAACTTGAAACTTATATCCTAAGCATTTTCAATACCATGTAGCATTTGATTTGCATTCTAATGATTGTAAGGAGCAAATCTAGGCAATCGTTTGAAATAATGGAGGCCTGGATCATGAGATTCCATTATTAGGGCACGGTCTGAGTTTACATTCGAATCTCTTGTTTCGCTAACTTTTTGCCCATTTTGAGTTAAGAAGGAAATTTTAAGCAAGATAGCATCTTTATTTTTTCAATTTGAGGGATTTTTGCAGGATCTAGGAGGGTCACCATCGGAGAAGACGGTGGTTTCCACCATATCTGGCTGGTCTGGATTTTACAGGAATGGTCAAGGTCTTGCATGGCAGAGAGGAGTAACGCAATTGGTCCATTTAAAAACTCATGGGCCTGCGTGCGTTTCTTTTTTATTTGATTATATTTGAGGTTTATTTTATCATATATATTTTTACTCACATCTAAATAACAAGAAATAATAATAGCACAATTGGTAAGGGCGTTGTCTAGTATAGGTAAGGGCGCGGGTTCGAGTCCCCGTTTTGTCAATTTCTTTTGTTTTTCAGAATTCACGCGCAAGTTCATAGCATGCTGATTGGTAGCCATCTCCAAATGCAAACAAGACAATGGCCTGATGGACAAATCCTTCACCTATGACCTCCAGGGCGTGGGTTCAACTCCCACCCCATGCATTTTGCTTTTTTCTTATTTTACTAACCCTAATTCTTATTCCATTTTCTTAATTAACTTATTTTCTAATTAACCATTAACAAACCTAATTTTTTTTTCAAAACCATAACAAATTAGGATTAGTTTTTTTAGTTAGTAGTTAAATTTTGACATATTTTTATTTATTAATTAATTATGTTAATTATATTTTTCTTAATATAAAAATTAATTAGAAATAATTAGGTTTTTATTAATTATTAACTTAAATTATTTTCTACAAAAAACACAAAAACATTAAAAAACTTTTTCTAACATCTTTTTTATTGTTCTTTAAATTCCTCAAACAAGTGAATAGGTTTGCACAACTGATGAAATAGTGTAGATTTATTTTCTCGCATTTTCCCTATTATGTATCTCTCTCAAAGGAATGTAATAATGTAGGACTTTACATTCCACACTTTAATTTTCTGTACATATTTAATTGTTATTAATTAGGGTTTGCATGGAAAAACTAACAATTTAACATAGAAAACCCTAATTTAAGACTAAATAACTGAAACTAATACACTGTGCACACTTTCACTTCTAGGGTAACCTCTCTTGTTGTCTTACGAACATTGGTCTTATCCCTCGAAAGTGGGGATACTTTAGCATAAGACCCTCAATTTAATAATATCATCATGGTCCCTTTCGAATAAAGATCATAGTCTATCGATGACCCTCTTAGTTGCCTACAAAATGATCTAGTACCTCGATGACCTTACGAGCAAAATGATGATAGTCCCTTCGACGCAATTGCTAAATTATCCTTACATGTTGCCTTCAATGACCATACGATGACCCTACGCTTGTCCCTTCACATCCAATAGATAGGATTACCTACCAACTAATGGTATGGATAATACTATCTCTAAAGGAGAAGGAAAAGAATAAGAAAGACTATACTTAGTGGATAAAAACTATTGAATGCTTGCTTACAACCTTTTTCACAACTCAAAACATTTTTTACACATCACTTTCAAAACAAATATTTTCAAAAAACACTTTGAATACATTCTTGATGACAGACACAAGGATTATTACAAAGTTATCCTTACATTGACATTTCAAAATATTTTCAAACAAATCACACACACACACACAAAGAAAGTTTTAAAAGTGAGTTAAACAATTAATAGCCCGTAGATAACTATAGATGAAAAGGTTGCTAACACCTTCAATTTTTGTAACTTACCCCCAAACTCAAAATTTATCAAAGGTATTTCCTGTTGTTTTCACCTTTCCTAAGCATTGGATAAAAGAAAAGTCGATGGGACTCTTACTAACCGCAAGATTTACGATACAACAAAAAGTCAATTCTCACACCGTATTACAGAACTGGTGACTCTACTGGGGAATTAAGTAAAAAGAGGGGTTACCTTAAGAGTTAGATCACTTTACTTGCTTTGATTGTTTGAATTGTTTTCTTTAAATTTAAGGGCTTGTTTGGGTATTTCTTGTAAGATCCTACACCCAAATATAGTGATTCCTTAGGTAATTAGCAATAGATCATAAAGATTTTATGGCGTATACTGATATGGTTAACATGATAGCTATAATTAGTGTGACACTTTGGTTTGTACTGATGTTCCTTGAGTTAGTCGAGGATAACATTAGGCTTCTGTGTGGTGTCGTTAACACTAACTTGCTTTTAGAACCTTAATTGATCCATCTTGTCCATTAGAAAGTAGTGAGATAGTCGGCTTTGGTGCAGTCCAAAGTTGGTTGATACTCGAGGATACACTCATTGAGATTCGATTTTCGGGATGTTTTGGTGGCAAGCCGGTTGCCGTGCTAAAATAAAGCCTACGAGAAAGATTCGTGATATGAGATTCTTAGAACTAGGTTACTATTTTAGGACATGTTGAGCCAACTTAACTTCAGTGGGGAAGGGTATTTACCTATGGACTTCATGCAAGCCTTTAAACCTAAGGCTCTTGTATGACTGGTTTGTGTTTTCTACTTTTTTAACATGAACATAACATCATAACATCATATCATCATAACTTAACATTTTCACTAACCATTTCAAGGACCTAGGGATTTATCTGTGTTCCTTGTTGCAAGTTATGGCCTCCGCTCGCAGAAATACAATTTGAATCAACTTTGTAAGGATACCTTCCAACCTTAAGGAGTTAGTATCAAAGATTCTCAGAAACACTAAATTCACCAAGAGGAGTGGTTATCTACTCATTTTGGTCACCTCGGGTTTTGAAGAAGACATGATGAGTGTTCTGTTCTAGTTCTTTGATCTTAAGCATCAATGTTTTACCTTCCCAAATTATCAGTTGGTACCCATAATGGAATAGTTTTATAAGCTACTTGGAGTACCTATTCTTGATCAGACACCCTTCATCAGTTTAGAGAAAGTTCCATAACCTGAAGTTATTGCAGTAGCCTTACATCTGAAGCGGTTAGACATTGTATCTAATTGGGAAACAAGATGTGGAGTTAAAGGGCTCCTTGCTAAATTTCTTATAGAGAAATATCAGTTGTTTCTAGATGCTATGAGTTTTCATGCTTTTAAGGAGATCTTGGATCTGTTGATCTATGGTTTGGTACTATTCCCTAATCCAGACCAACTCATAAATGTGAACTCCACCAAAATATTTCTTACTCATAATCATGTGCCTACTTTGCTTGGAGATATTTTGCACTCTCTTCACACTCGTACTATGAGAGTGCGAGGGACTCTCATGTGTTGCATACATTTACTATCAAGGTGGTTTATTTCGCACCTTCCCTGATTGGTGATGAAGAATGAATAAATTTTGAAGTGGTCTCGAAGGATGATGTCACTCTCTCATTCAGATATATGTTGGTGTTCCCGATCTCGGGAGGACATCACTATTATTGACCACTGTGGGGAATTCCCTAATGTAGAACTCCTTGGCATAAGGGGAGGTATCACTTACATCCCTTCTCTAGCTCTACGTCAATTTGGTTATGCTCGAAGAAGTGGTCCTCATGATATGCTTATCTAGGGAATTGTATTCGATTACGAGAATGATCCTCAAGGTTACCATCAAAAGTTTATACATGCTTGGGGAATGATGAATAAGATTGATAGCAAGACTTTGGGATATAAAAACTCCATCCCTTTGGAGCCCTACCTCAGATGGGTGTGATCTCGTGCTCAAAATCTTATAATGTCATATCCTACTTTCCTACCAGTAATTGTGGAGCCTATTGTTGAAGGATATATTCCTCGTACCATTTTTCATCTAGATAAGCCTACTGACCTTGAAGAGCTATAAAAGTCTTATATTCAGTTGAAAGAACAAAGGGACACCATTGAGACTTAATTCTATGCTAGTGAGAAGAAAGTGTTAGAGCTGACAAAACGACTTCACAAAGAGAAGAGCCTTAATGCATATGTCAACACAAAGAGGAAGCGTCCATGGGAGACTTGAGTCTTAGGTCTTAGGAGTTCATAATTTGTTTCCTTATAACCCTTTTTGTTTTCATTGTAAGCCTAAGAGGCAGTTACAATCAAAACTTAATAATAAGAGTCTTTGTTTCTATACCCTTTTGATTAACAAATTTAAATCCCACGAGGTCATTGAAAACATTGAATATGCATCTACATGTCATACATATCATTGCATAACAGGTTTCCAAGACAGGTTTCTCATCTTCTTGCTGTTTATTTCAGCAAAAATGGTCTCGAACAGATAGCCAAAGATCTCCAGGCTCATAATGACCAGTTCCAAGAGAAGTTCCTAAGCTTAGCCAAGGGACAAGAAGAATTGAAGGCTCTCATCGCCAACGGGAAGAAGAAGAAGACAAAGAAACAAATCGACATCCTTAACATGGAGAGAAAGTTCAGAGGTCAAGTGAAGTGAGCTCAAGATCTTGATATCCCATTGAAAGAAGACGAAGAACAGGATGAAGATGGTAACAGTGTTAAAACTGAAAAAAGAAATCATGGTTCTGACAAATGTTCTGATGAAGAGGAAGAGGATTATTTGGATTAACAATATCCCCCTGTTGGCGAGAAGTATAAGCTGTTAGAAGAGCGTTTGAAAGCCATGAAGATCTAAAAGGTGCCTGGCTTGAACTTTGAAGAATTTGGCTTAGTCTCAAGATTCGTCATTCCTCCTTAGTTCAAAACTCCTACCTTTTCTAAGTATGATGAAATTTCTTTCCCAAAGCTGCATTTGAGATCATATGTTCGGAAAATTCAACCACACACTACTAACAAGAAATTATGGTTGCATTTCTTTCAAGAGAGTCTATCTGGAACACGATTGGAATGGTATTATCAACTCGAAGGTACTAATATCCATACCTGGGAAGATTTGGCTGCAACTTTCTATCGACAGTATCAGTATAATTCTGATTTGGCACCAACCCGTGTGCAACTACAAAGTATGCGCATGGGTTATGAGCAAGGCTTTAAAGAGTAGACACAGAAATGAAGAGATCTTGCAGGAAGATTTCAACCTCCTTTAGCTGATAGGGAATTGGTTGAAATGTTCATGAGTACGCTAACAGGTCCTTTCTATAATCACCTACTTGGAAGTTCTTCAGCCGGTTTCAATGAACTGATTTAACAGAGAAATATGTTGAGAGTGGAATCAAAAGTGGTAAAATTTAGGTGGCTACATCTTCGAATACTGCAAAGAAGTCATACAATGGTAAGAAAGAATCTAATGTTGTGTACATCCAGAAGGGTCATAATAAGAGTGACCGCAACCAATCTGTGGGGGCATTTTTAATCTCTAATCCTGCGCCAGTACAACAATAACAGAATAATCAACATAGGAAAGTCACACCCAAGAGACAGTTCACAAGAATCAACATGTAGTTGTATTAAGCATTGAAACACATGTTGAAGGTATAATTGATTAGATTGAATGATCCTCCTCAAAATCCCAATACTTCTTCTCCCAGTTACAATCCCAATGCAAGGTATGCATATCATTCCAACAGTCCAAGACATGACACTAATGGCTATTGGGCTCTGAAAAATCTCCTTCTTTGACTGTTTGTTTGCTTTATTTTTAATGGTACTGTTTGGGGTTACTATGGATCCTACACCCGGATCTGGGGAAACCTTTTAGGTAACTAGCAATAGATCGTGGAAACTGTCCGGGGTATACCGACACGGTTGAAGCGATGGCTTCGTTGATGCGACACTTTGGTTAGTATCGGTATCTCTTGAGTTAATCAAGGAGAATACGGGGCCGCTGCATGGTGTCATAAAGCGTCAACTGGCATTAGAACCTTTAATTGAACAACTTAGCCATTAGGACGTAGTGAGATGGCTGTCTTTGGTGTATTCCCAAGGTCGGAAGATACTCGATGCTACACTCATTGAGACTTAACTCCTGAGTTTTGTCTGATTGCGAGTCAGTCGCTTATCGAACGAAGCTTGTGGGAAAGATCAGTGATATTGAGATCCCTTAGAATCCGTTTACTATTATAGGACATGTTGAACCAATCCAACTTCAAGAGGTTATGACCTTAAAACCCATGCAAGCCTTAAACCAAAGGTATTTGTGTGATTTGCTTGTGCTTGCTATATCTGTGATTTCTTAGCATAATCATGACATCATAACATGGCATATCATACTAATTGTGATATGGTTGAAGAGCTGACTGTTATATATTGGTTTTGTGTTTGCATTTGCAAATGTCGCGGTAAGCAAGAGTCACCACCTTCCTTTATTTTATCCAACAAAGGAAAAGGGAAAAAGAATAGAAAAAACCTTTTTCGAGATGTTTCTGAGTACGGGGGGTAGATTATAGAAAGGGAATGTGTTAGCACCCTTTCTATCTATGGTTTTCAATGGGCTCTTAGGTAGTTGCTCATTTTTAAATTTCTTTTGTGTGTGTTTTGAAAATACCTTAGTGCGGCGTTTCACTTTATGGTAACCCTTGTATCAGTCCACAAGGGTGTGATAAAAGGTTTTTGAAAATTTTGTTTGAAAAGTTTGTTTGAAAGTGTGTGGTGTAAAATATTATTTTGAGCAAGTACTTAAGAGTTTCTACCTACTCGAAAAATACTGTTCATTTTCTTATTTCCTTTAGACAGGGCTATCCTACTTTTAAGGAGTAGGTAGCTCCATCGTTGGATGTTAAGGGACTATCGAAAGGGACGATTATAGTCACTTAAGGAAACAGGGCGAGATCTCTTAGTAACTGTCCTAAAATTCTAAGATCACCTTTTTACCGAGGCAACGTCGAAAGGTTCATCGAGGGACTAGTGATCTTTCGAATTAGAGGACAGCCACTAAAAATTCTCACGTTTCAAGAATAGTGACCGTATTTCCGAGGCAACCAAAGTGGGAGATACCCTAGGGGTGAGCATGTGCAAGTGTTTGATTTCAGTTTATTTATCTTTGCACAGTTAAGGTGTTCTACTATTTTAAACATTTGATTTATCTTTTGCATATAATCCTATTATCCATACATCTAACAGTTAATAGTAGAGAAAAAATAAAATGCCAGAATCTTAAATCTAGCTATTACAAGGCTTTGGGGAGGGGGTTACATAACAAAACTTGGGGGAAAGTTGTAAATAAAAATAGTAAATGAAATCCTAATTCACAACTATTACAAACCATTAAGAGTTACATTAATTGGAAAGTAAAATGAAAATAAATAAGCGTGCGAAAAAAATTAAGACGGGAATAAAATCTAAGTCCTAAAAAACTCATCAATTAAAGAGAAAATATTTTTGTCATTTTTTTTATGTTAAAAAAAATATATTTGAAAACTTAACCTAAATCTAATTAGTTTTTATTTAATAAAATTCATCAAGTTATAATAATCTAATTAATTAATTAATTTTTTTTTCAGAAAATTAATTTTAATTATCAAACCTATTTTTTTTTTTTGATTTTTTTAATTATTAACGAAAATGAATTTAAGATAAATAAAAATAAAATGATAATAAAGAAAATAAGACCAAAAAATAAATGAATGGGCCTGGTATTGTTTGGCCAACTGGGAGGTGTGAAATGGAAAATTTGTAAAGCCGAAAGGCGCTGGCCCAAATGCCAACGCATTCTAGTGTAATCAGTCTTCAGGGAGTGCCCCATGGATCTTCAATTTTGGAGCATTGGATCTGCTTTGGGATGATCCAAAGGGTGGAATCTGAGGATGTATGGTGGATGCTTGGATAGGAGATGCGTTAGATCTGTTGAATAATTATTGGAAAAAATAAACTACTGGACCTGGGGCTCGAACCCAGGTCCTCTCCTTTACGCATGCGCTAGCTTGCCAATTAAGTTGTCTTGGTCATTCAAACATATAATAACATTAATATATTATATGTAAAAAAACAAGCATTATCTGAGAAAAAAACAAAAACGCGCGTTAATTTGAATCCTCCAATGGGGGACTTACACCTAATCCTCTTCCTTCTTCGTCCGTCGTTTTAGACTATAACATATAGTGATAGTTTTTTGTCTGTCACTATAGCACCTGTAAATCAAAACAAGCATAAATACGCATGATAAATTTATGGTGAGGCCATGTATGCATTAGCCTCAACCTCCTGAGCACGCAGAAACCCCTGGTTAGGTCCAATTTTGGCTACTTCTAAAAATCCCAAATTTAAGCTTGGAACCCTAAAAATGGTGATACTTGATTCCTGCACCAAAACTCGAATCTAATCATGCAGATAGCTAGCAAATATAAGAGTGGTCAATAATGCATGATCAAAATGTGTTTTTATTAAATAAATCGAAGAAATCAGATTCAAAAGAAAAATGCAAATCGTGAGGTAGTGATAACGTGCTTCAGACTGTTTTGAGGCTTGGTGATGATTGGAATCGATCCAGGGAATTCCAGAAACGTGTATTGATACTTGTTTGGGACTGAAACAAGCTGGAAGTGGAGATTCGAATTTGATGCTTGCCAAAAGCTTGTTTATATCGAGAGTGGTGAGAGAACACAAAAATGCCATGTTTGTAACAGCTATGGACAAGCTCTTGAATGCCAGGAATGGCCATTTGTAACCTTGGCCAAAGTCATGGGATTTTGTCCATTTTTGAATTTTGAATGGGTGAAAACATCTTGGCCTTGTTGTACATGAAAATTGGGACCCCTCCTCAACTCAAGGAATTAGCATCAAGGATTCATGAAAGCTCCCCCTTCACTGAAAAACATGTCCGACTTCTCCACTTGGTCACTGCAACCCCTGATGAAGAAATGTTAAAGGTGCTCTTTCATTTCTTTGACCCGTTGCACCACTGCTTCACTTTCCTGATTACCAGTTAGTGCCTATTATGGAGGAATTTTCTCAGTTATTAGGGGTACCTATCCTTAATCAGCTACCATTCAACGGCACAGAAAGAGACCCAAAGCGTGAAGAGATTTCTCAAGCTCTGTCTTTACAACAATCTGATGTGGTGGCAAATTTGGAAACTAGAAGAAGTGTCCAAGGATTTCTAGCTAAGTTTCTATTTGATAAAGCCCACTATTTTTGTGATAGCCTGGATTTACAAGCTTTTGAGGAGGTGTTGGCCCTTCTCATCTATGGGATGTTACTATTCCCTATCACGGACCAACTCATATATGCGAATGCCATTAAGATTTTTCTGTCACATAATTTGGTGCCTACCTTACTTGGGGATATTCTACTCTCTACATACTCTCACTCTAAAGAGAAGAGATACCCTCCTGTGTTGCACTCCTCTATTGGCTAGGTGGTTTATTTAGAACCTACCCCGATATGTTTTGAGAAATAAGTAGGGTATGAGATGGTCTTAGAGGCTGATGTCCCTTACGCATTCAGATATTCATTGGTGTTCACGATCCTCAGAGAATTTTACTATCATTGATCGCTGTGGGGAATTTCTTAATGTCCCTCTCTTAGGCATTAGGGAGGGAATCACTTATAATCCTTGTTTGGCGTTGCAAAAGTTTGGTTATGCTAGAAGGGATGGTCCTCACGACACACACATCTAAGGAATCAAATTTGACAATGAGAATGATGTTCAGGGTTATCGCAAGAGGTTCGTTCGAGCTTGGGGCATGACAAACAGAGTTGATAGCAAGACACAAGGACACAAGAATTTCATCCCTCTTGAGTCTTACGTCAAATGGGTGCGAGCTCGTGCTCAATGTCTTATGATACCTTACCCCACCATCTTACATGTGTGTTGTACCCCAAAATTTTCCCTCTTATTTTACTCAAGACATGCCTCCAAAGATCTTCAATTGCTCAAGGTTAACTAATGATTGACCAGACAAATCCTCCTCTTAAGACAATAAGCCTAAAACTAGGGTTTCAATTTCAAGCAAAATGGTTGAGTCCCAAGGGTCAAAAATGTCCTCCATTTACCTAATATGTCCTCAAGATCATCCATGTCAAGTTTCATGCCTTACACAACAAGTTTGCTCAGTCAGCTGCTCAGATGCCTAGAAATCAACTATACTAGGTCAAAAGTCAATTGTGGCCCAAATACAGTCAAACTTCAAGATTTTTGCTAAACATCAACATTTTGAAGTAATCTCCGTCATTTGATCAAGGGTTGAACATGATTCCTCAAGAAATGCTCCTAACTCATCAAAGGTCAAAAATGGCAATTTAGGGTTTCTATAGGAAAAAGTCAACCAAACGTTGACCAGACATAACTTTCTCATACTTTATCAAAAATTTTCCATCCAAGGCTCATTTTTAAGAGAATCTAATTCCCTACAACTTCTCTTCAGCCCTCAAGGTCATGAAATGCATCAATCAAAAAATACAAGTTCATATATTATAGGTCATTTCAAAAAGTCAACAAAAACACCTTTTAGGTCAAAGCTCCTTACATGAACATGGAAGATCAAATTGATATGAAACCAAAAGGGTTGTTTAGAAGACATCCTAAGCTTTCTAAAAAGTATAAGAAAACCCTCTTAGGGTAAAAAATGAGAGAGAGATGCAATTCTAAAGTTGACCTATTTTTGGAAATATGCATGAAGCCAACATTGATCAAAATTGATTTTTTTTCCAAATGGGCCCATGTTTTCTTTTTTGAAACTTGTTCCTAAGATGGCCCACGACCTCTGAGCTTATCCACTTATTATTTTATTATTATTTTTATTTGTTTTGATTTTTTATTCATTAAAATCAAAATAAATCATTTAAAATAATGGAATAATGAAATAAAATCAAAGATTGGATTTTATGAGCACATTATGGATCCATGATCAGCTGGAAAATCATATAATTCGTGCAAGGGCTAATTGGATTGGAAAATATCATGATTTGGCCTATTTTAGAAACAAAGTATACAAGGCACAAATCAAATCTTTCTTCACCAATTTGCAAAGATTTAACTCAATTTTATTGACCTAATTGCTTCTACTATATAAGCATAACAAACTCTGATCACACAAAGAAGGATTGGTCATGGGAATTGAGGGAAACAAACTCAAATTTCCGACAAGAAAGTGATGATCAGATTTTCTTTTGCAACGAGTTTCAAGGCATTTCAAAGGTTGCAATTCATTCATGGCAGCATTTGGAAGCTTCCTGGACCATTACCATGCCTCAACACGCCCAGAAACAGCATATCCAGATTCACGGTTTGTTCTTCCTTCTTGAAATTGGTTTTTGAAATACACGTATGATAAATGATTTCTAAATATACAGTCATGCTTATATGATCATTTAGAACATGTTTGCATAATTAATTGTGTGTTTTGGTGCATATTTGAGTGGATGCCATTGTTAGGGTTTCAAGGTCCTTTTTAGGGTTTTTTATTTCATGCAAAATCAGGGCCAAAGAAGGGTACCATTATACTCACGAAATCAAACCTAATTGATCTATATAATTAGATTTAATTTATATTTCCTGGTGGTAATTTTTTAGAATTGCAGGTTTGTAGCTACATCGTTGTCTGTAGGTAAAGGCTTTAGTCTAAAACGACAGTCCCAACGAGGAAGACGATTGCGTGTCCAAACTTGAGTGGCCCATTTAAATTTTGTGCGCTTCTATTTATAACACTGACTTTTCATTACATATAATATATATTGTTTATTTATATTAATGATTAAATAATTGGCTAAGTGGTACAAGTGAAGGATTTTCAGTGCGCATCTGTAGGAGGTCAGGGATTCGATTCTTGCCTCCTAATGTTATTTTTCTTAATAATCCTTTGCAGATCCCATGTTATCCTTCCAAGCGCGCACACCATAGGCCTCCAGATCATCATCTTTGGATCAATCAGCGCCCAGATCAAATGCTTCCAATGAAGCTCCTCATGGAGAACCCTCCTAGCACAGCCTCACCAGATCTCACGTGGCCTTAGGCTCACAGGATTGGGCCATTGCATAATTTCAGCAACACAACCCCAGTTTGGGCTCATACCCCCACAGGCTTATTCTATTTCTCTTTTAATTTTATTTATTTTTATTTTATTTAAATTAGTTTATTTATTTTTTTTAAATCAATTTTTTTCATAAAATCAAAAAATCAACATCACAAAAAATAAGATTTAGTTTTTTTTGAATAAATTAATTTTTGTAAATTAATTAATTTCATCAACTTTAATTTGTTCCATTAATTAAAATTAATTAGAAAAATTAGGTCAAACTTCAAATCATTTTTTCACAAAAAATCCCAAAAATATTTTCAATGATCAAATTAGGACTTTTTAGGGTTTTAAACTTATTTCAATTTTTAATTCTCACGCGTAATTATTTTTTGTTGTACGATTAATTTTTACTATTGATGTAACTGCGCCCAGTTTGTAATAGCTTAACTAGGGTTTTATTTCCGCATTTTACTTTCAGTCAATTCCTTATGTATCTACACCAAATCCTTGTAATAGCATATGACCTTTATTTCTCGCTTTTATATTTTATATGCTTGTATATAATTTCTAATAACCTAGGCATGTATGCTTAATCAATCAATCAGTTATTCACTAAAATGCAAGATAAAATATCTGAAAAAAGCACACTGCTGCATACTTGTACCCTTAGGGTAAACCTCACTTGGTTTCCTCGGAAACAGTGGTCATGTCCCTCGAATGTAGGGATATCTTAACAAAGACCCTCAGTTTAAAAATCATCACAAAGATCATAGTCCCTTACTATACCACGAGTTTCCTACGAGAAATGATCTTATGAGGATAGTCCCTTCAAAATGCTAAGGTATCCTTACATGTTGCCTTCAATGACCATTACGTCCCTTTCGATAGTCCCTCAACATCCAACGACTAGGGTTACCTACTCACTAATAGTAGGATAACACGGTCTAAAGGATAGGAGTAAAAGAACAGTCTTTTTCGAGTAGGTAGATAACTGTTAGGTACTTGCTCAAACAAATTTTTACACCACACTTTCAAAACACTTTTCAAACTAAAGTTTTCAAAAAAACACTTTTTCACACCCTTGAGGACTGATACAAGGGTTACCATAAAGTGAATCGCCGCACTAAGGCATTTTCAAAGCTTTTTAAATCACACCAACACAAGACATTTTTAAAAGATGAGCAAGTACTTAAGAGCCCATGGAAAACCATGTATGGATAGGGTGTTAATACCTTCCCTTTTCATAATCTACCTCTCTTACTCAGAAGTCTCGAAAAAAGGTTTTTTTCTGTTCTTTTCACCCTTTCCTTTATTGGATAAAAGAAAATTCGGTGGCGACTCTTGCTTACCGCACATTTGCAAATACAAAATGCAAACCAGTATTAACAGTCGGTTCTGCCACCGTATCACAGAACTGGCGACTCTTTTGGGGATAATTATAAAGTGGGGTTTACCTTAGGGTCTAGATCATTTTAAAATTGCTTTCTTTGTTTTCTTTGACTGCTTTATCTTTGAGGGTTTGTTGGGGGTATTCTTATAAAGATCCTATACATGGATATGGGGCATCTTTTTAGGTAAACAACAATAGATCGTGGAGACTGTACGGCATAGACCGATATGGTTGAAGTGATAGTTGTATTGGTGTGACACTTTGGTTGGTACCGGTATCTCTTGTGTTGAATCGAGGAGAATACGGGGCCTCCGCGTGGTGTCGTGAAGCACTAACGAACCTTAGAACCTTAGTTGAACAAACTTGGCCATTAGAAAGTAGTGAGATAGCCGGCCTCGATGTAAAGCTGGGAATCAGATGATACTCGATACTACACTCATTAAGATCGGACTTTCGGGATGTTTCGGTCGCAAGAAAAGATTGCTAAACTGAAATAATATCGATAAATAAAGATCAGTGATATTGAGACTCCTTAGAACCCGATTACTATTTCTAGGACAGGTTTGAAACCAACTAAACTTCAAGAGGGTATTTACCTATAAACCCCATGCAATCCTAAACCTGAGGTCTTGTGTGCTTTGATTGTGTGTGATTAATTTGCTTAAACATGACATCATGCATCATAAACATTCATTCTTCATTACACTAACCATTTCAAGGATTAGGAGAATTTATCTTTGTTCTGTTTTGCAGATCATGGCTTTCGCTCGTAGAAATACCATTTGAATCAGCTTTGTGAGAATACCTCTTCAACTCAAAGAGCTAGTATCCAGGGTTTCTGAGACTTCTTCATTCACCAAGGACTACGATCGACTCCTCAATCTGGTTACCTTAGGTTTTGATGAGAAGATGATGAGTGTGCTCTTTCAATTCTTTGATCCTAAGCATCATGCTTCACCTTGCCAGACTATCAGTTGGTACCCACCATGGAAGAGTTCTCTCAGATATTGGGTATACCTATTTTGGATCAGTTGCCTTTCACCGGTTTGGAAGAAGCTCCAATGCCGGAGGTTATTGCAGCAGCTTTACACCTGAAACGGTCCGACGTTGTATGCAACTGAGAAATAAGAGGTGGAGTTAAGGGTTTTCTAGCCAAGTTCCTAATAGAGAAGGCTAAGATGTTTAGGATGATTTGGACTTCCAGGATTTTGAGGAGGTTTTGGTCCTTCTCATCTATGGGTTAGTATTGTTCCCTAATCCAGACTTACTTATCGATGTGAATGCTATCAAGGTCTTCCTTTCTCGCAACCTTGTGCCCACTTTACTCGAAGATATCTTGCATACCTTCCACACCCGTACCACAAAGAAAAGAGGGATTTTTATATGTTGTGTGCCATTTCTTCGAGGTGGTTTATTTCTCACCTCCCTAAAACAGTATTGTAGAATAAAGAAGGTTTGGGCTGGTCGCAAAGGATAATGTCACTTTCTCACACGGATATTCTTTGGTATTCCCGATCTATGGGAGATATTTCTATTATTGACTGTTGCGGGGAATTCCCTAATGTCCCACTACTTGGAATTAGGGGAGACATAACCTATAATCCTTCTCTGGCTTTGTGACAATTTGGTTACGCTCGAAGGGATGGTCCTCATGAGATGCTTATCCAGGGTGTTGTGTTTAACTATGAGGATTATATTCAAGGGTATCGCCAGAGGTTCATACAAGCTTGGGGCATGGTAAACAGATTTGACATCAAGACATTGAGGCCGAAGACTTCCATTCCTATGGAGCCTTATCTCCAATGGGTACGAGCTCGTGCTTAGAACCTTATGATGCCATATGTAGCCATTACTGAAGGGTATATTCCCTATACGGTTCTATCATCCGTATATGCCCACTGATCTTGAAGATATGCAGAGATCCTGGATTCAGCTGAAGAAAGAGAGGGATACCTCTAGAGACCATTCCTATGCCAATGAGGAAAGTTTTAGAGCTCACGAAGCAACTTTATAAGGAGAGAAGCCTTAATGTCTATCTCGGCGCGAAGAGGAAGCGCCCATCGGAAACTTGGTTTTTTTTAAGTTTTTTGAACCTTCAATTGAAACGCCTAAAAGGAAATTGTATTTTGAATTCTACTAATAAAATCTTTGTTTCATTTTGGTTCGCAAATTTAAATTTCTCGAAATCCTTGAAATCATTGCATACACATATCATACATATCATTGCATAAATCGGTTTCATAGCAGGTTTCTCATCTTCTTTGTTGTTTATTTCAACAGTAAAAAATGGCTCTTGAACAAACAGTGAAGGCTCTGCAAACTCAGAACACACAATTCCAACAGATAATCATGGCTCTAGCCAAAGGGCAAGAGGAACTGAAAGCCTTGATTGTTAAATAAAAGACCAAGAAGCCAAGGAGGACAGCTGATGTGGTAAGTTTGGGAAGGAGATTCAAGGGACCGCTAAGGTAAGTGGTTGAGCTGACATCTTCATCCAAAGAAGGAGATAACCAAGAGGGTGAGACAAGAGAGGAAGACCCTAGTCTGGGGGAATCTGATAATGAGACTGATTACAATGAAGAGCAGTATCCTCCGGCCGACAAAAAATACAAACAACTGGAAGAGTGTTTGAGTGTAATGGAGATTCAGAAAGTGCCTGGGCTGGACTTTAAAGAGCTGGGTTTGGTGTCTGGGATTGTTATTCCTCCAAAGTTCAAGGTGCCAGTGTTTTCCAAGTACGATGGGTTTCATGTCCCAAGATGCACCTCCGATCTTATGTGAGAAAGATACAGCCACACTGCTGACAAAGACTTATGGGTGCACTTATTTTTGGATAGTCTATCCAGAACTCAGTTAGATTGGTTCTATCAGCTGGAGAGGACCAACATCCATAATTGGGAAGACCTGGCCGATGTTTTCTATAAGCAGTATTAGTACAATGCATACCTTGCTCCCACCCGTACTCAAGGCCAAAGTATGGCTATGAGTACGAGCGAGAGCTTTAAAAACTATGCTCAGAAGTGGAGGGACTTAGCAGGAAGAGTCCATCCTCCCCTGTCTGATAGGGAGCTAGTGGATATGTTTCTGGGTACCCTGTCTGGTCCGTTCTTTAATCACCTAATTGGAAGTTCCTCGGCCGGCTTTACTGAATTAATCTTGACAGGGGAAAGATTGGAAGCTGGAATCAAGAGTGATAAGATCTAAAAGGATGCATCCTCCAGTGCAGTGAGGAAGCCATTTGCTGGAAAGAAAGAGGTTAGTGATGTGAACAATCAAAGGAATCAGGACAGAACTGAATTCCAACCAACGGTAGGTGCTGTCATGATCCCTAAGCCTGCACCCACTCAGCAGAGGAATAATCAGCAGAGAGCAGAAAGGTCAATAAGGCAGTTCACCCGGATAAACATGACTTTATCCAAGTTTTGCCTCATTTGATGAAATCTAATCAGGTAACCTTGCGGGAAGCTCCAAAGAATCCCAACACTGCCTCTCCCCGCAAAAATCCAAATTCCCTCTGTGCTTATCATTCGGAAAGTCCAGGTCATGATACTAACGATTGCTGGCCTTTGAAAAATAAGGTACAAGACCTTCTCGAGGCAAAGGAAATTGAGTTTAACGCCCCTGAAATTCCAAATGTTATCACTGCTCCTATGCCCAAGCACGATCGTGGTGTTAACGCTATTGAAGATGATATGTTTGTTACTCCTCTTATGAACGTTAAGTGGAACTTATTGAAGGCCGATTTATTTTCGGGCTATGGCGAAGGTTGCCACTTCTGTTTATCTCTACCGACTGGTTGTCATTTGTTAAAGGCAAGTGTCCAGCGCTTGATGGATGATAAAGAGATTTTGTTTGAGAAGAATCCCGGTCCAACAATTTCTTACAAAGATGTTTCGATAATAACCATTTCCGCCAATCCTCCCAGTGTCTCCACCACATGACCCGTTAGGATTACATCTTTTCCAAAGGTTACTCCGCTGATAATTACTATGCCAAGGCCAATCCCATACTCCTTAGACTAAACTGTTCCTTGGAACTATGGGGGTGATTTCAACTACCATGGCGTCAAGCAAGATTGGTTGGCTGATGAAGACTAGGTTTCCGAAAAGGCTGACCCCGACATTGGCAAATTTGTGGGAACCAGCAAAATAACTAGAAGTGGAAGAGTGTTCTCCCCTGAGATTTCTCCTTCGAAAGTTATTGTTGGTCCTATGATCATTCCTACTTTTGTTCCTGCTGATACTACTACTACAATTCCTGTGATTACCCCTGCTGACACCCCTATCACCGACTCAACCGAGACTCGGGGCAAAGACAAATTGGTTGAGCCTGTCCAGACAAAGGAACATTCGGTATCTATCCCAGAGGCTTCCAAGAAAGAAATGGAATAAATTTTAAAAATTATCAAGAAAAAAGACTACAACGTGGTCGAACAATTGGGGTAGACTCCTTCAAAGATCTCTATGCTAGCCTTGTTGTTGTGCTCTGAAGCTCATGCGAAGGCTTTGGTGAAATTTTTGAAAACTGCCCATGTGCCCCAGGAAATAATGAAATAAAATCAAAGATTGGATTTTATGGGCACATTATGGATCCATGATCAGCTGGCAAATCATATAATTCGTGCAAGGGCTAATCGGATTGGAAAATATCATGATTTGGCCTATTTTAGAAACAAAGTATACAAGGAACAAATCAAATCTTTTCTCACCAATTTTCAAAGATTCAACTCAATTTTATTGACCTAATTGCTTCTACTATATAACAAACCCTGATCATACAGAGAAGGATTGGCCGTGTGAATTGAGGGAAAGAAACTCAAATTTTCGACAAGAAAGTGGTGATCGGATTTTCTTTTGCAAGGAGTTTCAAAGGTTGCAATTCATTCCTGGCAGCATTTGGAAGCTTCCTGGACCATTACCACACCTCAACACGCCCAGAAACAGCATATCCAGATTCACGGTTTGTTCTTCCTTCTTGAAATTGGTTTTTGAAATACACGCATGATATATGATTTCTAAATATACATTCAGGCTTATATGATCATTTAGAACATGTTTGCATAATTAATTGTGTGTTTTGATGCATATTTTACTGGATGCCATTGTTAGGGTTTCAAGGTCCTTTTTAGGGTTTTGTTTCAGGAAAAATCAGGGCCAAAGAAGGGTACCATTATACTCACGAGATCAAACCCAATTGATCTGTATAATTAGATTTAATTTATATTGCCAGGTGGTGATTTTTGAGAATTGCAGGTTTGTAGCTACAGCGTTGTCTGCAGGTAAACGCCTTAGTCTAAAACGACAGTTCCAACGAGGAAGACGATTGCGTGTCCAAACCTGAGTGGCCCATTTGAATTTTGCGCACTTCTATTTATTACACTGACTTTTCATTGCATATAATATATATTGTTTGTTTATATTAATGATTGAACAATTGGCTCAGTGGTACAAGTGAAGGCTTTTCAGTGTGCGTGTGTAGGAGGTCAGGGGTTCGATCCCTGCCTCCTACATGTTATTTTTCTTAATAATCCTTTGCAGATCCCATGCTATCCTTCCAAGCGCGCACACCATAAGCCTCCAGATCATCATCCTTGGATCAATTAGTACCCAGATCAAACGCTTCCAATGATGCTCCTCATGGTGGACCCTCCTAGCGCAGCCTCACCATATTTCACGTGGCCTTGGGCTCACAGGATTGAGCCTTTGCATAATTTTAACAACACAACCCCAGTTTGGGCTCATACCCCCTCAGGCTTATTATACTTCTCTTTTAATTTTATTGTTTTTATTTTATTTAAATTAGTTTATTTATTTTGTTTAAATCAATTTTTTTCTCATAAAATCATAAAATCAACATCACAAAAAATAGGATTTAGTTTTTTTTCAATAAATTAATTTTTGTAAATTAATTAATTTCATCAACTTTAATTTGTTTCGTTAATTAAAATTAATTATAAAAATTAGGTCAAACTTCAAATCTTTTTTTCACAAAAAATCCCAAAAATATTTTCAATGATAAAATTAGGGTTTTTTTGGGTTTTAAACTTATTTCAATTTTTTATTCTCACGCGTAATTAATTTTTACTATTGATGTAACTGCGCCCAGTTTGTAATAGCTTAATTAGGGTTTTATTTCTGCATTTTAGTTTCAGTCAATTCCTTATGTATCTACACGAAAGCCTTGTAATAGCGTAGGACCTTTATTTCTCGCTTTTATATTTTATATGCTTGTATATAATTGCTAATAACCTAGGCGTGTATGCTTAATCAATCAATCAGTAGATCACTAAACTGCAAGATAAAATATCAGGAAAAAGCACACTGCTGCGCACTTGCACCCTTAGGGTATACCTCACTTGGTTGCCTCAGAAATAGTGGTCATGTCCCTCGAACGTAGGGATATCTTAGCAAAGACCCTCAGTTTAAAAATCATCACAAAGATCATAGTCCCTTACTATCCCGCGAGTTGCCTATAAGAAATGGTCTTATGATGATAGTCCCTTTGAAATGCTAAGGCATCCTTACATGTTGCCTTCAATGACCATTACATCCCTTTTGATAGTCCCTCAGCATCCAACGACTAGGGTTACCTACTCACTAATAGTAGGATAACATGGTCTAAAGGATAGGAGGAAAAGAACAGTCTTTTTCGAGTAGGTAGATAACTGTTAGGTACTTGCTCAAACAAATTTTTACACCACAATTTCAAAACACTTTTCAAACTAAAGTTTTCAAAAAAAAAAACTTTATCACACCCTTGAGGACTAATACAAGGGTTACCATAAAGTGAATCACCGCACTAAGGCCTTTTCAAAGCTTTTCAAATCACACCAACACAAGCAATTTTTAAAAGATGAGCAAGTACTTAAGAGCCCATGGAAAACCATGGATGGAAAGGGTACTAATACCTTCCCTTTTCATAATCTACCTCCCTTACTCAGAAATCTCGAAAAAAAAGGTCGTTTTCTGTTCTTTTAACTATTTCCTTTGTTGGATAAAAGAAAAGTCGGTGGCGACTCTTGATTACCGCACATTTGCGAATACAAAATGCAAACCAGTATTAACAGTCGGTTCTTCCACTGTATCACACTATGATTATGGAGCCAGTTATAGAGGGAGACACTTCTTACATCGTTCTTCATCCTGACATGCTAACTGATTTTGAAGAGTTACAGAGGTCCTAGGTCCAACTCAAAGAAGAACGGGATACTTTTGAAACTCAATTCTTCGCCAGCGAGAAGAAGGTTCTAGAGCTCACCCGGCTGCTTCACGAGGAGAGGAATATAAATGCCTACATCGCACCAAAGAGGATGCGCCCATGGGAAAATTGAGTCTTCTTTTTCTTGGAGAATTTTATTGTTGCTTTGATCCCTTTGTGAGCCCAAGAGGCGTTATTATGATTAATAAAATATCTTAATACAATTAACGTTTGTTCTCTTTCTGTTTAAGAAAAATTGATTCTTAGAAATCCTTGAAAACATTGTATACATATATCATACATATCATTGCATAAGCAGGTTTCAAAGAAGTTTTCTCATCCTCTTTGCTGTTTATTTCAGCAATGGCTCTAGAACAAACAGTGAAGGATCTATAGACTCATAATGCCCAATTCCAACAGATGATCATGGCTCTGACCAAGGGGCAAGAAGAATTGAAAGCCCTGTTTATTAAAGGAAATAAGAAGCCAAAGAAGCCAACTGGGTTAGTGAATCTGGGGAGAAGGATCAGAGAACCAGTGCAGTGAGCCTCTGAACTGTTAACTTCATCAAAGGAAGGAGAAAATCAAGAAGGGGAGACAAGAGAGGAGGACTCCAGTCCAAAAGAATCCGATGATGAATCTGACTATGATAAGGAGAAGTATCCTCATGTTGATGGAAAATACAAACAGCTGAAAGATCGTCTCAATGCTATGGAGATTCAGCAAATAGCTGGCTTAGACTTTGAAGAATTAGGGTTGGTTTCTATCGTGATCATCCCACCAAAATTCAAGGTCCCCACGTTCGCTAAATATGACGGTATCTCCTTCCCTAAGTTGCACTTAAGGTCCTATGTCAGGATGATCCAGCCTCACACTGTCGACCGAAAGTTATGGGTCCATTTCTTCCAAGAAAGTTTAGATGGAACGCAACTGGAGTGGTTCTACCAGCTAGAAAGATTAGACATTCATACCTGGGAAGACTTGGCTGCTGCTTTCTATAAGCAGTACCAATACAATACTGACCTCACTTCAACTCGTACATAACTTCAAAGTATGTATATGGGTTCTAGCAAAGGCTTCAAAGAATATGCCCAGAAATGGAGGGGTCTAGCTGGTAGGGTACAACCTCCTTTGAATGATCCGTAAATGGTAGGTATGTTCATGGGCACTCTTACAGGCCCGTTCTTTAGTAGATTGGGAGTTCCTCATCTGGATTCACAGAGATGGTTCTGACTGGAGAAAGGATTGAAAGTGGTATCAAGAGTGGGAAGATTCTGATGGCTGCATCTTCTAATGCTGAGAAAAAGCCACTTGCTGGTAAGAGGGAAGGAAATGATGTGTATGGCCAGAAGGGTCGTAATAAGGCATACGATCACAATCAATCTCTGGGGGCAAAGGCGTTAATTCTATTGATGATGTTTCTTATGTTTCTGCTATGAGTGACTTGAGTACTCCGCTAATGATTGTTAAGAAGAAGTTGTTGCAAGCCGGTTTATTTTTGGGTTGCATTGAAAACTACTGCCACTGTACGTCCCAGTCCAATGGTTATGTACTGTTGAAAGAAGGTATTTAACGTTTGATGGATGCCCATGTAATTCTATTTGAGAAGACTCCTTTTGAGGAGAGCCTATGTAAAAGTATGTCTCAAGGCCTGAATCTTGAAGATGTGTCTGTGATTACAATTTCTAGTTCTTCTGTAAGGATCACTTCTAAGGGTCCTGTGAAGATTAATTTTGAGCCTAGGGTTGCTCCTCTGATCATTACCGCACCTGAGCCAATTCCATATTCCTATGACAAGGCTATCCCTTGGAATTATGGAGCTGATATCTACTACCATGGCATCAAGCAAGGACCATTGGCTGTCAAAGATAAAAATAATGAAGTTATTAATCCTAATGTTGGAAATATTGTTGGGACTAGTAAGGTTACCAGAAGTGGAAAGGTTTTTTCTCCAGAGATCTCTCCAAAGTATATTATTACACTAGTTCATATCACTGCTACTGAATCATCTACTCATACTCGAGGCAAAGAACAGACGACTGAGCCTGCCCAGACTGAGGCACCGAAAGAAGTTACTGTTGAAGATACCTCCAAGCAAGAGATGGATGAGGTACTGAAAATTATTTAAAAGAGTGACTATAAGATTGTTGAGAAGTTGGGGAAGACCCCCTACAAAATATCTATGCTATCTCTATTTTTGTTTTGAAGCCCATGCTCAAGCTTCGGTAAAGTTTCTAAAATGTGCTCATGTACAGCAGGAAATCTCTGTTTATTAGTTAAAAAATTATGTTACTAACCTGACAACTGATAATGGGATAGGATTTTCTGATGTTGATTTAACTCATGTAGGAAGAAACCATAATAAGGCTCCACATGTCTTTATTGAGTGTAGGGGAACCACCTTATCTCATGTGCTAGTGGACACATGTTCCTCATTGAACGTATTTCCAAAAGTTGTTTTAGTCAAACTTGACTATGAAGGGGTTGTGATAAAATCCAGTGACGTTGTGGTGAGAGCTTTTAATGGTTCAAATAGAATGGTGCATGGAGAGTTTTATCTTCCAATCAAAGTGGGTTCCCAGGCCATCAACTCAACTTTCTATGTGATGGATATTCGTCCAGCCTATTCTAGTTTGCTGGGACACCCTTGGATTCATGGGGTAAACACTGTTACTTCTACTTTACACCAAAAGTTGAAGTATCTTGTGAAAGGAAAAATCATTACAATTTGTGGAGAAGAAGAATACATGGTGAGTCGTTTGAGCTCCTTCAAGTATGTCGATATAGATGGTGAATTCCTTGAGACTCCTTGCCAGACCTTTGAAGTTATTCCTCAGACAACCCTTGTTTCTAAAGCTTCTCCTACTGTTTCTAAGGTTACCAGGATTCCACAAAGAACGACTTCTCTGAAATACGCTAAGGTTGTGGTAGAAGAAGGTGGCGGAACTATTTGGGATCAAATTCCTGACATTCCTTATAAGTTCGACAAATTTGGTTTGGGTTTCACCTCAGAGGCTCAAAGGTTTGTCTGTCGTGCTCGCTCTAATTCTGGGAAACCGCCATTCAGCATCAATAACAATGGAGTTCTTAAAAATCAAGTTAATGTTGTGGAGGACACTGATAGAGACTGTGACATGGACAGTTGGATTTTCCCTACTACCGGCAGTGGGCTCAACAAATTGGAAGGTTGAAGACTTTATACCAATCTCCTTTAGTCAGGAGTAAATGTTATTTTTTATTTTCTTGCTTTCAAGTTTTTGGTTATGTAATTTGAACAATAACTTTATACCTTGTGCCTTACCCGGGGCACAAGGGTCATTTGTTAGGGTTGTCATTTTTCATTTGCATATTTTCATTTAATAAATCATTGGACGTTTGCGTTCAAAGTTTGCGCTCTTTGTCTTTATTTTACTTTATTGCTTTCAAAATAGCTATGTGTTCTTACACACACCCACGTAACAAATTTCATATCCACATCCACCCTGAGTCCCATTGATAACAATTCTGCTATTTCCAATTATGATGTCAAAAATCCGATCTACCAAGCTTAGGACGAAGGTGAGGAAGATTGTGAAGCACCTGGAGAGCTTTCTAGACTGTTAGAGCAGGAAGAAAGATCCATACAACTGCATGAAGATCCAGTCGAGGTTGTGAACGGGTACTGAAGAGGACAAGAAAGAAATCAAAATAGGTGCTAACCTAGAAGATAGTTTCAAAAAGAGGTTAATCCAGATATTACGTGACTATGTTGATATCTTTTCTTGGTCTTCTGAAGACATGCCAGGGCTTGATACTGACATTGTGGCTCACCATCTACCAATGAAGGAAGGTTGTCCTCCTATAAAGCAGAAGGTTCGACGTATGCATCCTGAGATGTCTGAAAAGATCAAAGTTGAGGTCATGAAGTAGTTCAATGCATGTTTCTTAGCTGTTATAACCTATCCTCAATGGGTTGCAAATGTGGTGACAGTACCTAAGAAGGACGGTAAGGTGTGTATGTGTATAGACTATAGGGATTTGAATAGGGAAATCCCCAAAGATGACTTTCAACTTCCGCATATTGATATTCTGGTTGACAACACCGCTCAGCATAAAGTATTTTCCTTCAGGGATGGTTTCTTTGGCTATAACCAAATCAAGATGGAACCTGAAGACATGTAGAAGACTACTTTTGTAACACAGTGTGGCACTTTCTGTTATAAAGTTATGCCTTTTGGTTTGAAGAACGCCGATGCAACATATCAACGTGCTATGGTAGCTTTGTTCCATGATATGATCCATCATGAGATACAGGTTTATGTTGATGACATGATTGTTAGAACATAGTTTGATTCTACAACTCTTGTAAGAGTTTTGATGATAACAAACACAAAGAATAATTATGCACTGTAAAATTATATTCTGTTTTGTAGAGAAGTTATGATGGAAGTAGATCAGAAGTTAAGTTACAAGGATGTTCCTGGTGTGAACGTAGACCATTCTCAGAAAGTTATGATGAATGAAGATCAAAAGTTGCGCTAAGAGAAATACGGTTTAACTCTGATTACATAACTCTGAAAGAAAGTCTAACACATTTAGATACCTTAATGTTATGATTCTGACCTTCCAAAGTTTTGAAGGAAGCAGCAAATAGATACCTTAATGTTCTGAAGCGTTGCAATTCATCAAAGCTATATCAAATGCAATGGCTACAAACAGACAAGCATCTTTTATTTTAGGAAAGCACATTAACTGTCATTTATCAAGTTTCCAAATACTCAACTATGTTGCGCCTATTTAAACAAGGGACGAGGATAAATCGTTTAGGATTTTACACACAACAATTTATAATACTTCAACGCTTCTATCCTTTCTAATCCTCATTCATACTATTCTTTCAACTGTGTAATACATCACAAGTCTGTGATACTGTTTTTTGTAAGGAAAAACATATTGAACACTGCTTTATTCATATTTTGTTTAATGCAATTCCTTGAGAAAAACCGGGTTATGGTTATACTCAAGAAGACTTTGGCAGTAGTCAAAGTAGTTTTGTAATCAAGATTGATTAGTGAATTAAGACCTCGTTGTAGAGAGGCTAAATCACCTTTGTGGGTGGACTGGATTAGTTTGAGTTCAAATGAACCAGGATAAAAATCATCGTTTTATTTACATTGTTTTTTAAGATTCCAATTCATTCCCCCTTCTTGTGTTTTTCAATTCTTCAATTGGCATCAGAGCGCCCGGTTCTGAGTTCAAGCACTTAACCGTGTCAGTAAAAGATCCAAGCTAAGAAAAACACTATGGTGGAACCAAGTTAGAACATCAGCAATGACTACCATGATGAGAAAGACATAATCAGCGACAAACCTCCAATCTTTGTTAGAGAGAACTTTGATTACTGGAAAGACAGAATTGAAAGCTTCTTTATGGCTCATGATGCTGATCTCTAGGATATGGTTATTAATGGGTACATGCATCCTGTTGATTAAAGTGGTCAGAAGATTGATAGAAAAAGATTGTTTGATCATCAAAGTGTGACTTCAGAAATCATCATAAGGCCATAACTATTCTCTTGAGTGTCATCTCATATTCAGAGTATGAGAAGATCATACATAGAGAGACATCAAAAAACATGTTTGATTCTCTGAGAATTACGCATGAAGGCAACATGCAAGTAAAAGAAACCAAAGCCCTTGCTCTTATTCAGAAGTATGAAGCCTTCAAGATGGAAGAAAGTGAAACCATTGAAGCAATGTTCTCAATATTCCAAATTCTGGTTGTTGGGCTGAAAGTTTTGGACAAAGGGTATTCAACTGTTGACCATGTAAAGAAGATCATCAAAAGTTTACCAAAGAAATGGAGGCCCATGGTCACTGCTCTCAAACTGGCAAAAGATCTTAACAATATATCTCTAGAAGAACTTGTCATCTCTCTCAGAAGTCATGAGATAGAGTTAGAAGATGATGAGCCCCATAAGCAAGGTAAGCCTTTAGCCCTTAAATCTAACAAAAAATATGATTCTAATGTTTTGCAGGCTATGGAAGAAACCTATGGTGGATCCTCATCAGAAGAAGACGAATTGTCTCTTCTCTCCAAAAGAGTCAATCAACTATGGAAGCTGGGGCAAAGGAAGTTCAGAAATTCCAGAAGAACAGGGAATCATAATGAATAATCTTCTGAATATAGAAAGTCTGAATCATCTTCTGGACACAGAAAGTCTGAATCATCTTCTGGACACAGAAAGTCAAGCAACAGGGACATTGTCTGCTACGAGTGCAATGAACAAGGGTACTACAAAAGCGGTTGTCCAAGGCTTCAGAAGGAGAAACCCAAAAAGAATTTCTTTAAGGAGAAGAAGAAGAGTCTCATGGAAACATGAGATGTCTCTGATACTTCTGATGCATACACAAAATCAGAAGATGAAAGAGCCAACATTGCTCTTATGGCCAACGTGATAAAAGATAATGAATCATCTGGGCCAGAATGAGAATTAGACACTAAAGAGGTATTTCCTGACTTTACTGTAAATTTTACTAAAGCTGAATTAGGAGAAAGTCTAAGTGAAATTCTTGAAAGATATCAGCAGCTTCGAGTCAAATTCAAGAACCTGAAAAAGGATCTAGTTTTTGACTCTAAAGATACTGAGAAACTGAGATTGGAAAATTCGGAGCTGAAAGAAAAAATTTCAAAACTTGAAAACGATTTACAAAACACTCAGAAGGAAACTATCTCAGAGGTTCCCAGTAACTCTGATAAGATCATAAAGGAATATGATCATAGCTTTCAGAAGTTCCTTGCTAAAAATATAGATAGAAGCAAGATGGATTCAATGATCTATGGAGTTAGCATAAATGGAAGAAAAGGTATAGGATACAAAGGTAAAGTATCCCAACCTAAGAAAGTCAAGGACTTAGTTATTAAACACACTCCTTTGAAATCTCACTTTACCTATGGGCACACACATGACTTAAAATGTACCAGTAATGATTTCTCTGCTAAACCAAAATTCAAACAGAATTTTGGTAACACTAACAAACAAGGACCCAAAAAGATATGGGTTCCTAAGGATAAAATTGTATATGTAGCATATATCTTTGACAGCAAGATTGAAACACCAATCATGGTACCTGGACTCTGGATGCTCTCGACACATGATGGGAAGAAAACATATGTTCCAAAGCCTGGAACTTAAATCTGGAGGCTACGTAGGTTTTTGAGGAAATTAGAAAGGGAAGATTATTGGCTCTAGAACTGTCGGTAACGGTAACCTCCCTTCTATTAATAATGTTCTATTAGTAGATGGATTAATGCATAACTTGTTATCCATAAGTCAATTAAGTGATAAAGGTTATGATATAATCTTTAATCAAAATTCCTGTAAAGTTGTTAGTCAGAAAGATGGATCTATCCTATTTAATGGAAAGAGAATGAACAACATTTACAAAATAAAACTTTCTTAACTAAAAAGTCAGAACGTAAAATGCATATTTTCTGTTAACAATGAGCAATGGGTCTGGCACAGAAGATTGTGGCATGTTAGTATGAGAAGAATATCTCAGATTAACAAACTCAATCTGGTCAGAGGACTTCCTAATCTGAAGTTTAGCTCATATGCTTTGTGTGAAGCATGTCAGAAAGGCAAGTTTGTAAAACCTCCTTTTAGAGCAAAAAATGTTGTTTCTACCTCTAGACCATTAGAACTTCTGCACATAAATCTATTTGGACCAGTGAAAACTGTATCCATTAGTGGTAAGAATTATGGGTTAGTGATCATAAATGACTATAGCAGATGGACATGGGTAAAGTTCTTAAGACACAAGGACGAGTCACACTCTGTGTCGTTGCTTTCTGTAAACAAGTCCAAAATGAGAAAGATCTTAGAATTATTAAAGTCAGAAGTGATCATGGTAGAGAATTTGAAAACAAAAAATTTGAAATATTTTTTAATGAGAATGGCATCTCTCATGATTTCTCTTGTCCTAGAACTCCCCAACAAAATGGAGTTGTAGAACGAAAGAACAGACATTTACAAGAAATAGCCAGAACCATGATCAACGAGACTAACATTGCTAAGAACTTCTGGGAAGAAGCAATTAACACAGTGTGTTACATTCTGAATATAATCTCCATAAGACCTATTCTGGATAAGACTCCATATGAGTTGTGGAAGAAAAGAAATCCCAACATTTCGTATTTCCATCCATTTAGATGTATTTGTTTTATGCTTAACACCAAAGAACATCTGAACAAGTTTAACTCTAAAGCACAGAAGTGTATTATGTTAGGATACTTTGAATGATCAAGAGGCTACATAATATACAACACAGAAACACAGATTGTAGAAGAGTTAATCAGTGTTAGATTTGATGACAATCTTGGCTCTCAAAAGTCAAAACAAAATGAATCTCTTGCAGATATAGAAGTTCAATTTACAGGTACTGAAGGCAATACATCAAAAGTTTCCAACAAAGACTCCCAAACAACATCAGAAGGAAATGTCACAAACACTACAGCAACATCTGAAGAACCTCTCCAGAAAAGACTATCCAAAAGCAGCCTAGCTCATCCTTAAGACAAAATTCTGGAAAAGAAGGAAGATCCAATCAGAACAAGATCCACATTCAGAAATTCTGAAGAATCTATCATGGGATTGGTATCTCTGATTGAGCCAACTTCCATTGATGAAGCTCTTTTGGAGAATGACTAGATACTGGTTATGCATGAGGAATTAAATCAATTCACCAGAAATGATGTATGGGATCTGGTTCCCAAACCAAAAGGGTTCAACGTCATTGGAACAAAATGGGTATTCAGAAACAAATTTAATGAACAAGGAGAAGTCATCAGAAACAAAGCATGGCTGATTGCACGGGGTTATAGTCAGCAAGAGGGGATAGACTATACAATCTCAAGATGTTGTCCTAAAGAAGTCAAGAAAAAGAACAGCTGCAGGAGAAGGATCTTCTTAGAAGACACCAAAAGTTTCTAAGAAGAAAGGTAACTCTTCTTTTATTTATGTTGTAGAATAAATAGTTTTTCCAACATCTGAAACACCCTCATCTCCAAAACCATTGGAAGATCCATCATCTCAAACATTTGAAGATTTTGATATAGAATTTGACCCCTCAGTAACTCTAGAAAACATACTAAACGAACCTCACTCTCCTAATCCACATCTTGAACATAATCAGCCAGAACTTGCTAGAGTTCTTTCTGATATTGATCAATTTGATCCAGATTTTCAAACTCCTCACATAGAAAATCCAAACTTCCAAACCACTCACCCTGAAAATCCAAATGCTGTTGCTTTTAAACCAGAAAATCCATACACATACCACCATACCAATTCCTGGAATACAGAACCTCTCATGGTTCGACAACCTCTTTCCATCCAATACATTCCAGAAATTCCATCACCTTACCATTCCACTCCACCAAACACGCCTCCATCACCAATTATCATTTCTGATTCTCCTACTCCATCTCCTATTAATCCTCCAGAAGATCATCTTAGAACAGTAATAGACTTAGAAGCGCTGGATCATCTTGCCTCAACCTCTCAAAAAATTGCCATTCCCAAACCAAAACCAACTATCACCAAAGCAGATGTTGGTAGAAATCTATTGATTTTTTAAACAAAGATAATTAAATGGGTTAACTCTTTGAAGCAAGCAAGCTTAGAAAATACAAATCCTGCTGCTTTTGATTCTCACTGGAACCGGTTCAGAAGATGGTTCAACTCAGAATCCCAGAAACTCAAGGAATTAAGCTATGAAATAGCCCAACAAAACTTATGTGATGAGCTGAAAGTTTTCAAGGATCAAGTTCTGAGTCACTGGGAAAGGAAATCTATTATTCTACTGGACAATGCTCCTTGGAAAGAGCACTAACCTTCAAAAGTTATTGAACCATGCTCTGAAAATCTTCCTCTGGCTATTATTCAAGACAAAGGCAAAGCAACTGAAGAAGCCACTGAATCAGAAACTGCTACAGAGTGTTCTGAGAAACTTGCATCTTCTGTGGATACACCAGCTTCAACTTTGGTTATGCAAACTCTGGAAAAGTTAAAGAAAGAGAATGCAGTGATCAAAGAAAGATTGGACAAGTAAGAAGACACGAGCAATGAAATCAAGGAAATGCTAGGAAAACAAGAGGAATCAAGCACTCAGATTAAGAGCTTATTGGAAGCATTGTTCAAACGACTTCCCCCTCCTCAATCTTAGTTTTTTTTAAACTTGTTTTCTGCATTCATTTATCTTGTTTTATCTGGCTCTGAAAGTGTTATTGCAATCAAGTTTAATATAAATCATCTTTTTGAATATGAATATTAGTGTTTATATTTCTTTTTTGATTCCTGACAAAAAGGGGGAGAACGTAAGATATTTCTAATAATAGTATATCGAGACAAAGTCTCAAACATTTTGAATATCATAACTTCTCATTTTTTTCTGAAAGCAAAACAGGAACAAAACTCTGATGAAGACAGAGTGAGATGCATCAAAAGCTCTGATCAGAATGAACTTCAGGGAAGTAATTCATCTCTATTTGAGTAATCAACTCAGGGGGAGACTCTCTAAATGCTCTATGTTCTGTCTATTTTAATTGAAATATCCTAGTTTTTTCATCATCAAAAGGGGGGGGGGGTTGTTAGAACATAGTTTGATTCTACAATCCTCGTAAGAGTTTTGATGATAACAAACACAAACAACAATTATGCACTTTAAAATTATATTCTCTTTTGTAGAGAAGTTATGATGGAAGTAGATTAGAAGTTAAGCTATAAGATTGTTCCTACTGTGAACATAGACCATTCTCAGAAAGTTATGATGAATGAAGATCAGAAGTTGCGCTAAGAGAAACATGTTTTAACTCTGATTACATAACTCTGTGAAAGAAAGTCTAACGCTGCAAACAAGACCTTATAATTCTGACCTTCCAAAGTTCTAAAGCAAGCAATAAATAGATACCTTAATGTTCTGAAGCATTACAATTCATCGAAATATATCAAATGCAACGGCTACAAACCGACAAGGATCTTTTATTTGAGGATAGCGCATTAACTGTCATTTATCAACTTTCCAAATAATCAACTATGTTGCGCCTATTTAAACAAGGGATGAGGATAAATCATTTACGATTTTACACACAACAATTTAAAATACTTTAAGGTTGCTATCCTTTCTACTCCTCATTCATATTATTCTTTCAACTGTGTAATACATCACAAGTCTGTGATATTGTTTTTGTAAGGAAAAACATATTGTACACTGCTTTATTCATATTTTGTTTAGTGCAATTCCTTGAGAAAACCGGGTTGTGGTTATATTCAAGAAGACTTTGGCAGTAGTCAAAGTAGTTTTGTAATCAAGATTGATTAGTGAATTAAGACCTCGTTGGAGAGAGGCAAAATCACCTTGGCGGGTGGACTATAGTAGTTTGAGTTCAAACGAACCAGGATAAAAATCATCGTTTTATTTACATTATTTTTTAAGATTCCAATTCAACCCCCCCTTCTTGTGTTTTTCAATTCTTCAATGATAGCCAGGTCTCAGACTGAATAAGAACATTTTGACCACCTACATAAGCTGTTTGAGAGATTGAATAAGTACAAGTTAAGATTGAATTAAAACAAGTGCACCTTTGGGGTAAGATTCGGTAAACTCCTAGGTTTCTTCGTCAGTTGTAAAGGTATTGAAGTTGATCCTGCCAAGGTTAAACCTACTCAAGAAATGCTAGCTCCCCATACTTAGAAGGATTTCAAAGGTTTCTTGGGACGATTAAACTGCATTGACAGATTTATTTCCCATTTGACCGCTACTTGTGAGCCAATCTTCAATTTACTGAAGAAAGATCAAGTAGTGAAGTGGACCGAGGATTGTCAAATAGCCTTCGACAAAATCAAGGAGTACCTCCAGGAACCTCCAATTCTGATGTCGCCGGTTGAAGGAAGACATCTGATCATGTAATTGACAGTATTATAGAACTCAATGGGGTGTGTATTGAGGAAACATGACGAGTCTGGTCAAAAAGCACATGCAATATAATACCTTAGCAAAAATTTTACCGACTGTGAAACAAGATACTCATTGCTCGAGAAAAATTGATGCGCTTTGGTGTGGGCTACTCGCCGACTAAGATAGTATATGTTGACTCATACTACTTTGTTGATCTCTAAGATGGATCCAATAAAATACATATTCGAGAAACCCGCTCTCTCCAGAAGAATAGCAAGATGGCAAATGGTCTTGAAAGAATACGACATTCAGTACACTACTCAGAAGGAAATCAAAGGAAGTGTACTAGAAGATCATTTGGCCCATCAAGCTGTAGATGACTATCACTCTATGAATTTTGAGTTTCCAAATGAGAATACCATGCTAGTTATTGATTATGAAGAACCTTGACCATATGAAGGACCTGAACCGAGATCCCGATGGAATATGGTTTTTGGTGGAGCTTCCAACACGCTTGGTAATGGAACTAGTGTTGTGATTGTCTCTCCCAAGGGTTGCCATACGTCCTTCACCGCCAGATTGTGATTTGATTGTACCAATAATATGACTGAGTACGAAGCATGCATTATGGGTATTAAAGTTGTCATCCATATGAGAAATAAATTCTTGAATGTATATGGGGACTCAACCCTAGTGATCAGTCAGATTAAGGGAGAATAGGACACGAAGCATCCAAATCTCATTCCTTATCGTGAGCATGTATTAACATTAATTCCATACTTCAAATAAATTACTTTTGAACAGATTCCACGAGAAGAGAATCAATTGGCATATGCATTAGCTACCATGTCATTTATATTCAAAGTCAGGTGGGACAATGAAGCTCCTCAAATTAATATTGAGAGACTAGACGAATCGGCACATTGCTACGAAGTTGATACTGATGGAGTAAAGGAAAAGCCTTGGTACCACAAAGTAAAAAGATACCTCGAAACTCAAGAATATCCTGAAGGTGCATCTATCAATGATAATAAATTACTAAGGAGGTTCTCTGACAAGTTCTTTATGAGTAAAAAAATCTTGTACAAGCACAACCACGATCCGACTTTGCTTTGTTATGAAGATAAGAAGGAAGCTGAGAAAATTATGGAAGATATGCACGAAGGTGTCTTTGGTACTCACTCTAGTGGACATATAATGGCTAAGAAGATTCTGAGAGCAGGTTATTATTGGTCTACCATGGAAACCGATTGTCGTAATCATTCTAGAACTTGCCACAAATTCTAGACTTATGTTGACAAAGTACATGTGCCTCTGGTTCCTTTGAAGGTCTTGACTGCTCCTTGGTCGTTTGAAATGTGGGACATTGATATGATTGGAGATGTTAAGCCTACTGCTTCCAACGATCATTATTTCATCCTTGTCGCTATTTATTAGTTCACAAAGTGGGTAGAGGCAGCCTCGTTTGCTTCCGTTACCAAGAATATTGTGGCTCAGTTCATTAAGCATAACCTTATATGTCGGTATGGCATCTCTAAAAGGATCATCAAGGAAAATGGTACCAATCTTAACAATACTATGATCACGGAACTCTGCATGCAGTTCAAAATTAAACATCACAATTCTTCTCAGTACTGACCAAAGATGAATGGCGTAGTAGAAGCCGCCAACAAGAATATTAAGAAGATCTTGCAGAAGAGGACAGTGACATATAAAGATTGGCATGAGATGCTACCATTTTCTCTTAATGGTTACCGCACTTAGATACGTACATTAGGTAGGGCGACCCCGTTCTCTCTAGTCTACGATTTGGAGGCTATCTTACCTGTTGAAATCCAGATTCCTTCCCTAAGGATTATGAAAGACACAGATTTAGATGAAGACAAATGGATTCAGACTCGACTTGACCAGATAAATTTGATTGATGAAAAAAGGCTTGCGGCTGTTTGTTGATAACACGAAATTATATCGTATTTTTGAATTGATTCACATGCACTTTTATATTGTTTTTCATTCATTTTCTCTTGTTATACCGGTATTTCTATTTCATTTCAGGTATTTATATTCCACAAGGCTTGCATGAGAAAAGAGGAAGAAATGCCAAAGAAATGAGATGAAAATCACATTGTAGCAGAAAAATAGCAGGAAAATGCATGACAGAAGACTGTGACGATCGTCACAACCTTCATGTCGGTCGCTATGCATTGAGAATATGTGTTCCCCTCGACACACATGATGTTATGGTCAGAACATGTTAGAATATGTGTTCCCCTCGACACATATGATGTTACGGTCGGCACATGTTTTCAAGATTTATGCCCCAAAACATACATTTTCTACCATGAACTCAACGTTCTCTCCACGTCTGCAACGAAGCTCCATTTTCTCCACTTCACCCACTCACCCCATGATCTTTTAAACTTCCCATTTTTCCACTTCTTTCTCCATTTTCTCCATCATATCCACTACTTCTCACATAAAGCTTGAATGTAAATTCCATTTTATTTCTCTATATATAGGACTTTAGAAATTAGTTTTGGAATCCAAGTTTTGTACATGGAAGCGCTTCATAGTTTTAGGCAGCATACTACTCATGTAAAAGTGGTAGTTTATCATATTGAGGAACTACCACCCCATTAGTTTTAGGCCTACAATTTATGTACTCTTGGATCACAATCTTGCCATCATAATAGAAGTTTATTTTAAGTTCTTGTTTCTCGCACTTACAGGTTCTTTATCATATTGCTTATTATTATTATTATTATTATTATTATTATTATTATTATTATTATTATTATTATTATTATTATTATTATTTTATTATTATTATTATTATTACTATTATCATTATTATTGTCATTATTATTATTATTACAACTATTATTATTTATCATTATCGCTTTGTTTGTCAAATTTAATTACCTTGTCGTTATTAATTGCAATTGTCATGTTTAGTTAACTTTTTCTTAACAACATGTCTAGCTAAATAGTTTTGAGTCTGATATATGAGGACCGTCGTTTCTGACGGGACTCGGTAATAAGTTGGCTTAATATTTGTTTGAAAATTCAGTTTTGGTCTTTGGTTTTAAATTTAATTTAAATATCTTTGTCACGAGAGTGAGAGGTTACTTAACACGAATTTGCCACGAGAGTGGGAAATTAACTAAGGTTTGATCCGGAACTTCGAGAGCATGGGGATCAAACCGGATAGTAGAAACTAGGTATTAATTCTAAACACAGCGAGAGCACTTTAAGATTAATTAGAATTTTTCAGTTTTCAAAACATGTTCCTTAATTAAAAGGGGCGAGCGAGAGTAAAATCTCATGGTTAAGGAATGTGGCTTTATTCAAAATCACGAGAGTGTGAGGTTTAGTCTTTAAATTTTGTATTTTCTATTAAACACTTTTCTAACGTCAGTATAAACCAACGATCTAGAGTCCCAAAGGCACGCGGAATACACATTCCGGTCTCTCTTTTCATATATATTCCGTTAATCTTATTTTATTTCAGTTTTAGTTCTTAGTTTCCCCTGAATTAATCATTCATTTGCCTTAGCTTTACAAAGAGACAATAGATTACAGTAGGTTGACATTGGTCTCTTTGGGTTTGATAATCTTTTATATTACTTCGATATTTTCGTGCACTTGCGGATGCATCAAGTTTTTGGCGCCGTTGCTGGGGACCAACCGTCAATATTGTTATTTCCATTGTTGCACCGTATAGACTAATGCACTCTTACCTTAAGTACTATGTATCACCCAAATTTTTTCTATAACTCTCATTCTCATTATTTCGAGGAATCACAAGAATTCCATAAATCTGACCTCGAAATACTGATGGAAGATTTCAATGCTTCACAAACTCACTCTCACTCAAATTACCTCTACAACTTCCAATCCCAACATTTTGATGAGTTATAAGAATCCCATAAATCTAATCTCGAAATATTTCTGAAGGATTATAATGCGGCGCTAACTTATCCTCAACCAAATTTACTTTACAATCACCACGCCCAATATTTTGAGGAGTCACAAGAATCCCAAAATTCTACTCTCGAAACATTAATGGAGGATATGACTGCAACACTAAATCTCTCTAGGCTAGAAACCATGATGATGGAGCACTTTGTGGAAACACAAAATGTGACACTTTCTCACTTTAAGGAACCGCAGGAATCCCATAATTTCAAACTTGCAACATCACTGGAGGATTTTGATGCGACACTAACTCACTCTAGGCTAGAACATGTGATAGAGAACTTTGTAGAGACATAAACTGTCCAAAATGAAGAGATAAGAAATCAAAGTCTTCAAAATAATGAAACCATTAGGCAGATGAATAATGTGGTTGAGTCCCTCACGACTCACAACATGGACTTGGAGACTCAAATCTTCATGCTTGAACAAAAACTTATAGGACCTTTCCCTGAGGAGCATGTGGATGTTGAAAAAACCAGTAGTGAAAAACAAATCGAAAATCCTGAGAGTGATAATGAGGTTGAAGAGAGTACTAATGTGGTTGAGAAGAGTTCTAATGAGAAAATAGTAGAGATTGGGAAAATTACACCGACACCATCTGAAAGGGAGGTTGTCGAAGAGGTAGAGAAGGAAACATCTATTGTTGTTCCTCCTTCCTATAACCCACCTATTTCTTTTCTGCAAATATTTTTGGAAGCTAATGTAGATACCGGATTTAAAAGGTATGTGGACAATATCCACACCAACTCACCTTTATTTGAGAACCTACATAAAAAGAGAAAATTTGAGGACCACGAAACTTGGGAAATCATTAACATTAAGATGGGAAGGTTAACATTTGAGATGGTGGATGAATAAACTAAGCCCAAACTTGAAAAGTTGATACTCAAGATTGATCCAGAACGACCACCACAAGTTCAAAAGAATGAACCAACCCACAGAAGAAAGAAAAGAAAATGTGAGGGATATGTGAGATGGTTTGATAAGTGGTCGTGGAAACCAAAGACGATTAAAAATTTGATTGAGGAGTCATTATCGAGAAAATCACCATGGGTACTAAGACTCTTGAGCCTTCGAGCTACCGATGTTAAAAGAAGCGATGCATGGAAGGCAACCCACGAGTTTCAATTTAATGTTTTTTATTTTGTTTATGTTTGCAAAAAATAAAGATATCGACCGCTTGGAACCTATCAGTTGCATGTAGGCAATTATCGAGGCGAGCATTGATCAGGTTCTTATTCCTTTTCCCACTTTTTACTAAAACATTGAGGACAATGTTTGGTTTAAGTGTGAGGGAGGAACTTTACCGCTTTCCATTTATCGCTTCTTATTTTGATTTGTTTTTTTTCTGGTTTATTTCATATTTTTAAGATTTTATCTATTTCCAATATTTGGTCGAGTCATTGCATGTGATGTCAAGTCTGTATGCCTGTTTTTCAATTGTTACTGAATTTCCCCGAATTTTTAAAATTTTAACCTCCAATAAAAATTTTCTTGTTGATGCATGGCGCGCACACTCTGAAAGTATATAAGTTGTCACACTTTGGGTTGTGTTAGAGAGACTTAGGAAAGTTTCGATAAAATCGATATTGTTATGACACCTTAAACCCCCTCTTTATGTGATATCAATTTGGGTACCCATTATGTCAAGACCTTGGGCTCAAGTTTTCAAAGTAGCTCTTAAGTAGTTTATATTAGTAGTCAGCACCATCTTAAGTACAAACTATGTAGGGAGTCGATGAATATAAGTGAATGATCCTAAAAGTTCTAACGAATTATTTGCCATTATAAATTTAAAATAGGGAATGCACCTATTTAGTTAGGTGACCCTCAACCAGTCACTTAATCCAACGATTGTAGAACCTACAAAAATATAATAAAACAACCCGTCGTTAGTTGGTTCATAGGTGTCTGGTGCTAAACTTGGTAGGGCGGACTATGATCTGGTCCCTCGCAACTACGATCGGTTAAATAAAAGGGGTTACCAAACTCATGTACCAGAACCCCGATAAAAGGATCATAGTCGCTAACCGATTTCCCTACTATGTGTGTGTATGGATAACTGGATTAATGTGATTGATCTTGAACGAATAGAATGAAATAAAAACGAGAGACATAGGTTGAGCTATAATGGCATGATTCCAATTGGTTTGCATAATGAGGGAGTCTTTGAACATTGTGTCGTCACAGTTTCCTTGGTATTGAATATTTAGTACCTATCGATCTAACATTAGCCTAGCAGCCATGTATCATTAGGAGTCGTGTCGTGTCCTTGTCTCAAATAGCGCTTAATCATTTATTTTACCGTGTTGGTCTATTGCTTAAGGACAATCAATGGTTTAAGTGTGGGGGTATTTGATAACACAAAATTATATCTGATTTTCGACTTAATTCACATGCACTTTTATATTGTTTTCATTCATTTTATCTTGTTATGCCGGTATTTCTATTTCATTTCTGGTATTTATATTCCATAAGACTTGCATGAGAAAAGAGGAATAAATGGTAAAGAAATGAGATGAAAATGACATTGTAGCAGAAAAATAGCAGGAAAATGCATGAGAGAAAACTGTGACGGTCGTCACACCCTTCATGTCGGTCGCCATGCCTTGAGAATATGTGTTCCCCTTGGCACACATGACCTTACGGTTGGCACATGTTAGAATATGTGTTCCCCTCGGCACACATGATGTTACGGTCGGCACATGATAAAAAGATGTGTGCCCCCATGATACACAATTCCTGCCATGATCTCAATGTTCTCTCCACATCTGCAACGAAGCTCCATTTTCTCCATTTCACTCACTCACCCCATGATCTTTTCAACTTCCCATTTTTCCACTTCTTTATCCACTTTCTCCATCATCTCCACTACTTCTCACATAAAGTTTGAATGTAACTTACATTTTATTTCTCTATATATATAGGACTTTAGAAATTAGTTTTGGAATCTAAGTTTTGTACGGTGAAGCGCTTCATAGTTTTAGGCAGCATATTACTCATATAAAAGTGGTAGTTTCTCACATTGAGGAACTACCACATCATTAGCTTTAGGCCTACAATTTATGTACTCTCGGATCACAATCTGGCCATCATAATAGAAGTTTATTTCAAGTTCTTGTTTCTCGCATTTACAGATTCTTTATCATATTGCTTATTATTATTATTATTATTATTATTATTATTATTATTATTATTATTACTACTACTATTACTATTATCATTATTACTATTATCATTATTACTATTATCATTATTATTGTCATTATTATTATTATTACAACTGTTATTATTTATCATTATCGCTTTTATTGTCAAATTTAATTAACATGTCGTTATTAATTGCAATTGTCATGTTTAATTCACTTCCACTTAACAACATGTCTAGCTAAATACTTTTGAGTCTAATATGTGAGAACCTCGTTTCCGACAGGACTCAGTAATAAGTTGGCTTAATATCTGTTTGAAAATTCAGTTTTTGTCTTTGTTTTTAAATTTAATTTAAATAGCTTTGTCACGAGAGTGAGAGGTTACTTAACACCATTTTTCTAGGAGAGTGGGAAATTAACTAAGCTTTGAGCCGACACTGCGAGAGCGTGGGGGTCAAACTGGATAGTAGAAAGTAGGCATTAATTCTAAACACAACGAGAGTGCTTTAGGATTAAGTAGAATTTGTTCACTTTTCAAAATGCATTCCTTAATTTAAAAGGGGCGAGCGAGAATAAAATCTCATGGTTAAGGAATGTGGCTTTATTCAAAATCACGAGAGTGTGAGGTTTAGTCTTTAAATTGATATTTTCTACTAAACACTTTTCTAACGTCAGTATAAGCCAACGAGTTACAGAGTCCCAGAGGTACGCGGAATATACATTCGGGTCTCTCTTTTCATATATAATTCGTTAATCTTATTTTATTTTAGTTTTAGTTCTTATTTTCCACTAAATTAATCAATCATTAGCCTTAGCTTTACAAAGCGAAAATAGATTACAGTAGGTTAACATTGATCTATGTGGGTTCGATAATATTTTATATTACTTCGATATTTTCGTGCACTTGCAGACACATCAAAGATAAGGTTGACAGGCCTAGGAAAAAATAAGGGCATTCCGGCGAACCAAAAGGGTTCGGGAAAAAATTAAATAAATAAATAAATATATATATATATATATATATATATATATATATATATATATATATATATATATATATATATATATATATATATAATTATACATTCGGAAATTCGAAAACCTGAAAAGGCGGCTTGGGCAAAAAAGGATATCCCGATAGACTGGAAACCCTAGAGGGCGGTCCATACAAAAGTTAGGGATTAAAGCGTGCGACTATGTCCCATTGGATCACTCATTTACTTACAGCTAGCTTTATTACTAGAATCAAGTTTAAATGGTACAGATCAATTCAATCATCTTCTTCCATAAACAAGTGATGAGATACTTGAAGACATAAGGGAAATAGCAAAGTTGAAACTCGATGGGATCGTTTCCACATAACTGCTTTTTTTTGTTTATTACTTTGTACCCCTTTTTCAATTTTTATGATGATTCCCTCTTACAAGGATTTATGTCTTCTTGAATAAAACTGCCTGCTTATAGGTAAACTTTCGGAATAAATGCAATTAAATTCAAAATTATTTTTACTTTCTCTGTTTTGTTTGTAAAAACATTCAATTATTACATTGAATGAACATATGCATTTGAATATGATTATTGTTTACAAAATATATGCATGAAACCAAGATTAGCATTTACTAAAGACCCTAGGAGTTGGGATAATGTTAAAGGTATCCACAAATTCCCACATAGAAATCTCAATGGAACTATCTCTACAGAGATATCTTCACAAGCTCATCTCCAATAGAGATATATTCCCCGGCAAGTCTAATATGCCCTCAGACAGAAACTGAGGCATCTTCCAGCAGTTCACCTTCATATCCCTTATGGTAGCTTGACATGATCATCTTCCCCAATAGGTCCCCTAGAGGATAAGGAAGTTTGATCATTTCCCTAATAAATAGTGGAAACTCCTTAGTGCTGCCTATAAATTTCCAATCCCCATCAGGGAGTATTTCCTTAACACAGTCTACAGGTCTTAATTCCCCGACAAAATTCTCTTCTTCAGCTAGATGTCATTCAATGTTGTTTTCCCCAGAATCTGAAACCTGGTCAGATAGTGCAACAGAGGAATATCCATCTCTTTTATCCCCAGTCAGGGTACATAAGAATCAAATCCTTCAATAAAAAGAATGATGAATGGTTGATTATACTTGAATGCTTTTATCCCCAAGCAAAAGTCGAACATCCCCAGCGGAGTGTCCTTAAATAGAAAGCGGGAATCCCCAGTAAAGTCGTTCAAAACAAAAATTGAAGAATTACTTTCTTCATCCCCAGAAATAGTCAGAGATTTATTTTCCCCAGCTAGACGTTGTTACAAGAAACTATCGATACGCTCCAACGACATATTGCATCAATACATCATTTACAAAATATCATAGCATACGCATACAAAACACATTCTCATGTATTTTGAGAACATCGTTACGCAATGCATTACATACATCATGACATTTCATAAAACTATCTTTGCCTTATCAGGTTAGTTCATGAACATTGACAACAATTTATCACTTTTCAAATACAATCAGACAGTGATTCATTCTGATAAACACATCTTTCAAATACAATTAGTAGAGGATTCACTCCAGATTTTCTTCTAGATACAATTCAGATACGATCGAGGTATATATACATCCTGATACTCATTCCAGATTATCTTCTAGATACAAGTCAGATACGATCGAGATATAGATTCATTATGATACTCATTCTAGTACATCTTCTAGATATAGTTCAGATACAATCGAGATATAGATTCATTCAGATATTCATTCTAGTACATTTCTTAGATACAATCGAGATATAGATTAATTATAATCCACTTCTAGATATAGTCGGGCGTAGACTCATTCCAATACATTATTCATATACAGTCGGGCAAAGACTCATTCTGATCCCCTCATAGATACAGTCAAGAAATAGACTCATTCTAGGATATCATTCAGATACAATCGAGACATAAGATTCATTCTGACACTCTCCAACACGTTTTCAAGATACAGTCGAACACAAACTCATTCTAGTATACTTTTTTAGATACAGCCGGGCATATAACTCATTTTGATACTCCTATCAACATTTACTTCAGATGGCATCTATCAGCCCATCTCCGACAGCATCCTGTCGCCTTCTCCGAATGGAATCTTTAAGCCCGTTCAAGCATTACAATTAACCAACAGTGTTACTTCGTGAACATGTGAGTGCAAATTTCTGGGTAATTAAGTGTTCAATCCTCTTCCACCTTCAGATCATGAATGGCGAGCATGCCAATCTAACTCTTCAGGTTTAAGAAGATTGAACAGGGGTATCTGTTGTACCCCAAAATTTTCCCTACCACTTTCAATACAAATTAATTCAAGACACATCCTCATGCTCATGAAGGTCTCAATTCCTCAAGACTTATCAAAGATTGATCAGATGGACTCTCCTCCTAAGCAATTTACCTACAACTAGGTTTTTACTTCTCTCAAAGGAAATTGAGTTTCTAATGCCTCAAATGGACTTCATGTTTTCTCATATGTCTCAAAGTATCCTCATTCCAAATTTCAAAGCTTACATTATAAGTTTGCTCAGTCAATTAGCCAGATGATTGATAATTAACTATATCAAACAAAAAGTCAACCTTGACCAATATACAATCAAACCTCAATATTTTTTGTCAACGTCATTATTTTGAAGTCATGTTCATCATTTGATCAAGGTTTGATCATGATTCATCAAGAAAACTCAAGATTCATCAAAAGTCAAAAGTTACTAAATTAGGGTTTTCTTAAGGAGAAGTCAACTGAACTTTGACCAAGCATAACTTTCACATAATTCATCATAAATTTCCCAACAAAAGCTTACTTTGAAGTAAATTCAATTCTCTACAACTTTGAATCTCTAAGATCAAGGCCAAAAATGCTTCATTTGAGAGATATGAGCCAAAACATTACAGGTCATTTTGAAAGTCAACAAAAAGACATCTTTTATCAAAGCAATTTACATCCAGTTAAAGATTTCAAATGAAAAAATGACTAACATGAAAGTTGTATGAGACATCTCGAGGTTTCCAAAAAGTCTAAGATCATCTTCATATGATAAAAATTGAGAGAGTTATGATTGGTGCAATTTGAGAAATTTTGAGAAAATGCATGAAGTTCAAATTGAGCAAACTTGAATTTTTGGGCTAATGGGCCTATGTTTTGAGGTTCAAACGTGTTCATGACCCTATATTAGACCTCTAAGTCCATCCATGCATGGCCTTGATTTTTTATTTTTTTTATTTTAATTTTATTCACATATTTTTAAAATAAATCAAATAAATTGTTAAGATGTTGGACCAAGGCGTATGGCTTTTGTTTTGGATCAGATTTGAAGCCCAAAAAGCTCATAACCAGCAAGAAAAGCCATGTGGAACCAAGAAGGGGAGAAAATCTCTATTTTTGGAAGGTTTTGAATCACATTTGATACACTTAATTCCATGGGATTTTGTACCATGTTTGTTGACCTAAATCACTCTTCTATATATATATATATATATATATATATATATATATATATATATATATATATATATATATATATATATATATATATATATATATATATATATATATATATATATATATATATATATATATATATATATATATATATATATATATATATATATATATATACTCAACCCTTAGGCCTCACAAGGACACAATTTTGCAGCCAAGAGAATAGGTGCGATACGGTGGCAGAACTGATTATTTATACTACTGGTTTTGCGTTTGTGTTTGCAAATGTTGCGGTAAGCAAGAGTCGCCACCGACTTTTCTTTTATCCAAATTAAGAAAAGGGTGAAAAGAATAGAAAAAGATCTTTTTTGAGATTTTCTGAGTAAGGGGTGTAGATTATGGAAAGGGAAGGTGTTAGCACCATTTCCATCTGTAGTTACCTACGGGTTCTTAGAGGTTTACTCATTTTTGAAATACCTTTGTGCTTTGTGTATTTGAAAGTTTGTTTTGAAAATGCCTTGGTATGGCAGACTTTGTAATGTTTCTCGGGAATGTGGAGAAAGTATACAAAGTGTCTTTAAAATGTTTTTGAAAAGTAGTTTTTCTTATGTAAGTGCAAAGATGTTTTGAGCAAACTTCTAACAGTTATCCATTTTGTACTCAAAAAGGCATTTTTTTCCTCCTATCCCTTAGACAATGCTATCCCACTATTAGTGAGTAGGTAGCCCTATCGTTGGATGTATGAGGGACATTCGAAAGGGACATTACAGTCACAAAGGCAACTTATGGAGACATTTTAGAAATTTTGTTTAGGGACTAGATCATTTACCGAGAAGGAAACTGTAGAGTCGTCGAGGGACTTAGATCTTTTGATTTATGGGTCTTTGCTAAAGCGTTCATGCCTCATAACTGTTTTATTTCTAAAGGCAACCAAAGTGGAGTACCCTAGAGGTGTATATGTGCAATTGATTCAATTTAGTTATTTTTGTCTTTTTGTTATGTTTGCTAGCGTTTGATTATTAGTCTTATCATAAACGCCTAATTAGTAGCAGTTAATATATATTGCAGAATATTAAAGTGTAGGAATTTAAATTTACGCTATTACAGTGCTTTAGGGAGGGGATTTACACTGTACAAGAATGAGGGGGGTAAAGCAGTAAATGTCCTAGTTTTAATCTATTACATCAATTAGGAAGATACAATAATATGGAAAAATATGAAAATAAATAAATGCGCGTGAAGTAGAAAAGATGTCTGAAAAATCCTAAGGTGAAAAATCTTTTTGTTTTGTTTTTTCATGTATAAAAGAAAATAAAGCCTAAATATTTTTAATTTTAATTTTAAGAAAGATGGTCAGAATAATTAATTAATTTATTTACCAAATTATTTTAATTAGAAAAAAACAACTAGCCTAATATATTTTTTTGTGATTTTTGATTCAAGGTCAATTTAAATAAAAGGATCAATAAAGAAATAACAAAAAGAACAAAAATAAGATATGAAGGAGTGAAAGGATCCTTCGATCCAGGGAGAATCATGGCTTCGATTCAGATGAAAAAATTGCCTTCGATCCTGAGGAAGGCGGCTTTCGACCCAGTGGAAAAAGGTAGTCTTTGATCCAAGGATGGATGTTTGTCCTTCGACCCAAGGAGAGATAATTGTCTTTAGATCCAGGGGTGGATGTTGTGAGGGCACTGAATCTGCAAAGGTATATTAGCCAAAATGAAAAGCATGACCTGGGTGCCAAGCCCTGGTCTTTTGTTTCTGCATGCGTTGGGTCTATTCAGGCTACATCTGTAGCAAGTGTTAGTAGCAAAATAAAGGCAGACCTGGGGTCGAACCCAAATCTTTATTCTTGAACAACAAATCGAATGAAACTTACAAATGTTGATGTGTCATGAAAATGTAGAGATTGATCTTTTTACCAATTATTACCAACGGTGGATGGATGAATATGTGATGATGGGTGTGGGTACCCTTATTTGATGATTGCTTCGATTTGGCTTCTAGGCGTGGGTACCTTTGTTTAAGGGTTGCTTTGATTTGGATCACTTATGATATTTTTTATAACTTTGGTGGGTTTATGGGGTAGCGTATCTCCAATGTGTGTGTAACTGTCCATTTGTCTTGTAAGCAAGCTTCTTATATAGAGTAGAAGGGAGGAGACAAGAAGACAATAGTTTAAATTGCCATAAACAAATGTTTTCAAGGCCATGAATGAAGTTTTGTAACGTTGGCCAAAAACATGGGATCTTGTCCTTTTTTGAAATTTGAATGTATGTGGACATTTTGGCTCTTTGAATGCCCTCTAGTGTTTCTCTTCGACTGACCTCAAGTTGCCTCTTTCGACTAGACCTCTTGTGTAGCCTTCGACTGGGCCTTCTGCATGCTTCTTCAAATGCACTTCTTGTGTAGCCTTCGACTGGGCCTTCTGCATGCTTCTTCAAATATACTTCTTGTGTACCCTTTGACTAGCTCTTCTGCATGCTTCTTCAAATGTACTTCTTGTGTACCCTTCAATTGACGCTAGTATTACTTCCTTTGAGTGGGTCTTTAGATGGTCCTTTTGGTGTACCCTTCGACTGGGCCTTTGGTGTGTCCTTCGCATGGCTATTTTGAATGGACTTTCTATGTATGCTTTGTGCCCTTTTCGAATGGGCCATTATTGTACCCCAAAATTTGCCCTCTCATTTTATCAAGATTTCCCCTCACAAGACTCTTTGGACTCCAGACCAGATTAGGGTTTGCTCAGCTCAAAACATCTCTTTGCATTGATGACCTGAAATTAGGGTTTGACTTTTCACAAGGATTTTTGGACTTCTAATGCCTCATGTGACTTTCATACTTCATGTTGGACCTATAAGATTTCTCATACCAAGTTTCAAGCCTTGAATCAAATTTTGGCCCAGTCAATTGGACAATTGACCTAAAAATCAGTTGTATTGGGGAAAAAGTCAACTATGGCCAATTTACAGTCAAACCTCATAATTTTTGATCCACATCAACATTATAAACTCATATGAACCATTTTATCAAGTTTGGACCACAACTCCCCAAGAAATTTGATCAGATCATCAAAAGGGCAAAATGGTCATTTTTAGGGTTTTGACTGCAGAAGGGCAATTTCTGATTTTTCACCTAGCCAATGGAAAATTGGGTTCAAACATGGATTCAAGGACTCAATGGCATCATCTTGACATAATCACAAGATTCGAAAGATCTCAATTGCATTGGATTGACAGATGAATTTTCCAGTCAACTGATCAAAAATCAACTGTACACTGAAAAGTCAAACTTTGACATTTTGGTCAAAATCAAGTGCCAAGGGTCATTTTTCATCAAGAAGTTTCAAAACATGAAACTTGTTCACCAAGAAACCTAATTTTGAAAATTAGGGTTTAAAATGGGAAATTTTCATAACTTAGAAATATTCTAAGTTATGAAAATTTCTTATTTTTTCCCAACTTTTCCCAACTTTTTCACCATGATGCAATTGGATTCAAAGAAAACTTCCAACATGAAAGTTGTAGTCCTACACAAAATATACAACTTTTAATCACAAAGTTTTCCCAAAAGATGCTTGTATCTCAAGTTATTATTTTATGAATAGGGGTCCAAAAACTTTCTAACTTAGTGAAATTTTGCCCTAGTTTAGGCAGGATTTTGACCTATTTTCATGGAAACTTTTCACATAGTTCCAAGTGGAATCTAAAACTTCATTTCAAATATGGATTGTAGATCATGTTACAAGCTTTCCAAAATGTCCAAGAACTCTCCAAAATCATTTGTGGTTAGGGAGAATCGAAAGTTTGAAAATGGCAAATCATCACTTTTGTCCAAGGCATTTTGCACCATGTTACAACTTGCAAATCAGTTTGGATCATGCTTGTACTTAGTTTAAAGGTTCTAATCCTTTCTACACTCATAAATTAAATGCAAAACATTGGTTAGAGGCTTTGTTCTGAGCTTTAGAACATTACACATTGAATTAATCCATTTTTGGCAAAAAGATAACATTGCCACTTTGATAAAGGTCACTTTATGCAATTTTGTTTGTCTTGAGCCATGGACCTGATTTCTTTATGCAAACAAATTCCATGAATATCAGGCAATTGGTATCAACTATGTGCAGGCCTGGAGCTAGCCTGTACAGGCTTTGCCTTTGTCACTTCCCACCTTTTCTTCAAAAACAAGCAAGTGTGCAAAAACTCCACAACTTGGTAATCTGATAAGAGAAAGCTTTGTGAACATTTCAAACAAGTTTTACATATTGTCTAAGGCCAGAAACACGAGCTCATAGACTCTCAAACACCCAAATACATCAAAACACCAAGTTCTTGTCAAAACAGGGCCATACCTGCAGAACTCAAGCCAAAACCAATTCCACTCGTGCGTTTTGTCCCAAACCACTTCAGACACATTGCATACAATACATCTGAACTATCCCAACCCTTCTCAAGCAACTGTAACTCCATTTCCACACTTCACCATTTCCAAATTCTGAGTTTGCAGGTTGAGTTCTATAGAGAGATTCAAGCCATTTCAAAGCAAGCTGAGCATTGGGAAAGGTCAAGGGAACATCAAGCAAGCTCAAAAGTCCTTTAGGCCTCACTCACAACTCCTACATTGCCATATTCGAACTTGACTGAAACATGTATTTCTCAAACTTCTATCTCCTTATTTAGGAATCATTAGGCTTAGGTTTGTGAAGCAAAAATGTAGTCCTCATTGTTCTTGAGCTGTACATATGCATAGAATTCATTTATGTTAACTGAGCTAGGAGAATTTGGATGTTAAAGTAGCTGAAAAAAGTTAGGTCATAAATTCGGGGCACTGAAATTCTCCCTGGTTTCTTAGAGTTCGATTAAGTTTTTTACATGGTTGAAATCGTGGTTTAAAGCTCTATAATTTTCATGTTATGAGTTTTTTATTTCAAGCAAAGAACAGAGAGAACAGGATTCAAGTGCAGGACCATGGTGCGTGCGCATTCTGAGGACAGGGATGAAGTGTATTTGGACCAGGCGCCTTGGGCCTCTCACTATTGACACCCCATGCTTGCTTTTTGCACCCCATTTGCCCATTTCTTTATTTTTGCATATTTTTCATTTTTTTATTATTTTTTGACTTTATTATTTTTTCTTGAACATTTAAAATCACAAAAATTATTTTCTTTATTTTTGGTATTTTATTATATTTTTTTTTTTATTTTTATTTGCATAATAAATAATTATTAGGTTAATATTACTTTATTTTCTTAATTAAAATTTGTAAATAATACAAAAATATCATATTTTTATTTTTATTATTTATACACTTAAATAATATTTTCTCACACATTTCTATTTTTTAAAAATTTTATATTTATTTTTATTTATTTTCTTTGTACATAAATGAATAAATAAATAATATAATACATTTTCTTTTATTGCTTGTATATGCATGATAGTAAGATTAGGGTTTGTATGTAAAGAACCAAAATCAAACAAATAGCTTGACCTAATACAAGACAAAAATGCATGAAAAATGAAAACCCAATGCACACAAGCACTCCTAGGGTTCCATCCACTTGTTGCCTTAAAAATGGCCATGGTATGCATGCTAGGTATCTTGGAAAAACAAAAAAAAATAAAACAAAAAGATCATAGTCCCTCGATGACGCTATATTGGTTGCCTAAACAAAAATGATCTAGTCCCTCAAAACTTGCTAAGATACTTGGCAATATTGTTATCATGGTCATACGATGACCCACGCCCGTCCCGTTTAACATCTAAAGACAAGTTTGTTTACCAAATACAATGGTAAAACAACAATATGAAAGGGTTAAAAATGTGTAGGAAAGATCTTTGAGTAGGGTAGACATATCCTAGTTACTTGATCAAACTTGCAAACATCCTTGCTATTTTCAAAAACACACAATACAATTTCAAAACATTTCCCAAAACAAACTTTCAAACATTGAAACATTTTTCAAAAGACAAACACCTTTGTATACATTCAAACAAGAATCATTACAAAGGTTGCCTAAACAAAGGCCTCTTTTCAAAATACTTTCAAAACCACACACAAAAGCACCATTTCAAACAATTGAAAAGAAAAAGCAAGTGATCTAAAACAAGTAACTAAGAGCCCATGGAAAACCATGGATGAAAAGGGTGCTAGCACCTTCCCTTTTCATAATTTACCCCCCGAACCCAAAAACAATCTCAAAGGTCTTTCCTGTGCTTTTTTACCTTTCCTTTTGGATAAAATAAAAGTCGGTGGCGACTCTTGCTAAACCGAAACATTTGCAAACACAAACGCAAAACCTCAAGTCAGTTCTCCCACCGCATCACAGAACTGGCGACTCTGCTGGGGACTAAACAAAAAAAAGTGGGGTTACCTTAGGGTTTTAGATCACCTTTACATGCTTATCTTTCTTGACTTGTATGCTTTATCTTTGGTTCTATTGTTTGGGTTTAAATCCTCTACCCGGATTTGGGAAACATTCATAGGTAAATAGCAATATGTTGTGGAAACTATGCGGGTTATACCGACATGGTTGAAGCAATAGCTATATTAGTGCGACATATTTGTGGGTACCGGTAGCCTTTGAGTTAATCAAAGAGAATATGGGGCCGCTGAGTGATGTCATGAAGCACTAATGGACTTTTAGAACCTTTACTTGACCAACTTGGCCTTTTTAGGGGTAGTGACATGACCGGCATTGGTGCAGTCCGAAGTTGGTAAATACTCGATACTACACTCATTGAGAGTTATTTTCTTGGAATATTTCGGTCTCCAGTAAAGTGGCTAAACTGAAACAATGAACACAGAAAATAATCCAGTGATATTGAGCTCCTTAGAACCCGATTACTATTTATAGGACAAGTTGAGCCAACTAAACTTCAAGAGGGTACTTACCTATGAAACCCCATGCAAGCCTAAAACTAGGAACTTGTGTGATTTGTTTGTACATATACATTTGTGCATAACATCATGGACATCATGAAGCATCATATGCATCCACTAACCATTTCAAGGATTTGGATCTTCATCTTTGTTCCTGTTTTGTAGGTAATGAATTCACTTCGCAGGAAAACAATTCAAGTCACCTTGTAAGAATTCCTCCACAACTAAAGGAGCTAGCTTCAAGGATTCCTGAGAATTCTCCATTCACTAAGAGGCATGGTCGTCTTCTCAACTTAGTCAACACCAACACTGAGGAAGACATGGTGAAAGTTCTCTTCCAGTTCTTTGACCCCCTACACCACTGCTTCACATTTCCTGACTACCAGCTTGTGCCTGCTTTGGAGGAATTTTCTCAACTCTTGAGGATTCCTATTCTCCATCAACTACCCTACAACGGTACGGAAATAGATCCAAAACCTAAAGATGTTGCTCAAGCCTTACACTTGCAACCATCTGATATCATAGGCCATTGGGAGACTAGAAGTGGTGTCAAAGGTTTCTTGTCAAAGTTTCTGTTTGAGAAGGCCCAAAGCTGCTGGAATTCATTGGACTTACAAGCTTTTGAGGAGATTGTAGCTCTTCTCATCTATGGGATGGTCTTGTTCCCTAACCCTGACCAACTTATAGATGTCAGTGCTGTCAAAATCTTCATGGCTCACAACTCGGTGCCTATATTGCTTGGGGATATCCTCCACTCTTTTCACACTCGAACAATAAGGAAAAGAGGTATTCTCATGTGTTGTACTCTACTGGCAAGATGGTTTATTTCTCACCTTCCCCAATCAGTTTTGAAGAATGAGAAGGGTTTGAGGTGGTCACAACGATTGATGACTCTTACACATTCAGATGTTCATTGGGGTTCTCGATCCATAGAAAATGTTATCATCATTGATCGTTGTGGGGAATTCCCTAATGTCCCACTACTTGGCATTAGGGGAGGCATTACCTACAACCCCTGTTTGGCTCTGAGACAGTTTGGGTATGCCCGAAGGGATGGCCCACATGACATGCTGATTCCAGACTTGGTTTTTGACTTCGACAACAACGATCAAGGACTTCGACAAAGGTTTATCCGAGCTTGGAGGATGCCCAACAAGGTGGACAGTAAGACCTTGGGACACAATAATTCCATCCCTCTTGAGCCTTACCTCAAGTGGGTACGAACCCGCGCCCAAAGTCTTATGATGCCTTACCCCTACATGCTTCCTGTGATCAAAGAGCCTATTATGGAAGGAGAGGTTCCATACACCCTCCTACATCCTGACATGCCAACATCACTAGAAGATTTACAAAGGAGTTGGATACAGCTCAAGGGAGATTGCGATACTTTTGAAGCCCAATTCTACGCCAGTGAGAAGAAGGTTTTGGAACTTACTCGCCAACTTCACGAAGAGCAGACTCTCAACACCTACATTGCACCAAAAAGGATGCGCAACGTCTTTTTACCTTAGAATTTTTGTATTATTTTGCCCATGGAGCATTGATGTACTAACAAATTCTATCTTATTAATATGACGTGTGTTCTTTTTTTTTAAACAAATTTGAATTTCTGAATCCTTGAAAGCATTACATGAATACATATCATTCATCATATGCATAAGCAGGTCTTTACAACAAGTCTCCTTATCTTATTACTATTTATTTCAGTAAGATGGCTCTAATGCAGACTATCAAGGACATCCAGACTCAAAATGCTCAACTCCAAGAAATGTTCTTGAACCTGTCCAAGGGACAAGAAGAGGTGAAAGCTCTCCTCACAAGGGGAATGGTCATAGGGAATCCATAGGGCATCAGGAATGATAAGTTGGAAGGGCTACAGATTCAGATGGCAACAATGAAGATTTAAATGATGGGACAACTGGTAGGCCAGATGGTTCTTATTCAAAACCTGGCTCAAGGACAAGAGGAACTAAGGGCCCTCATCAATAAACTTCAACAAAATAAATGTAACCAAATGGGGCAAACAACTAGGGTTGAGGATCAAGTCATTATTCATCCTCCCTTGAGACAAGAAGCCGAGAGAAAACCTCCTCAGTTTGCTTCAGGGTCACAAGCCCAACAGCAACCTCGCCAACGTCAACAGGGTAACCGACGTAAACAGAATACATCTGGAAGACGCTTCACTGAGATTAACATGTCATTATATCAAGTGCTGCAACGCTTGTTGGAAGTCAAGCTGATTGTATTAAGGAACCCCCCTCGAAATCCCAACACATCCGTTCCAAGGTATAATCCAAATGCAAGATGTGTGTATCATTCTAACAGTCCTTGACATGACACTGATAGTTGTTGGGCTTTGAGAAACAAAATTCAAGATCTGATTAAAGAAACAATGCTGGAGTTCACACAAGATGGCCAGATGAAAATCTTCCGCTGAGGACTCTCCACCTAAATGACAAGTTCAGACAAAGAGACTTATGTTCATTTTGAATTTCCATTTGTAATTTCTTTTGTTATTCAAACAATTATCTGTTATTGTCAAACTATGTTTCATTAATGCATTGCGTATGTTTTTCTTGAATTATTTCATTTTTATTACATTTTAAACTATGCTTTTTACTCGCTTTATGACATTCAACTCTTGCTAAAAATCACAAGCCTTTAGAGGGAGGATGACGAAAACAATGTCATAATCTCGTACAGTATGCTTTTGGACGGACCTTGCTGACGATGTACAGGCGTTTCTTTCAAATCCTAAACACTGGAGTTATAAGGAAGATAATCCCTAGTCAACCCCTTCGAGCCAAAGAAGTAGAAGTTTTCAGTTTTAAATTGAAACCTTTAATCAAAACCTGGGGCAGGGTAGTCTCTCAGTTAATTCAAATGCGCGTTTGGTCGCAAACTCTCTTCTTGTAATACAATGAATGACATCAAAAACATTCCTTTGGAATCAAAAGATGGTGATGGTTCCTTATCACATAGGTAGTCATTATCTCTCAAAAAGAAAAGCCCACTAAGTCAAAACCTACAAAGGAGGCTTAAGAAAACTAGGGTGTCCCGCTGACTGTAATCTATAAAAAAAAAGGAACAGTCAGGAAAAAATTAGGGATAATAAACAGAAAGAAAGAGGTCACTACAAATCCTCAACAAAAATAATGTTGCAAATATGACTGCCTTCCAACAAATTCAACTTGTGTGAACCATCACCAAAATGTCATTCCAGACTCATTTGGAGTACAAACGCATAATTAAGCTGAGTTTAGGACTGAAGACATCACGAAGAGCGGGTGGGTAAAAATATACTTTGAACCTTTATCCTTTGTTTCTTAAACCGTGAACCAAGCCACGTTACAACCCTTCAAAAATCCTAATTGAAGCATGGGTTAGTTCGAAAGCATACTGTTACAAAAGGTATCCTAACTCCTGTAAGGCTTTGCTCTAAATCTTGGGTTGAATTTTTCTTACAAAAGTTTTGCTAAAAAATGCACTTTCAAAATTTCAAGAAAAGCATAAGCTTTGCATTATTTGAATATCGTTGTTTGCATATGGCTATTTGTTTGGCAGCGGAGAAATTCACACATTGAAAATCCAATGAACGAAAAGCTCTCTCATTGAACAAAGTCATTTCAAGCGGGATGACACTTCCATTGCAAAAATCTCCTATCAACAAGGGGACATGATATTTCATTATCCAAGTAACCTGGGGCAGTACAGTCAAGATTTCAAGAAATCTCTCAAAGTGCATAATAACCAGGGGTAAATCTCCATCCCCGTCACTTGGGGCATTGAACGTCAGTCTCAACAAAGGTTTGCATACAGTCAAACATTTCCAAGCAGAATCCTCCTCGAACAACGAAACAGGGATCCCCATTGGAAACATTCTAAGCAAATTTTAAAGACACACATACTCTACAACAGTAGTCCAGGATTTATTTTCCCTGGCATTTGTTGAAGATATTCCAAGACTTTTGTCTGGCTCAGTTAAATCGATTCTAAGATTTTTTTGATTCTTATCCAGTCAAAGTTAATTCAAGACCTTCTCTGGTACAGTCAAATAGACACTAAGATCTCCCTGATTCTTATTCCAGTTGGAGATATTCCAGGTTTTTGCTGTTTCAGATGAATCTCTCAACGATTTACTCTGATTCATTTTCCGGACTTTTGCTGCTTCAGATAAATCTCCCAATGGTTTATTATGATTCATTCTCTGTTCAGATGCAGTTTAACTTTTTGTCAACAATTACCTTTGGATGGCATCTATAAACCCATCTCCGACGATTCTCCTCTGTTTCTCCAAATGGCATCTTTAAGCCCATTTCCATACACAATCGAATCAGCACATCATCTAGGTCTCCAGCGGTGCTAAAACCTTGAAGTGCATATCCCCAACAGAATGAAGATTCTCATTCTTGAAACCCCAGAATATTGGCATACACCCAAGCTCCTGATATCCCCAACAGAATGAATATTCTCATTTTTGAAACCCCAAAAGATTGGCATACACCCAAGCTCCTGATATCCCCAACAGAATGAATATTCTCATTTTTGAAACCCCAAAAGATTGGCATACACCCAAGCTCCTAATCCCCAACAGAATGAAGATTCTCTATTTTGAAACCCCAGAAGATTGGCATACACCTAAACTCCTGATATCCCCGTTAGAGTGAAGATTCTCATTCTTGACTCCTAAAAGATTGGCATAGACCCAAAATCCTGATATCCCCGTCAGAATGAAGATTCTCATTCTTGACTCCCAGAAGATTGGCATACACCCAAGCTCCTGATCCCCAACAGAATGAAGATTCTCATTCTTGAAACCCCAGAAGTTTGGCATACACCCAAACTCCTTATATCCCCGTCAGAATGAAGATTCTCATTCTTGACTCCCAGAAGATTCGCATAAACCCAAGCTCCTGATCCCCAACAGAATGAAGATTCTCATTCTTGAAACCCCAGAAGATTGGCATACACCCAAATTCCTGATATCTCCGTCAGAATGAAGATTCTCATTCTTGAACCCCAGAAGATTGGCATACACCCAAGCTCCTGATATCCCCGTCAGAATGAAGATTCTCATTCTTGACTCCCAGAAGATTGGTATACAACCCAAACTCCTGACCCAAACGCCTGAATGAAGATTATCATTTTTTGCCTCCCCAATAGATTGGTATACAACCCAAACTCCTGACCCCAACAAAATGAGAATTCTCATTCTTGATTCCCCAGTGAAGTTGCCAAAGTCTTCATTACTCCCCATCCTGAATTTGTCAGAATTTTTAATCCCCTGCAGATCGAAGATTTTCATTCTTGACTCCTCAGCTTGAAGTCCCCAAGGATTCAAATTCCCCTATCAGAATGAAGATTCTCATTCTCAGTTCCCTGCAGAAACCATCAGAGTTTTCCCTATTCCCCAGCCGAGTAAGGATTCCCATGGTGTAATCCCCAGCCATAGTCGTCAAAAATCTTTGGATTCCCCAAGCAGGTTTCTCAAGCAGACTTGAAGGATCCCTATATCCCCAGGAAAGTCATGAAGGATTCTCACATCCCCACAGAAGTTGTCAAAGTTTTTGATAATCCCCGCGAGTTGCCAAGGATTTTCTATCCCCAACAGTAGTCAGCAAGGATTTCTCATCCTCAATGGTCAAAGATTTTGAATCTCTTGCAGCGGTCAATGATTTATTTTCCCCGACAACAGTCGAAGATTTTTTTATCCCCAGCTACCAAGGATTTATTTTCCTCAGCAATACAATGAATCAGCTTACATGCACATACATTACATTCATATATCATAAACATTGATAAAACACATATATTGCATCATACATTTCATACAACATAACTTTGTGTTTCAGCTAACATTTTACCCTTTTCAGGATAAGATTAACAAGCTATCAATATACAATCAGATACAGCTTAGAGATGCTCCAGACACGGATGTTGTTCTATTGCTTATTCAGATTCAGACTTCTAGAGAAAGTTCAGATACGCTCCAGACACGGATGCCATTCTGATAATTATTCCATACTTCCTTTCAGAGACAGCTTAGAGATGCTCCAGACACGGATGCTATTCTATTGCTTATTCTAAATTTCCTTCTAGAGACAGCTTAGAGATGCTCCATACACGGATGCCATCCTGATACTTATTCCAGATTTCCTTCTAGAGAAAGTTCAGATACGCTCTAGACACGGATGTCATCCTGATACTTATTCCAGATTTCCTTTCAGAGACAGTTTAGAGATGCTCCGGACACGGATGCTATTCTATTTCTTATTCAGATTCAAACTTCTAGAGACAGCTTAGAGATGCTCCAGACACAGATGCTATTCTATTTCTTATTTAAATACAAAGTTCAGATATAACTTAGAGATGCTCCATACGCGGATGCTATTCTATTGCTCATTCAAATTCAATCTCCAGATATAACTCAGAAACATTCCAAATACGGATACCATTCTGATGTTCATTCTCCTGATTTTTAACAAACATTCTTGGATGGCATCTTTAAGCCCATCTCCAACAAGATTCAATCATATCCAAATGGCATCATTAATCCCATTTCCTCAACTACATTTTGACAAGTGCAAATTTACGGGCACTCTAGTGTCCAATCATCTTTTACCTTCGAGTCACGAACGGCAAACTCGCCAATCTAACTCTCCAGGTTCAAGAAGATTGAACAGGGGAAGTTGTTGTACCCAAAAATTTTCCCTCTCATTTTATCAATATTTCCCCTCACAAGACTCTTTGGACTCCAGACCAGATTAGGGTTTGCTCAGCTCAAGACATCTCCTTGCACTGATGACCTGAAATTTGGGTTTGAGTTTGCACAAGGATTTTTGGACTTCCAATGCCTCATGTGACTTTCATACTTCATGTTGTACCTATAAGATTTCTCATACCAAGTTTCAAGCCTTGAATCAAATTTTTGTCCAGTCAATTGGACAGTTGACCTAAAAATCAGCTGTATTGGGGAAAAAGTCAAATGTGGCCAATTTACAGTCAAACCTCATAATTTTTTATCCACATCAACATTATAAACTCATATGAACCATTTGATCAAGTTTGGACCACAACTCCCCAAGAAATTTGATCAGATCGTCAAAAGGGCAAAATGGTCATTTTTAGGGTTTTGACTGCAGAAGGGCAATTTCTGATTTTTCACCTAGCCAATGGCAAATTTGATTCAAGCATGGATTCAAGGACTCAATGGCATCATCTTGACCTAATCACAAGGTTCAAAAGATCTCAATTTCATTGGATTGACAGATGAATTTTCCAGTCAATTGATTAAAAATCAATTGTACACTGAAAAGTCAAACTTTGACTTTTTGGTCAAAATCAAGTGCCAAGGGTCATTTTTCATCAAGAGGTGTCAAAACATGAAACTTGTTCACCAAGAAACCTAATTTTGAAAATTAGGGTTTAAAATGGGAAATTTTCATAACTTAGAAATATTATAAATTATGAAAATTTCTTATTTTTTCCCAACTTTTCCAAACTTTTTCACCATGATGCAATTGGATTCAAAGAAAACTTCCAACATGAAAGTTGTAGTCCTCCATAAAATCTACAACTTTGATTCACAAAGTTTTCCCAAAAGATGCTTTTGTCTCAAGTTATGATTTTATGAATAGTGGTCCAGAAACTTTCTAACTTAGTGAAATTTTGCCCTAGTTTAGGCAGGATTTTGACCTATCTTCATGGCAACTTTTAACATAGTTCCAAGTGGAATCTCAAAATGCATTTCAAATATGGATTTTAGATCATGTTACAAGCTTTCCAAAATGTCCAAGAACTCTCCAAAATCATTTTTGGTTAGGGAGAATCGAAAGTTTGAAAATGGCAAATCATCACTTTTGTCCAAGGCATTTTGCACCATGTTACAACTTGCAAATCAGTTTGGATCATGCTTGTACTTGGTTTACAGGTTCTAATCCTTTCTACACTCATAAATTAAATTTAAACACATTGGTTAGAGGCTTTTTTCTGAGCTTTAGAACATTACACATTGAATTAATCCATTTTTGGCAAAAAGATAACATTGCCACTTTGATAAAGGTCACTTTATGCAATTTTGTTTGTCTTGAGCCATGGTACTGATTTCTTTATGCAAATAAAGTCCATGAATATCAGGCAATTGGTACCAACTATGTGCAGGCCTGGAGCTAGCCTGTACAGGCTTTGCCTTTGTCACTTCCCACCTTTTCTTCAAAAACAAGCAAGTGTGCAAAAACTCCACAACTTGGTAATCTGATAAGAGCAAGCTTTGTGAACATTTCAAACAAGTTTTACATATTGTCTAAGGCCAGAAACACAAGCTCATAGCCTCTCAAACACCCAAATACATCAAAACACCAAGTTCTTGTCAAAACAGGGCCATACCTGCAAAACTCAAGCCAAAACCAATTCCACTCGTGCGTTTTGTCCCAAACCACTTCAGACACATTGCATACAATACATCTGAACTATCCCAGCCCTTATCAAGCAACTGTAACTCCATTTCCACACTTCACCATTTCCAAATTCTGAGTTTGCAGGTTGAGTTCTATAGAGATATTCAAGCCATTTCAAAGCAAGCTGAGCAATAGGAAAGGTCAAGGGAACATCAAGCAAGCTCAAAAGTCCTTCAGGCCTCACTCACAACTCCTACATTGCCATATTCGAACTTGACTGAAATAGGTATTTCTCAAACTTCTATCTTCTTATTTAGTAATCATTAGGCTTAGGTTTGTGAAGCAAAAATGTAGTCCTCATTGTCCTTGAGGTGTACATATGCATAAAATTCATTTATGTTAACTAAGCTAGGAGAATTTGGATGTTGAAGTTGCTGGAAAAAATTAGGTCATAAATTAGGGGCACTGAAATTCTCCCTGGTTTCTTAGAGTTAGATTAAGTTTTTTACATGGTTGAAATCGTGGTTTAAAGCTCTATAATTTTCATGTTATGAGTTTTTGATTTCAAGCAAAGAACAGAGAGAACAGGATTCAAGTGCAGGACCATGGTGCGCGCGCGTTCTGAGGACAGGGATGAAGTGTATTTGGGCCAGACGCCTTGGGCCTCTCACTATTGACACCCCCTTACTTGCCTTTTGCACCCCCTTTGCCCATTTCTTTATTTTTGCATATTTTTCATTTTTTTTTATTTTCTGACTTTATTATTTTTTCTTGAACATTTAAAATCACAAAAATTATTTTCTTTATTTTTGGCATTTTATTACATTTTTATTTTATTTTTATTTGCATAATAAATAATTATTAGGTTAATATTAATTTATTTTCTTAATTAAAATTTGTAAATAATACAAAAATATCATATTTTTATTTTTATTATTTATACACTTAAATAATATTTTCTCACACATTTCTATTTTTTAACATTTTTTATATTTATTTTTATTTATTTTCTTTGTACATAAATGAATAAATAAATAATATAATACATTTTCTTTTAAAACCAAAAATTAGGGTTTTCACCCCTTTTCAAAAATAATCATTTTTTTATTTTCTTATTTTGAGTTAAATAAACTTATTTTTACATACATAAAAAAAAAATACAGAAACATTTTGCATATTTATATTTAATTGCATATTTAAATAATTGTCTATTTATTTTATTTGTACAATAAATTCAATATGGTTGTAATAGTTTTAGGCCTTTATTTTGTGCAAATACCCCATATTCAAACTTGTATCCCCTTCCCCATAATAATTTTGTAATAGTCTTAGATTTACTTTTATGCATTTTATTGCTTTTATATGCATGATAGTAAGATTATGGTTTGTATGCAAAGAACCAAAATCAAACAAATAGCTTGACCTAATACAAGATAAAAATGCATGAAAAATGACAACACAATACACACAAGCACCCCTAGGGTTCCATCCACTTGTTGCCTTAAAAATGGCCATGGTATGCATGCTAGGTATCTTGGCAAAACAAAAAAAACAAAACAAAAAGATCATAGTCCCTCGATGATGCTATCTTGGTTGCCTAAACAAAAATGATCTAGTCCCTCAAAAACTTGCTAAGATACTTGGCAATATTGTTATCATGGTCATACGATGATCCACGCCCGTCCCGTTTAACATCTAAAGACAAGGTTGTTTACCAAATACAATGGTAAAACAAAAATGTCAAAGGGTTAAAAATGTGTAGAAAGATCTTTGAGTAGGGTAGACAACTCCTAGTTACTTGATCAAACTTGCAAACATCCTTGCTATTTTCAAAAACACACAATACAATTTCAAAACATTTCCAAAAACAAACTTTCAAACATTGAAACATTTTTCAAAAGACAAACGCCTTTGTATACATTCAAACAAGAATCATTACAAAGGTTGCCTAAACAAAGGACTCTTTTCAAAATACTTTCAAAACCACACACAAAAGCACCATTTCAAACAATTGAAAAGCAAAAGCAAGTGATCTAAAACAAGTAACTAAGAGCCCATGGAAAACCATGGATGAAAAGGGTGCTAGCACCTTCCCTTTTCATAATTTACCCCCCGAACCCAAAAACAATCTCAAAGGTCTTTCCTGTGCTTTTTTACCTTTCCTTTTGGATAAAATAAAAGTCGGTGGTGACTCTTGCTAAACCGAAACATTTGCGAACACAAACGCAAAACCTCAAGTCAGTTCTCCCACCGCATCATAGCCACCAAAGTGTGTCCTTTGAATGGCTATCACGTGTGTTGAAGTGTGTACAATTGTTTAAACTGGGCCATTGCCTAGGCGAAGCTGGCACAAAGGCAGCCAATTCCTTGTGGGTCGAAGGTAACTTTTTTGTCTGGTGAATCAAAAGAAGATTTTTGCATAGGCGAAGCTGCCACAAAGGTAGCCAGTGCCTTGTGGGTCAAACCAACATGTAAAGCCAATGGTGCAATCGAAGGTGCACTAACAGGAGGCCCTTCTCTCTTGGATCGAAGGATGCTGTTTCAAAGGAAACACATGCCTAGACAAAGCTTGTATACAACAAACAAGCAAAAGGCCAAGGCTTCAATCGAAACTTTGAAATTTGAGACAAGCTTAGAGGGGGTTAGGTGCTCAAACGAAACCTGTCAAAATGCCAATCGAAAGACCCTTTGACATGTCAATCGAAAGACCTTGTTTATCTTCAAAAAATTTATTTTTTATTTAGTCAAGTGCTTGTGACCACCCATATAAGAAAAAATCTTGGAAAACATGAGAGGGCAAATTTTGGGGTACAAAAATAGGGTTTGAATTACAAAAATTCAAGAAAAAAATGAGCAATCGAGTTTCAAATTCTAAGCAGTCTCAATCCAAACCAAAGCCAAAAATCACTTCCTAAGGATCAAAGGAGTTGATCCAAGTCATTTGTCAAGCAAATCCACATCCAAAACAACCATATCCATCATCATCAATTGAGGTATAAAACTCAAACTTGAAACTTCTATCCTAATAATTTTCAATACCATGTAGCATTTGATTTCAATTCTAATGATTGTAAGGAACAACTCTAGGCAATATTTTGAAAGAATGGGGGCCTGGATCATGAGATGCCATTGTTAGGGCACGATTTGAGTTTGTATTCAAATCTCTTATTTTAATAAAAAAGTTTCCCTTTTTGAGTTCGGAAGGAAGTTTAAAGAAAGATAGCATCTTTCTTTTTTGATTTGAGAGATTTTTGCAGGATCTAGGAGGGTGATCGCCGGAGAAGGCGGGGGTTTCCACCACCTCCGACTGGTCTGACTTTTACAGAGACGGTCAAGGGCTTGTGTGGCGGAGAGGAGTAACATGATTTTTCCATTCAAATACTCCTCGGCCCCCGCGCGTTTCTTTTTTATTTTATTATATTTGAAGTTTATTTTAATATATATTTTTACTCGCATCTAAATAACAAGAAACAACAATGGCACAATAGGTGAGGGAGTTGTATACTATAGGTAAGGGTGTGGGTTCGAGTCCCTGTTTTGTCAATTTCTTTTGTTTTTTAGGATTCACGCGCAAGTGCATAACATGCTGATTGGTAGCCATCTCCAAACGCAAACAAGACAATGGCCTGATGAACAAAGCCTTCACCTATGACCTCTAGGGCGCTGGATCAACTCCCACCCCGTGCATTTTTCTTTTTTCTAATTTTACTAACCCTAACTCTTATTCAATTTTCTTAATTAACCTATTTTCTAATTAACCATTAACAAACCTAAATTTTTTTTCAAAACCATAACAAATTAGGATTAGTATTTTTTAGTTAGTAGTTAAATTTTGACATATTTTTATTTATTAATTAATTAAGTTAATTAGCTTTTTATTAATATTAAAATTAATTACAAATAATTAGGTTTTTATTAATTATTAATTTAAATTATTTTCTACAAAAAACATAAAAATATTGAAACATTTTTTCTAACATCTTTTTTATTGTTATTTAAATTCCTAGAACAAGTGTATAGGTTTGCACAACTAATGTAATAGTGTAGATTTATTTTCTCGCATTTTCCCTATTATGTATCTCTCCCAAAGCCATGTAATAGTGTAGGACTTTACATTTCACACTTTAATTTTACGTACATATTTAACTGTTAGTAATTAGGGTTTGCATGGAAAGACTAACAATTAGACATAGAAAACCCTAATTCAAGACTAAATAATTGAAACTAATACACTTTGCACACTTGCACCTCTAGGATAACCTCTCTTGTTTCCTTACGAACATTGATCATGTCCCTCGGAAGTGGGGATACTTTAGTAAAAGACCCTCGATTTAACAATATCATCATGGCCCCTTTCGAGTAAAGATCATAGTCCCTCGATGACCCTCTGAGTTTCCTACAAAATGATTTACTCCCTCGATGACCTTACGAGAAAAATGATGATAGCCCATTTGATGCAATTGCTAAAGTATCCTTACATCTTGTCTATGATGACCATACGATGACCCTACAGATGTCCCTTCATATCTAATAGATAGGATTACCTACCAAATAATGGTATTGATAACACTATCTCCAAAGGATAAGGAAAAGAATCAGAAATACTATACTTAGTGGGTAAGAACTCTTGAATGCTTGCTTATTACCTTTTTCACAACTCAAAACATTTTTTAGACATCACTTTCAAAACAAATATTTTCAAAAAATACTTTGTATACATTTTTGAAGACTGGCACAAGGATTATTACAAAGTTAGCCTTACATTGGCATTTTAAAATATTTTCAAACAAATCACACACACACACACAAACAAGTCTTAAAATGAGCTAAGCAATTAAAAGCCCGTAGATAACTACTGATGAAAAGGGTTCTAACACCTTTTCTTTTCATAACTTACCCCTTAAACTCAAAATCTATCAAAGGTCTTTCTTGTTCTTTTCACCTTTCCTAAATATTGGATAAAAGAAAAGTCGGTGGCGACTCTTGCTAACCGCAACATTTGCGATAAAACAAAAAAGTGAGTTCTCCCACCGTATTATATATGGTATGTGTAACACGGTGGGAGAACTGACTTGGGATGTTTTGTGTTTAATCGCAATTGTTGCAGATAGCAAGAGTCGCCACTGAATTTTATTTTATCTAATGAAGGAAAGGGTGAAAAGAACAGGAAAGACCTTTGAGATTATTTTCTTGAGTTCGGGGGTAGATTATGAAAAGGGAAGGTGTTAGCACCCTTTTCAGCCATAGTTATCTATGGGCTCTTAGATGCTTGCTAGATCATTTGCTTTTGTTTAAAAGTGTGCTTTGTGGTGGGTTTTGAAAGTATTTTTGAAAAGCGCCTTCGTTTAGTAAAACTTTGTAATGGTTCTCGTCACTATAAGAACGTATACAAAGTGTTGGACTTCTGAAATTTTTCATGTTTTGAAAGTGTTTGGTGTATGTTTGCAAGGATGTTTGTTTTGAAAATGAGCAAGCAACTAAGAACGTTTCTACCTACTCAAAGTCTTTCGTTCATTTCCTCTTTTCCTTTAATATTGCTATCTCACCATTGATTGTTAAGAATCCTTATCTTTGGATGTAAAAATGGACGGGTGTGGGTCATCGTATGGTCATGATAGCAATGTTGTGAGATATCTTAGCATTTTCTTGATGGATTAAGATCATTTATAAGGCAACATTTGAAGCGTCATGGAGGGACTATGATCTTGTATTTTTAATTATTTTTGCTAAGATACCTCACATTCATAACATGACCATGTTTCATAAGGCAACAAGTGGAGTTAACCCTAGGGGTGCATGTGTGAATGGTGTTTGTATTTCATGTTTGGTTCATCTGGGATTAATGTTTTCTAAGATTGATTTTTATATTCCCATACAAATCCTACTTTACTGGCATTTATATGAAAACGATAAATTGCGGAAAGTAAATATCCTACGCTATTACAATCATTAGGGGGATGGGGTGTACAAATTTACAAATGGGGATTGCAAGAAATTAAAGTCCTAATTATCTATTACAACCATATTGAAATAATGTACAAGAATTGAAATGTAAAATAGATTTGTTTTGTTTTGGTTAAGAGAAGAAATAAATTTGTTTAAGAAAATATTTTTTTTAAAGAAATAAAGAAAAATGCATGAATATAAAGTATTTTTTGGTGTTTTTGATTAATGCAAATAAAAGTGATGACAAAAATAATAAGAGGAAAAAGAATCAGAGTCAGCACATTGCTGAAAGGACAGAAGTAAGGAGAAGAAGTTCTAACTCTGGTGCCCTGTAAATCAGAAAGGAAATGTTAGCAGCAATGGGAAAGCTAGAAGTTCTAGAACCGGACGCACCAAAATTCAGGGGTTGCTGGGAACAAGGGAAAACCTAGAAGTTCTGATTGTTTAAGGAAGCCTAGAATTTCTAGTGTTACTGGAAGATTGGAAGTTCTGGTTGTTTAGAGAGTCTGGAAGTTCTGATGCAGCTGGAAACCTAGAAGTTCTAGTGTTATTGGCAAGCTAGAAGTTCTAATGATGGATATGTGAGGTGTCAATGTTGTTGGATGGGAATATCTAGAAGTTCTGGTCTAGGATCATTATTTTGACAATCAACTAAAGGGGATTTATCTAGAAGTTCTGGTCTAGGATCACTATTTTGACAATCAACTAAAGGGGATTTATCTAGAAGTTCTGGTCTAGGATCAATGTTTGACAAATAATGGGGAAAATGTCAATAAATAAACAAAAAAAGGTGTTTTTAGGGCTAGAACTCAGGACCCTTAACACTAATGTCTTATGCGCTCACTCACTACCACTGGGATGGCTATACATCCGGTATTAGAAACGAAAATATAAACATATATTACAAGGTAAGTTCTGATGATGAACCTCATCTTCTTCTCCACACCAGCTAGAGCATCTGCAACTTAGTTATTTCTCAACAAAAATGAAAAATGCAAACATAGCAGTTATGGAAAATTTCATCATGGTTTCAGAAATATAAAGCATCAGAACTGTAAATCAGAAGCAAGCATGAATTTTGCTAATCCTAATTTTGAAACTTAATTTCCTCAAGAAGTTCTGATATGAAATTCTCTCTACTTAGGCAAAATACATAAAATTCATGAATATGTACAGAATCAGAGTCATGATGTCTACATTGTATCTTTGGAAATGCAAGCTTAACAATGCCTAAGCAATGAGATAAAAGTCATAAGAAACTTGCCTTGCAGCTGGAAATTGTTCTATGAATTAGAGCTTGTTTCAAGTTGCTGTGATGTTCTGATCAGCTTCCTCAAGTTCTCAGAAAACTGAAGCAACTCTTAGCTTAAGCTATGAATGCTGGGAAAGTTATGATGCATAAAAGGTGCAAAGTTCTGGGTTTTTTTGAAATAGAGGGTGGTGAAGACCGTTTTACAGTTTGAAAACAGAATTTGGGAAAGCTTTTATAAGTATTCTAGAAACTGTATGGATGATTTGGTTCATAAACACACAAGAAAAAATAGAGTTTAGATGCAAAAAACAGAAACTAGCAGGTTTTGTGTTTATGTTTGCAATTTCAAGTTCTTGGGAAATTTCAGCAAGGTTTCAAGGCTTTTTCTCAAATCTTCGACCTCTTTAACAGTTGCAAATGAAGTTAAATTTATAGGCAAACGATTTAGAAGCTTGGAGAAGTCATGATTACAGCCATCATGTGTTATGGCGATGACTTGTTCTTGAAGTAAGTTTGGACAAGTATGGTTCAAGGAAAAATAGAGTGGTTAGCAGCTTTTAGCCGTTCCTAATCTGATTTTGTAGGCATGATTTATGGAGAAGTACATTCATAAGCAAAAGTAAGGCATGGGCCCAACATAAACTTTGTACAAAAGTTTACTTTCCAAGGACAACAATGGTACTTCTATGCCACACGTGGGAAAATCCTTTGGATAAAGTCTCAAAAGGAGGTGTGAGCATTAAATGATGATGAGATTTAACAAACTAGAAAACCTGCAACATGAGATTATACATCATAGCTTGAAACTGGATCAGAAGTTCAGCATAAACGTAACTTAAATTAAGAACAAATGTCCAACTTCTGATCTTTAAATCTCCATGTTCCAGCATGATCTGAAGGAGTTCTTAGACTTTTCATAAAACTTGCAACATGATTTTCAACCTCTCTTTGAATCATCTTAGAAAACTCTGATTGAACCTACGTGAAAAATGGCCCAGAAGTTCTAACCAAATTCGGACTTGGAAACGCTCAGAATTTACCAATTGTTTTAGTTTCATGGACGTGTTTTCAAGGATTTATAACTTGAAATCCCAGCATTTCTAGGAGAAGTCATGTTCTGCAATGTTTTAAATCGCATTGAGATCTATAACTCTTGTGTCAGAAGTTCCTCCTGAATCAGCTTGCATTATGATGAAAAACTTGCCAGAAGTTCTGAACTTAACATATTTTCTTAACACTTAGAAAATTTTCTAAAGTGTTTAGAACTTTGACTTTTCCAAAATAATTTTGACTTTTAACTTTCTTGATGAAAGAAAATTCATATTCTAACATGTCTTAATGAAGTATGATTTTTGAAACTTGATTTTTGATCCAAAAGTCAAAGTTTGACTTTTCAGTGTGCATTTTGACCATTTTGCCCTTGTGCCAATTCCAAACTTGAATTGATGTATCAATGCTGCAAACTTGGGTCATGGAAGATCTTGTGAGAAAATTCTTGAGAAATGAGAGGGAAAATTTTGGGGTACAACATCTACCCTTGTTCAATCTTCTTAAACCTGAAGAGTTAGATTGGCGAGCCTGGCATTCGTGACTTGAAGGTGGAAGATGATTGAATACTAAAGTGCCCAGAAATTTGCACTCGATGATGTGTTAGTTGACTGTGTAAGCAATGGGCTTAGAGATGCCATTCAGAGTGACTGGGGAAGGTATCAAGATAAATCTTTTGGTTGATTTATACTGAAATGGTAGATGACTTTTTCCTGTTAATTTTCCTGCAAGGATAAAGATTAGTTGCATGCAGATGTATGCATGGCGTAATGATGTTCTCAAAATAAATGAGATTATATTGTATGCACTCGTCATGTATGCGTTATGGTCTATGAATGTGATGTGTTTATTGTAGTGTGTCTTTTTCTAGGAAAATAAATCCTTGACAACATGCTGGGGACACTTGGGAGGCTGAATCTTGAATCGTTGTTGGAGAGCAGGGGCCTCTTCTACTTGGTTTAGGACGTTTTCACTGGGAATTCATGTTCTGTTGTTTGAGGAGAAACTTAGCTGGGGAATATTGGCTTGTTTAAGAAGACTTCGTGGAGAGTGTTGATCTTTGCTTGGGGGAAAAGGGTTTAGGAGTTTTGGTTGTCCATTGCTCTACTAGGGAATTATTCCTGGCTGGAGAGCATCGGACGTTAGCTGTTATCTGGTCGAAATCCAGGCTTGGCAATAATTTTTTGAGGATAATGAAGTTGATTGTTATCTGGTCGTGTTCCAGGCTTCGCGGTGACTTGTAGGGGAATATGTGAATTAAACTGTTATCTCGTCGTAATCCAGGCTTTGCAGGAAATTGCTTGAAGTCAAACTGTTATCTGGTCGAATTTCAGGTTTCGTAGATTTCTAAAGTGGATGAAGTTAATTTCTATCTGGTCGGATTCCAGGCTTCGCAATAACTTACTTGAAAATATGAAATTGAAACTGATATCTGGTCAGGTCCAGGCTCTGCAGTAACTCGCTTGAAAGGATGAAGTTGAATTGATTTCTGGTCGGGTCCAGGCTTTGCAATAACTTTACTTGAGAGGATGAAGTTGAATTGATATTTGGTCAGATCCAAGCTTCAGTAACTCACTTGAATATAATTGTTATCTGGTCGGGTCCAGGCTTCACAAAATATTTCTGAGGGAATGAAGTTAATTTCTATCTGGTCAAACTCCAGGTTTCACAATAACTTTCTTGCAAAGATGAAATTGAAATTGATATCTGGTCGGGTCCAGGCTTTACAGTAACTTGCTGGGGAGGAATAAAGTTGAACTGATATCTGGTCGGATCCAGGCTTTATAGTAACTTGTTGGGGGTAGAGGCAAACTCTACTGGGGAAAGGAAATTAATCCCTTGCCTGGTTGAGTCCAGTTTTTTTCATATCTCGAGGAGTTAAACTATTATCTGGTCAGATCCAGGCCTCATAGTATCTTGAGAAATTAAACTATTATCTGGTCGGGTCCAGGCTTCATAGTATCTAAAAGTTGAACTATTATCTGGTCGGTTCTAGGCTTCATATTACCTTGAGAAATTAAACTATTATCTGGTCGGTCCAGGCTTCATAGTAACTTGCTTTAAAGAAAGAAGTTGACTATTATCTGGTCGAATTCCAGGCTTTACAGCAACTTTCGGAGATGGCAATGACTTTGTTGGCGACTTCACTGGGGATTATGGATTGCGGTCCTCTGATTTGTAATAGTCTGAGAGGCAAATTCAAGCTGAGAAATCTGTAGTTTGTTTGGGAAATAAACCCTGTTGAAGAGGATATTTGACGAATTGCTGACAAGGTGAGTTCTTTAGGAAGAAATCCACAAGTCTTCTTCTTTTAAGAACAACTCAGCTGGGGAGAGGGCTCTCGAGAGATTGGTACTCTGGATGGGGAATCCTTATGAAAAGGACTTTGTGGGGATAATTTTAATGAAGTAACTCTATGGGGACATCCCAAATGCATTAAAGATATGCTTGTTGTTGCTTGGCAGGACATATTTGCTAAATAGCTTTAATTATGTTCATATGCATATGTTCGTTCAATTTTAGTCATTGGACACCTTTGCATTCAAAACAAAAAAGAAAAAGTTTGCACTTTAAAGTATATTTGTATTGATGTTTTTCCCATGAACAGGCGTTTTTGTACAAAGAGACGGAGATCCTAGTAAGAGGAAATCGTCGAAAGGAAAACAAAATTAAAAAAAAGATAACAGCCATGTGGAAATGATCTCATTGTGTTCCAACTCTACTATTTCCCCAATGTCTTCGAACATCCCTTTCCGTTGACAGAAGTTGATTAGATTGATCCTGGACCGTTTGAACTTGGACCTTGGTAATAAAGTCGACTATGGTGATTCCACGGGACATAGCCATACGCTTTTAATCCTTAATTTTTGCCTAGACCTTCCTTTCAGGTTTTCAGCCCACCAGGATACCCATTTTTGCTCAAGTCGCCCTTTCGGGTTTTCAACTTGCCGGGTATACAATCTTTTGCATATATCCCTAATTTTTGCTCAAACCTTTGGTTTTCCGGGAGGACCTTATCTTTCCTAGGTGTGTCAACCTAGCAGGTCTCTTATGCGTAGTATTTTTTAATTATGTCTGTGTTTACAGGATATGGGAAATATTCACCATCGATAGTAGTCAGCATTATGGCACCACCAGAGAAGAATTTCTTGACAACAAATGGCCCTTCGTAAGTGGGAGTCCATTTGCCCCTGGGGTAGCCTTGTGGAAGAATGATGCGCTTTATTACCAAGTCACCATCTTGATATACTCGAGGCCTGATCTTTTTGTTGAAAGCCTTGATCATACGTTTTTAGTACATATGACCATGACAAACAACAGCCAATCGTTTTTCATCGATCAAGTTCAATTGATCCAATCTTGTCTGAATCCATTTGTATTCTCCTAATCCTTCTTCATTCATAATCCTTAGTGAGGGGATCTGAACTTCCACTGGTAGGACAACCTCCATGCCATAGACCAAAGAAAAGGGAGTTTCCCCAGTTGATGTCTGAGCTGAAGTTTGGTAGCCATGAAGAGAAAACGGTAACATCTCATGTCCGTCTTTGAATGTTACTACCATCTTTTGCACAATCTTCTTAACGTTTTTGTTGGTTGCTTCCACTGTGCCATTCATCTTAGGTCTATAAGGAGAAGAATTGTGATGCTTGATTTTGAACTGAGTGCAAAGTTCGGTAATCATAACATTGTTGAGACTAGTCTCGTTGTCAGTAATGATCCTTTCGGGGATACCATAGCGGCAAATGAGGTTGTGTTTGATGAATCTGGCTACCATGCTCTTTGTGACTGAGGTAAATGAGGCAACTTCGACCCATTTGGTGAAATAATCAATAGCGACCAGAATGAAGCGATGTCCATTGGAAGTAGTAGGTTTAATCTCTCCAATCATGTCAATGCCCCACATTGCAAATGGCCACGGAGCGGACGTGACGTTTAGAGGAATAGGAGGCACATGGACCTTGTCAGCATAGATTTATCACTTGTGGAAAGTCCTTGAGTGGTGATGGCAATCAGTCTCCATTGTTGACCAACAGTAACCAGCTCTCAGGATTTTCTTGGCCATAGTATGTCCGCTAGAGTGAGTCCCAAAGAGACCATCATGCATGTCTTCCATGATTTCCTCTGCCTCTTTCTTGTCCACACATTGTAGTAGAGTAGAATCATGGTTGTGTTTGTATAGGATTCCATTGCTTAAGAAGAATTTCGCTGAGAATCTTCGCAAGAACTTTTTATCATTGATGGAAGCTCCTTCGGGATACTCTTGTGCTTCAACGTACCTCTTCATCTCATGGTACCATGGCTTCTCGGTGTCAGTGTCAAGCTCGTAGTAGTGCGCAGGTTCATCGAATCTCTCAATAATAATCATAGGAGCTTCGTTGTCCCATTTGACTTTGAACATAGAAGACATCGTGGCTAAAGCATCGGCTAACTGATTTTCTTCTCTAGGGAAGTGTTCAAAGGTGATCTCTTCGAAGTAAGGAATCAGAGATAGCATAAGGTCCTTGTAAGGAATAAGATTAGGATGTTTAGTATCCCAATCTCCTTTTACTTGGATAATCACTAGAGCGGAATCTCCTAACACATTCAAATGCTTGATCCTTAAATCAATGGCATCCTTTAGACCCAAAATGCAAGCTTCGTACTTGGCCGTATTTTCCGTACAATCGAAGCATAATCTAGCAGTGAAAGGAGTGTGGCAACCTTCAGGAGAAATTATCACAGCACCAATACCGTTACCTAAAGCGTTGGAATCCCCATCGAAGACCATAGTCCATCGGGATCCTTGTCCAGGTCCGTCATACGGTCCAGGTTTCGCGCAGTCGGTCACTAGCATGGTATTCTCATCCGGGAAGTCAAAGTTCATGGACTGATAATCATCAACAGCTTGATGGGCCAAATGATATGTTAATATACTTCCTTTGATGGCCTTTTGCATTGTGTATTGAATATCGTATTCAGTTAAGATCATCTTCCATCTAGCTATCTGTCCGGAAAGAGTGGGTTTCTCGAAGATGTACTTGATAGGGTCCATCTTAGAAATCAATAGAGTGGTATGAGTCAACATATATTGTCTTAGCCGGCGAGCAGCCCATGCCAAATCGCAATAAGTTTTCTCGAGCAGTGAATATCTGGTTTCACGGCCCGTAAACTTTTTGCTCAGGTAGTAAATAGCATGCTCTTTTCGGCCAGGCTCGTCATGTTGGCCCAACACGCACCCCATAGAATTCTCTAGCATAGTCAAGTATATGATCAAGGGTCTTACTTCAACTAGAGGCATGAGGATAGGAGGTTCTTGCAGATATTCCTTAATTTTATCGAAGGTAGATTGGCATTCATCATTCCATCTGACTACTTGATCTTTCTTCAAGAGTTTGAAGATTGGTTCACAAGTAGAGGTTAAGTGAGATATGAAGCGAGCGATGTAGTTAAGACGGCCCAGGAATCCTCTAACCTCCTTTTCAGAATGGGGGACTGACATCTCTTGAATGGCTTTTACCTTTACAGGATCAACTTTGATGCCTTTAGCACTGACAACAAAACATAGAAGCTTTCCAGATCGCCCTTCAAATGTGCATTTATTAGGGTTCAACCTTATCTTATACTTTTTCAGCCTCTCGAATAGCTTGTATAGGTGATTGAGATGTTCCTCTTCAGTTTGTGACCTGGAAATCATATCATCCACATATACCTCTATTTCATGATGGATCATATCATGAAACAAGGCTACCATAGCCCTTTGATATGTTACCCCTGCATTCTTTCGTCCGAATGGCATGACCTTGTAACAAAAGGTGCCCCATTGCGTAACAAAGGTGGTCTTCGCCATGTCTTCGGGAGCCATCTTAGTTTGATTATAGCCGGAGAAACCATCCATGAAAGAGAATACTTTATGTTGAGCGGTGTTATCGCCTAAGACGTCAATATGAGGTAGAGGGAAGTCATCCTTGGGGCTTGGCCTATTCAGATCCTTGTAATTTACGCACATACGAACTTCTCCATCTTTCTTTGGCACTGGAACCACATACGCAACCCATTGGGGGTAAGATGTCACAGCTAGGAATCCTGCATCAAATTGTTTCATCACTTCAGCTTTTATCTTTTTAGACATGTCAGGCCGCATGCGACGAACTTTTTGCTTGATAGGAGGACAATCTTCCTTTATATGCAGACGATGAACTACAATATCGGTATCCAACCCTGGCATATCCTCGTATGACCAGGCGAACACTTCCACATAGTCACATAACATCTGAACCAATCTGCTCTTGACACTGCTTCTTGGGTTGGCGCCGATCTTTACCTCTTTCTTTTCTATCTTGTTACCTAGTTTGATGACTTTAACTAACTCTTTTTGCGGTTGAATAGCCTTTTCCTCTTGCATTAGAAGTCTGGCTAATTCTCCCATTATTTCACAATCTTCCTTGCCTTCGTCTTCGGCTTGGTTAATTGGATGTTAGAAATCATAGTTGGCAATAGTAGAGTCATTGGCAATGAGATCCAGAGTGGACGGGGACCTGCAAGAGTGTGTGTGTGTGTGTGTGCATGTAAGATACATGGCTATTTTTGAAAAATGCATTGAAGAAAAAGAAAGACAATGAGCACAAAGATTTGAATGCAAAAGTCAAATGGTTTGTATTGAATGATCATATGATAAAATGAACATAAATAAAACCCTTAACAAATGGACCAAAGTTCCCCGGGCCAGGCATATGTCTTAAAAGTCATTTTTTAATATTACAGATAAAGGTTCTTGAATTGATAGAAAGCAAAAACAAGTGATTACTCCTCAATGAAGGAGACGGGAATGAAGTCTTTTGCGTGCCAATTGCTGAGCTCTATTGTAGTAGGGTATACCCATTTTTCAAATGCACATTCATCATCAGAATCCTCCACAACATTTACTTCGTGATTTCCAATACGGAGAAGGGCTTTCCTGCACGAGCGTGCCTTACTTCCTTCTGAGCCTTGATAGTGAAACCCAGCCCATATTTGTCTGCTTTGAACGAGATCTCGGGGAGTTTCCCCCAGGTATCACAACTTCCTTCTTCGACTGTGGCATGAGAATCTTTAAATGAAACTGTTGTACCCCAAAATTTGCCCTCCCATTTCTCATTGATTTCTCATCACAAAGCCCTTGAAGATCAAGATCCAGTTAGGGTTTCATCTGCTCAAGACTTCTCCTTGCACTGTTAACCCAAATTAGGGTTTGTGTTTGCACAAAGATGTTTTGACCTAAAATGCCTAAGATGACTTTCTTGCTTCATGTTGGACTCCCAAGTTTACCCATACCAAGTTTCAAGTCTTGATTCCAAATTTTGCCCAGTCAATTGGACAATTGACCTAGAAATCAACTGTATTGGGAAAAAAGTCAACTGTGGCCAATTGACAGTCAAACATCATGAAAATTGACCCACATCAACATTATGAACTCATATGAACCATTTTATCAAGTTTGGATCACAATTCCACAAGAAATTTGATCAGATCACCAAAAGGGCAAAATGGTCATTTTTAGGGTTTTGACTACACAAAGGCAATTTTTGACTGTTTGACCCAACCAATGGCAAACCAAGCTCACATATGGACTCAAGGACCCCATGGAATTATCTTGACATGCTCAACAAGTTCAAAAGATCCCAAGTACACAAGATTGACAGTTGAATTTCCCAGTCAATTGATCAATTTTGACTGTATACTGAAAAGTCAAACTTTGACTTTTTGGTCAAAATCAAAAGTCAAGATTCATTTTTCATCAAAACATGCCAAATCATGAAACTTGTTCACCAAGAAATCAAAAATTGCAAATTAGGGTTTGAAATGAGAATTTTTCATAACTTAGAATTTTTCTAAGTTATGAAAAACCCTAATTTTTTCCCAACTTTGCCCCACTTTCTCACCAAGATTCATTTGGATTCAAACAAAAGTCAAAACATGAAAGTTGTAGTTTGTTGCATAATCTACAACTTGGATTCACAAAGTTTTCCCAAATGAGGCTTGTATCTCAAGTTACAATTTTTGGAATAAGGGTACTAAACCATTCTTAACTTAGTGAAATTTTAACCTATTTTGGCAAGGTTTTCTACCTAACTTCAAGGCCATTTTCCATACACTTCCACTTGGAATTTCAATTTGCATTTCAAATATGGATTGTAGTACACATTCCAAGCTTTCCAAAATGTCCAAGAACTCATCAAACAACCTCATAACTTGAGAGATTCGAATTTTGCAATATGGCAAAAACTCACTTTTGAATTGGTCATGTACATGTTCATAACTTATGCCATTTGCAAGTCAGCTTGGTTTGTGCTGCATTACAGGCCTCTAAACCATCCAACACTCAATAATTTAATGCATGTTCATTGTGATAAGGCCTTGTTTCATGAGCTTATGCATTACATGTTGAATAAAGCCATTAATGGAAAAAGTGAAATGGCGATTTTTGCAAAAGCAAGCTTTATGTCATAATGCAAATCCAAGAGGTACAGATGAAATCTAATTGGCACAATATTATGAGCAAAACACTCTGATCAAGACAAGGTTAGCAGCATGTTTAGGGGGCCTCTACTTGCCTAGAACATCAACTTGGCTTTGCTTGCTTAAGTGTGAAGAAAAGTGGCATAACATAACACAACTATCATCTCAGCATTAGGACACTTAAGCAAACATTGTATACACCTTCTAATCATCCTAACGAAGCTAGAACACGAGCAAGCAAGGTCCCAAAGACTCCCAATCCCAGAATCACTCTCAAACTGCAAAAACAGAGTTCTCACTGCAGTTTGAGTGCCAACTCTCATCCCTTGCATGATTTCTTGCCCAAAGCTCATCAAACACATTCCCTAGCATCAATGCAAGCTAACCAAAACCTAAAACACGACCTGTAATTCCTCTAACCAGTTCCACCATTTGCATTTTCTTGTTTTACAGTTGGAGGTCCATAGCTCGATTCAAAGTGTCTCAAAGCAAAGTAAGCATTGGAATAGCATCACCACACTTCAGGCAAGCTGTACAGATCATCATCTTGCTCTGAAAGCTCCCCCATTGCCAGATAGAACTTCAACTGAACATGTATTTTCTTGAACTTCTAACTCTTAGCCTAGGCATCATTAGCTCTAGGTTTGTGAATAAGAAATGTTCTACTCATGCCCCTGAACCTGTACATGCTTTTACTTTTCATTTATTTTGCTCGAGCTGTGAGAATTTAAGGTTTGAACATGGCAGAAAAGTTAGGTCAGGATTTGGGAATGTCAAAATTCTCTCTTATTTCTGAGAGTTAGGATGAGTTTTTTATATATTTAGAATCGTGATTCAATGCTTAACATTTATTATGTTGGAAGTTTGTGCAAAAGATCAAAGAATCCAGGTGTTTGAATTTGAAGTACAGGCGCGCGTTTTTTGACATTTTTTGTTCAGACGTTGAAGAAGAAGCTTCATGGGCTGGGCTTGCTTCTGAATTCCTTTTCACACCACATTTTTGGTTTCATACCCCCTGAGCCCATTATGTGTGTTTTCATGATTTTTTGACCTTTCTTTTTTTCATTTTGACTTATTTATTTTTGCTAATAATATTAAAAACATATAAAATTATTTTCACACCATTTTTGCATTTTTTAGGTATTTATTTGTTTATATAGACATTTGTACATAAATATATATATATATACTATTATTTAGAAAAGAACTAGAAAAATAATGTAAATATATTTCATTTCTGATTTTTATTTCATTTTTTCTTTTGAAAATATTTTATGCAAAATATACTTTTTTTTTATTATAAACATTAAATATTATTATTTTTATATATATAATATATCTTTAGAAATTAATACATATATATATATATATATATATATATATATATATATATATATATATATATATATATATATATATATATATATATATATATATATATATATATATATATATATATATATATATATATATATATATATATATATATATATATATATTAGTATATTTAGGTTAAAATACAAAAATATATACATTTTTATTTTATTAATATTTGATATGGAAAATACTTTTTTTATGAATATACTCCATTTTATTTTATTTTTTGTATATAATTATTAAATATTATACATATTAAATAGTTAATATATTTATTTAATGAAATTAGGGTTTCACCCTTAAAATACAAAAACTCCAAAAATAATATTTTTTTTATCTTATTTATTTGACATAAATAATACTTTTTTTCATACATATAAAAACCCTTTTTGCATCTTGCATCTTTATTTTATTCTTTATTTAATTTATGCAATCAATTATCTTGTAAATATTCCAAAATTGATGTAATAGCTAGGTTTTAAATTCTTGTCTAAATATCCCCCAATTTGAACATTTGTACCCCCCCTTCCCATATTGTGTTGTAATAGTGTAGGAATTTTACTTTTCGCACTTTAAACGCTTTCTAAATATACCATGCTAGAATTAGGGTTTGTATGCAAATAAAAAGAACAAAATAGTTTGACCTAATTTCAAGATAATCAAAGCATGAAAAATGGACAACACATATCACACTTGCACCCCTAGGGTATTCCACTTGTTGCCTTCAATAAATGGGCCATATTGCATGTTAGGTTTCTTTGGGTAAAACAAACAATCAAATGATCATAGTCCCTCGATGACGCTTTCGAAAAGTTGCCTAAAATGATCAAGTCCCTTTCAAAGAGAAATTGCCCAAAGATACTTAGCACTATTGCAATTATGGTCTAAACGATAACCTGCGCCCGTCCCTTTCACCTCCTAATACAAGATTGTCCACCAAATGCAATGGTGGAACAAAATTGTCAAAAGGGTTAAAACATAACAAAAATCCTTGAGAACTTTAGGGTAGATAGCTCTTAGGTACTTGTCAACTTGCAAAAGAAAACACTTGCCTATTTTCAAACCACACTTCACAAACACTTTCAAAACAAACTTTCAAAAAACCTTGGAACATCTTTTCAAAAGACAAAACACCTTTTGTAAAACATTCGAGTAAAGAATTGTTACAAGGGTAGCCTATACAAGGCATCTTTTTCAAAACATTTTCAAAACCACACACCAAGCACCATTTCAAACAATTGAAAACCAAGGCAAGTTGATCTAAGCAAGTACCTAAGAGCCCATGGATAACCATGGATAGAAAGGGTGCTAATACCTTCCCTTTCTATAATCTACTCCCCGAACCCAAGAAAAATCTCAAAGGTTTTTGTTGTGCTTTTTAAACCTTTCCTTAGGATAAAATAAAAAGTCGGTGGCGACTCTTGCTCAACCGAAACATTTGCGAAAACAAACGCAAAACCATAGTCAGTTCTCCCACCGTATCACAGAACTGGCGACTCTGCTGGGGAAAATTTTAAAAGTGGAGTAACCTTAGGGCTTAGATCACCCTCTTGCATGACTAATTGTTTGATTTGATTGCTTTATATCTTGGCTCTATTGTTTGGGTTTGCAATCCTACACCCGGATTTTGGGAAACATTCATAGATAGCAATACGTTGTGGAAACTGTGCGGGGTATACCGACACGGTCGAAGCAATAGCTATATTAGTGCGACATATTTGTGAGTACCGGTAACCCTTGAGTTCAATCAAGGAGAGTACGGGGCCGCTGAGTGATGTCACTAAGCACTAATGACCTAGAACCTTAATTGACCATCTTGGCCTTTTATTAGGGGTAGTGAGATGACCGGCTTTGGTGCAGTACGAAGTTGGTAGATACTCGATACTACACTCATTGAGGGTTGTTTTCTTGGAATATTTTGGTCGCTAGTTAAGTGGCTAAACCAAAACAATGAACAATGAAAACAATCCAGTGATATTGAGCTCCTTAGAACCCGGTTACTATTTATAGGACAGGTTTTTGAGCCAACTACACTCAAGAGGGTACTTACCTATGAAACCTCATGCAAGCCTGAAACTAGGTTTTGGTGTGAATTGCTTGTACATATGTTTTGTGCATACATCATAAACATCATAAAGCATCATATGCATTCACTAACCATTTCAAGGGTTTGGATCTTCATCTTTGTTCCTGTTTTGTAGGTCATGGAAATTCCTCGCAGAAACACCATTCAAGTCAACCTTGTGAGAATCTCTCCTCAACTCAAGGATCTCACCTCAAGGATTCCGGAAAACTCATCCTTCAGTGAAAGACATGGTAGACTGCTCAGCCTAGTCAACACCAACATTGAAGAAGACATGATGAAAGTGTTATTTCAGTTCTTTGACCCTCTTCACCACTGTTTCACTTTCCCTGATTACTAGTTGGTGCCCACTTTGGAGGAGTTTTCTCAACTCCTGAGAATTCCTATCCTTAATCAACTACCCTTCAACGGTACGGAAAAGGAACCAAAGCCGGAAGATGTTGCTCGAGCATTACATCTGCAATCATCCGACATCAAGGGGCATTGGGAAACCAGAAGCGGCGTCAAGGGATTCTTAGCAAAAATTTTGTTTGAGAAGGCACAAGAATGTTGGAACTCATTGGACCTACAAGCCTTTGAAGAAATTGTGGCACTCCTTATCTATGGGTTGGTCTTGTTCCCAAATCCTGACCAATTGATAGATGTCAACGCCGTCAAAATCTTCTTGTCCAGAAATCCAATACCAACATTGCTTGGGGATATTCTTCACTCATTTTACACACGAACAATGAGAAAGAGGGGTGTTCTCATGTGCTGTACTCCTCTCCTTGCACGGTGGTTTATTTTGCACCTTCCACAATCTGTCTTGAAGAATGACCAAGGCTCAAGGTGGTCCCAACGGTTGATGACTCTTACTCACTCTGATGTACATTGGTGTTCTCGGTCCAGAGAAAATGTCATCATCGTCGATCGTTGCGGAGAATTCCCTAATGTTCCTTTACTTGGAATTAGAGGAGGTATCACCTACAACCCTTGCCTAGCTTTGAGGCAATTTGGATATGCACGGAGGGATGGCCCTCATGATATGTTGATTCCTGACCTAGTTTTTGACTTCGACAACGATGCGCAAGGACTTCGCCAAAGATTCATCAGAGCTTGGGGAAGACCCAACAAGGTTGATAGCAAGACTCTGGGACACAAGAACTCCATCCCTCTTGAGCCTTATCTCAAGTGGGTACGAGCCCGAGCCCAAAGTCTGATGATGCCTTATCCGTATGTCCTCCCTGTGATTAAAGAGCCTGTTAAGGAAGGAGAGGTTCCCTACACCATCCTACATCCAGACATGCCTACATCATGGGAGGAAATGCAGAAAAGTTGGATTCAGCTCAAGGAAGAAAAGAATACTTTTGAAGCTAGCTTCTACGCCAGTGAGAAGAAGGTTCTAGAGCTTACCCGCCGACTCCATAAGCAAGAGGCCCTCAACACCTACATCGCACCAAAGAGGATGCGCAATGTCTTTTTACCTTGAGAAGTTATTTTGTAATATTTGGCCCATGGGGCATTTATGTACTAACAAATTTCTTCTTATTAATATGACGTGCGTTCTTCTTTATCTGAAACAATTTTGAATGTCCTAAATCCTTGAATGCATTGCATACATAAGCATACCATTCATCATGTGCATAAGCAGGTCTCACTCCAGGTTTCCTTATCTGTCTGTTGTTTATTTCAGTAGGATGGATCTCGAGCAAACAGTCAAAGACCTGCAAGCTCAAAATGCACAGTTCCAGCAACTCCTGATGACCTTGGCTAAGGGTCAGGAGGATATTAAGACTCAATTGGGGAACAAAGACCTAGTGAAAAAGAAGAAAAAGAGACTCGGGGTGGCTACTTTAGGGAGAAGATTTGACGGAGAAGCTCGGAGAGTGCTTGAATTTCCTCCTATCTCTGATGAAGGAACCAACAAAGGAGGTGGAGTTGCGGTACCTTCCAAGTCTGATGCGGAAGAAGAAGAGGTCGAAGAGGATGAAGATTATTCTGATCAGCAATATCCTCCAGCTGATGACAAATACAAAGGGCTAGAAGACAGATTGGCCGCCATGGAATTACAAAGAGTACCGGGTTTGGATTTTTAAGACTTGGGTTTGGTCGCCGGGATTGTGATTCCCCCAAAATCCAAAGTGCCGGTGTTTGTGAGGTATGATGGGCTGTCCTGTCCCAAAATGCATCTCAGGTCCTACGTGAGAAAGATTCAACCCTATACGGCAGATAAAAACCTTTGGATTCATTTCTTTCAAGACAGCCTTTCTGGAGCTCAGTTGGAGTGGTTTTATCAGCTAGAGGGAACCAGCGTCCGAAATTGGGAAGATTTAGCCACCGCTTTCTACAAACAATACCAGTATAATTCTGACCTTGCTCCTACTCGTACCCAACTTCAGGGTATGTCGTTAGGAACAGGCGAAGGATTCAAAGAGTACGCACAAAAATGGAGGGATTTGGCTGGCAGGGTGCAGCCTCCTTTAACCGACCGTAAACTTGTTGATATGTTTCTTGGGACCCTATCTGGGCCATTTTCAATCATCTGATTGGTAACTCTTCCGCGGGGTTTACCCATTTGATCTTAACAGGCGAAAGAATAGAAGCTGGCATCAAGTCAGGAAAAATTCAGAAGGGTGTTGCTGCAAGTGTCGAGAAGAAACCTTTTAAGAAGGAGACAGATGTGGTATATTCTCAGAGAAGAGCAGGGAAGACTGAGCGTCGGCCAACTGTGGGGGCCATAATGATTCAAAATACTCCAAATGAGCAGCCTCGCTACAACCAGTCCAGACCAAATCAACAACGGGTGGAACGGCCACAACGGCAGTTCACCCGCATTAATATGACTCCAGCGCAAGTGCTTCCCCGTCTGTTGAAGTTGAATCTCGCCACCATCAAGGAGGCACCAAAGAATGTGAATACGTCCTCTCCGCATTATCATGCTAATGCTAAATGCGCCTACCATTCAGACAGTGTTGGACACGACACCAATGATTGTTGGGCACTCAAGAATAAGATCCAAAACCTGATAGAGGCGAAGGAGGTGGAGTTTGACGCTCCGGAGAAGCCTAATGTGATATCTGCACCCATGCCGAAGCACGGCCGAAATGTCAATGCCATTGAAGAAGATTTGTATGTTGCTGATGTGAATGATCTGACTACTCCATTGCTAACCATTAAGTTGAATCTGTTAAGGGCCGGGATCTTCCCGGGATGTAAGGAAGACTGCTATTGTTGTTACTCTCTACCGTTTGATTGTCCGTTACTGAAGAAAGGCATCCAGGGCCTTATGGATAGTCGACAAATTTTATTTGAAAAAGTTTCTGCTGTTCCAGTTCATACTGAAGATGTCTCAATCATAACCATTCACGCCAATCTTTCCAAGGCCGTCAAAAAGCCTGTTAAGATTATGCCAGCTACGAAATCTGTTCCTTTGAAGATAACAATGCCAGGGCCTGTCCCCTATATTTCTGAGAAGTCCATACCATGGAACTATGGCGGTGACGTTTACTACCTTGGTATCAAACAAATCTAAATAATTGAAGAAAGTTCGGATGATGAAGAAGCTATCATTAGTAACATTGCGGGAACTAGCAAAATCACCAGGAGCGGGAGAATATTTTCTCCAGAGATTGCCCCTCCAAGAGCAATCTTTGGACCCTCGTCAGCTGACAAGGTCATCCCTGCACCAATAAAACTCTCTGCTAGAACCCCTTTGATTGAGGATGTTGTTGTTCCTAGTACTGTCTCTCCTACCGCTGCTGATAAAGGTAAGGGAATCCAAGATGAGCTCGTCAGGACGAGGGCTCAGCCCTTGGTCATCCCTGAAACCTCCAAGAAGGAAATGGATGAGATCTTGAGGATAATCAAAAGAAGTGATTACGATGTGGTAGAACAGCTGGGGCAAACCCCCTCAAAGATCTCCATGCTAGCACTGCTACTTTGCTCGGAAGCGCATGCTAAAGCCCTGATAAAATTCCTGAAGGTAGCCCATGTGCCCCAGGAAACCTCTGCGGATCAATTTCAGAATTGCGTGGCTAGCCTTACTGCGGACAATGGATTAGGGTTCTCTGATGCCGACCTAACTCCTAAAGGTAGAAACCACAATGATGCTTTGCACATTTCAGTCGAGTGTCGAGGAACTACTCTCGCACATGTCTTGGTCGACACTGGTTCGTCGCTGAATGTATTGCCTAAGAAGGCTTTGGACCGACTAGATTGTGAAGGGTTGGAATTGAAGCCGAGTGATATTGTTGTCAGAGCTTTCGATGGTTCGAAGAGAATGGTCCATGGGGAGGTTGAAATTCCCATCAAGATAGGCACTGAGGTGTTTAAATCTACTTTCTATGTGATGGACATCCGTCCGTCATACTCTTGCTTGCTGGGTAGACCTTGGATACATCATGCTGGGGCAGTCACCTCCTCCTTACATCAGATGTTGAAGTATCCTGTCAAGGGAAAGATCATTACTGTCCATGGTGAAGAAGAGTACATGATTAGCCACTTGAATTCTTTCCGATATGTGGAGGTTGAAGGGGAATTCATTGAAACGCCTTTTCAGCATTTCGAAGAAGTCCTTCCTGAAATAGCAGTAGCGAAGTTGGCAGTTGAGACACCGAGGCAGATGGCCAGGATGGCATCTCTGGAGGACGCGAGGGCCGCGATAAAGGAAGGGAAGAATTCAGCATGGGGGCAGTTACCTGACATTCCACATAAGACAGACAAATTTGGATTAGGGTTCACAGCCGCTGGCCAGAAAGCTATGCGCCGTTCGAAGATTGAAAGAGCGCCAGTCAAGATTTCTCCCTACGGAATCAACGCCTTGGAAGATGAAGACAAAGAGAGCAACATCGAAGAGTGGATTTATCCAACTGTCAAAGGAGGATTGAGCAACTGGGAGGCAAAAGACTTTGTCCCCATCACTTTTATTCATCAGTAATTTATCTGTTAAACATTTCCTATTTGGTCTGTAATATTTATTTTCAAACAATCCGTACACTATCTTTTCACCTCATGCCTTGCCCGGGGCATGTAGGTCCATTTGTAAGGGTTTTGATTATCTTTCATATTCATATGCCATTTTTAATGATTCATTGGACGTTTTTCATTTGATAAACTGCTTGTGTTCATTTTCTTTCCTTTTTGCATTTTTGTTTAAGGATGGCTATCCCTTACACACACCCACACTCACCAATGCAGGTACCCATCCACTCCGGATTCCATGGGTGACTATTCTGCTATATCCTTCAATAACTCTGAAGATCTGGTCAATCAAGCCGAGTATGAAGATGACGAAGGTTGTGAAGTACCAGGGGAACTAGCCAGACTTCTGCAGCAAGAGGAAAGGGCCATCTTACCGCACGAAGAGTCATTGGAAACTGTCAACTTGGGGACCGAGGAAGACCAGAAGGAGGTGCAAGTGGGTGCCAATCTGGAACCAAGAGTCAAGGAGCGCCTGGTACAGTTGTTGAATGAGTATGTTGAAATCTTCGCTTGGTCTTATGAAGACATGACGGGTTTAGACACAGACATCGTGGTTCACCGTCTCCCCACAAGAGAGGACTGTCCATCAATCAAGCAAAAAGTTCGCCGAATGAGGCCTGACATGTCTGAAAAGATCAAGGCAGAAGTAATGAAGCAATTCGACGCTGGCTTTCTGGCCGTTACATCCTATCCTCAATGGGTCGCTAACATCGTGCCAGTACCTAAGAAAGATGGCAAAGTCAGGATGTGTGTGGACTACCGGGATTTGAATAGGGCCAGCCCCAAAGATGATTTTCCACTCCCACACATTGACATTTTAATCGACAATACAGCTCATCATAAAGTGTTTTCCTTCATGGATGGATTCTCGGGCTACAATCAAATCAAAATGGCCCCCGAAGATATGGAGAAAACAACTTTTGTCACACAATGGGGCACTTTCTGTTACAAAGTGATGTCGTTCGGGTTGAAGAACGCAGGGGCAACTTATCAACGCGCCATGGTAGCTTTATTTCATGATATGATACATCATGAGATTGAAGTTTACGTAGACGATATGATAGCTCGGTCACAAACAGAGGAGGAGCACCTTGAACATCTAGAAAAGCTGTTTGCCAGATTGAAAGAATACAAGCTCAGGCTGAATCCAAGTAAGTGCACTTTTGGAGTTAGATCTGGTAAACTCTTGGGATTCATTGTAAGCAACAAAGGCATTGAGGTCGATCCAGCAAAAGTGAAAGCCATACAAGAAATGCCTGCTCCCCGTACTGAGAAGGAGGTTAGAGGGTTCTTGGGGCGCTTGAACTATATTGCCAGATTCATCTCCCATCTGACTTCTACCTGTGAGCCAATTTTCAAACTCTTAAAGAAAGATCAGGTAGTCGAATGGAACGACGATTGTCAAGCTGCTTTTGATAGAATCAAGGAGTATTTTCTAGAACCTCCTATTCTGATGCCACCCGTCGAAGGAAGACCATTGATCATGTATTTGACCGTCTTGGATAACTCAATGGGGTGTGTTTTGGGCCAGCATGACGAGTCTGGTCGAAAAGAGCATGCTATTTATTACCTTAGCAAAAAGTTTACCGACTGTGAGACTCGCTACTCACTGCTCGAGAAAACTTGTTGCGCTTTGGTATGGGCTACTCGCCGACTAAGGCAGTATATGTTGACTCATACTACCTTGTTGATTTCCAAAATGGACCCTATCAAGTATATTTTCGAAAAGCCCGCTTTATCTGGAAGGATAGCTAGATGGCAAATGATCCTAACTGAGTATGACATTCAGTACACCACCCAAAAAGCTATAAAAGGGAGTGTACTAGCTGACCATCTGGCTCATCAGGCTATCGAAGATTATCAACCCATGAGATTTGACTTCCCGGACGAGGACATCATGAATTTGGACAACATTAAAAGTAACGGACCGTATGACAGACCCGAAAAGGGATCCCGATGGACCCTGTACTTTGATGGTGCTTCAAATGCACTTGGAAATGGTATTGGCGCAGTACTCATTTCTCCGGAAGGTTATCACACACCTTTCACGGCCCGACTTTGCTTCAGCTGCACAAACAACATGGCTGAGTATGAAGCTTGCATCTTTGCTCTCAAGGCTACTATAGACTTGGGGATCAAATCTTTGATCGTATTTGGGGACTCGGCTTTGGTCATCAGTCAAATCAAAGGAGAGTGGGATACCAAGCATCCTAATCTTATCCCATACAAAGAACATGTCCTGACATTGTTGCCTCATTTCGAGCAAAGTACCTTCGAGCATTTCCCGCGAGAAGAGAATCAGCTAGCAGATGCTCTAGCCACAATGTCCTCCATGTTTAAACTCAACTGGGATAACGAGGCTCCCCAAATCACCATCGAGCGAATGGATGAACCTGCGCATTGCCACGAGATTAATACCGAAGAAGTAGTGGAACAACCTTGGTTCTATGAAATTAAAAGGTATCTCGAGACTAGAGATTATCCCGAAGGAGCTTCCGTAAATGACAAGAAGTTCTTAAGGAAATTTGCTGCTAAGTTCTTCCTGAGCAACGGCATCCTTTACAAACGAAGCCATGATTGTGTATTACTCCGATGCGTAGACAAAGCTGAAGCGGAGTTAATTATGACTGACATACACAGCGGCACATTTGGCACTCACTTGAGCGGGCATACAATGGCTAAGAAGATCCTAAGGGCAGGCTATTACTGGTCTACCATGGAAGTTGACTGCCATCAACATTCCCGTACTTGCCACAAATGTCAAGTCTATGCTGACAAAGTTCATATCCCTCTGGTTCCTCTCAACGTCCTGACTGCTCCTTGGCCCTTTGCAATGTGGGGCATTGATATGATTGGAGAGATCAAGCCCACAGCTTCCAACGGACATCGCTTCATCCTGGTTGCCATTGACTATTTCACCAAATGGGTCGAAGCAGCTTCCTTCGCCTCTGTTACTAAAAATGTGGTTGCCCGCTTTATTAAGCAGAATCTCATATGTCGGTATGGTGTTCCAGACAGGATCATCACAGACAACGGTACGAATCTGAATAACACGATGATCACTGCATTGTGCGAACAGTTCAAGATTTATCATCACAATTCATCTCCCTATCGGCCGAAGATGAACGGTGTTGTTGAAGCTGCGAACAAAAACATTAAGAAGATCATTCAGAAAATGACAGTCACTTACAAAGACTGGCATGAGATGTTACCGTTTGCTCTGCATGGATACCGTACGACGGCACGTACTTCAACCGGGGCAACCCTGTTTTCTTTGGTATATGGCATGGAAGTTGTCCTGCCTATGGAGGTTCAGATTCCTTCTCTAAGGATTATGAAGGACACGGGTTTGAATGAAGATGATTGGATTCAGACCCGACTTGATCAAATCAATCTGATCGACGAGAAGCGACTCGCTGCTATATGCCATGGTCAGGCGTATCAAAAGCGAATGATCAAGGCCTTCAATAAGAAAGTCAGACGTCAAGTGTATCAAGTCGGAGATCTCGTAATCAAGCGGATTATCTTGCCTCAAAGTGATCCCAGGGGCAAATGGACTCCTACATATGAAGGACCATTTGTGATCAAGAGCATATTTTCTGGTGGTGCAATGATTCTGACCACCATGGACGGCGACGATTTGCCGCACCCTGCAAACGCAGACATAGTCAAAAGATACTACGCATAAAATAACCCGACAAGTCGAAAACCCGAAAGGGCGGCTTGGGCAAAAAGGGGTTTCCCGGTGGACCGAAAACCTGAAAGGGCGGTTCAGGCAAAAGTTAGGGATAAAAACAAAAAATCTGTACACCCGGCAAGTCGAAAACCCGAAAGGGCGGCTTGGGCAAAAAGGGGTTTCCCGGTGGATCGAAAACCCGAAAGGGCGATTCAGGCAAAAGTTAGGGAATTAAAGCGTATGACTATGTCTCGTCGGATCACTTCAAAGACAATCTCTTCATCAACCAGTTCCAGGTTTCTGATCAATCCAGTCATCGGCAAACGAAGCATTGAATGGACAGATATTCAGGGTTGTGAAAGCTATAGCGGAATGGAATCCCATGGAATTATTTCACATAGCCATCTTTATTTTGTATAAATCTTTCAATATTTACGACAAAATCCTCTTACTAGGATGGTTGTCTCCTTTGTACAAATATACTCATAAAAAGTCAATACAAATACTTTTCCCAAAAATTTGTGTCATTTCCTTTTCTTTTCTCTTGCACTATTTGTTTTATTTTGAGAAACGTCCAATGTTTTGTTAAATAGGCATATGCATTTGAACATAATCATTTCCTTACAAGAAAGAGGATTACTGATAGGTTGAAGATGCAGTTGGATATCTTGATACCCCTTCAAAGGAAACCCCCCATGAGATTTGGAATCCATATCCCCAGCAAACCCTGAAGTTTATCCCCTGCAGAGTACGGACGTCTTTCCCGAGTTTTATTCAAAGTTATTCCTCACAAGGGCTTATAACTGGGTTATCCTCAGCTTATTACCACGGAAGATCGCGCTCGTCCGATTTATTCCTATCCCCAGCGGAGTTCATCAAAGTTCCCCAACATAACTTATCAATACAATCCCCAGAGGAGTTTATCTTTGTTATCCCCAGCCAGAGAATCCTCCAGAACTCAATTCCCCTCAGAATTTAAGTTTCAGTATCCCCAGCCGAGCTAAAACTTCAAACTATCAATCCCCAGCGGAGCCAGACTAATGAACCTCCTCCCCACAGAGATTTGAGGAGGGCAAATCTTGAGTTCCCCAGTGAAGTCGCCAGAGATACTTCCCACCAAACTGAAGATTCTCGGTCTTACATCCCCAGCATGAGTCTATTAGCTTGGAACTCCCCAGTAGAAGTCACCCGGAATTCCCCAGAAGGTCGGTATACAACCCAAGCTCCTTATTCTCCAGCAACAACCAGGAATTATTCTTCCCGGCAGTAGTCAAGAGACTTTTATCTTCAGCCATCTCGGATTCATCTATCCTTTGCAAGACAGCTCTCCAGCTTACATGCACATCCATTTACATTCATATCATATAACATACATTGTATCATGCATCATGACATTGCATATAACTAACTCTTTACCTTTTCAGGTAAGATCAGTTGAAAAACTAAAATCATTATCTTCCGAGATTTCTTTCCAGGAATAGTTCGGATGTGACCCAGACACGGCAACATTCTAATGCTTATTCCAGATTTATCCAGATACAGCTTTATACGAGCTCATCATCAGGGAACCCTACATCGGTTCCCCCTCTTCAAATCCAAGATTTCTGAAAACAGTTTACGGGTTCTCCAAGTAACGGATGTTAACCTATCGCTTGTTCAGATTCTTCTCCAGACTTTTGAAAACAGTTTACGGACGCTTCCCGACAACGGATGCTGCTCTATTGCTTATTCAACTGCAAGATTTCTGAAAACAGTTTACGGATGCTTCCCAACAACGGATGCTGCTCTATTGCTTATTCAACTGCAAGATTTCTGAAAACAGTTCACGGGTTCTCCAGGTAACAGATGTTAATCTATCGCTTGTTCAGACTCTTCTCAACCTCTGAAAATAGTTTACGGATTCTTCCCAACAACGGATGCTAATCTATCGCTTGTTCAGACTCTTCTCAACCTCTGAAAACAGTTTACGGATGCCTCCAGATACGGATGTCGATCTATTGCTTGTTCAGACCCCCAATTCAGATGTGGTTCAAGACATGGACACCTTTCTGATACTCATTCCAGATGGCATCTTTAAGCCCATCCCCGACAAGTTTCTGTCATTCTTCCAGATGGCATCGTTAAGCCCATCTCCAAATGGCATCTCTAAGCCCATTCCCGCATCCATTGCTTTGACGAGTGCAAATTTCCGGGCACTCTAGTGTCCAATCTCCTTTTACCCTCGAGTCACGAAAGGCAAACTTGCCAATCTAACTCTTCGGATTCAAGAAGATTGAACAGGGGCAACTGTTGTACCCCAAAATTTTCCCTCCCATTTCTCATTGATTTCTCATCACAAAGCCCTTGAAGATCAAGATCCAGTTAGGGTTTCATCTGCTCAAGACTTCTCCTTGCACTGTTAACCCAAATTAGGGTTTGTGTTTGCACAAAGATGTTTTGACCTAAAATGCCTAAGATGACTTCCTTGCTTCATGTTGGACTCCCAAGTTTACCCATACCAAGTTTCAAGTCTTGATTCCAAATTTTTCCCAGTCAATTGGACAATTGACCTAGAAATCAACTGTATTGGGGAAAAAGTCAACTTTGGCCAATTAACAGTCAAACATCATGAAAATTGACCCACATCAACATTATGAACTCATATGAACCATTTGATCAAGTTTGGATCACAATTCCACAAGAAATTTGATCAGATCACCAAAAGGGCAAAATGGTCATTTTTAGGGTTTTGACTACACAAAGGCAATTTTTGACTGTTTGACCCAACCAATGGCAAACCAAGCTCACATATGGACTCAAGGATCCCATGGAATTATCTTGACATGCTCAACAAGTTCAAAAGATCCCAAGTACACAAGATTGACAGTTGAATTTCCCAGTCAATTGATCAATTTTGACTGTATACTGAAAAGTCAAACTTTGACTTTTTGGTCAAAATCAAAAGTCAAGATTCATTTTTCATCAAAACATGCCAAATCATGAAACTTGTTCACCAAGAAATCAAAAATTGCAAATTAGGGTTTGAAATGAGAATTTTTCATAACTTAGAATTTTTCTAAGTTATGAAAAACCCTAATTGTTTCCCAACTTTGCCCCACTTTCTCACCAAGACTCATTTGGATTCAAACAAAAGTCAAAACATTAAAGTTGTAGTTTGTTGCATAATCTACAACTTTGATTCACAAAGTTTTCCCAAATGAGGCTTGTATCTCAAGTTACAATTTTTGGAATAAGGGTACTAAACCATTCTTAACTTAGTGAAATTTTAACCTATTTTGGCAAGGTTTTCTACCTAACTTCAAGGCCATTTTCCATACACTTCCACTTGGAATTTCAATTTGCATTTCAAAGATGGATGGTAGTACACATTCCAAGCTTTCCAAAATGTCAAAGAACTCATCAAACAACCTCATAACTTGAGAGATTCGAATTTTGCAATATGGCAAAAACTCACTTTTGAATTGGTCATGTACATGTTCATAACTTATGCCATTTGCAAGTCAGCTTGGTTTGTGCTGCATTACAGGCCTCTAAACCATCCAACACTCAATAATTTAATGCATGTTCATTGTGATAAGGCCTTGTTTCATGAGCTTATGCATTACATGTTGAATAAAGCCATTAATGGAAAAAGTGAAATGGCGATTTTTGCAAAAGCAAGCTTTATGTCATAATGCAAATCCAAGAGGTACAGATGAAATCTAATTGGCACAAGATTATGAGCAAAACACTCTGATCAAGACAAGGTTAGCAGCATGTTTAGGGGGCTCTACTTGCCTAGAACATCAACTTGGCTTTGCTTGCTTAAGTGTGAAGAAAAGTGGCATAACATAACACAACTATCATCTCAGCATTAGGACACTTAAGCAAACATTGTATACACCTTCTAATCATCCTAACGAAGCTAGAACACGAGCAAGCAAGGTCCCAAACACTCCCATTCCCAGAATCACTCTCAAACTGCAAAAACAGAGTTCTCACTGCATTTTGAGTGCCAACTCTCATCCCTTGCATGATTTCTTGCCCAAAGCTCATCAAACACATTCCCTAGCATCAATGCAAGCTAACCAAAACCTAAAACACGACCTATAATTCCTCTAACCAGTTCCACCATTTTCATTTTCTTGTTTTACAGTTGGAGGTCCATAGCTCGATTCAAAGTGTCTCAAAGCAAAGTAAGCATTGGAATAGCATCACCACACTTCAGGAAAGCTGTACAGATCATCATCTTGCTCTGAAAGCTCCCCCATTGCCAGATAGAACTTCAACTGAACAGGTATTTTCTTGAACTTCTAACTCTTAGCCTAGGCATCATTAGCTCTAGGTTTGTGAATAAGAAATGTTCTACTCATGCCCCTGAACCTGTACATGCTTTTACTTTTCATTTATTTTGCTCGAGCTGTGAGAATTTAAGGTTTGAACATGGCAGAAAAGTTAGGTCAGGATTTGGGAATGTCAAAATTCTCTCTCATTTCTGAGAGTTAGGATGAGTTTTTTATATATTTAGAATCGTGATTCAATGCTTAACATTTCTTATGTTGGAAGTTTGTGCAAAAGATCAAAGAATCCAGGTGTTTGAATTTGAAGTACAGGCGCGCGTTTTTTGATATTTTTTGTTCAGAGGTTGAAGAAGAAGCTTCATGGGCTGGGCTTGCTTCTGAATTCCTTTTCACACCACATTTTTGGTTTCATACCCCCTGAGCCCATTATGTGTATTTTCATGATTTTTTGACCATTCTTTTTTTCATTTTGACTTATTTATTTTTGCTAATAATATTAAAAACATAAAAAATTATTTTCACACCATTTTTGCATTTTTTAGGTATTTATTTGTTTATATAGACATTTGTACATAAATATATATATACTATTATTTAGAAAAGAACTAGAAAAATAATGTAAATATATTTCATTTCTGATTTTTATTTCATTTTTTCTTTTGAAAATATTTTATGCAAAATATACTTTTTTTTTATTATAAACATTAAATATTATTATTTTTATATATATAATATATCTTTAGAAATTAATACATATATATATATATATATATATATATATATATATATATATATATATATATATATATATATATATATATATATATATATATATATATATATATATATATATATATATATATATATATATATATATATATATATATATATATATATATATATATATATATATATATATATATATATATATATATATATATATATATATATATATATATATATATATATATATATATATATTTATTAGTATATTTAGGTTAAAATACAAAAATATATACATTTTTATTTTATTAATATTTGATATGGAAAATACTTTTTTTATGAATATACTCCATTTTATTTTATTTTTTGTATATAATTATTAAATATTATACATATTAAATAGTTAATATATTTATTTAATGAAATTAGGGTTTCACCCTTAAAATACAAAAACTCCAAAAATAATATTTTTTTATCTTATTTATTTGACATAAATAATACTTTTTTTTCATACATATAAAAACCCTTTTTGCATCTTGCTTCTTTATTTTATTCTTTATTTAATTTATGCAATCAATTATCTTGTAAATATTCCAAAATTGATGTAATAGCTAGGTTTTAAATTCTTGTCTAAATATCCCCCCATTTGAACATTTGTACCCCCCTTCCCATATTGTGTTGTAATAGTGTAGGAATTTTACTTTTCGCACTTTAAACGCTTTCTAAATATACCATGCTAGAATTAGGGTTTGTATGCAAATAAAAAAGAACAAAATAGTTTGACCTAATTTCAAGATAATCAAAGCATGAAAAATGGACAACACATATCACACTTGCACCCCTAGGGTATTCCACTTGTTGCCTTCAATAAATGGGCCATATTGCATGTTAGGTTTCTTTGGGTAAAACAAACAATCAAATGATCATAGTCCCTCGATGACGCTTTCGAAAAGTTGCCTAAAATGATCAAGTCCCTTTCAAAGAGAAATTGCCCAAAGATACTTAGCACTATTGCAATTATGGTCTAAACGATGACCCGCGCCCGTCCCTTTCACCTCCTAATACAAGATTGTCCACCAAATGCAATGGTGGAACAAAATTGTCAAAAGGGTTAAAACATAACAAAAATCCTTGAGAACTTTAGGGTAGATAGCTCTTAGGTACTTGTCAACTTGCAAAAGAAAACACTTGCCTATTTTCAAACCATACTTCACAAACACTTTCAAAACAAACTTTCAAAAAACCTTGGAACATCTTTTCAAAAGACAAAACACCTTTTGTAAAACATTCGAGTAAAGAATTGTTACAAGGGTAGCCTATACAAGGCATCTTTTTCAAAACATTTTCAAAACCACACACCAAGCACCATTTCAAACAATTGAAAACCAAGGCAAGTTGATCTAAGCAAGTACCTAAGAGCCCATGGATAACCATGGATAGAAAGGGTGTTAATACCTTCCCTTTCTATAATCTACTCCCCGAACCCAAGAAAAATCTAAAAGGTTTTTGCTGTGCTTTTTAAACCTTTCCTTAGGATAAAATAAAAAGTCGGTGGCGACTCTTGCTCAACCGAAACATTTGCGAAAACAAACGCAAAACCATATTCAGTTCTCCCACCGTATCATAGAAACCATCTTTGGCGCAACCTTATCAGCTTTGGACATGTTAGAGGAAATTTTGGCAGTAGCAACCATAGGTGGAACAACTTCAAAAGCTTGGCACGGGGTTTCTATAAATTCGTCATCCATCTCCACATATTTGAAAGAATTGAGATGGCTTACCATGAATTCCTCCTCACCCCAAATAGTGATGATCCTCCCCTTGGCTGAGTATTTTAGCTTTTGGTGAAGGGTTGACGTTATTGCCCCTGCTCCATGGATCCAAGGGCAACCCAGCAAACAGGAGTAGGAAGGATGGATGTCCATGATGTAGAAAGTAGATTTGAAAATATGTGAGTCCACTTTGATCGGGAGATCCACCTCTCCATGAACCGTCCTTTTGGACCCACCAAAAGCCCTCACTATGATATCACTCGGCTTCAACACCAGTCCTTCACAGTCTAAATGGTCTAAGGCCCCCTTGGGTAGCACGTTTAAAGAAGAGCATGTGGCAACCAAAACATGTGCTAGGATAGTCCCCTTACATTCAACAGAAACATGTAGAGCTTTGCTATGGTTTCTTCCAAGTGGTGTCAGATCAGCATCCGAGAACCCCAAATCATTGTCGGCCGTCAAGCTTGCCACACAATTTTCAAACTAGTCAGTTGGGGTCTCATGAGGGACATGAGCCTTCTTCAAGAATTTGATCAACGCCCGGGTATGAGTATCGGAACAAAGTAGCAGAGATAGCTTGGAGATCTTGGAAGGGGTTTTTTCCCCAGCTGCTCCACTATCTTGAAATCACTCCTCTTTATAATTTTCAAAATCTCATCCATTTCTTAAGCGGAAGGTTCCTCAGCAGCAATAGCTTTTGTGGCTATTTCTGTCTCAGCATGCTTAACTACTTTCTCCTTTCCCTTTGTGTTAGCACTAGGCTTAGCAGTGGTGATACAGATAGGTGCCCTTGTAGAAGTTGGGGGCGAAATGTTGGGCGAAAAGATTCTCCCAGTTCTAGTCACCTTACTAGAGCCAGTAATATTACCAATGTCATCAGCTTTGCTTTCTTCAATCCAAGCATCTTGCTTTATTCCATGGTAAAACACTTCAGCACCGTAGTTCCACGGCACTGTTTTGGTAGAAGTGTACGGAATTGGCCCAGGGGCAGTGTTTATCAGAGGAGAAACAGTCGGTTCATTCGAAATCCTGATAGGACCCTTTGAGGAGATCCTAAGAGGCTTGTTTGAAATTGTTATGATGGAGAGGTCTTCAATCTTATTGATCAAATGTTTGGTGGACGGGGTTTTCTCAAATAGGATCTCATGGCTATTCATCAGGCGTTGAACACCTTCTTTCAGCCATCCGCATCCATTAACTTGTTAGGCACAATAATCACAGTCCTTCAAACAGCCAGGGAAAACTGCGGCTTCAGCAAATTCTTTTTGATAGTGGTTAACGGAGTTGCCAAGTCTTCTACGGAGGAAACAAAAGTGGTGTCTTCAATTGCGTTGACACCTTTTCCATGGTTTGGCATTGGTGTCGTTATCACATTGCGAATTGGAGGCGGATCAAATCCGATTGTCTTGTTGTCTATTAATTCTTGAATTTTATTCTTCAGTGCCCAGCATTGGTCGGTCTCATGCCTGGGACTATTCGAGTGATATGCACACTTGGTATTTGGATTGTATTTAGGTGAGGAGGTATCCAGATTGGTCGGAGGATTACGCAGTGTCACCAAGTTAACCTTTAACAGGTGTTTTAACGCTTGGGATAGTGACATGCCTATCCTTGTGAATTGTCTTTGTGGAGTCTCAAATCGTTGATGATTGGAAGGTTGTCTTTGAACAGGAGTCGGGTTGGAAATCAGAACAGCATTAGCAGACAGACGGTTATCCTTCTTGGTACAGGCCCTTTCCCCGTACACAACATTAGTTTATTTCTTCCTAGTGAAGGTTTTCTTTACGGGATTGGAGGTAGAAGCAGACGCTATGGGGATTTTCCCGCTCTTGATACCGCTTTCGACCCTTTCACCGGTCAAGATTAGCTCGGTGAAACCGGACGAAGAGCACCCAACTAATAAGTTGAAAAATGGACCAGATAGCGTACCCATAAAAATATCAATATGTTCCCTATTAGTTAATGGCGGTTGGACCCTACTGGCAAGATCCCTCCACTTTTGGGCGTACTTTTTGAACCCTTCATTTTTTTCCATTGTCATGTCTTTCAATTGAAATCTTATCGGCGCCAGGTCGACATTGTACTGGTATTGGTGATAGAAAGCAGTGGCCAAGTCTTCCCATGTTTGGATACGGGAACCCTCTAATTGGTAAAACTACTCTAGTTGAGTCCCAGCCAAGCTTTCTTGAAAGAAGTGGACCCTGATTTTCTTGTCGGCGGTGTGTGGTTGTATTCTGCGCACATATGACTTCAGATGAAGCTTTGGGCAGGAAACCCCATCATATTTAACGAAGACTGGTATCTTAAATTTGTGGGGAATGAGAACCCCAGATATTAAACCCAAATCATCAAAATCCAAACTAGGGATGGCTTGAATCTCAACGGCCTTCAATCTATCCTCTAGCTGCTTGTACTTTTCATCAGTATGAGGATATTGCTCATCAAAATAGTCTTCATCATCGGATACTCAATCATTGATACACCCAGCCTGGGTACTTCTTGCTTCTCCAATTTAATTTTCGTCTTCCTCAGACAAATCTTCAACTGTTGGCATCTGGCGGATCGGCTCTTTGAATCTTTTACCCATGGTCACTAGGGATTTCCTTTTTGGTTTCTTTTTGGATGCCAGCAACGTCATCAACTCATGTTGCCCCTTGGCCAGGGTCAGCAGAGTCTCTTGAAACTGGGAGTTTTGTGCTTGCAGATCTTTCACAATTTTCTCGATATCCATCTTGCTGAAATAAACAGCAGAAATATAAGGAAACCTGTCGTGGAAAACCTGTTCTGTCATGATGCATGGAAAATGTACATGACAATGATTTCAAGGATTTATGAAATTTAAATTTGTCTAGACAAAGAATGAACAAACGTCAAATTGCATTGATCAATTCAAGATGGTTACAACATGCCTCTTGGGCTTACAAAATAAATCTCTAAGACAAAAAGGTCGAACGCATCCTCTTCGGCGTAAGGTAGGCGTTCAAACTTTGTTCTTCATGGAGTTGCTTTGTAAGCTCCAAAACCCTTTTCTCACTCGCGTAGGACCGAGCTTCGAAGGTGTCTCATTCTTATTTTAACTGAATCCAACCCTTTTGCAAGTCTTCAAGAGAAGTAGGCATGTTGGGATAGAGGATAGTGTACGGGACATCTTCTTCAGCCAAAGGCTCCACAATAACAGGTAGGATGGAGGGATAAGGCATTACGAGCTTTTGAGCACGAGCTTGTACCCACATAAGGTAAGGCTCAAGGGGTATGGAATTCTTGTGTCCTAGCGTCTTACTATCCACCTTGTTTACCATCCTCTAAGCTCACATTGAAATTCTGGCTGCAGATACTCAATGTCACGTCCAATGTTATGACACCGTATCTGACTTACTATATGACAGTAAATGCAAAAGCAGTAAATAACACAGTCAATTGTTTACCCAGTTCAGTGTGCAACAACACCTACTCTGGGGGCTACCAAGCCAGGGAGAGAATCCACTATAAGAGATGTTAATTCAGGAATAAACCAACCAGTTTATCTCCTTCACTTAAGACCTACCCAATGCAATTCTAATCTAAGTACAACTTAAACCTGAGTTCCTACTCACTCCCCCTCAATCACAGCAGTGATACATAAACCAATTTGACTTAAGAATTGATGAAGACACTCTTCAAAACACACACTTGATTAAGCTTCACAGCTTTTTAATCAAGTAACACAATCACTCGTGCTTCACAGCTTTGAGTGATGTACACAACTAACTTGACTCTGCTTCACAGCTTTAGTCAAGTAACATTCAAACACTCTTGCTTCAAAGCTTTGAGTGCTACACAACCCTTACAATTGAAACCTATTCCAAGGCACTTATCACAATGATAATTGCTTGGAGTACAATAAACAAATCTATACAGATTACAAAATTGATCTTCTAATCAATCAGCAGGGATCACTTGAAAAACCGCAGCTCTGTTGAATATATAGCAGCTGTAACTTCAGTTAGGGTTTCCAAAAACCTAGGGTTGATTCCGTTTGACCTAAAGACCAGGTCACAGTACTTTATTGATCAGGTTAGGATTGAGCTAGGTTACTCCTCAGAAAACGCAGGATTCTGTTCAGAAAGGACTAAGTTATTTCCTGAAAAAACTCAGACTTATCCAATCCTGCAAACCTGTTAGTTCAGAACAGGATGTCATAACATCTGTTATGACATCTGAGAAAACCTGTCTACTGATTTAGCAAAATGTGATCATTTTGCAAAAATGCTCAGATACACACTTATAAACATCAGTATTTAAATTACAATATTTTTCTGCACATGTACCTATTGAGTTAGTACAACCTGAACTAGAATGTTATGACATCAGTCATGACATTCACACATACACTTGGGATTTACCAAAAATGCAAGCCAATACCTAAACACCTACAAACTCCCCCTTTGGCAGATTTTTGGCTAAAGTCCCTAAACAATCAGAGATAGATAGATAGCAGCAGAAATAAGTGACAGAAGTGACAGCAGAAAAATATAATGTCAAGTACTAATTAAGCAAGTACCAAAATATTCTCCCCCTCTTTAGCCACAAATGGGCCAAAGATACATGTTCATAAAGTTATACAGTTATCCAAAACAATATAATGAGATCAACAGCTGACAACAGCAGAACAACCTTCCAAACTCCAACAGCAACACCACCAAGCAGCAATCAACCTTCAAGCACTGTCATCAGACTCAGAGGAGCCAATTTCTTCAATGTTGAGTTGTCCTTCAGCTTCTATACCTTCTTCCCTTCTGCTTTCTTCAGCTTCCTCCTTTTCTAGCCTGGCAATTAGAGCTTCTAGGGTCCTTTTTCTAGCATCCAGATCTTTGCAAGTTTCTTTTAAAACAGCTATGACATCTGATGTCTTGGACTGGGTCTTTGCAGACGATGTCTCAACTGATGTTATGACAATGTCTGGAGCATGAGATCCCTGAAACAGTTTGTAGTGCAGGCCAAGGGCAGGAGCTCTTTTGCAGACTGTATCTCTTGCTACAAGGATGTCAGGGTATTGTGCAAGGATGATTCCACAAAGGAGGGAGGGAAAAGCAATTGGTCCTTTGACAGCATAACTGCCAGCATGCTTCAAAGTTTGTTCAAAGATGTACCTTCCATAGTCAAAGGCAGTCTTGGTTCCTACAGCATAGATAAATCTCCCTAATCATGTGGAGATGGTTGATTTGTGATTTGTAGGCACCCAGTTTACTGCACCTATTTTGTGCAAGATGGCAAATTTTATGCTGAGTTTACTAGCATTCAGCTTCCCTTTCAATGGCCAGCACTTTACTTGCCTGGCAGTGATGGTTAAACACACTTCATTGTCAGTAGCCTCTAGATCAGGACAGTCCTTATTTGTTCTTCCAAGAAACTTGTTGATTTCTGATGGAGAGAACTTGACCCTTCTTCCTCTAACAAACACACTCTCAAAGTCAGCTGACCTCCCATCAGCACAATCATTGGACAAGTTCACTACAAACTCCTTCACCAGATTTTCATAACATTTGTTAAACTTCATCACTGTCTTCATTAGCCCAGCATTCCTGATCAGATCCATGATGTCTTTGCACTCCAAGGCATCATTGTTGAGTTCTCTCTCCAAGGCTATTCTCTTCAAGCAAACATACTTCCATCTGTTTGCATTGTCAGGATGATGAAAGAAGATGTTGTCTGTTGGCACTTCAGGCACTCTAGCAATCTTGCTGGAGGGGAGCTTCCTTCTGATGGGAGTATCTTCAATATCAATCTCAAATTCTGATTCATCCTCAGAATCAGAAGTTTCAGGTTCTTTACTTTTCTTAGAGATTGGTTGTCTAGCAGTCTGCACCTGTGCCTTCTTCCCTTTTGTCTGAATTTTCTCAGCCATCCCTTCAGCCTTGGATTTCTTAGCATCAGGTTTAACATTCTGACTACTCTTTCTTTTCATCAATCTCCTAGCAATGCTAGGGTTCACATTAGCAATCAGTTCATTATCTGAGTAATCTTCATCCACATCAATGATAGGTGGATCAGCAGCCTTTTCAGAGGGGTTCTGAATGTTGTCTTTTGGTGTCACAACATCCTCAGTGACATCTACATTTTCAGAGCCTTCCACATTTGGACTTTCAGAGACTGTAGCTTGAGCTCTTCCTGCATGTCTGGTTCTGAGCTTTTTGACTCTGGCTGGGTCAGTTGCCATCTCCCTGAGAGGAGTGACCTCAAGAACTTCAGATTCTATGCATGTAGTGATTGCCCTAGAATCTTGATCAGATGATGACGATGAGGGAGACGAAGCCGCCATGGTGGAAGACGATGTCTGAGACATTTTGTTTAACTTTGAGTAATAGTAGCAGTTTGAGAAAACTCTTTGATTGGGAGGAGGAAACAGGTTGCAAGGATGAGAGAGGTAGGGAGTAAAAGGGAGTCTCTTCAACTTCTTAAGGCTTTTGAAGGAATTGTGAATGAATATGATTAACCCACTAAATATAGACTTAATAAAATTAATCCCTTCAACCCTTGTTTTCAGCAAAACTAATTGCTATAATTTCTCATGTTGGTGAATACCCAATCTGCCCCTCAAATTTTCAAGTTTATTTCCAACAAGCGCCTTGGTAGAAGAATCAGTCAGCTGAAGCTTAGAGAAACTATGTTCCAGTTCAAATGACTTCTTCTCTTCAAAGTCAATAGGGTTCAAGGAAATGTTGAATGTTTTCAGATTATCACACCACAATGTCACAACATCTTGTGTAACATTGTACTCAGGTAGCATCTGTTTTGACCAGATGTTTTGAGAACAGAATTTATGAGACTTGTTCTTTCCAACATCCTTGTCAAGATGACTTAAGGTTCTGACAACACATTCTTCTTCAAGTTTATTTGCCACATCACATATATTATCAGCCTGTAGTTTTGGAGTTCTTCTGACAGCTTCCATAGGAATAGCTCTTTTCATTCTTCCAAGCTTATGCTGCCACTGTTTCATCTCTTTTTCTTCTTTGATGATTTGACTCATAGTGGAGATATCAGTGTTCTCGGGCTCCCACACATAACAGTTATCTTTGGATTTGATTCCTCTCATTACAACATCTAGTTTTTCATTAAATACTAGACATTCAGATCTTGAGAAGTTGACCATGAATCCTAGATCACATAATTGACTGATGCTAATGAGATTAGTAGTCAACCCTTTTACCAGCAGTACCTTATTCAGACTTGGAACTCCAGGGTAGTCCAAATTACCAACTCCTTTGACTTCTCCTTTAGCACCATCTCCAAAGGTCACAAAACTGGTGGTGTGAGGCATAACATTATTGAGGAGATTTTTGAATCCAGTCATGTGTCTGGAACATCCACTGTCAAAGTACCAATCTTCCTTTGCAGAGATCTTCAGGGAAGTGTGAGCTATCAGTGCAGTAGCCTTTTTCTTCCATTGAGGAGCGTGTGGTACCTTTTTAGACTTAGGTTTGACATCTGAGTTCTGATTAGGATATCCATGTAATCTGAAGCAGAAGGGCTTTATGTGACCATATTTCCCACAATGATGACATCTCCATCTTTGGTACCTCTTCTTCATATGTCTCTGTCCCTGATGTTGAGAGTAATGTTGAGACATCCGTTTTGACATTTGCTTCCCGGTACCAAATTTCTTTGTTTCCACAAATCCTAGGCCAGATTTATTTCCCATATTTTGTCCAGCCTGAAGGATCTCTTCCAATTTGTCTGTTCCATTGGTCAACATCTTGACAGATTTGGTCATTTGATTCAGTTGTGAGTTCAGCAGTTGAACTTCTCCTTCTAAATGACTTATAGTTTCAAGATTTGCCCTCTTTTCAGCCTCCAGCTTTACAATGAGTTTTGATTGTTTCTCATTTTGCACACAGACTTCACCACTTCTGATACACAATTTCTTGTAGGTATCAGCCAGTTCTTCAAATGTCACTTCTTCATCACTGGTGTAACTTTCAGAAGTACAAACACTAGTTAGGGCAGTAACTAGTTTGGCAGATTCTTCTTCAGAATTGCTTTCTGAATCATAGTCAGACCAAGTAACAGTCATTCCTTTCTTTTGCTTCTTAAGAAAGGTTGGACATTCAGCTCGAATATGTCCATATCCTTCACATCCATGGCATTGAATACCTCTGCCTTGGTTTCCCTTATCTTCTGACCTTGGTCTTCTGCTGGAACTGTCAATGTCAGAAGGAATGTTATGAACATTAGACCTTGACTTTGGGTCCATTCTTTTGATGAGCCTGTTGAACTGTCTTCCAAGCATGGCAATGGCTTCTGATATGTTTTCTTCTTCATCCTCCTTGTATTCAACATCAGTGTTGGATACAAGTGCTATGCTTTTGTTCTTCTTGTCACCATTATCAGTGATCCCCATCTCAAAAGTCTGAAGAGACCCAATAAGTTCATCCACTTTTAACTTGCTAATGTCCTGGGCTTCCTCTATGGCAGTTACCTTCATTGCAAATCTTTTAGGCAAGGATCTGAGGATCTTCCTCACCAGTTTTTCTTCTGACATTTTTTCTCCCAGTGCTCCTGAGGTGTTGGCAATCTCCAAGATGTTCATGTGAAACTCATGAATGGTTTCATCTTCCATCATTTTTAGATTCTCAAACTTAGTGGTCAACATCTGAAGCCTTGACATTTTTACTTTGGAAGTGCCCTCATGAGTAGTTTTGAGAGTGTCCCAAACTTCCTTGGCCAGTTCATATTGATGTACTAGTCTGAAGATGTTTCTATCAATTCCATTGAACAAGGCATTTAAAGCTTTTGAATTTCCCAGAGCTAACTCATCTTCTTCTTTACTCCAATCTTCCTCAGGCTTCAGACTGATTGTCCCATCTCTTTCAGTTATGGTGGGATGAATCCATCCTTTGTCAGCAGCTCTCCAAGCCTTTTTGTCCAGAGATTTTAGGAAGGCAATCATACGAGGTTTCCAGTAGTCATAATTGGTTCCATCCAGAATGGGTGGTCTATTTCCAAACACTCCTTCTTTGTCCATAGTGCCAGAAAGTGATATCCCTAGATCTCACCCAGTAATACAGGCAGGGTTCCTGCTCTGATACCAATTGAAATTCTGGCTGCAGATACTCAATGTCACGTCCAATGTTATGACACCGTATCTGACTTACTATATGACAGTAAATGCAAAAGAAGTAAATAACACAGTCAATTGTTTACCCAGTTCAGTGTGCAACAACACCTACTCTGGGGGCTACCAAGCCAGGGAGAGAATCCACTATAAGAGATGTTAATTCAGGAATAAACCAACCAGTTTATCTCCTTCACTTAAGACCTACCCAATGCAATTCTAATCTAAGTACAACTTAAACCTGAGTTCCTACTCACTCCCCCTCAATCACAGCAGTGATACATAAACCAATTTGACTTAAGAATTGATGAAGACACTCTTCAAAACACACACTTGATTAAGCTTCACAGCTTTTTAATCAAGTAACACAATCACTCGTGCTTCACAGCTTTGAGTGATGTACACAACTAACTTGACTCTGCTTCACAGCTTTAGTCAAGTAACATTCAAACACTCTTGCTTCAAAGCTTTGAGTGCTACACAACCCTTACAATTGAAACCTATTCCAAGGCACTTATCACAATGATAATTGCTTGGAGTACAATAAACAAATCTATATAGATTACAAAATTGATCTTCTAATCAATCAGCAGGGATCACTTGAAAAACCGCAGCTCTGTTGAATATATAGCAGCTGTAACTTCAGTTAGGGTTTCCAAAAACCTAGGGTTGATTCCGTTTGACCTAAAGACCAGGTCACAGTACTTTATTGATCAGGTTAGGATTGAGCTAGGTTACTCCTCAGAAAACGCAAGATTCTGTTCAGAAAGGACTGAGTTATTTCCTGAAAAAACTCAGACTTATCCAATCCTGCAAACCTGTTAGTTCAGAACAGGATGTCATAACATCTGTTATGACATCTGAGAAAAACTGTCTACTGATTTAGCAAAATGTGATCATTATGCAAAAATGCTCAGATACACACTTATAAACATCAGTATTTAAATTACAATATTTTTCTGCACATGTACCTATTGAGTTAGTACAACCTGAACTAGAATGTTATGACATCAGTCATGACATTCACACATACACTTGGGATTTACCAAAAATGCAAGCCAATACCTAAACACCTACACACATAAACCTCTAACAGTAGCCTTGATCGTCGCTTTCATAGTCGAATACCACTCCTCGGATGAGCATATCATGAGGACCATCTCTTTGGGCATAACCAAACTGTCGCAAAGCTAAGCAATGGTTGTAAGTGATACCTCCCCTAATGCCAAGCAAAGGGACATTAGGGAATTCCCCACAACGGTCGATGATAGTAATGTTCTCCAAGGACCGAGAACACCAGTGAATATCTGAATGTCTGAGTGACATCAACCTATTGAACCACCTCAAACCTTGCTCGTTCTTTATCACGGATCGGGGGAAATGAGAATCAAACCACCTAGCCAATAGGGGAGTGCAGCACATGAGGGTTCCTCTTTTCCTCATGGTGCGAGAGTAGAGAGAATGTAGGATATCTCCCAACAAAGTAGGCACTGGATTGCGAGACATGAACATTTTGACAGCATTTACATCTATAAGTTGGTCAGGATTTGGAAATAAAACCATCCCATAGATGAGAAGGGCCAAGATTTCTTCGAAGGCTTGTAAATCCAGAGTGTCCCAACAATCTTGAGCTATCTCCAACAAGAACTTGGCTAGGAACCCTCTGACACCACTCCTTGTTTCCCAATTAGTCATAACATCAGATTGTTGCAAGTGTAGCGCTCGGGTAATCTCTTCAGGGCTTGGTTCTTTTTCAGTACCGTTGAAAGGTAGTTGATTGAGAATAGGAATCCTCAAGAGTTGAGAAAATTCTTCTATAGTAGGTACAAGCTGGTAATCGGGAAAGGTGAAGCAATGGTGCAAAGGGTCGAAGAACTGGAAAAGCACCTTCATCACGTCTTCATCAATGCTCGAGATAACCAAGTTTAAGAGTCGACCATGTATATCGGTGAATGAGAAACTCTCAGGGACCCTCGATGCTAACTCTTTGAGTTGAGAAGGAATTCTTACGAGATTGACTTGGATAGTATTCTTGCGGGTGGAAGCCATGTCCTACAAAACAGAACAAAGATAAATCCCAAAAATCCTTGAAATGGTTACTGCAAAAATGCAATGGTATGATGTTATGATGTTATGTACAAGCAAGCATATACACGTAAGGCAAACAAATCCTTAGGTTTAGGCTTGCATGGAGTTTATAGGTAAGTACCCTCTTGAAGTTTAGTCGGCTCAACTTGTCCTAGTAATAGTAATCGGGTTCTAGAGGATCTCAATATCACTGATCATTCTTCATCGGGCATTGTTTCAGCGCAAGCCTCTTTAATGGCGACCAAAATATCCCGAAAGTCCGATCTCAATGAGTGTAGTATCGAGTATCAACCAACTTCGGACTACACCAAAGCCGGCTACCTCACTACTTCCTAATGGCTAAGTTGGTCAAGTAAAGGTTCTAAAGTCAGTTAGTGCTTCATGACACCACACAGCGGCCCCGTATTCTCCTTGACTACTCAAGGGATGTCGGTACCAACAAATGTGTCATACTAACGTAGCTATTGCTTAGACCATGTCGGTATACCCCGCACAGTTTCCATAACTTATTGCTACTTACCTAAAAAGGTGTTCCATATTCGGTTAGAGGATCAAAACAAGCCCAAACAAGGGGAAAAAATGTAAAGCAAACAAGTCAAACAAATAAAAGCAAGTAAAAGTGATCTGGCCCTAAGGTAACCCCACTTTCAATATCCCCAGCAGAGTCGCCAGTTCTGTAACGCCGTGGGAGAACTGACTTGGGATGTTTTGTGTTTAATCACAATTGTTGCGGATAGCAAGAGTCTCCACCGACTTTTATTTTATCCAATGAAGGAAAGGGTGAAAAGAACAGGAAAGACCTTTGAGATTATTTTCTTGAGTTCGGGGGGTATATTATGAAAAGGGAAGGTGTTAGCACCCTTTTCTTCCATAGTTATCTATAGTCTCTTAGTTGCTTGATAGATCATTTGCTTTTGTTTAAAAGTGTGCTTTGTGGTGGGTTTTGAAAGTATTTTTGAAAAGCGTCTTCGTTTAGGCAAACTTTGTAATGGTTCTCGTCACTATAAGAACGTATACAAAGTTTTAGACTTTTGAAATATTTCAAGTTTTGAAAGTGTTTGGTGTGTGTTTGCAAGGATGTTTGTTTTCAAAATGAGCAAGCAACTAAGAACGTTTCTACCTACTCAAAAGTCTTTCATTCATCTCCTCCCTTCCTTTGATATTGCTATCTCACCATTGATTGTTAAGAAGCTTTATCTTTGGATGTAAAAAGGGACGGGCGTGGGTCATCGTATGGTCATGATAGCAACGTTGTGAGATATCTTAGCATTTTCTTGAGGGATTAAGATCATTTATAAGGCAACATTCGAAGCGTCGTGGAGGGACTATGATCTTGTATTTTTTATTATTTTTGCTAAGATACCTCACATGCATAACATGACCATGTTTCATAAGGAAACAAGTGGAGTTAACCCTAGGGGTGCATGTGTGAATGGTGTTTGTATTTCATGTTTGGTTCATCTGGGATTAATGTTCTCTAAGATTCATTTTTATCTTCCCATACATATCCTACTTTAATGGCATTTATATGAAAGCGATAAATTGCGGAAAGTAAATATCCCACGCTATTACAATCATTAGGGGGATGGGGTGTACAAATTTACAAATGGGGATTGCAAGAAATTAAAGTCCTAATAATCTATTACAAGCATATTGAAATAATGTACAAGAATTGAAATGTAAAATAGATTTGTTTTGTTTTGGTTAAGAGAAGAAATAAATTTGTTTAAGAAAATATTTTTAGTCTTTTTGTTTTTTTTTTTAAGAAATAAAGCAAAATGCATGAATATAAAGTATTTTTTGGTGTTTTTGATTAATGAAAATAAAAGTGATGACAAAAACAATAAGAGGAAAAAGAATCAGAGTTAGCGCATTGCTGAAAGGATAGAAGTAAGGAGCAAAAGTTCTGACTCTGGTGCACTGCAAATCAGAAAGGAAATGTTAGCAGCAATGGGGAAGGCCAGAAGTTTTGGATCCCGGCGCACCAGAATTCTAGGGTTGTTGGGAATAAGGGAAAACCTAGAAGTTCTTATTGTTTAAGGAAGCCTAGAAGTTCTAGTGTTACTGCAAGATTGGAATTTCTGGTTGTTTAAAGAGTCTGGAAGTTCTGATGCAGCTGGAAACCTAAAAGTTCTAGTGTTATTGGCAAGCTAGAAGTTCTGATGATGGATCCGTGAGGTGTCAATGTTGTTGTATGGGAATATCTACAAGTTATGGTCCATGATCACTATTTTGACAATCAACTAAAGGGGATTTATCTAGAAGTTCTAGTCTAGGATTAATGTTTGGAAAATAACACTACAAGAAAATTAGTGTTTAACGACACAAAAATTGCGACAGTTATGTGATAACTATCGTAATTGACATATAGAGACAGTGTTTACGACAGTTGACACCAACCGTCCCTAATATTTATTTTGCGATGGTATAATTAACCATCATAATATTATTATTATGACGGTAAAACAACCGTCGGCCCCCATTTAACACTTTTAACATTGATTTTTCACCAACAACTAGTCACGACGGTAAAATTAACCGTCCTAAAAGGCATATCACGATGGTAAAGCACCCGTCGCACCCTTAAACCTTTCACGACGATAAAATTATCCGTCCTAAAATTCATTTCACGACGGTAAAACAACTGTCGCACCCAAAACCTTTAAAAATTCTCATGGGCACGACGGTAAAACACCCGTCACCGTAAAAAAGTTAAAAAGCTCTTCACTTTCTACTCCTGCGTTCACTTTTTCTACTCACGAAGAAAATACAAGAATTCTCGACCTAAGGTTCGTATGGGTCTTCCAAAGAAGAACCCTAAAGTTTTGAAACTCGCTTTCACCATTCCTCCCAAACTGTTACAATCCCTTCGTTCGTCTGAAGAAGATGAGACCTCCCGGCGGAAGCAGCAACGTTCGTCGGCAACCGAAAGAGTCGGCCTACTTACCACCAACTCCACTAAACAGCCACCGTGACTCTGACGTGAGTTTAGCCAGTAGCCGTCCATCCTCCGTCGGAATCCATTCTCTCGACGTTTACAAAGACCGTTCGTACCAACAGAATGCAACCACAACCATCAATTCATTCCTGGCCTCTCAGGATTTGAATGTCTCTTTCAAACCTTTTTCCTATCCTTCCGCTAAACACATTCACCAAACCCTAATCTTCCTCGTCGGGCTCCTCGATTTCAATATACACAAAATAGAAGATCTTCCGCCACTTCTCAAATTCATGAATTACCCTCACAAACTCAATAAATCTGTTCTCAAATCCCCCGCTGCACCTCATCAATGGCCTTCCATTCTCGCCCTCATTCATTGGCTTGTTCAGTCTTGTCAAATTCATCTCTCTTTTTCTTCTCCCTCCCACACCACCACCCTCCAAACCAACAACATCGTCTTCCAGTATTCTCTCAACGCTTATCTAAATTTCATTAGAGGTGACGATGAAGCCATCTCCGAACTCGACCACGAAATCCGCACCAGGATTATCCGTGAGAAGTCTAACGCTGACAACACCCTTGTTGCCGCTGAACAAAAGGTCTCTGAATTGGAGGCTCAATTGGAGGGATTGAGGTCTGCTCCTTCTCAGAAGGATTTACTCGACAAAGAGAAGGAAATGCTTCAAGACAATGTCATTAAGTTTCACAAGATTATTGACGAGTTTGGGTTGCGGATTGAGTCGAAAGAGAGGGATTTGGTGGAGTCGAAAGAGAGCGACAACATATGTCAAGAGAATAAAATGCTAAAGAAGAAGGTGGAGTCATAGCCTTTCAATACCAGGGACGTTGAGAGGATGAAAAGAGAGTTGCAGGCTGCTGAGAGGGATGCTGGAGAGGCTGAACTTGCTAGGAATGATTGGGAGGAAAAGTGTTGGGAGCTTGACCGTACTCTCGCAAATAACATCAGAGACTTAGAACCTATCACCAGGGATTGTAACCAAGCCCTTAAGAGGTTTTTTTCTTTTCCTCTTGTATTGTATTCTATTGCACCCCATTTGTTTTTTTAGCATAATTGTATCGACTATTTACATCTAAACTAGATAACTTCTGTGCTGATGTTAATAGGGATCAATTATTAAGCAAACTCTTACTTTCATGTGCTTCTAGGTTGAAGATTGGTAATGACATTCAATATGTGTTGAATCCCAAGGGAACCACGCCTGCTAAGATCATGGGTATTGATTACAAAGTCACGCTGAAGCCTGCACTTAACTCATTTGCAGATGACATCAAGACTACAATGGGATGAAAAAGGCAGCGTCACACAAAACTACAATTCCTTCGGCGTCGTCAATGACCCTAACTCCCTCACCGATTCTCTTCGAGCTCCTCCTTCTGTCTCCGATGTTTGTAATTTTGAAAAGTAATGCTTGTAATTTGCAGGCATATGCTGCTGTCGTACAGTGAATCAAAACTATGCAAATATTCTTTTGATGCTTTTACGTCTCCGTCAGGCTTGTGATCACCCACTTCTTGTTAAAGAATACAATTCTGATCCTGTTGGAAAAGATTCTGTTGAAATGGCAAAAAGGCTTCCAAAAGAGATGCTGATAAATCTGTTTAATAGTTTGGAAACAACTGCCGCTATATGTTTTGTCTGCAATGTAAGTTAATTCTGATTTGATAATTTCATTATTTGTTTCTTTGTTGCAATTATTCCTTCTAAGAGCGTCATCTGATATAGATCATTTTGATCGTATCTTACCAGTCTTTCTCTTCCTATGGTACATGTTTTGTTTATATGTTTAATAAATAACATTAGTAGGAACACTTCTCTATGGTTTGAAATATGATGAAGTTTGTGAATAAATAACATTAGTAGGAACAGTTAATAATTGGGAATATGGCCTCAATACAAAGAACTAGCTTTCTTGTTATTTTCATTTCTTCTGATACATGATATAGTAGTACATGATAAACTTGGTAGACTCTGCTGTTAGTAATTGGTTTAATCTATTTAATGAATCGGTTATTTATTTTGCCTTGCCTGTGTTAAATACTTGAGTAGAGGCCAGAGAATAAGCTTGGAGATGATGAAACGTGGGATAGGGCTGAAAGTGCTCTCAAGGAGGCTTTGGATGAGTTTGGCAAGCCATGGCAGGTATATGCTTTTCATGTTTTGAATTCAATTATATGTTTCTTGATACTATTTTTTATATTCTCATACATTCTTTTATTTTTTGTATATCTGTTTTATTATTTTCAATGTAATGCATCATTTGTTAACTTCAATTATGTGCTTATAATCCAAATAAAACTCTGCAGTTGAATGAAGGGGATGGTGCATTCTATGGACCAAAGATAGATATCAGTGTATCTGATGCATTGAGTAGGAAATTCCAGTGTGCAACTCTACAGGTTTACACTCTTTGGCTTGACTTGCATTCACATGGTTCAGTTGTTAATTATTTTTACTAATAATTGGATAAATTGGCTCCTTGCAGCTTGACTTCCAGCTTCCTGATCGTTTTAAGTTGGAATTCTCAGCTGAGGATGAAGCCAAAATTGAGAGGCATGTTATGATACACAAAGCCATTCTAGGATCAGTTGAACGCATGTTTGCCATACTTTTAGAGCACTACAAGGGTAAATGGCCCTTCTGGCTCAGTCCTCGTCAAGCAATTTTGTGCCCTGTTTCTGAGAAATCACAAGCTTATGCTCTGAAGGTACACATCTCTGTTTCCTAACTTTAGTCTGTCTATATTTATCGAAGTCATATGATAACAGTTAGGATGGGGTGATGATGTGTACAATTGCATCAAATCCTTGAACCAATTTGTTTATTTTGAGTCGCAACAAGCCTTTTTAGATATACTTTTTATGTGGTAGCTTCTTCATGAAGTTTGAGCAATCTTCCTTGAATAGTTCTATTACCTAACTTTGTTATTGTTCTAATTCTATTTTTGTTGGATACTAATATTTTGACTTGAAAAGCCAGGTGCTGATGATTTTATAACATTTTTGTGCTGTAATTTTCTAGGTTCGAGATCAGATTCACCAAGCAGGATATCATGTAGATGCTGATACAACTGATAGGAAGATTCAGAAGAAGGTATCACATATCTTTAGAACCAATAAATTTTTATTTATTGCTTCATGCTATCCATTCACTGGAAAATAATGTTATCACGCTGTCATTCATTCATGGGAAAATTTGTCAGTTAATTATGTTCAAATACTGTAAGTGTTGAAACTAGGCTGTTTGCCAGTGAATATGGCCCCAGTTAATAATGAATAACAATCCTTACCATTGCTCAATGTACTGCTTTCTTATTATTCATGGCAAAAATGTCAAAATTATATACCAACAGTATTATTCAAGTCCAATTGCAATAGTTTGTGCCACCTCCTAGTTTGTGCCAACTTCTTTTTACGTATATATGGAAGTCCATGATTTGATCAAGAGGTTCTCCCCCAATATATTATTCTTGTTATATAAACAATAGCTCAATTTTTTCTTTTTCATGTGCAGAAAAAATTACAAGCTGCAATTAAGGATTCTGTGTCTGAAAATGAGGCATTTCAGAAAGTATTTGGAAAAGAAAAGCATGGATATGTTCGTAGTATGGGACTTGGAGTTACACCATCTCAAATTAATAGATCTACGAGATCGACATCTTCTTCTGCAGAAAGTGAACAAATAAAGGAAATGCAAGAAGAAATTAATGCACTTAAAGAAAAGAATTCAAAAATTGATGAATTAACACAGGCAATCATATTCTTAACGCAAAGGAACAAGGCGAGGACAAAGGAAATTGAACTCTTAATGCAAATGCAGAATTTTAGTGGAAGACAGGTATATTATTTTGACGCATTTAAAGTTAAATTTTATGAGTATTATTTTAAAGATTATTATTTTAATACCTTTTTTTAGGGATTGAAATCACCCGCTGATGGTAGACGTTCATCTGAGTCTAGCTACCGTATTGGAGATAATGGAACTTCAGGGGGGACAAATTAGACTTTGCTATGATCGAGATAATTAGATTGTGAACTTTCTCATGTATTTTTGGCATAATAATACTTATTATTATAAGATTAGGAATTGATATATTTTGGGTTTTTTGTACTACTTGACATGATTATAGAACTCGCATTTTACAAGATTATGGAACACACATTTTTTTGGATATTATAATGCTTATTTGATGTTAAATATTTTTTATTGAAATTATTTTTACTATATTACAAAGTGATAGAAAATAAAACAAAAAATAATACTATAAATAAATATATTAAAGAAGAAATAATTTAAAGGAAAAAATAACACAAAAAAAAACTATATTTAAAATTTTTTACATAGATAATAATTTAAATAAAAAATATATATAATAGAAAAATAAAAAAAAATCAAGACATAAACAAAAGTCAAGGCGACAGTACCGAACCGTCGCAATCAACAATTAAAAATAATCAACAAAAGTCATGACGGTATCGAACCGTCGCCATAAACAATTTAATCAATTTCAAAAGATATTCACGACAGTATCGAACCGTCGCCATCAATAATTAAAAGAAACTCAAAAGATAGTCACGACGGTATCAAACAGTCACCAATACTTGATTATGTCAGCTCCAAACCCGTCGTAAACTTGAACGACAGTTTTTGTAACCGTCGCAAAATAGGTTGGGGACACACACTTCTGCAACGGTAAAGCAACCGTTGTGGAAAGCAAATTGTGACGGTTTTAACCGTCGTAATCTACAAAAATACATGTTGCAATCTGCCAATTTTCTTGTAGTGTAATGAGGAAAAATGTCAATAAATAAACAAAAAAAAGGTGTTTCTGGGGCTAGAACTCAGGACCCTTAACACTAATGTCTTATGCGCTCACTCACTACCACTGGGATGGTTATACATCCGGTATTAGAAATGAAAACATAAACATATATTACAAGGTAAGTTCTGATGATGAACCTCATCTTCTTCTCCACACCAGCCAGAGCATCTGTAACTTAGTTATTTCTCAACAAAAATGAAAAATGCAAACATAACAGTCATAGCAAATTTCATCATGGTTTCAGAAATATAAAGCATCAGAGCTGTAAATCATAAGCAAGCATGAATTTTTCTAATCCTAATTGTGAAACTTAATTTCCTCAAGAAGTTATGATCTGAAATTATCTCTACTTAGGCAAAATACATGAAATTCATGAATATGTACAGAATCAGAGTCATGATGTCTATATTGTATCTTTAGAAATGCAAGCCAAACAATGCCTAAGCAATGAGATAAAAGTCAGAAGAAACTTACCTTGCAGCTGGAAATTTTTATATCAATTAGAGCCTGGTTCAGGTTGCTGTGATGTTCTGATCAGCTTCCTCAAGTTCTCATAAAGCTGAAGCAACTCTTAGCTTGAGCTATGAATGCTAGGAAAGTTCTGGTGCAGTCAAGGTGCAATGTTTTGGTTTTTTTTTAAACAGGGGGTGGTGAAGACCGTTTTACAGTTTGAAAACAGAATTTGGGAAAGCTTCTATATGTATTCTAGAAACTGTATGGATTATTTGGTTCAGAAACACACAATAAGAATTAGAGTTTGGATGCAAAAAACAGAAACTAGTAGGTTTTGTGTTTATGTTTGCAGTTTCAAGTTCGTGGGAAATTTCAGCAAGGTTTTAAGGCTTTTTCTCAAATATTCAACCTCTTTAACAGATGCAAATGAAGTTCAATTTATAGGCAAAGGATTTAGAAGCTTAGAGAAGTCAAGAGTACAGCCATCATGTGTTGTGGCGCTGACTTGTTCTTGAAGCAAGTTTGGACAAGTATGGTTCAAGGAAAAATAGAGTGGTTAGCAACTTTTAGCCGTGCCTAATCTGATTTTGTAGGCATGATTTATGGAGAAGTACATTCAGAAGCAAAAGTAAGGCATGGGCCCAACATAAACTTTGTACAAAAGTTTACTTTCCAAGGACAGCAATGGTACTTCTATGACACACGTGGGAAAATCCTTTGGATAAAGACTCAAAAGTAGGTGTGAGCATTAAATGATGATGAGATTTAACAAACCAGAAAACCTACAACATGAGATTATGCATCATAGCTTGAAACTGGATCAGAAGTTCAGCATAAACGTAACTTAAATTAAGAACAAATGTCTAACTTCTGATCTTTAAATCTCCCTGTTCCAGCATGATCTGAAGGAGCTCTTAGACTTTTCAGAAATCTTGTAACATGCTTTGCAGCCTCTCTTTGAATCATCTTAGAAAACTCTGATTAAACCTACATGAAAAATTGCCCAAAAGTTCTAACCAAATTCTGACTTGGAAACGCTCAGAATTTACCAATTGTTTTAGTTTCATGGACGTGTGTTCAAAGATCTATAACTTGAAATCCCAGCATTTCTAGGAGAAGTTTTGTTCTGCAATGTTTTAAATATCCTTGAGATCTATAACTCTTGTGTTAGAAGTTCCTCCTGAATCAGCTTGCATTATGATGAAAATCTGGCCAGAAGTTCTGAACTTAACATATTTTCTTAACACTTAGAAAAATTTCTAAGTGTTTAGAACTTTGACTTTTCCAAAATAATTTTGACTTTAGACTTTCTTGATGAAACAAACTTCATATTCTAACATGTCTTGATGAAATATGATTCTTGAAACTTGATTTTTGATCCAAAAGTCAAAGTTTGACTTTTCAGTGTGCATTTTAACCATTTTGCCCTTGTGCCAATTCCAAACTTGAATTGTTGTATCAATGCTGCAAACTTGGGTCATGGAAGATCTTATGAGAAAATTCTTGAGAAATGAGAGGGCAAATTTTGGGGTACAATAATATGCAATCTCTACAGGAGTTGGAATATCAAAATATGGTATAATGACATTCACCCCCGCTTCTTAAGCATACTCAGGAATCACATAATCACTACCTTCATCAGAAGAAAATAATTCATCAGCAGAAACATACTTATCGTCAGATATGGCCACAGCAGAGTAGTCTTCAATCATATTAACTCGATTGTAATCATCTTTATTTCCTACAACCCGAATAGTACCTTTATCTAACAACAGTTGAGTTCCTCTTCTCATAATAGAACAACCATAGGAATCCCTACAACAGATCTGATAGGAACCATAATTATGCCTTTCTTAACCATCCATATGACAAAATGTCACAAGCAGCTATACCAGGTCATCATCCATCCATTTTACATCAAAAATATGAAATTCACCAGGACAACCATAAACCTTATTCACTTCTTCCTTATATTCAACCCTTGATTTGATTATGTGGATAAGGCCTTCGTCCATCATCTCTTGGAGATCACCTCTCACTTTATCACATCCACGAATATCTTCATTGCAAACACCACAAGCTACATGGTTGTGTGTATAATAGCTAAACTCACAAAGATTAACATGCATCTTCACCAAATCACCTCTTACTAAGTTTATGTCAAAAAAATTGAACTCTCCTTAACAACCAAAAACCATATTCACAGCACCTCCACCTCCATGCTCGAGTAGTGGATTAGCCTGCACATTGGGACCAATATCTTTAAAAGATAATTGACCATACATCACCATCTTATTCACTTCATCCTTCAACAGATATTCGTTTTAAATGATGTGCCCAAGGGCTCCTTGATGAAAAGCACAAGTTTGATCAGCCTTATAGTACCACGGAAATGTTGGAGGTATAGCAGAAGGATACCTAGTATACACCAGGTTCTTTTGAATCAAATGCGAAAACAATTCTGCATAACTCATTGAAATAGGATTTAAAGGTTCTCTTTTCTGACCTCGCCCTTGATTACCATGATAAGGTGTCTTCTGATATGCAACAGTAGTTAGAGCTACATTGACAATCGGAGTTACTAAAGCAACTTGTCGTTGATATTGATGATGTCTTCTTAGAGGTATACTTCTTATCTCTTGAATAACACCATTTTTCTCTCCTTCTTTCTTTCTAGAAAAACCATATGATGGCTTCTTGGTTGCACTGGCACCTTCATCTTTTGACAATCGTCCTTCTCTGACAGCCTTCTCCAAACGGACTCCCATACTTACCATCTTAGTGAAATCACTTGGTGCACTAGCCACCATTCTTTCATAATAAAATGAACCAAGGGTTTTCAGGAAAACCTTAGTCATTTCTTGCTCTCCCATTGGGGGTACCACTTAGGCAGCAACCTCGCGTCAATGTTGTGCATATTCTTTAAATGATTCCTTATCTTTTTGAGTCATTGCTCTCAGTTGGTCACGGTCAGGTGCCATGAACATGTTATACTTATACTGCTTTACAAAAGCTTTACCCAAGTCACTGAATGTATGGATGTTGCTACTGTCCAATCCTGTATACCATTTCAAAATAGCGCTAGTCAAACTATCATGGAATAAATGGATAAGAAAACATTGATCATCAGTATGAGTGGACATCATACTGATATGCATCACCAGGTGGTCACAGGGGTAGGAGTTTCCCTTGTACTTCTCAAATTCTGGTACTTTAATTTTTGCTGGCACTTTCACATTAGGAACTAAGCAGATATCATTGACATTTTGTCCAAATAACTCTTTCCCTAGGAGGGCTTTCATTTCTTTTTGCATTTTATTTAAATAATCCTGAAAATTATCCATTCTACCATAGAAGCCTAAACTTTCACTTGATGGAGGAGAAAAATTATAAACCTCATCATTAATAATAGGAATAACATTCACCACAACAGGTGCAGAAACAACAGCAGGTTGAATAAGGGGTGCAACTTGAGCAGCAGGTTGTATCATTCTGGCATGTAACCTTCCAGCATTCCCCATGAGTAACCACAAGGAATATAGTGTTGAGTAGCAATAACAGCTTGAGCAGCAGAGATGAGAACTAATAAAACTTCATAAATGACTGTTGTTTGTTATGGTTGAGTCACATGAGGAGGAGAGGGAGGTGGTGGTTGATTTTGAGCAGCCACCAATGATTCCATCAAATCAGTAAGATTGGCCATACTGATCCTCAGGGAAGTAACTTCCTTGCGAAGTTCGTGGTTCTCTTGTTCAAGGTTCTCTATCCTCTTCTTATAATTAGCTTGAGTGTTGTACTTGTGAGACAGATTGCTAAAAGAACGAAGCAAAGAAACAAATAATACACTTGGGAGAAAAAACAGGAATGCAATATATATATATATATATATATATATATATATATATATATATATATATATATATATATATATATATATATATATATATATATATATATATATATATATATATATATATATATGTGTGTGTGTGTGTGTGTGTGTGTGTGTGTGTGTGTGTGTGTGTGTGTGTGTGTGTGTGTATGTGTGTGTGTGTGTGTGTGTGCGCGCGTGTATGTGTGTGTGTGTGTGTGTGTGTGTGTGAAATGATGCATGACATGTGCAATACACATTATTTATTTTGTTTATTTTAGTTTTTCCAAGGAACTTAAAGAACTATAAACAATTGCAAATATCAAAGAAGTAACATTTTTGGAAAACTGAATAAACTTGGTATATTAATAACTTTGGAAGGGATTATAACTTTTCATACACGATTTAATAATCCTGAATACAAGAGAAATAAAGACGTAATCTAAAAAGTCCTAAGGAGCCAAGGTTGATGAAGATCCCTCCACACGTTGATGCTTTCCTTTGAGTGTCTCTATCTGGTCCTTTAATTGGTTGTTCTCTTCTGCATACTTGTTGGTGACTTCCTTCCATCTGCTAGAAGTAGGAGATAAGTGCTCAATGGGATCTGGATGAGTTCTAGAGGAAAATAAATCTTCTTGCTTCTCCATCATCTCAATAGCATGCCTCTCAAGAATCTCAATCAAGTCATCCTTGTCTTTCAATTCAGTGGAGTATGACACTTCTTAAGTCGGGTACTTATTTTTCCATCATCTAAGAGAGGAGGAGTAGTTATAATAAACATGTCAACTAAAGGTTCTTTGTGAGGATAAGGAATCTTCAACTGAATTTTCATTGCTTGTACCCATCGAAGATGAGGCTCTAAGGAAACATCTCCTCTTGGTCCTAAGTCCTTTCTTCCCTTTCTATGAATATGGCGCCAAGCTTTTTCAATCTCTTCTTTGGATGCTTTATGATCTTTTCCTTCTTGGAGAAAGAAACCACTCAAGTTAATGTCATTTGGTTTGTCCCTCATCAGATATCCAAGTTGGTGGCGTGCAAGAACAGGGTTGTAGTTAATACCTCCCTTTGTACCAAGAAGAGGTACATTAGGAAAAACTCTACAGTTATCAATAATCTTCACATCATAGTAAGCTTGATGATGCCAATCAATATCAGAATGAGGGAGAAACTGAAGTGGTGAAAAACACAAGAAGGGGGGGTTGAATTGTAAAACTGAAATCTAATGCAATGAACAAGATATTTTTATCCTGGTTCGTTTGATCTCAAACTACTCCAGTCCACCCGTCAAGGTGATTTCGCCTCTCTCCAACGAGGTCTTAATCCACTATATTCAACTGAATATTACAGACTGCTTTAACAACTGCTAAAGCCTTCTTGATCCAAACCACAACCCGGTTTGTCAAGGTGACACTTTCTTACAAAGAGATAAAACTAAGTGTGTGGATGTTTTCTACAAAACTTTATCACAACTGTGATGTATACACAAATTGAAGCTTAGAAACTAGATTGCTAAACAATGATAGAATATCAGAGTGTGTGATTTAGCAAAACTGAGAGAAAGAAGATTATAATAAGCTTTTGTGCGTGTAGAGATTTGGAGAGCATTAGCCATTTCAATCTTCAAAGCCTTGTTTATATAGCACTGAGATGATGAACGTTGGATGCAATATTCTTGATTCAATGCTAATAACAAGCTTTCCTTATTGAGCAGATCTTGTCTGGAATGAGGCCGTTGGAATTAATTTGCTTTCAATGCACAGTACCGTTGCTTACTTAATGCAAGTTTTGGCTTGGCTCATTCTGACTCTGCTTCGCTGCTGATGAACTGTTGTGTTTCTTTATCAGAGTGTTGAGCGCAGTCTTGTTCATCAGGCTTCAGCATGTTCGTGAGTTGATCATCTGATTTTGACATTCTGATATGGCAACTTCTGATGCTGGTGTCTGAAATCAAGTTCTGATGCTGAATAGATGTGATCTTGCTTATATCAATCAGAGTATCTGCAAGTCAGAACATAATAATTTTAGGCAGCAGATAGTTCATACATGAAACTTATAAATACTATATCTTTTCACTTTGTTATCATCAAAACTTAAATATAGGGTAGTAGATTCAAACTTTGTTCTAACAATCTCCCCTTTTTGATGATGACAAAAACTAGATATTTTAAATGAAAATAACGTGAAAAGGTATCTGGAATATGTATCAGAATAAGAAGTAAAAGGATAAGGAGTAAAGAGATATCAGAGTTGAGAGATACTCCCCCTGAGTTTATTACTTCCCTTTGATTACACGTGTTCTACAGGATCAGATCTTTTTGCCTTTCTTTGAACATCAGAGTATCAGAGTCTTTGACTTATCAGAAGCTTTATGTCAGAGCAGAGCTTCAGAGCTTTTCTTGTCAGAGCTTTGCTTTGGATCAGAATATCAGAGCGGATCAGAACTTCATAGTGATCAGAGCTTCAGAGCTTCAAGTCTTCAGAGTGTCCAGGAGCTTCTTTGTACCTGTAGACTTTAAGCAAAACAGAAAAAACATTTTCAAGTAATAGAGTTAGAATGTTTGAGAATTTCTGTCTAGTTAGCCGTTATTGATTAAAATATCATTCTTGTTCTCCCCCTTTTTGTCAGCAATCAAAAAGTGTAGGTGATGTGCTAAAACAATTAAGATCAGAAAAACTAATCATATTGAGAGAGTTCAAAATCAAAACAAGAAAATATTACAAAACATATTCAAACGGTACATCAGAAAATCAAGAAAAACATGAAAAAGGTCATGAATGAAAAAAGAGACTAAGGTTGAGGAGGCAAGCGTGTGAACAGGTTCTCCAGCATGGTTTGGATCTTTTCAGCAGTCTCATTCTGCTTGTGCACCATGCTGACAACAGTGTCAATCTTGCTATCCTGCACATCCATTCTCTCTTTCATCTTCTGATCGCTTTCATCCATCCGCTGCTGCAGACACATGTCATTCAGCCTTAGTTCTTCCAGAGTCTGCCTGTCCAAGGCAGCTTGAGAAGCATCAAAAGCAGGAGGCTTCTGAGAGCTTTCAGCAACATCCTCTGCTTGACTTTCTTCAGCTTGAATGGTCTTGTCTTCTTCTGATTGCACCTTTGCAGCTTGCTGTTTCTCAGACCAAGGTTCACTGTCCAGAGGGAGCACGTCCTCTTTCAGAAGCTGACTTCCAACTTCATTCAGAAGCTTGCTGAAATTTTGTTGTGCCTGCTCATAGTTGATATCCTGCAACTTGAGGGCTTCAGCACGTACCCAAAGTCTGAATTGTGACTAGAGCTGATCAGAAGCAGCTGGGTCAATCATTCCAGGACAGACTTGCTTCAAAGAAGCAATCCATTGCAGCACACCTGTTTCAAAATTCATAATACCAGAGCCAACATCTGGTTGTTTTGGTTTTGGTACGGCAATTTTGTGTTTCAGATCAGCAAGACGATCAAGACTGGTTAAGTCTATGAAAGTCCTGCTGGGGTTTTCGGAGGTTTTCTGAGCAGCTGTTTGTTTTGGAGATGGAGTATCAGTATCAGAGATTATGATTGGACTGGGTGGTGTTTTGGGAGTATTTGGTGGTGTAGATTCTGGTGAGGATGGTAACTGGGGCATGATAACAGTTGTTCCACATGGCAGCTGGATTTCCAGAGGTGATGGTTGAGGTGAATGAGGTTCAGATGGTTGAGGAGAAGGAGTTTCAGAGTGATGAAACTCTGTTTGAGGTGATGGTGGATTAATTTCTGGTTGGGGAGAGGGAGACGGAATTTCTGATTGTTCAGGGATAAGGGGTTCTTCTGGAATATGATGAGAGTGGTTGTTGTTGTTCTGGTTCTTCAGCAGATTGCTGTTGTTCTGGTTGTGGAGGAGGAACAGTTTGTGGTTCAGAGATTGGTTGATCAGAGGTGTGTTGATCAATGTCAGACAGCACTTGGTCAATTGCTGATGTTGTTGAGATTGTTGGTTGTTTGGAATGTTTGGTTCTGGGTCTTCTGAGTTTTAATGCCTCAGAAGGGTCCTCTTCTTGTACAGTTTCATCTATGGTAGGGATGGGGATTGAGATTCTATGAGAGGTTTGAGGAGGAATAGATGCTGGAATAGTAGAAGATTTTAAAACAGGAGCAGCAGATGAATTACCTCTTTTCCTGGGTGTCTGTTGGTATGATCCTTCTGATGGTGCCTTCCTCTTCTTCGTCTTCTTCAGAGTCACTTCTGGTTGAGGTTGATGCAGATCTTTGATATTCAGATTTGGATCTGTACCATCTGCCTTGCACGCATCCAAGTACCTGAGAATCACCTCTGGTTTGGATTCAATATCAGAAAATAACGGAAAGTCACTCAGAGGCACTCTTCTGCTGGAGATATCAGCAATAGGAGTAGCTCTGGGTTCCTTCTGAATATTCTCTATCAGCTTCATCTTTTTCAAGTTCTTTGCATTCAGAGGTTTCCCAATTGTTGGTTCAATAGTGCTTAGCTCTTGAGCTTCTATCAGATGCTCAATCAGCCTATTCTCTGTCAGAATATCTGATATCAACCTTCCAAAAGGTATCCAATCCCTTTTGGTTCTTTCTTCTTCTCTTGTTTCCTTCACACTTGTTCTGAGGTGGTTGAACAGGAAGTGAGCCAGATTGATCTTTACCTTCTGATCAATAAAGTAGATCAGAAACTGCTGATCCACATTTATGTAATCAGGAGAACTGGTTGGTTTCCTGTGGTTGAAGCACCCCAGAATTATCTTAGCCCACACTCTGTAATGATCCTTCAGATCTTTAATCTTGCTGTTGGGCACCCCAAGAGTGAAAATCCTTGCAGCTATCACACCTACATCAGCACATCTTTCAGCCATGTCCACACAACGGACGCCACCGCCACTGTGACCAATTAGCCTTGCAATGTGATCCTCAGTGATCACAATCTTCTTCCCCAAAACAAAGGTGGTGACTAGATGTGTTGAAGCCTTGGCGTGAATCTAGAATTCCTTGACTAGCATTGGGAATGTTGGTCCAACCAACCTATCAAAGTACCTTTCCCACTTCTGAGCCCTAACTTCTTCAGTTAGGTCAAAACCGTTCTCCTTCAAGCTTTCAAAATCAATGATTAATTCAGAAAGCACTTCAAGATTCTTCACAGGAGTGAGGAGAGTTCTGAATGGCACTTGATATTGCTCAGATGATGCTTTCTTCTGAGGACCTGCAGAAGCACTGCTGGAGGTTGCCATGTTCACACTAAAAGGGTTTTGAGAATAAACTGAGGAAAATAGGTTGCAAGAGATGAACACAGAAATATGCAGAAAATGCTTGAGTATTAGTGAGAAAGCGTAAAGAATGATAATGAGAGATTAATGTGCTTAAATAGAGTTTTCAAAACTGTTTTGAAAAGATAAATGTTTTTTAAGAGAGAGAAAAATCATGATTGCATTTTAAAAGCATGATTACTTTTCATTAAATGCTTACTGATTTTGGGGGATTTGAGAAAGATACTTAAAAACGGTTACCAGACATGTGTCTCAATGCACCCAATCAGCGCTTTGCCTTCTCAGAAGCGTGCACGCGTTCTGCTTCAGAGATATGCTGATGATTGGATGACACTTGTTTGATGTAGTGATCAGCACGTCTGTCTTTGAGCTTAGACTCTCAGATCTTTAGACTTGCATCTGATACAATCTGCATGTTCTATCTTTCTGAAAGGAGATTGATCAGAAGTTCACAGTAAAACAATTACATTCTGAAGGTAAATATATGGAATTAAAACATTTTCACTCTGGACACACTTTCATGCTGAGATGTTTCAGAATGAAATTAAACCTATCTTCTGAAAGGGGTTTAGTAAAGATATCAGCCCATTGATGGTCTGTATCTATAAATTTTAAGTTCAAAATACCTTTCTGAATATAGTCCCTAATGAAGTGATGTTTTATTTCTATATGCTTAGCTCTAGAATGTAAAATGGGATTCTTACTTAAGCAAATAGCAGAAGTATTATCACAAAGTATAGGAATGTTACTCTCAAAAATCTGGAAGTCTTCAAGCTGACTTTTCATCCAGAGCATTTGTGTGCTACATCCTGCTGCTGCTATGTACTCAGCTTCTGCTGTTGACAGAGCAGTTGTTGATTGCCTTTTGCTGGACCAAGAGATCAGATTTTCTCCCAGAAACTGGCAGCTTCCAGAAGTACTTTTACGTTCCACTCTGTCTCCAGCAAAATCAGCATCACAGTAGCCTACTAAGCTGTAATCACTAGATTTTCTATAAAACAAACCCAGATTAGTAGTACCTTTCAGATACTTGAAAATTCGCTTAACAGCTGTTAAGTGAGATTCTCTAGGATCTGATTGGAATCTAGCACAGATACAAACACTGAATAATATGTCAGGTCTTGAAGCAGTCAGATAGAGGAGAGAACCAATCATACCTCTGTAGACTTTCTGTTCTACATTTTTGCTCGCCTCTTCTCTTTCCAGAATGCACGTGGGATGCATTGGAATCTTTGATGGCTTACATTCTGAGAGGTCAAATTTCTTCAGAAGATCTCTGATGTATTTGCTCTGATGAATGTAAGTTCCTTCTGGAGTTTGATTGATCTGAATTCCTAGAAAGAATTTCAGTTCCCCCATGAGGCTCATCTCAAATTCTGCCTGCATACACTTAGCAAATTTTCTTCCAAGAGAAGGATTAGTAGAACCAAAAATAATATCATCAACATAAATTTGACAAACTAAGATGTCACTCTTAACTGATTTACAGAAGAGAGTAGTGTCTACCTTCCCTCTGGTGAATTCATTTTCCAGCAGAAAGTTACTTAGCCTTTCATACCAAGCTCTGGGAGCTTGTTTCAGACCATACAGTGACTTCTTTAGTTTGAAAACATGTTCTGGATGTTTTGTATTTTCAAAACCTGGGGGTTGGTGTACATAAACTTCTTCTTCTATATAACCATTTAAGAATGCACTTTTGACATCCATCTGATACAGAGTGATGCCTCTATTAACAGCAAATGAAATTAAAAGTCTGATAGATTCTAACCTGGCGACTGGGGCAAAGGTTTCTGTATAGTCTATCCCCTCTTGCTGACTATAACCTTGTGCAACCAGTCGTGCCTTGTTTCTGATGACTTCACCTTGTTCATTTAGCTTGTTTCTGAACACCCATCTTGTTCCAATAACGTTGAATCCTTTTGGTCTGGGAACGAGATCCCATACGTCGTTTCTGGTGAATTGATTCAGCTCTTCTTGCATTGCCATAATCCAGTCATTATCCAGAAGTGCTTCATCAATAGAAGAAGGTTCAATCAGAGACACAAGTCCCATAAGTGTTTCTTCAGAGTTTCTGAAGCTTGCTCTTGTTCTGATTGGATCTTCCTTTCTTCCTAGGATAGTCTCTTCTGGGTGATCCAAGCTGCTTCTGGGTAATCTCTTCTGAGGTTGATCAGCAGCTGTTGTAGGATTGCTAGCAGTGCTCCTTTCAGACGTTGAAGGAATGTCTGTGTTGAGAGCTTCTGATGACTTGTCTTCAGAACCTGCAAATTCAATTTCTATACCTGCAAAAACTTCATTCTGCTTTGACTTTTCAGAGTCAAGCTTATCATCAAAACGAACACTGATTGATTCTTCCACAATCTGTGTTTCTGTATTGTATACTTTGTACCCTCTTGAGCGTTCAGAGTATCCTAACATAATACACTTCTGTGCTTTAGAGTCAAACTTGTTCAAATAATTCTTTGTATTTAATATAAAGCAAGTACATCCAAATGGATGAAAATATGAAATGTTGGGCTTTCTGTTCTTCCACAATTCATATGGAGTCTTTTCCAGAATAGGTCTTATTGAGATTCTATTCTGAATGTAGCACGCTGTGTTTATTGCCTCTGCCCAGAAGGTCTTAGCAACGTTTGTCTCATTGATCATGGTTCTGGCCATTTCTTGCAATGTTCTGTTCTTTCGTTCTACAACTCCATTTTGTTGGGGAGTTCTAGGACAAGAGAAATCATGCAGAATGCCTATGTCATTAAAGAATGACTCAAAATCTTTGTTTTCAAATTCTCCACCATGATCACTTCTGACTTTAACGATTCTAAGATCCTTTTCATTCTGAACTTGGTTACAGAAGGTAACAAACACAGAGTGTGACTCGTCCTTGTGTCTTAAGAACTTTACCCATGTCCATCTGCTATAGTCATCTACGATTACTAACCCATACTTCTTACCACTGACTGAAGCAGTTTTAACTGGTCCAAATAAGTCAATGTGCAGAAGTTCTAATGGCTTAGAGGTAGAAACAACATTTTTGGATTTAAAAGAAGGTTTTGCAAATTTTCCTTTCTGACATGCTTCACACAGAGCATCTGAATTGAACTTCAAATTAGGAATTCCTCTGACCAGATTGAGTTTGTTAATCTGAGATATTCTTCTCATACTAACATGTCCCAATCTTCTGTGCCAGATCCACTGCTCGTTGTTAACAGACAGAAGACATTTTACATTCTGACTCTTTAGTTCAGAAAGTTTGATTTTGTAAATGTTGTTTTTCCTCTTACCATTAAACAGGATAGTCCCATCTTTCTGACTAACAGCTTTACATGATTTTTGATTAAAGATTATATCATAACCGTTATCACTTAATTGACTTATGGATAACAGATTATGCATCAATCCATCTACTAGCAGAACATTATTGATAGAGGGAAGATTTCCATTACCTACAGTTCCAGAGCCAATTATCTTTCCCCTCTGATTGCCTCCAAAGCCAACGTGGCATCCAGGCTTAAGTTCCAGGCTTTGGAACATATGCCTTCTTCCCGTCATGTGTCGTGAGCAGCCAGAGTCCAGGTACCATGACTGGTGTTTCTGACTTGCTGCTAAAGATATCTGCAACATGTATTATTTTATCCTTAGGTACCCAGATTTTCTTGGGTCCTGATTTGTTAGTTTTACCAAAACTCTGGTTGAATTTTGGTTTCACAGAGAGCTTACTGCTAGTGTATTTGATATCATGTGTGTGACCATATACAAAATGTGAATTCAGAGGAGTGTGTTTAATGGTTAAGTCCATGACATTATTTGGTGTAGGAACCTTACCTTGGTATCCTATTCCTTTCCTGCCATTTCTGCTAACTCCATAGATCATTGAAGCCATTCTGCTTCTATCTATGCTTTTAGCTAGGAACTTCTGGAAACTGTGATCATACTCCTTGATGATCTCATCAGCATTGCTGGGAGTTTCAGAAATTGGTTCCTTCTGAGAGTTTTGTAAAGTGTTTTCTAATTTTGAAATCTTATTTCTCAGCTCAGAATTTTCCAATTTGAGACTCTCAATCTTATTAGAGTCAGATTCAAGATTCCTTTTCAGGTCTCTGAATTTAGCTCTAATTTGCTGATAACGTTCCAGAATCTCATTAAGGCTTTCAGCAAGTTCAGCCTTTGTAAAGTTAACAGCAAAGTTAGGAAATACCTCTTCAGTGTCTGATTCTGAGTCTGATTCAGAAGCTTCACTATCTTCTGAAATGTTAGCCATGAGAGCTATGTTTGCCCTTTCATCATCTGATTCTGAGTCAGCTTCAGACGAGTCAGAGTCATCCCATGTAGCCATGAGACTTTTCTTCTTCTCTCTTCCAAACTTCTTTTTGGGCTTTTCCCTCTGAAGCTTTGGGCAGTCACTCTTATAGTGTCCTTGCTCGTTGCACTCATAGCAGATGATGTCTTTGGTGTTTGGCTTTTTGCTACTGGAGGAGCCTTCAGATCTTCTGTATCCAGAGGAAGAATCTGTCCTTCTGTATCTGGAAGAAGACTCGTTCTGATCAGATCTTCTGGGATTCCTGAACTTCCTTTGTCTTTGCTTCCACAGTTGATTTACTCTTCTGGAGAGAAGGGAGAGTTCGTCTTCTTCTGATGAGGATCCATCAGATGTTTCTTCAACTGCCTGCAAAACTTTAGACTCAAATTTTCTGTTAGATTTTAATGCTAAAGGCTTACCTTGCTTCTGAGGCTCATCAGCTTCTAGCTCTATCTCATGACTTCTGAGGGAGCTGATAAGTTCCTCCAGAGTGATTTTGTTGAGATCTTTAGCTAGCTTCAGAGCTGTAACCATAGGTCTCCACTGCTTGGGTAAACTTCTGATGATTTTCTTGACATGGTCAGCAGTAGAGTATCCTTTGTCCAGAACTTTGAGACCAGCTACCAGAATCTGGAATCTAGAGAACATGGTTTCAATGGATTCAGATTCTTCCATTTTGAACGCCTCATACTTCTGAATGAGCGCCAGAGCTTTTGTTTCTTTGACCTGAACGTTGCCCTCATGCGTCATTCTGAGTGAGTCAAAAATATTCTTTGCTGTGTCTCTGTTGGAGATCTTTTCATACTCAGTATAGGAGATGGCGCTGAGGAGGATGGTTCTGGCCTTGTGGTGATTCTTGAAGTCACGCTTTTGTTGATCAGACATTGTTTTTCTATCAATCTTCTGACCACTTGCATTCACAGGGTGCGTGTATCCATCTGTCACCATATCCCACAGATCAGCATCATGTGCCAGAAAGAAGCTTTCAATTCTGTCTTTCCAGTAATCAAAGTTTTCTCCATCAAAGACTGGAGGTTTGCCACTGAATCTGTCTCTGTCCTCATTGTTGTCATTGCTGATGTGAGAATTGTTTCCTGCCATTGTGTTTTTCTGACGCTGGATCTTGTACTGACACGGTTAAGTGTTTTAGCTCAAAACCAGGCGCTCTGATGCCAATTGAAGTGGTGAAAAACACAAGAAGGGGGGGTTGAATTGTAAAACTGAAATCTAATGCAATGAACAAGATATTTTTATCCTGGTTCGTTTGATCTCAAACTACTCCAGTCCACCCGTCAAGGTGATTTCGCCTCTCTCCAACGAGGTCTTAATCCACTATATTCAACTGAATATTACATACTGCTTTAACAACTGCTAAAGCCTTCTTGATCCAAACCACAACCCGGTTTGTCAAGGTGACACTTTCTTACAAAGAGATAAAACTAAGTGTGTGGATGTTTTCTACAAAACTTTATCACAACTGTGATGTATACACAAATTGAAGCTTAGAAACTAGATTGCTAAACAATGATAGAATATCAGAGTGTGTGGTTTAGCAAAACTGAGAGAAATAAGATTATAATAAGCTTTTGTGCGTGTAGAGATTTGGAGAGCATTAGCCATTTCAATCTTCAAAGCCTTGTTTATATAGCACTGAGATGATGAACGTTGGATGCAATATTCTTGATTCAATGCTAATAACAAGCTTTCCTTATTGAGCAGATCTTGTCTGGAATGAGGCCGTTGGAATTAATTTGCTTTCAATGCACAGTACCGTTGCTTACTTAATGCAAGTTCTGGCTTGGCTCATTCTGACTCTGCTTCGCTGCTGATGAACTGTTGTGTTTCTTTATCAGAGTGTTGAGCGCAGTCTTGTTCATCAGGCTTCAGCATGTTCGTGAGTTGATCATCTGATTTTGACATTCTGATATGGCAACTTCTGATGCTGGTGTCTGAAATCAAGTTCTGATGCTGAATAGATGTGATCTTGCTTATATCAATCAGAGTATCTGCAAGTCAGAAAATAATAATTTTAGGCAGCAGATAGTTCATACATGAAACTTATAAATACTATATCTTTTCACTTTGTTATCATCAAAACTTAAATATAGGGTAGTAGATTCAAACTTTGTTCTAACAGAAACATAATCTTTGGTGGCCAACATGGTTCCTTCTTGATATCCCAAAAAGCATCAGACTATGGTAAGTGACAAATAAACCACTGGTATAACAACGGTGTGCAATAGATGATCATCCCTTCTTGGTAGAAATTCCAAAGATGGATGGAGTAATAGGTATCTCCTAGTAGCGTAGGGAGTGGATTCCTAATCAGAAAGATCCTATTGGCATTAAAATCCACAAATTTGTCGATGTTAGGAAATAAGAACAACCCATAGGCGAGCAAAGCAAAGATAACTTCAAAGGAAATTGTACTCTTCATCTTGGAAAAGTAACGATCTTTCTCCAATAGAAATTTAGTAGGTAAACTTATGATTCCTCCTTTGGTAGTCATGTTAGCTTCAACTCAGACTTTCTCAGGTGAGTTGCTGCTGCAATATCATAAGACTCGGGCTCTCCTTCCAAACCAGAGAAAGGAACGGGATTGGTAATAGGTAGACTAATTAAATAATAATAATCTTCCAATATCGGCATCAGATGATAATAAGGAAAAGTGAAACACTTGTATAAAAAATCATAGAACTGGACCAATGTAGTAACAATATCCTCCTTCATCTTGAGCTTCAGAAGAGGGACAATAGCTCCATACTTCTTTTGGAAATATGTAAGACTCTCAATCTCAGGAATCAAACTCTTCAAATCCTCTATCTTAGGATCCTTGAAATTGTACTTTTAAGTCTTCCTCCTTACAAAATCCATGGTCAACAAGTACCTAAGATATTTGCAAAGATCTACGTTAAAGAATCCTCATGGGTGCATGAATGCATGATGATGAAACAATCACACACAACATCACAAACATGGGGGTTCATAGGTTCGACGTCATGAGCATGAAGCCAAAGGTACTACCCATAAGGTAAGGACTAATGGTTTATTACCTGCCGAACAAGGTTCTAAGGAAATCCCAGAGTCCACATTCCTCTTTCAGATATTACCAACTTCTAGATTAGCTCGGTAATTGGCAACATTCTCCAGAGAAACTCGTTCGAGTGCAGCATTGCGTGATAACTACTTCCGGATTACTCCTTCATATTCTCCGCACTACACCTAAAAGGTCAAGATGGGTTAAGGGTTCTACAGCTTCTCAGCTTCCCTGGCTCCCAGGTCAAAAGCAACAATATCTTCCTTATTGCTCGGTAAACAACTACAGTCAAAGGAGCCTCCATTGAGTGGGGATTTCATGTCTCCTTTTTTAGGATTACTCCCTTAAAGTTAACATGACTATACCACCCTTCCTATCTTAAGTTTGCCCAAGTCCGGATATAGGACTTATAAGAGATCACCAAGCACCATGAAAACCAGAAAAATCTAGATCATACATAATATACAATAAATATAGCACATACACAAATAAACAAAGATAGGCTCAACCCATTTAGAGATTTGTATTTCCCTAGTGAAGTTTCCAGTTTTCTGTAGCGACAAAAATGTTGTGACAAAGCCATTGGATTGACTTAACTCGTACAAGTCAAATAAAAATTGCCACCGCGCTTTATTATTTCCAAATGAAATGGGAAAAGAACGAATAAACCCAAAAATAAGAGGGAGAGAATCTATATATGGGGGTTAGTTATGCAAAGGGAAGGTATTAGCATGCTAAACATCTATGGTACTCCGCTGGAACCTCTTTGAAAATCTATGTATTTTGGCTATAAGGTGTATTCAAAATAAGATGGTGGAGATGAGAAAAGAAGTATTTTTTACAAGTTTTACACCCGCTGCGATTGCGAACCTTTTGTGCCTACGTACCACCTTTCGTGTAATTTGGGATCAAGGCACTCGTAGTTCTTCTCAAAAGTTTTAAAAAGTTTATGTGTTGGTTAATTTTAAGAGAAGAGACATCTCGTCATATCTGAATGGAAAACATGCTTACTACCCACAATTATGAGAAAATAGCATTTGCATCATCTCAAAGTGGAGGACATAGCTTGGATTTAAAATCAACAAGACATCACTCAACACCCAAGTGGAAAATGGCTCACTTCACTATATATTATAGAAGTATAGTAGCGTGCATCCCTATAAGAATCAACAAGAGTCTAATCTTTTAAGAAAGAGTTTTAAAGTAAAAAGTCAAAGTCACAAAATGGTTTGAATGAGGTTAATGACTTTTAGTCTTGTAAAAAGATGTCAAAGTATGACTAAATTGGTTAAGAGTTTAATTAAAAAAATATTTTGAAAATGCATGGACCGAATCCAAGTTTATTATGAAAGTGGTTCAAGTTTGAAAACAAGAAGAGTTTTGAAAAGGAGGGAGAAGATTTTGAAATTAAAGAAGACGGGCATGAGAAGAAGAGACTATCATAAAGCATAATGTAAAAGCTAAGATAAGGAAGGGTCTAACCAACAAGAATCCAACACTTGATATAAAGATATCAAGGTAGAACTCTCATCCCTTGGATTAAAACCCAAGCAAGTAATAATACCAAGATAATTAAGCCTCAGATGAATAAAGAACTAATCAAGTCTTTAGGGAAAAAATTGGCCATAGTAGCAACTGTATACCCAAGAATTCTCAATCACAGTTAAAGCATGGAAATCAGAATAACATGTACACCGAAAAAATTCAAACCAACGCCTTGGAGTAAAGCCCAAGGACTTCAGAATAACCACACAGAGAAAAAAATACAAAGACCACAGAACCTCAAGGTTCTAGGGTTTCTAATTCTAAGTTTCATGAATCCATAACTCCATAGTGCTGAGGATAGTAACCAAGTAGTCTAGTATAAAGATTTTTAATGTTTAAGTTAATTATTAAGTGTATTAAAAAAAAGAGAAAAGAAAGCTCAAGTGAGCAAAGATAAAAATGACAGGAAGTAAATGCTCAAGTGAGCAAAGATAAAATGATAGAAAATAAATGCTAAAATGAGCAAAATGCAAATAGCATGAGATGTAAATGTTTAAAGATAAATGACATAAAATAAATTCATAAAGTAAAGACATAAAGTAAATCCAGTTGTTAATGGTTAATAGTTAGAAATTAGTGATTAATAGTTGAGGGTTGAATGTTTTTTAGAAGAGTGATCCATAATTATTTGAAAATTGAGTCTAGGTAAAAATTGATGAAGACTTATTAAAGGATTGATAGAATCAAACCCTCCTAACAATAAGCTTTCAATATTATTGGTCATAGCTCAATATTTTACTATCTTTGGGCTTACAAACACAAAGTTTGAGCCACAAAGAATCAATCAAATAAAAGATGAAAAATGGATAGTTCCAAGTGATATGATCCATGATGGTTTGGGTCTTGAGCATAGGTCAAAGTTAATGAAGACTCATTAGAGGATTGATAGAATCAAAGTCTCTACACAATGAGCCATAAAAGTTATTGGCCATAGATCAACACTTAACCATACTTGGCCTTACAAACATCAAGTTTGGGAGCCTCATAACCAATCAATAGGAAAGAAGAAAGGTGCTGAGATGAAGAGGGAAAGGTGAAATCACAGTGTAACTAATGCCTTAGAGGAAATTAGGGTTTCAAATATCATCAACATCCTTCATCCATTTTGGTGGATTTGGTTCTTTTTCAACCTATCAAAACCCAAGATCCAATGAGGTTGAGGAACTTGACCTAAAGTATTACTCAAGTGTCTCCAAGTCAGAACCAATCACAAAAATAATAAAATATAATTTAAAATTAATTTGAACAAAATAATTAAATGAAAAAAAATTATGAAAAAAAAATACAAATTGTATCAAAACATGAAATAAACATCTCAAAAAAATATCAGATGTCAAACATGAGTCAACAAGTGTTGACAAAAAATTTCAGAATTCTGAAAAGTCAGAAACTATTTTTTTAAAATACCAAAATTAATCAAAATAAATCATAATTCACAAAAAATGGTAAAATCATAAATAAATAAATAAATAACAAATGAGGTCACCAATATTTGTCAAGAGGTCATTGGATCCTTCCATATTTTTTCTTCAGAATTTTAAAAGACCAGAAACTATTTTTTAACAATTAAATAAATCAAAGAAAGAGAAAAAATCATAAAAAATATCAAATTGTAAAATAGAATTATGAGAAAATAAGAATCAAAAAGATAAGACTCAGAAGTATTTTTGGTAATTTTTTCATAATTTTAGAATTAGAAGTGAATTTTTTATAAATTTTTGAAGTTTAAAACAATTAAAATAAGAATAAAATAATAAAATAATAAACCAAAAATCTAGACCATTTGATCATTCTCAAAACGTGTTAATAAATAGATCCAAAGGATCTGACGTGATGTTCATGTTATCGTCTTTACTGAATAATACAAATATAATCAGAAAATATAAAATAACAGTAAAAAGTATAGACCATTGGATCAATGTCAAAACACTTTATTAAATGGGTTCATGTTAGTAAATATGTTGTGCATGATATAGACCTTTTTGAAAAACACACATAATTAGTTAAATTCGGGCCAATCAAATTAAAACAATTGTTAAAAGATCATTGGTTGAAGAACGACACGTAGGTCATCTTCAACCTCCAAACACCTGCGTATGGAGATTTTATGAGATTCTTCAAACGAAAACGTTAGAACCTCATAGTGGTATCATTAGATTCTTCTCTTCCAGAAGATCCTAACCCTACCCTCGCGAAAAATTTATGTAAAACACGACGTACTCGATTTGAAGATTACCAGAGCAAAATTGCAAAATTAAATTTATAAATAAATGGTCAATTCTCAATGAAAACGAAAATTAAAAGAAGTATGAGACTTAGAGGAAGGAGGAATACAAATTAGTAACTTGTTTAGATCAATTTGAATAAGGAAACTACTTGAACAAAGCTCAAGAAAAATTCTCTAAAACTGAACTTCTGTAACTCGATTTATGGCTCTAATTGCTTGCTTTAAGTGATGTAGAGTTTGTATAATAGTTGAGAATAATGAATTAGAAAAGAATTTTAAGAGAGAAGGCTTGAAATTATGAAATGGATTTTAAAATTTTCAATCTTCGGGTGAACTTTGGCAGAGTGATTGTGGCTCTCTAAAGCTTGGAAAATAAATGGATAATGGTCTTTTATTTATAGGAGAGTGAATGGTGTTGAGAAGCGTGTGAAATAGTGAAGTTTGGAGGGAAATCGTGTGAAGGTCGAAAGCATGAGAAGTGTGACTCTGATCCACCTAAAACTCCTTCAATTCTTGCGTTTTGAGGCCTAAACAAGTCTGAGTAAGTTTGTTAGTTATGTTTAGATAAAAAACACCCACAAATTTCGTGATTAGAAGCCATATTATGGAAATTACAATCTGACTTTGGTGAGAAACTTCAGTTCTAAGGTACCCACTTTGAATCCATGGTGTAGCGGTAGAAATGTTTCAAGACTAAGCCATTGGATTGACTAGACTTTATACAAATCAAAAATAAAAATCTCCACCGCGCTTTATTGTTTCCAAAGGAATGGGAAAAGAGCGAATAGCCCAAAAAAGGGGGGAAAGATTCAAGGTAAGGGGGTTGGTTATGCAAAGGGAAGGTATTAGCACCCTAAACATCTATGGTACTCCGCAGGAACCTCTTTGAAAAATCTGTATATTTTGGCTATATAAAATGTGTTGTATATAAAATGGATGGTGGAGGTGAGAAAAAATATATAGTTTTTATGATTTTTGCACCTGCCGGGGTTGCGAACCTTTAGTGCTTACGTACCACCTTTTGTGCAATAGGGGATCAGGGTACACGTAGTTCCTCTTTTTAAAAAAATTGAAACACAAGTGTGTTGGTTGATTTTTAAGAGATAAGACATCATCGTCATTGTCCGTGTGGAAAACATACTTACTACCCACAATCATGAGAAAGGAGAATTTGCATCATCTCAAAGTGGAGGATAATGGCTTGGATTTTAAAATCAACAATGCCTCACTCAACACCCAAGTGGAAAATATCTCACTTCACTACATATTGTAGAAGTATAGTTGTTTGCATCACAACAAGGATTGGCAAGAGTCTAATCTTTTAAGAAAAAAGTTTTAAAGATAAAAGCCAAAGTGGAAAAATGGTTTGAAATGAGATTAATTGACTTTTAGTCTTCTCACAAAAATATCAAGGTATTATTAAAATGATTGAAGTTTATTTATGAAAAGATTTTGAAAATGCATGAACCTAAGTCCAAGTTTATTATGAAAGTGGTTTAAATTTCAAAACAAGAAGAGTTTTCAAAAGGAGGGAGAAGATTTTTGAAAGTAAAGAAGGTGGGAGGAGAAGAAGAGACTATCCTAAAGCATAAGGTAAAAGATAAAGATAAGAACCATCTAACCAACAAGAAGCCAAAACTTGATATTATGAGCCAAGATAGAATTCTCATTCTTTGGATTGGAACCAAGCAAGCAAAGATACTAGACCTCTTCAAGTGTATTAAGTCTTCACAAAAAATTGGGCAGAGTAACGGTTGTATACGGGTGAATTCCAGATTACAACAAAGGATGTAATCACAAAAAAACCTGTACACAAAACAAACAAGCAACCCATTGTCTTGAGGTAAACCTCAAGAGCTCCAGACAAAATAATCAGATAAGATCACAAGGTCTCCAAGATAGGCTAATGTTTCTAATCCTAAGTCCAAGAAATAGTTCCATGCTCCATAATGCCAAGGACAGTAACCAAATAGTCCAAATACCATTAAAGGTTTTTTAGGATTTAAGTTGATTATTAAGTATCTTAGGAAAAGAAAAAGAAAAAGCTCAAGTGAGCAAAGTAAAAATGGCAAGAAGATAAATGCTCAAATGAGCAAAGATGAAAATGGCATGAAAATGAAAAATGCTAAAAAATAAATAGTACATAAAGCATAAAAGAATAAAGGCATAAAATAAACAAGTCAATAATTAGTGGTTAGTTGGATGACCATCTTGAAACTTGCATTTGGAACTCATTAGAGGATTGGTAAAACCAAAGCCTCCACACAACAAGTTGCATTTTCTTTTTGTCAAGTATATCATCCATTTGGAATTCTCATAAGTATCATTTAATGATCAACGATGTTTAAGTGATCCGCGTTGACCAAAAGTGTTGTAGATCCATTAGAGGATTGGTAGAACCAAAGCCTCCACACAATGAATCTCAAGGTTATTGGATCAAGTAGATCAAATCAACATACTTGGGCTTGCAATCATAAGTTTGGGCCACGAATGATCATTTATTTAAATCGGGACAAAATTTAGCGCTATGTTAAGCAATCGTAAGTGGACTTATATAGAAATCGCACCTATTTTGAGGCCGATCAATAGCAATTTATGCACCATTTGTTTTGAGACATGATATGGAGATCATGCTCCAACAACACTTAATGCAATGAGAAGGGGATGAGATGAAGAGGAATTAGGGCAAAAAGATGAATAAACCACTTTTGAATTAAAAATTTAATCAAACTGTTGTTAAAATCATTCATCCATTTTTGTGGAGTTAAACTCAACACCATGGATCCAATGATGTTAATAAAGTCATGATTAAAAAATCAACCCAAGACAGCCAGAAAATAATCACAAAATAATATCATATTTAATATATACATTAAAAGGTTTAAAAAATGTTTTTTAAAAATGGAAAATAATGAGGAAAATATCAATTATATTCAAATTAATCAAGAAATGAAAAATAAGACCATAGAAAAATCAGAAAATAGGCCAAGTAATTTTACAAAAATTTTGGGAATTTTTAAAAGTCAGAAACTATTTTTAAAATTAAAATAAATGGGTAAAATAAACAAAAAATGGTAAAAAATAGTAAATTCAGAAACAAAAACAAAATAAGGTCACCAATATTTGTCACAATATCATTGGATCATTCCATGATTTTTTCAGAATTTAAAAATGTATAAAAGTATTTTTAAACATTTTAAACAAATCAAATAAGTGTAAAATTTATAAAAAATACCAAAACACAAAATTAAATTGTGAAAAAATAAAAATTAGAAAGATAATGATCAAAAATATTTTTCATAATTTTTTCAGATTTTTTGGATTAAAAATGATTTTTCTATGATTTTTTGAAATTTAAAACAATTAAAATATAAAAATCAGAAAAAGAAAATAAAAGTAAAAGATGTGGACCATTGGATGAGAGTCAAAACGCGTTAGTAATCAAATCCAAGGGATCTGGCGTGTTGTGCATATCATGGTCTTAATGAATAATGTACAAAATCAATAATAAAATCAGAATTTGAAAAATACTGATGGCGCGCCTTCATTGGTTAGAAGATGACACGTTGGTCATCTTCAACCTCCAGCCATCACGAATTGCAGGTCTCTCAAGCTGTAAAATTAGAAGCTCAGACCTATGTCATTCGCTTCGTCTCTTCAAGACGAAGACAACCACACTCTCGCGCCCAATTTATATAAACTGTAGCTCAAGCAATTTGGAAAGAAAGTTTTAAAAAGGGATTCGAAAATTCATGGTCAAAACGAGTTTCCAGATGAAAGTAAGTGTTGCGACTAGAACCAGGGCAGTGAGACCATCACAGTGATATCAAAGTTTTGAAGAATTGATGAAGGAATCTACCTATTGAAGTTGAGTTGTAGAGCTCTGAAACTGGACTTTTATGGAGCAATATAGGGCACGATTCTTGAATGTAATTATATGGTTAGCTTCAGGGAAGATCAAGGAAGGTGAATTGAGGGGAAAATGGATTGAAAAAGGCTTGAGAATAGAATTCGAAGTTGCTGAATTCTGGGTTGTGAAGCAAGTTTGGCAGGGTGATTCTGGCTATCTAAGCTTGGGAAATTGAATGGGGGATGACCCTCTATTTATAGGGAAGAAAATGGGATCAAAAGGAATAGCAAATTATGTGTTTTGGAGAGAATTCTTGTGGGTTTGCATCATGAAGAAAGTGTGACTCAAACTTGATCAAAACTCAGCCAAATCGTGTGTTTCATGATGCTAATCACTTCTGGAAAGTTGCTAAACATGATTAGAAACAAAAACACGTGGAAATCTTGTGATTAGAAGCCAAAACAAAGATTTCAAAATTCTGATTTTGTGCAAAATTCAGTTTCAAACTACCAAATTCAAATCCATGGCATTTCCACCTCAAGGGGTCTTAGGGCATAATTCTTGATGCTTTGGAAAGATGAGGTTACAAGCTTTGCAATGGAAAAAGAATGGAATCAAATGGATGCTTGTGCTGAAAGTTACATGGAGTCAAAGTTGAAGAAAAAGAGTTGACTTTCCATATTTAGAAATATTTCAAATTCTTCTTTAAAAATGGCCTATAATCCTTTGCCTCCAAACATGGCCTTCCACTTAGAATTTGCTATTGACCAAAAAATATGGAATGAAGTAGATCTCTTGAATGACATTTTGCAATTTGAACCACTCAAAATATCCAAAAATTGAGCAAGTTATGACTTGTTGAAGTTGGCCAAAAATCATGAAATGACCTATAATATTTTGCATTCTTAAGGCAACTTCCATCCATTTTCTTACTTTGCACATGAAAGAAGGCATGAAGTACACATCCTTAAGATCATCATGAAAAAATAATGGGCTCAAGGTGATAAAAATTGACCAAGTTATGACCATTTGAAGTCACATATGGAAAATTGGGGATTCATCTGGGTGACTTGTAATCTTTCTTCTTCACCAAGTTCCTTCCACATGAAAACTCCTTGGAACTTTTAAAGTGATTTCTTGGTAACTATTTGAAGAGAAGGATGTTTTTGGACTCACTCAAAAATACCTAAAGATGAGAAAGATATGCTCCTTTGAAGTCCAAAACCCTAGCCTCTAGATCAAGAGAATGCTTTGAGGAACTTTGCCAAGTTTGAACAAACTTTTTGTGCCAATATCCTTCCTTTATGAATAGATATTGTTGAGGATTATGATGAGGACTCATGGCCACCAAAACCACTTCCATACCAATTCTTGCAAGACAACTTCAATGGTGAGCTTTGAATTTCTCAAGCTATTGACTAGGGCATGGAAATAAACTCATGAACCTATGAAGCAACTTGCTAAACCTCATTGCCTTTACCTACATTTTTAACAAGTAAGACAAACCAATATTGTATTTTGTTAATTAGAGAGAAAATCAAAGCAAAATATCCATGATCACAAAAGAAAACAATTCAAGGTTCTTGGTAACTCCTCAAAAGAGCAAAGCTAAAGATAGGGAGAAAAAACAAAAAAAAAACCTAATGTGGTCTTGTTGTGATTGAAACAATATGGTATGATGAAGGGATCTTAGGGGAAAAAATTGGGGTACAACACATGGTGCACTCAAATCAGGAAGCTTTATGGGATGATTCTTGAAGCATTTGAAAGCCAATGTAACCATCTTTACAATGTGCCAAGAAAGACTCCATTTGGTTTACTAAGCACAAAGTTACATCCATTTGAAATCGCGAAGAGCAACCTGACTTTTGTACTTAGAAATATTTCTAAGTGTTGAGCTTCAATCATGACCTATAATGTTCTTCAACCTTACAAGCTCTTCCGCACAAAATTATCTCTTGATATCTAAAGATGAAATGGAATAAACCTACAAATTGAGTTGTGAAATTGAGATCATTCAAAAATCATAAAAATTGAAAGAGTTATGGCCTTTGGAAGATGATGAAATTTTTTGGAGAAATCTATAAATGACCAATAATATTTTCAATTCATTAGAGACTTTCCATATCTTATTAAGCCATGCACCTTTAAAAAAGTTTTAGTAGACACCCTCAACTTTATTAGTAAAAATGAATGAGCTCAATGAGACAAAAATTGACCAAGTTGTGTCCTTATGAAGTCACACAAGAGAGTTTGGTAGCTTTTTCAAAGTACTTGTAATCTTCTTCAACTATTAGTTATCTTCCACTAAAAATTAGCCTTAGATCCTTGAATATAAGTTATTAAGGACTCTTCAAAGAGAATCATGGCTTTAGAATCATCCCAAAATCTCAAAAATTGAGCAAGATATGGTCTTTGGAAGTCAACTAACCCTTACTCAGAGAGTGTCAAAATGACTTGTAACTCCTTTCAACTTTTGATGACTTTCAATGCACAATTGGATCTTGTCATATGAAAAGAAGCTGTTATTGATGATGATAAGAATTCATAGCAAAAAGAACCAATTAAATTTTTTGAAAATTGAGAGAGTTATGCATTTGTGATCATAAAATCAAGGACTTTCCCAATTAGGTCAAACTTGTTGAATCAACCTTGTAACTTTTGAACTTTCTTTGCAAACTAAAGCATGATGAATCACATTAGACCTTGCAATTATATTATTTTGAATCGCACTTAATGATGGAACTTATATCTCAATGAAATATGTTAAATAATACATGGAAATAAACACATGAACCTATGAATTTCCTTGATGAATTCAACCATTTTTTGAGACAAGTTTGGTCTATGAAGTTAAGAGAGTTCTCAAACCATATATCTTTGATGATAAGATCACATCTTTGAAATTCAAGCCTCTTAAAAATCTAATAGAGTCAATTGCTTGAGAATCAATCTTCAAAACTCTATCTTAGGAGGTAAGATAGATGCACTTGTGTCAATACCTACAACACATACATATTTTTTATTTTAGTTAAAGTTTAGTAATCATAAAATACACATGTACAAGGTACATAATTCAAAGTGCTTGGTGATCCCCTAAGAGCAAACTAAAAGATATGAGGAAGTAGAAGAGAGAACCAACCATATTGTGTGATCTTGGTGTACTGTGATGGTATGGAATGATGAGGGATGTTAAGGGAATAATTTAGGGTATAACAGTTATTGATGGCAATAACATGCTCCCGAAGATCAGTTATGCCGTCGTAGGCTGTCAACGACGGTGATTTGAAGTTCTTTGGGACTTGATCGTCCCATATAGCTTGAGATAGAGGTTAAGGTTCCATAATCTCCTCTTCTGAATCATCATTTTGTACGCTTCTTTGTTGTAGGTATGTGACACTGTCCTGAAGAGTTATGTTCTGTTGCCTAAGAGCCTCCACCATGGCTAGTAGTTGTGCCATGTCTGGGGGTCTCCAGGTGATGACATTCTGCATGAGGTGAATTAAAGTGTGTCCTAGGAATAATTTTACCAAGGCCCCACAATGGGTGCCGACGTTTTTGCATAGAACAAATATTCAGTCGGCTTCACGTCTAGTGCTAGGGATACCTCTGTCGGGAGCCCTTTTATATAGCATGTATCTGTAATACGGTGGGAGAACTGACTTGGGTGTTTCATGTTTTATCATAATTGTTGCGGACAGAAAGAGTCGCCACCGACTATTCTTTTATCCAATAAAGGAAAGGGTGAAAAGAACAGGAAAGACATTTTGAGATATTTTCTTGAGTTCGGGGGGTAGGTTATGAAAAGGGAAGGTGTTAGCACCCTTTTCATACGTAGTTATCTACGGGCTCTTATTTACTTGATCACTTTGAAATGCTTTGTTTGAAATGTGTTTGTGATTGTTTTTTGAAAGTATTTTTGAAAAGTGCCTTCATTTAGGCGAACTTTGTAATGATTCTCGTCTCTATAAGAATGCATAAAAAGTGTTAACTTTTGAAAATATTTCTTTTGAAAGTGTTGGTGTGTTTGAAATGGTGTTGTTTTAAAAATGGTTGTGAGCAAGCAACTACAAACGTTCTACCTACTCAAAAGGTATTAGTTCATTTCCTCCTCCTTTAGATATTTCTATCTTACCATTAATTGATAAGAAGTCCTATCATTGGATGTGAAGGGACAGGTGTGGGTTGTCGTATAGTCATAGAAGGCAACATTGTAGGATACCTTAGAAATTTGTTGTGAGGGTCTAAGATCGTTTATGAAGGCAACATCGAAGGTTTATCGAGGGACTACGATCTTGTATTCGAGGGTCATTGCTAAAGTATCCCATGTTCGAGGGACATGACTATTTTTCTCAAGGCAACAAGTGTGGATTACCCTGGAGGTGCGAGTGTAATAATTTCATGCATTTTTTGTCTTGAATTAGGTTTGCCTACTTGTTGATTTTAAGTCTTGCCATACACACCCTAATTACTAGCAATTATATTGAAAGCGGTAAATTGCGAAAAAGTAAATTCTTCGCTATTACATCTTTTTTGGGGATGGGGATAGAAGTTTATGGATGAAGGATGAAAGTAATAAAGTTCTAATTATACTATTACAAGCATACTGAATATTGAATGACAAATAAAAATATAAAGAAATATAAAGATAATATAAAATAAAAAAAGAAAAAACAATTGGTTTAAGAAAACTTTTATGTGTTGACACATGAGCTTATGCATTGATACAAAAATTTTATGTATTGATGCATGCGTTGGCTCATACTGCTTTGTATTAGCTCATACTGCTTTCTTGCTCCTGGAAACCAAAATCAACTCAGTATGAGTCGACACATAGGATTTTGTATCAACTCATACTGCTTTGTGTCGACACATGCAAACTTTGTATCGACTCATACTCATTTCCAGCTCCTGGAAGTCAAAACAACTCAGTATGAGTCGACACATAAGGGTTTTGTATCGACTCATACTGCTTTGTTTTGACACATGCACATTTTGTGTCGACTCATAGTGTTTCGTATCGACTCATACTGCCTTTTTTAGCTGCTAACATTGTTCTCCTGCATATATGGCTCAGTTTTCAACACATGGTCAGTGAAAATGAAAAAGCAATCATATGGTTAGCTTCAAGGAAATGATATCTACATGTTACCTTCAAAAATGAAACATTAATGATGCTTTTTATGAAGAGTTCAAAGTCACTAAACTTACCTTGAAACTGAAATTTGTGCTTTGAGCTTGAGTTGGAGAATTGCAAGTGGCTGTTTTTGAGTTTAGAAAGTAGTGATGTTACAGAAGTTGTTCTTGAGTTTGGACAACTTCTATAGGATGTATGTGGAGTGTTTGGATGGTTTGTTTGGACAAAACTTGCAAGGTGTGAGAGGTTCAAAGATTTTGAACTTCAAAGCTCAAAGATGGAGGTTTTGTGGATAATTCTGATTTTTAGAGTATGAGGGGGGGTTTGAAGATTTTTCAATACACAAGAATCTCTCTATTTTTTTCTCTCTTTTCTCTTGGAAATGCTCCCTCTAACTATATGCAAAAGGTTTGTGAACAAGGGATGAATAGGTTTACAAGACAGCATGTTATGATTTAGTTGGGATGCAAATATCAAACTATGTCAAGTATTCCATGGTTCCAAGATGAAGTACCAAAGTTACTGGTATAGAGGGGATACTTTATATGATTTATGGTGGAGTAAAATCAGAAGCAAACAAGGTATGGGCTCAAGACAAGTTTTGTGCCAACAAGCTTGCTTTTCAAGAATAGCAATGGTGCCTTTATGCCATAAATGGAAAGATCTTTTGGACAATGACTAAAACACTTGGGTAATAGCTCAAAAGTAGGTGTAAACATTAAATTATGGTGAGATTGGCAAGTTAGAAGGTCTGCAACACAAGATTATGCAGCATAGCATAAGGATTTTGTTATGTGTTCTTCAACAAAAGGACTTGCAATTCAAGGATGGATGCCCAACTTCATACCCTTAAATCTCCTAGCTCAAGTATGATAAATTCATGCTCTTGGATGTTTTAGAAAGCTTGAAACATCCTCTATAACTTTCATGTTGGCCATTTTGATAAAATCATCTTGGAACTATGTGAAAAATTTCCAAGAAGTTGGAATAAAATCCTGACCAAAATCTGTTGAAAATTTCTGTAAGTGTTGGATAACAATGTCATGACTTCATGGGCTCATATCTTCAAATCTAAGCATTTTTTTGGACATCAACTCTCTAAATACAAAGTTATAGAATTCATCAAGATCTACAACTTTCATGTTGAAAGTTTTCTTTGAATCATCTTACATCTTAGTGAAAGAATGTCATGAAGTTATGAGATTATCATGTATGAAAACACAGAAAAATTTCTAAGTCTTGGAAAGTTTGACTTTTCAAATTGACTTTTGACTTTCTCGATTTCTTGATGATCAAGTTTCATATTTTTGAATGTCTTGATGAATTTTGATCTTTGAGACTTAATGATGACTTTTGGCGTATCAGCTGACTTTTCATCAGTACAATTAATTTTTGGTCATCTGGTCAATTGACTGAGCAGAATTTGTGATACAAGATTTGAAACTTGACATGAGCATTCTTGAAGGTCCATAATAATTCATGAAAGTCATTTGAAGTATTAGAAGTCCAATTGTCCTTGTGACCCTAATTTTGAGATATCAGTGTTGAGGAGATGTTTTGACCTAGTCAATCTTTGTGCAAGCTTGAGCTTTTGCAGATCTTTGTGAGAAATGTCTTGAGAAAAGAGAGGGAAAATTTTGGAGTACAACAGTATCCTTTGCGTTAGTTAAAGATTGTGTCATCAAAAGCTTCAGTTAATGAGTGACTCTTGAGTTCTATAACTCTATAACCTTCGCTGTCTCCATGAATGGTGGAGTCAAAGCTGTGTAACGTTGTAAGAATTGCGCCACCAGAGTTTACAAGCATTACTGAGCCGAGATGATGACCGGTCACAGGTACGTGCGTCTCGGCCACCTACCTTATCCGAGTCGATGATGATGACGGGTTGCTATGCAGATCTGTGGATCATCTGAAACTCTTTTAACCGAGCTACACCCCGGATACCTTCGTCCCTAAACCGCCTACTAGTTTAACCTTTAGACATGCCGATTACTCTACCCGATCAAGCCTATTATTTCTGGGATGTACAACGATTATAACAAGTAATTAATAAATACTACATTAATAATACATTAATAAAGTATTTTAAATGTTAAATTTTTCCGAAAGAAAAATAACAATTATAAATACTACATCAATAAATATTTTAAATGTTAAATTTTCCTAAAAGTAAAATAACGATTATAAATATAAACTATAAAATTTTAGAGCTATCTTAAGTAATAAGTAATTAATAATATTCACACATAAATTTTCAAAAATTCATTTTCTACTGATAATTTGTTTTGAAATACTTGTAAACAAGACTAAGTAACTATTATTTCACTTTCCTTTCCTATCTAACATTGTTTAGCACTGACTAATCAAATTAGAAAAATATATGTAACACTTGCAAGATGAATTCTCATCTCCGAACAACACATTAATTGTCCTTATTTTTTGAATCTGAGTTATGTATAACTAATGCTAGTTGAGTTTCCTTTTCTACTGTTTCCACTACCGCTGATTCTTTCTTCTGTTGTTCCTTCTCACCTACTTGTTCTTCCCCATCTTGTAATTGCTGCACCACATGTTGCTTTAAGTATCTGAATAGTACCAGCAGCGTAAAAGCTGCATGTAACAAAAACAGCTATCACAAAGAACAGAATGTATAATTGCTTAAAAAGAACAGGAGTTGAATCGTAAATCGTAATGAACTTATTATGTTATAATTGCTTATGCAAGTGTTACCTGTAAAGATCCGAGTTTTGGTTGAAGATAGATTCCAGAATGTCAAGAGAGTTGACGCCATCACTTTCTTCTTGTGAGTGCAAGCACACCAGGTTTCCGATAATGATGATTTCAAATACTCGGCTGCAAATGAATAGAACACAAGCATTCAACTACTAAGCACAAAATAGCGGATTGCTTCATATGCATATAACACATGAAGTTATACATACCTCTCTCATTTATCTCACTAGTGTAGCATGAATAAAGTTTTGGGATAGTGAAGCTGACAAAAAAACCTGTATGAGCATATGTATTAGCATTTTAACTAAGACATGAAATGAATTTCAAAGAAAAGGTTTACATAGAAGATAGAGTTCATGGTGTCCTAAGTCCTAACCAATGGCACATAGCCTCTTGATTGTAATTAAGTGGCCAAACTCAGCTCCTAGTAGAAGGAAAGGAATTACCTGCAACAAGAAAATAATAGTTCATGATGAGTTAAGCATTTGTTAGCAAGTATTATGATTTTCATTAGACAAAATAAAATTCAGAATCAGAACTTTGTGGATTACTTTAAGAGTCATAGATGGTTCTCCCGAGAATAGTACTCTAGCCTTTGAAATCATGAAATTTAAAGCAGGAAGAGTCAGTTTTGCAAGACGCAAAAGATCGTCTTCTTTAAGCTTGGCATAACACTTCTCATCAACAGTTTCACTGAAATACAATCATAAAATCATAGAACAACAATAATCCATAAATGAGATAGTTTGACGAATAATTACACTACAACACCATCTATTAGAACAAAAAAAAGTACCTTTGATATATGGAATTTGAGAAAAATGAAACACCCAAAATGAAAATTGCCAATTGCGAAAGGGCCGAGACAATGCTGAAATATCAATCATGAACACATCAGACTTTTCTCAAATTCATAAACCTTCGAATTCATTCTTAAACTATCACACTCTCTCCAAGTGTTTTAAAAAACAGTCCGCGACCGCGAAAACGGCTGCAACAAAGTGCGTAGTGGAAGAGATGTAGATACTAATACCATTTATGTTCAAGAACAAATTGTGGTTAATTCACACTGCAACGATCACAATTAGTATTGTAACAACTGTACCAACCGAAATCGTGAAAACCGTTTGGTCTGAATATTCTCTAAACTATTCTCAATCTATCAAGTTAATCATACATCATCACTCTCTTCTAGCAAAGGGACAAAAGAAAAAATTGCATTACCTAAAATTGAAACCTTGAGAAAAGCATGAAGATAAGATACAAAGAGAGCCAAGTCCAAACCAAAGGGTTGATTTTGATACATCTTTCCACATAACCAAATCACTAACCACCTCCCGAATACAATCAAAATCAACCAAATTTTCTTCTTCAGTTTCTACCCACAAAAACACAAAAATAAAATTAGGGTTTGATTGAAATAAAAATGAAAACAAAGTTAGGTAATTTCATATAGGCATATTAATAAACATACTTGAAGGTTGAACCAAGATCGGTTTCTCTTTCTTCGGTCGACCGCCATATTTCCTCTTTCTAGGTTTTCCGATTTCTTCAACCAAACCAACAACACCATCTTTACTCTCTTCTCGAATCTCAACATCAGCACCAGCACGCGGTTTTCTTGTTTTTCGAGCGTTGTTTTGAGCGACTCTGGCTTTTCCCCTTCGCCGTACTCCGGCAGGTTCAGGAGAGTCGTCGGCGGCAATTTCGAGGCGGTCAGCGAGGCAGGTTTTGGATCTTCTTCTGAGAGGAGAAGGTGAGGGTGACGGCGACGGCGATGGCAATGGCGATGGCGACGGTGACTGGATTGGATGATCGGAGATGATTGGAAGTAATGAAGTTGGCGGTGGTGTAGATGAATCCATGAGGTGTGAAAGGAGTGAAGGTTTTGAGTTTGGGAATGGAGCTTTCAGAAAGTGGTGATGCTTTTGAATCACATTTTTGGTTTACTAGCCGTTGGACAATTTAGTGATGTATCAATTTTTGTTTATAGATTTTCTTATTTCTTGATGTATCTAATTAATTTTATTTATATTTAATAATTAAATATTTTTTGTTTTCTAAATTATAAGTTTTTCTCATTAATTTATACTCATTTTACTTAATTAGTTTGAACTATTCCACCCACTCCAATTATGTAATCTTTTTGAAAAATTAAATAAGTAAATGAGTAAATAATTAAAAAGTATTTTAATTTATTTTAATTAATTATGTAATCTTTTTGAAAAATTAAATAATTAAATGAGTAAATAATTAAAAAGTATTTTAATTTCTTTTAATTGTTTATGGATTAAACATAATATGTCTCCTTTTTTTAGGGATATTGTTGATCCATCTCCCATTCAAGAAACAAGGTATCATATAGGATACCCTTTGAATATAAGTTAGAGGCTAAGAAAAACATTTTCTCCTTATTTCGGTCTAAGGGGTGGGATTGTGAAAACTAGATTCTTCTTGTAATCGTGAAATAAACAATTATTCTTCATCTCTTGATGGATTATACATGCGCCACATACATCATCATTTGAATCAGTATAAAATGTGTTTTGGTTTAGGAGGCTAGGCTTAAGCCCAATAGAGTGACTCTTATGCATTTTGAGCGACCTATGACTCAATCAAGGGGCGTTCGCCTATTATTGATATAACTGACTCAACTTATATCCCTTTTGGCTATTATTTACAGGGCCTGGTAAAATTATTCTAGTTCATAGTCCCTTAGCATGAGGTCTTGGAAAGGGCAAAATGGTTAACTCGGTCATATGGGGCACTGGGAAAACTTTTTGGCTAGATATTTAGGACTATTCATCCTAATGGGATGAGGATGAATCCCTCAAGCTAATCTTAGTGAGAGTCCCTCAAACAAAACTTGGGGTTATCCCTCAAGCGAAGCATAGGGAGTGTCCCTCAAGCAAAACTTTGGGAAATTCCCTCAAGACAAACTTGGGGACAACCCCTCAAGCGAAACTTGGGGACAACCCCTCAACACTTCGAAGTATATGTGCGTCGAAGATTTTAAGCCACTGCATTTGTGCCGAAAGGGTGGACAACAACCTCTCTAGGATGGTCGATGAGGGTGACATCATTCCAGAGCCATGCTTTGTGACGAAACGGGCCAACATGACTTCCCCGCCCGACTCGCCCAACCTTTTCTTCTACTTGCATTTCCCATTCATATAAGACCTAGGGGTCTTAATTCCCTCCACTTTATTTGAAGTATAGGTTATCACGACTATAAATGTCGCTTTGTCTCAAATTTCACCAAACATTTAGACATTTATTAGGGCCTTTGAAATTATATGTTGGTGATTGGATTCCAACCCTACTGTAGGGATTTTCTTCTCCTTCTATGGTATCAATATCAGGTTGAGAGAAGATCGGTGACCATAGGCGCACTGGCGAGAAGGACCTTGTTAAAGCGTCATTCAAACAAATACAAAATTTGGAAGGATAGGTTTGTGAGAGTGAGCGGTGAGACAATGCCTTTACGGTCATGACGGGATCCAATGACACCCATTGATTCCCTTTGTGTTGGACTGAGGATCCATTGGACATCAATGACTTTGATTATTATTATTACCTAACCATATAGAGAGGGAAATGGTTAACTTCTTTGATGAGTTCTTTGTCCTGAGCTTAGGAAAATTAGAGAACTCAATCGAGGAGATGATAGAAATATTACGGAGTATATGTGTAAGTTAATTATTGTAGTTCTTTCTAGTTTAGGGTTCTTTTAATCTCCTCGTTACTTAAATTTATTTTTCTTATTATTTGCAAAAAAGATGTCATCCATTTCAGTTACTGGGAGGAATGCTCAATTGTCCAAGAAGAAGGGTGCGAGTAATGAACAATGGACTAATAGTCCAAAAAGTCATCAAAGAGTCCATTGAAGTATATTCTATTCTTTAAACCTACACCATCAAAACCATGAAGCCATAGGGGTTTGGACAAAGTTCTTATTCGACTCCCATTCTGAAAGACAATGTCACTGTCAACCTCGAAGACGAGAAAGAGGAGGAAATGAGCGAGCATCAAATCGGGTCACCCATCAGGGATAAGGTTCCTAAATTGTTTTTGTCATCTTTGTGGATAACCACTTTGATAAACATAAATGCATCACTGCTCGACTTTCCTTTGATGAAAAATTTCCCAACAACTTCAAATTTGTTAGTCGGGTGGGAACTAGGAGGTTGTCCAATATGGTGGAAAACAACTTGTTGAAGGGCATGATGATGGAGCGAGGGCTCTTTGAGGCTTATTTATAAGAGTATAGGTCCATTGGTGATAAGCCATATGATTTTACCACCACGAAAAGGTTGATTCAAGAGCATAAGTCGGTGAAAATTTTGACGAAGGAGTGCGACGGGTTGAAACGTTCACAAGTGAAACTTAAAGAGGTCTTGAGGAAGGCGGTGGGGAACACTAAAAATCTCTCCTTATCATAAATTATTCTGAAGGAGTCTCTTAAGGCCACCCTTCTCTCCAAGAAGAAGTTGGAAGATGATTTGTCTCCTTGCAAGGATGAGCTAGGGGAGACTTTCGACCAACATTTTGAATGGGCAAAAAAACATGTGGCTTTTTCTAACCTGACTTGGACCTGAGCCAACTGAATTTGTTCAAAGTGGTCCAAGACATCTAATTTACGGGCAAATAGGATGGGGCGCCTCCAAAAATTATTTCTCCTTCTTCTGAAAAGGACTTCCCAATTGAGTAGGACGACCCCCGTGTTGAGATGAATGAGATTTCCAATGAGGAAGTAGTTCACGTGGAAGTCATTCAAGAAGAAAAGAAACCCCGAGAAGGCGAAGAGTGATTCATAGTTTTCTTTCCTTTGAGTTTTATCATCACACCCTTAGTTGTTTTTAATGTAATCATTCCCCTAGGGTTTTATCACTCTTGCTCTTTGGGATCTTTGTAATATTCGCCCCTCATAGCATTATTAATATAACATTTTCTACCTTTAGGTGATTTTCTTATATTTATGTCTACTTACTTTTTTTATTAAGTGTATTACTTGAGAAAGCCTTTAAGGTGACCGAGTCATTTCAAAAAGAGCTTAGTAAGAATTCTTCGCTTATGGATCACTGTAGAACTTACTTTAAGGGCGGTTAGAGTTCCTATTTGGGGATCTAGTGTTCAACAACCTCTTGGGTGGAAAGGATTCTACATAAAGGATCCAACATAATATATTTTCACTTGGGTGACAATGATACCTCATGTAGGATTCAACATAACATATTTCCACTTGGGCGACAATGATATCTTATCGGGTAGCCAATATAGCTTGCCCATTAAGTTCATTGCTAATGACTCACCTATAGGAGTTCAGGCTATATTTAACAACACTATTTTCTACCTTGTAGGGAACATCAATACCCTGTAAGGCGTAATGATAATGCTACTACTACAAAAAATACAATTAACCTCAGGTGTGAAAGGGATTTAACCTCGGTTATACAAGTGAGGTAATAAAGAGCGTCATAAAAACTTGCCATTTTATCCTTAATTTTTTATTGACCGAGGGATAAAGTTTTTTGCACGTGGGTTTGATCCCAAACAAATACATTTTTATTATTTTCAGAACTCAATGGTGCGCCTAAAATTTGGTCTCGATTGAAAGTAAAACTAAGGTAATAGAGCAACATTATTACCTTGGTTTGTAATATTAACTTAGGGGAAAATATTTTTATTTTATTTTTTCTATATTTTCGTTTGAACTTGTATTACAAAACCATAATGGGTCTCGAAGAGGCTATAGATCTCAAAATCAAAATTCTAGACGTATATGGCGATTCAACTTTGGTAATAAATCAAATTATAAGAGAATGTGATACTCGTCACATTGGATTGGTTCCCTATAAAGACTATGCTAGAATATTATTACCCTTCTTTAATAAAGTTGAATTTCATCATATTCATAGAGATGAGAATTAAATGGCAGATGCTTTAGCCACTTTGGCTTCTATGTATCAAGTAAATGCTTGGAATGATGTGCCTCGTATCACAATTTGACGTTTGGATAGACCAGCTAATGTGTTTGCAGTGGAGAGAACGTCAGACAAAAAACCTTGGTATTATGATATCAAGAATTTTTTCCAGACTCAAGAATACCCGGCTGGTGCGTCACACAAAGATAGAAAGACATTGAGAAGGTTAGCATGTAGCTTTTTTCTTAATGAAGATGTACTATACAAAAGAAATTATGACATTGTCTTGCTCATATGCGTGGATAGAAACGAAGCAGACATATTGATGCATGAAATCCATAAAGGTTCCTTTGGTACTCATGTCCATGGACATTCGATGGCAAAAAAGATGCTTAGGGCGAGTTACTATTGGCTGACAATGGAATCTGACTATTACAAATTTGCAAAGAAGTTCCATAAGTGCCATATTTATGCTGACAAAATTCATGTGCCTTCAACGCTTCTCAATGTTATTTCTTCCCCGTGGCCTTTATCTGTGTGGGGTATTGACATGATTGGAATGATTGAACCCAAGACATCCAATGGATATCATTTTATCTTGATGCAATAAACTACTTCACCAAATGGGTGGAAGCAGCTTCATATTATAATGTCACTAAGCAGGTGGTAGTACGCTTTATCAAAAACAATCTTATATGTCAGCATGGTGTGCCAAGCAGGATTATCACTGACAATGACTCGAATCTGAATAACATGATGATGACAGAACTTTGTGAAGAATTTAAGATTGTCCATCACAATTCATCTCCTTACAGGCCAAAGATGAATGGGGTTGTTGAAGCTGCTAATAAAAATATCAAGAAGATCATCCAGAAAATGGTTGTTACCTATAAAGATTGGTATGAGATGCTCCCTTTTTCTTTGCATGGGTACCGTATATCTGTCTGCACTTCAACATGGGTAACCCCATTCTCTCTCATGTATGGTATGGAAGCGGTGCTCCCGGTGAGGGTTTGATTCCCTCTCCATGTGTGATAATTGAAACCAAATTGTCAGATGCTGAATGGGTCCATAACTGGTTTGACCAATTGAACTTGATTGAAGAAAAGAGAATGACAGTCTTGTGTCATGGCCAGTTATACTAGAAGAGAATGAAGAAAGCTTTTGATAATAAGGTCAAACCTCGTGAATTCAGAGAAGGCGATCTCATGCTCAAAAAAATCATGTCTCTTAACACTGATTCTAGGGGCAAGTAGAATCCCAATTTTGAAGGCCATATGTTGTCAAGAAAGCCTTCTCTGGTGGTGCATTAATTCTTGAAACTATGGATGGCGAGGAGTTCCCACATCTTATGAATTCCGAAGCAATCAAGAAATACTTTGCCTAAAGAAATAAAAGAATAACTCGCTAAGTCGAAAACCCGAAAGGGAGGCTTAGGCAAAAAAAGTGCGTCTCGGTAGACTAAAAACTCGAAAGGGCGGTCTAGTAAAAAATAAGAGACAATAACAGAATAAATTTTCCTGTTAGGTTGAAAACCCGCAAGGGAAATATAGGCAAACGTTAGGGATTTCTTGGCAAGTAATTGTGTCAGACAAGACTTGATCATTGAAGTAATAATCTCCTCGGATCCTCACCATATTTCAACAAAAGTCGTTGCTCAGGAATTCAAAGTTGTTAGGGAGAATAGTGGTCATTGTATTTCAATGTATCTTTTCCAATATATTACCATTTTCCAAACTTTGTAACCATCCATGGGATCTCGCCATTTGCAGACTACCATTCTATTAATAAATTTTGAGCTTTTATCCGATTCTTTAAAATTCTTTTTTTTTATTCTGTTTGCAAAGATTCCATTTATTATTGATATTAATTTACAAAACAAAAGAGATTTAACAATAAAATTGTTTTTAAAAAGAATTTACAAATTACTTTAGATTTCATAATTCAAGAAAAACAAAAATAGTGATTCCAATGATGGATGAACTCTGAAACTTTGGAAATCTATATTCCCCATGAAAGCTCTCCAAGGCAACTCTTGTTGATATGTGCATTGATCTTCTTGTGCTTCCCATTTTCCCCAGTCAAGTCTTGATTCAGCTCTTCTTCGGGTTGATTATTTTTTATTTCGGGTTTGCATGGTTTGAGGACTCTATCCCAGGTTCCCTAGTAAGGTTTTCGCTCATATGATGAAAGTCCATTCTCCCTTTGTGTGCTGAGGTAGAATCATTTGCAAAACATCACCCTTTGCAGTGATGGCGTTATTGTCGTTGTTTGTTTCCCAGGAAACTAGACAAGGGCAATATCTTTTCTAAGAAGTGTTGAAACAATTGTCAAGTTTTTGGGTTTTCTCCCGCCAAGTGATGGGTTTGATTTAAAATCCCTATAATTTTGATTTCTTGCTGTATTGTTTGACTTCTTAAATCCTTAAGTAAAGCCGAGATAATTTTTCTCTCTGAGAGTTGTTATCCCCATGTGGTTTCATAATTTCTCCCCAGGGAAGTTTGTGTAATCATCACTCTTGGTATTGAACAATATATTTTGGGCTTCCCTCGACGATGTGGTATTGTCCTCCCCAATGAAGTCAACACGATATCCCCAGTTGAAGTCTCGACGATGTGGTTTTCATCTGCCCTAGTGAAGTCAATATTGTAATCTCCAGTGGAAGTTTAAACGTTGAGATGTTGTTTTCCCCATTGAAGTTTGTGTGATATTCCTCGGTGAAGCCTATAGGAGGATGTTATATCCATGTATCTATTTTGATTTACTGGTTTGACTTGATTATTTTCGGATTATGTTTCTTCCCAGAGGAGTTAAGCCGTGAAATATGAATTTATTTCCTCAGTTGGTGCTTACTTTCCTATGAAATTTTCATCCTAGACGTGATTTAGCCGAGTGTTAACTTTACCCAAGCTGGTTTTGTTTGGTTATTCCCAAGTGCTATGTGTCTGTGTTTTCAGCATATACATGATAACATTCATACATTCATACATGCATCATGCATAGCTGAATTTAAAATTCATTGCTCATCTGCATTCATTATTTTTTTTGTTGGCATATTACCCTATTTTGTAGAATTATGTTACCCTCTCTCCAATAGAGTGTCAACTTTAAGCAGAAAGTGTATATTCTTTCAATTTTCCCACTGAGTTATCCCTCAGAGAAGAATTTTTCTCCAGCCTTCCTATTCAACTCATTGTTTTGTTAGCTCTGTGTTTCCCTTTTGAGTTTATTTCTCATCAGGTGCTATCTTGGTTGAGTTTATTTCTCATCAGGTGCTATCTTGGTTGACTGTTTCACTCCAGTTTATTTTTGGTTTGAATCGGTTGTCCCCAGCAACATTATTATTATGATTTTCATAAGCTCTGAACCCTGAATTGAGGGTGTGCATTTATTTTGCACAAGAAGACTTTATCTCCTCAGCATGAATATATTGGAATTTCCCCATAGAAGTCATATTTCTTTATCCAACAGGTTTCTTATAACGACAAGTGGCGTCTCTTTATTAGAGCAACCTGTTATTCCCCGGTAAGCCTGTTAGTTCCTCGAGAAGATTATTTTTTGTTACTCCAATAAATGGTAGTCTCGTCATTATGGGAGATAGTTTGTCGTTGAGATTTGTTACTCTAATGGATGGTAGTCTCGTCATTGTGGGAGATAGTTCGTTGTTGAGATTTGTTACTTCAATGGATGGTAGTCTCGTCATTATGGGAGATAGTTTGTTGTTGAGATTTGTTACTCCAATGGATTGTAGTCTCATCATTATGGGAGATAGTTCGTTGTTAAGATTTGTTACTCCAATGGATGGTAGTCTCGTCATCATGGGAAATAGTTTACTATTGAGATTTGTTACTCTAATGGATGATAGTCTCGTCATTATGGGAGATAGTTGGTTGTTGAGATTTGTTACTCCAATGGATGGTAGTCTCGCCATTATGGGAGAAAGTTCATTGTTGAGATTTGTTACTCCAATGGATGGTAGTCTCGTCACTATAGGAGATAATTCGTTGTTGAGATTTGTTACTCCAATGGATGGTAGTCTCGTCATTATGGGAGATAGTTTATTGTCGATATTTGTTACTCCAATGGATGGTAGTCTCATCATTATGGGAGATAGATCGTTGTTGAGATTTGTTACTCTGATGAATGGTAGTCTCGTCATTACGGGAGATAGTTAGTTGTTGGGATTTGTTACTCCAATGGATGGTAGTCTCGTCATTATGGGATATAGTTTGTTGTTGAGATTTTTTACTCCGATGAATGGTAGTCTCATCATTATGGGAGATAGTTCGTCGTTGAGATTCATTTTGCTCTAAAGAATTCATTTATGTTCCAGTCATAAGTACTAATGCTAATCATTTGTTTCCTACCCTAATATTGGTATTTGCTGGTATTATTTTACCACTTCTTTTCCCGTTGGGTCGACGTTACCTTTGTTTTGCTATCTTCTCAGTGAGTGGATAGTTTGCAATTAACTTTCGATCGTTATCATCCTTTACTTCTCTCCTCAATACTTGAGTTGATGATGCTTTATCTCCTGCTTGGGATTTACCCCAATAGAGTCAAGTCTTTTTTTCACCAGTGATTTATTTTTCCCGGTCGGATTTTCTTTTGATTCTTTATTTTCTGCTTCCCCAATGGTGTCTTGTGTCACTTTTGGATTTGTTTGTTTCCATGCACAATCATAAGCATTACATGGCATCTTAGGGCCAAAAATAGGGTTTGTTTTATATTTAAGTATCTTCAATCGCGTGGACACGAAGATATTAACCTTTGTATCTCTGGATAAAAGACACTTAAATAAGGGCAACTGTTGTACCCCAATTTTTGCCCCTAAGATTTCTCTATCATCTCATATCTACCCAATCATATCATGATCACACTAGGGTTTGGTTCTTCTCCCTATCTTTAAGTTTTCTCATGAGGGATCACCAAGAACTTTAATATGTACATTGTAATCACATATGTCTTGTGTTGATTAACTTTTAACTAACAAATACAATGAATGTTTGCTCTAAAGGGTAATACTATAGGTGAGGGCACAACACATTTCATCAGGTTGATTCATGGGTTCATGAGTTTATTTCCATGCCTTATTCAACAAAGCTTCATTGGTATTCAATCTTAATCATTGGGAGTGCTTTAAAGTAATATCATGAAAAGGTCTACTATGATTCATCATGCCTCAATTTGTCAAAGGAAGTCAAAAGATGCAAGAATTTATTGAAGAGGTTTGACCTAATTGGAAAAGTTCTTGATTCCTTGATCACAAGTGAATAATTCTCTCATTATTAATATTTGGAAGTGGTTATTATTGTTATGGGTTCTTATTATAATCCACAACAACTTCTGTTTACATGGAAAAAGTGATTGTGCAAGAAATATTGTCAAAATTGAAAGGGGTTTCCAAGTTATTTTGGTGCTCTATGAGCTAGGGTTTTGAACTTCTAAGGGATATATCTTGTTCATCTTTTGATATTTTTGAGTGATTCCAAAGATATGCTTCTCTTTAAAGGGTTATCAACCAATCACTTCAAATGTTTCAAACAAATTCAAAAACTCAAAAGATTATAGGTAACCTCATGAACATTCACCAAATTCAAAGGATCATAACTTGTTCAAATATTTGGAATTTTTGAGTGAAACAAATTTCACAATACTCTTTAAGGAGTCCAATTCAAGATAGCATCAATGATCAAAGCTCAATTTTGAAGGAAGACCTTGTTTGGAGTCAAAACATTATAGAACATTTTTTGGGAAAAACTTAGAATTTTTCTAAGTACAAAAAGTCAGTGCATTTTTTATGATTTTGACCAAGCATAACTTCTCTCTTTTCATATTGTAAAGATTGTGACCTTATATTTCAAATGCTTCAAGAATTATGCCCCAAGACCTCTTGAGCTGTGAACACCATGGATTCAAAGTTGGTACCTTGGAACTAAAGTTTCACTTGCAGTCAGATTGCAATTTCCATAATATGACTTCTAATCACCAAATTACCACGCGATTTTCACCTAAACATGATCAGCAAAGTTGTTTGGATCATTTAGAGTGACAAAACAAATCAATTAGATGAGTTTTGATGCACATGTGAGCATACTTTTCTCGTGAACACAGGTGTGCAAGAATTCAATTGAAATTGCATCATTCACCCCTCCTCTTGATTCCATTCACTTCTCCTATAAATACATATTATATTCCACTCATTTTTGCATGCTTGAATAGCCAAAATCACCCTGTCAAACTCCCTCCATAACACACTTTTCTGAATTTCTGAATTCATATTTTCTCCACTTTTCAATCCAATTTATTCATTGATTCTTCATCCTTGAACTTCACTGAAGCTAACAAAAGAAGAACCAAGCCTTGAGGTTCCCTAAATCATGCTAGCCAAGTCCAATTGTAGTTCAAGTTCATCTGACTTCGTTCAGGTATTTTAAGGCACCAAATCTTCTAACTAAAATTACTGGAATGATCTATGATGTTCACTGATGCTTACTATCAACTCAATTTTGGTGAATCAATGCATTTGATACTTCTGATTTTTTATTTTAACATTTTCAAAACTCTCTGGTTTTTTTCAAATCAAATACGTTGTGATTTATATAAATTTTTCGCGAAAATATGGTTGTGATCATCTCAAATAGACACATATATTGGCACCACTATGAACGCATAGATTTACATATTGAAGGATTTGAGTTTTGCCCTATTTGTTGGAGGCTAGAGGTTGAAGACGACCTACGTGTCGTTCTTCAACCAATGATACTCTGCCAATTGTTTTATTTTGATTGGTTGGACTTTTTTTGTCACATACGCGCGCATTGACTTGGGTTCATGATACTCCCTCACTTGAGATTCGTTAGATCTACCAGCGTCTATAAGTGAACTAGATCCAACGCGTGTGAATTTTTCTGATTTATTTTATTTTACAAAATCATTTTTAGAATTCCTTTATCTTTAAAAATTTATAACTCTCTTATTTTTTATCCAAAAATTATGAAAAAAATACAAAAATACTTTGAATTATGTCTCACTTTGTGAATATTTTTTCATATTTTTATTTTGATGTTTGATATTTTTCATAATTTTTGTTTTGTTTTCCTTATTTTAATTGTTTTAAAAATACTTTCTGGTCTTTTTAAATTCTGAAAAAAAATACGGAAGGATCCAATGATCTCTTGACAAATATTGGTGACCTCATTTTATTTTTATTTCAAATTTTACTATTTTTTTACAAATTTTGGTTTATTTTTCTTATTTTCTTCAAATTTTAAAAATAGTTTGACTTTAAAAAACTCTGAAAATTTTTGTCAATTATTATTGGATTATGTTTGACCTCTGACTATTTTTTAGGATTTCTATTTTGTATTTTAATATACTTTGTGTATTTTACCAATTATTTTACCTTTTATTAACCATTTAAATATTGTTTTATTAAATATTATTTTATCATTTTTAATTTGGTACTGACTTGGATTTCATTTGGTGACAAACTCCTCAACCTCATTGGATCTTGGGTGTTGATAGGTTGAAAAACCAAATCCACCAAAATGGATGAATGATGTTGACGATATTTAAAACCCTAACTTCATTTAATACATCTCCTCCATCTTCATCTTATCCCTTTCTTACTTGTACTACATGTTGTTAGAGAATGATCTACATATCATTTCTCTAAACATATGGTACATAGATTGCTATTGATCGGGCTCAAAATAGGTGTGACTTTTACATAAGTCCATTTACGATTGCTTAACACAGCACTAAATTTTGTCCCGATTCAAGAAATGATCATTCGTGGCCCAAACCTATATTTGCAAGCCCAAGTATGTTTAATTTGAAACCTTTGATCCAATAACCATGAGGTCCATTGTTAGGAGGCTTTGTTCTTATCAATCCTCTAATGAATCTTCATAAACTTTGCTCTAAGTGAATCATTTAAACATCGTTGATTATTTGTTGTTGCCTCGAGAATTTAAAATGAATGATATACTTGACAAAAATAAAATGAAACTTGTTATTGAGAGGCTTTGATTTTATCAATCTTCTAATGAGTTTTCAAATGTAAGATTCAAGATGGTCATTCAACTAACCTCTAATTCCTAACCCACTAATAATTGACTTTTATTTTTATGTTTTTATTTTACGCCTTTACTTTTACGCACCATTTATTTTAGCATTTACATTTCATGCTATTTTCATCTTTGCTCATTTGAGCATTTATCTTTATGTCATTTTTATTTTGCTCACTTGAGCTTTAATTTTCTTTTTGAAGATACCTAATAATCAACTTGAACAATAAAAAGCTTTAAGGTTAATTGGACTATTTGGTTACTATCCTTGGCATTTTGGAGTTGTGGACTTCTTGGACTTAGGATTAGAAGCCTTGACTACCCTTGAGACCTTGGTGACTTCTATTGTTATTTTGTCTGGAGTTCTTGGGGTTTACCCCAAGACATTGGGTTGATTTTCTTTGTATACAGGTTATTCTGATTATGCGCTTTCTCTGTGATCGGGAATTCCTCTGTATACAGTCATTACTCTTCCTGATTTTTATGAAGACTTAATGCATTTGAAGTTTGGTATTCTTAAGAGGTTTACAAAGGATGAGAATTCTACATTGACTCATTGTGTCAAGTGTTGGCTTCTTGTTGGTTAGATGATTCTTTTCTATAGCTTTTACCTTATGCTTTAGGATAGTCCCTTCATCTCTTCCCATCTTCTTTAATTTCAAAAATCTTCTCCCTCCTTTTTAAAACTATTCTTGTTTTGTAAACTTGAACCGCTTCCACAATAAACTTGAACTTTGGTCCATGCATTTTCAAAAAAACATTTTCTTAATCAAACTTTAAACAACTTAATCATACTGTAACATTTTTTGTGAGAATACTAAAAGTCAATCAATCTCATTCAAACCATTTTGGCCATTTTGGCTTTTTATTTTAAAATGTTCTCAAAAGATTATACTCTTGTCGATCCTTGTAGTGATGCGAGCTACTATACTTCTACGATATGTAGTGAAGTGAGATATTTTCCACTTGGATGTTGAATGAGGCTTTGTTGATTTTAAAATCCAAGCTATATCCTCCACTTTGAGATGACGCAAATTCTCCTTTCTCATAATTGTGGATAGTAAGTATGTTTTCCACTCGGATACGATGACAATGTCTTGTCTCTTAAAATTAACCAACACGTTTGTGTTTTAAAATTTTTTGAAGGTCAACTACGAGTACCCTGATCCCCTATTGCACGGAAGGTGGTACATAGGCACTAAAGGTTCGAAACCGCGGAGGATGCAAAAATTTGTAAAAAAATATTTCTTTTCTCACCTCCACCATCTTTTTTTATACAACACTTATAGCCAAAATACACAAATTTACAAAGAGGTTCCTGCGGAGTACCGTAGATGTTTAGGGTGCTAATACCTTCCCTTTGCATAACCAACCCCCGTACTTAGATTCTCTCCCCTATTTTTTGGGTTATTCGCTCTTTTCCCATTCCTCTGGAAACAATAAAGCGCGGTGGCGATTTTTATTGATCTATGTGAGTTAAGTCAATCCAATGGCATAGTCTCAACATTTCTACTGCTACAGGTGTAAGATTTGCAAGAGTGTTTTCCATGAATAGTTATCTATGATGGATTGTAAGAGAAGAAAATCATTTTGGTGTAATGTTTGTGTTCTTAAGAATTTATTTGAGCAGAAAGTTATTTAACCCTTTTTTCTCTAACCCTTTTTTTTTTAACATATCAGAAACAAATGCAAGCAAAAGCCATAGAGAATACATTTTTTTATAAAATAAATAAGTTTCCCATGCATTTGATCTTGCCAAGAATATCAAGAATTGAAGATCCAACATATGATCTTCATGGAAAATTATTTTTTTTGTGTAAAAAATTTAATATTCTAGATAAAAGAATTATTTTACTAATGTTCTGTATAGACAATTGTGATTGGTGGATCTGGAACTGACTGTTTAACGCTGGTTCGCGAAATGTCGCGGAAGCAAGAGTCGCCACCGTCTTTTATTTTCTCCAAATGGAAAGGACAAAAGCACAGAAAAATTCCTTATAGAGATTGATCTCGGTTCGGGAGGTAGATTATAGAAAGGGAAGGTGTTAGCACCCTTTCTATCCATGGTTATCCATGGGCTCTTAGATACTTGCTCATTTGTGTTTTCAAAAGTGTTTGCTTTTCAATTGTGAGTGAGTTTGAAAAAGTTTCGTTTAAAGATTCCAGATCGACTCTTGTATCAGTCCTCAAGAGTGTTTGAAAAATTGTTTTGAAAGCTTTTTGAAAGTGTCGGTGTGAAAAGAGTTTTGATTTGTTTTTTGAATAGAGCAAGTATCTATGAGTCATCTACCTACCCTAAGGAATTAGGCTGTGTAAATGTCCTTAAGGTAATGCCATCCCACCATTGAGAGGTAGGTAGCACCACCGTTGGAGGTGTTCGGGTCAATTCGTTTGTTAGGGATAGTGTGGTCACCAGAGCAACAGTAGGACACCTTAGAAGCTACCCTTATGCCATTGATCCTTTTTTAATTCAAGGCAACTTTTCCGAGGCAACTTGTTTTGAGGCATGTGGATTAACAGACATAAGGACTTACTAAGACGTCCTATACTCGACGACCACGTTTCGAAGGTAAGGCAACAGTGAGGCGTACCCTAAGAGTGGTGTGTGAATTTGTGTGTTGTTTTCATGTTAATATTTGTCTTTGATCATGCATTTGTGGTGATCTACGCTTGTTTTTAATTTAGGCCATACATTCTTTCATGCAAGTTAGTAGTTTAAAAGATGCGGAAATTAAAAGTTCTAAACTATTACAAAGGCGCGGGTCCACATCGCCAAATTAAAATCCAGGACCCGATTTGACAGAAAGTAAATAAAGTGCGAGAAATAAAATGTCCGAGCTTACAAGGCTTTGGGAGAGTTACATAAATATTATAAGAAGTAAAATAAAATGCGCGAATTGGAATTAAAATTGAAAGCGAGGGCGTTGGACCCTTTTTAAAGGAATTAAATTATTATTATTAAATTAATGAATTAAAAATGAAAAAAAGAAATTATTTTTGAGATTTTGGTATTTATGATTTTAATGAGAATTAAATGAAATTTAAACCTAATTCTAGCTATTTTTTAATTTATTAAGAAAAGCATAAAACTTTAACCTAATTAAACCTAATTAATTAATTGCAAATATTTACAAAAAATAATAAGTAATAATTAATGATTAATAAGAAAAGAAAAAAAAAGAATGAAAAATACTTAAAACCCTAATTCTACACTTTTTAAGTTTATTATGAAAAATATTAAAATTAAACCTAGAACTAAATTAAATGATATAATTTATTTACAAAGAAAAATAATATTTAAATAAAAATATTTATTTTTTGTCTCTTTCTGATTTTTTGTATTATTTTATATTTTATGAAAATAATTTAAATTAAAGATTTAAATAAAAATTAAGCAAAATAAATAAAATAGAAAAAAATATGAAAAAGAATAAGAAAGCAAACCATGGGGGGTCTGTCCCCAAATTGGAGGGTTTTGTCCAGCAATCAGGCCCATTAAGCTTTTGGCCTTGTTGACTTTTTGACTAGCGTGTGGCATGTTTGACCAACGAGTATGGTGCTCCTCTGATCAGGGCCAATGGATTAATCTCAGTGGGCGCGTGGCATAGTTGGATCAGGGGTTGTATGGTGGAACCCTTGAAGCGAACTACACACAAGCATGTTTATAAAAATAATATGGAAAGGGATGGGGGACCTGGGATTTAAACCCAGGTCCCAGGGATTACCATATACATGCCTTGCCAACTGCTCCAACTGCGCTTTTTGTTTATATAATAACTACTAAATAATATGAAATAAAACAATGGTTAGTGGATAAATTCAGCGCAAAATTCAAATAGACCAACCACAGATTGCCACAGGGTCATCTTCTTCATCCCTGCGTTTCATCTGAAAACAAAAAAACAATTAAATGCCAAAAATAGCGATTAGAGATTCTTGGCTCATAAATTAGGCGCGAGATGTGGAATTGATTGGCCATGGTCTTCTGGTTCTAATGGTCCAGGCCTCACGTCCCAATTTTTCCTTAACTGGGAAACCCCAATTCAAAGTTTTGAAAACCCTAGGTCTCGTTCATGGTGAAATCGCGTATGGTGTATAAAAATTCAATCAAAGTACACAGTTAGCTTCAGAATGATACAATGAATATAAATCCAATATTAAAATGTACAAATAATGTATGAATTATGATTCAAGAATCTGAAAAAAAGCTTGAACCGGTCAAGATCGTTCTACCTATTTCCTGTGTTAGGGACAATGGTTTTGATCAGTATATGTTCCTTGAAGCCTCAGGAACACGATGGAATGATTATTTTGGCTTGAATCGCACTAGAACCTAGTTTTCAGTTTTCAATTTTTTTGGCAAAAAACTCAAACTTTTCTATGCTTTTCTGGCGCAGCTTTGTGGTCCTCGGTATCAGGGTTTGCATTAGGCTTATGTATAGAATGATTAGGGTTGGAAATTTGGTCCAAAGAATCCTTGAATGGATGAGAAAATATTTGATTTTCCATGCCATAATTTTCCAATCTTTTCATGCATATTTGCTACCAAATCATGTTCAATCACATGGATTCTTTCCTTATCTAATAATGCACGAAAATCTGAAGTTATCCTATGCACACAAAGATTTGATTGACTTGCTTTGATATTTTTCACATATTTATTTTAATTAAATGAATTATTAATAATTAAAAATCCAAATAAATAAATAAAAATGATAAAAAACTTCCCTTTGGGCCAAATGGTCGTGCACATGTTTTGGATGATGGATTTTGGAAGAAAAAGAGGCCCATTAGCAATTTTAAGACATTTGAATCAAAGTTGACTTTTCAAAATATCCAAAAATTTCCCAACTTCCACAAGGCATATCTTGCTCAATTTTTAAGCTTTGCTCATGTTCTTGGACATTTTGGAAAGGTATTTGAGTCCTCTAACCAATGCCTTTGGTCCCATGTCATATTGATCTAACAATCTCAAGTTATGGCCTTTGACTTAAAGTCCCTTTTTGTTGACTTTTGAAAATGACCTATAATGTTGAAATTGATAACTTTTTGTGAGGGCATTTCTTGGACTTGAAGTATGAAGAGGAGTTGTAGGAAATGTCTTTCTCTTCAAGATGAGCTTTGGATGGAATTTTTCTGATAATCCATGTGAAAGTTATGCCTTGGTCAAGTTACAGTTGACTTTTTCAACTGTCCAAATATGGAAACTTTTGCATCTTGAGACTTTTTGAGCCAAGCTTTGAGAATCATGATCAAGAATTGATCAAATGATGTTTGTGGCTTCAAAATGAGATGTTGACCAAAAATTTGAACTTTTGACTGTCAAATGACCATTTTGCCCCTACAGTTGACTGTAGTGCAATTAGGGTTTTTGACTGTGCAATTTTGTGCTGTAAGTCTTAAAACTTGACATGAGGATGCTTGACCATGTTTATAGGCATGTGGGACTTGCTTGGACCCTTGGAAACTTCATTTTCTTTGTCAGAACCAAAACCCTAGTTTTTGATTGTTAGGAGGCCCTTGCACTGTGCAACCCTTGGGGAATTTTGAAGCTTTGACTTTGCAAATCTTGAAGAATATGGGAGGGAAAATTTTGGGGTACAACAGTTGCCCCTGTTCAATCTTCTTAGACCTGAGGATGCAGATTGGCTGACGTGCCTTTCGTAATCCGAAGGTGGAAGATGATTGAACACTAGAGTGCCCAGAAATTTGCGCTCACATAGTAGTGTGATGGGAATGGGCTTATAGATGCCATTTGGAGATTGATGGATAGGATGATGGGCTTATAGATGCCATGCTAAGAGATGATGGATAGGTGGATGGGCTTATAGATGCCATCTGGAGGTGTCGATCGCGTAAGAGATTCCTTAGCGAGAACTTGCGTACCTGTAAAAGAAGAATGAGTACCTGACATGTTACAGGAGCTGGTCTTCAAATTCTTTGTGTAGATGTGTCCTGACTGGTTACAGGAGCTGAATCTGGAGCTTCAAAAAGGTGATGAATGAACCAGAGATGGTTACTACCTCAACAGGAACGGTGAGAGAATCTTGGACGATTACAACCTCAACAGTAACGTTGAGAGAATCTTGGGGCGATTACTACCTCCGCAGTAACGTGGAGAGAATCTTGGACGACTTCAACCTCAACAGTAACGCTGAGAGAATCTGGGCGACTTCAACCTCAATAGTAACGCTGAGAGAATCTGGGCGACTTCAACCTCAACAGTAATCATTGAGAGAATCTTGGGCGACTTCAACCTCAACAGTAATCATTGAGAGAATCTTGGGCGACTTCAACCTCAACAGTAATCATTGAGAGAATCTTGGACGACTTCTACTTCAACAGTAATGCTGAGAGAATCTTGGGGCGATTACTACCTCCGCAGTAACGGGGAGAGAACCACAGGCGACTACAACCTCAACAGTATCATTGAGAGAATCTTGGACGACTTCTACTTCAACAGTAACGCTGAGAGAATCTTGGGGCGATTACTACCTCCGCAGTAATGGGGAGAGAACCACAGGCGACTACAACCTCAACAGTATCATTGAGAGAATCTTGGATATATTCTACTTCAACAGTAACGCTGAGAGAATCTGGGGATGATTACTACCTCCGCAGTAACGGGGAGAGAACCATAGGCGACTACAACCTCAACAGTATCATTGAGAGAATCTTGGATATCTTCTACTGAGTCTTTATCAGGAAAATCTGTTAGGGGTCGATTTAGCTGGAATAGAGAAGGCCTTTGACTGGATAAGAAACAGAAAATCTTAGGGTCGATTAACTGAACCGGTCTAGGTCTTGAAATCTTCAACTGGATAAGAAATAGGGAGATCTTAGGGTCGATCTGACTGAACCAGAGAAGGCCTTGGACTGGATAAGAAACAGAGAAATCTTAGGGTCGATTTAACCGAACCGGTCTAGGTCTTGAAATCTTCAACTGGATAAGAAACAGGGAGATCTTAGGGTCGATCTGACTGAACCAGAGAAGGCCTTGGACGGGATAAGAAACAGAAAAGTCTTAGGGTCGACTTAACTGAACCGGTCTAGGTCTTGAAATGTAGCTGAGAACTTAACTGAATCTTTCCTGAAAGGTAAAGGTCAGTCATATGCAATGCATGATATGGATCAAGCAATGATATTTTTCAACACATGAGATTGTATGATATGATGCGTATATGCATGTATCATGATGTATGTGATGTTTATGAATGTATGTTTGTCGTCTAGGAAAGTAAATCCTTGACGGGTGCCGGGAAGTCATATCCCGGGCTGATGTTGAAGAATAGATTTTGCCTCCGCTGGGGATGATAGTTGCAAGAATACCGGTAGGAGAAAATGACTCCGTTGGGGAATAATCTTGGCGAATGGATTACCCTGCAGGGAGAAAAGTACTCTAACGATCTTGCTGGGAAGCAATACTCTGTGGGGAGAGAGGTACTCCGCTGAGGTTGATGATAACTTGCTGGGGATACCATTGTTGTGTTGGAAGTGTTAATAGACTTCGCTGGGGATAAGAAGACTTCGCCGAGGACGATCCTTCCGTGGCTTTTGGCTGAGGATAACCCAGTTATATCCTGGTAAGGAAATAACTCTTTGAATAGAGCCGAGAGACGCGTTCGTGCTCTGTGAGGATAGGCTTCCAGAATCTACTGGGGATAAGCTTACTGCTGGGGAGATGATTTCAAACTTTCCTGGGGAACTAGATTGGATTCTCTTGGGGAAGTTTTGAGATGTATCGGGGAAGTGACTCCATTGAATGTTTGATATACCGCCGGGGAACAATCTTTAGGCCAGGACTACCGGGGATGCTTGTTAAGAATATGTACTGCTGGGGAATGTTAAGATCTGCTGGAGGATACTCAACTTTCTCAAGGTTGACTGTAACTTTGCTTGGGGGCGAGTATGCTGTCTTGCTGACTCACTCTTTGGGGAATTAAGATATGCTGGTTATGTTCTTCAGTCGAACCTACCTTGATACCTTGGAGGACAGAACAATTAGATTGCTTAGACAACTCTTTATTGCCCCTGTTTCTAATGTTACCTGTAATTAATCCTTTGTCTCGTATGCAAATATTCATGAGTTAGCAAATTATTGTCAATGCATATATCACAAATTGAACCTTGGACGTCCTTCGCAAAACAAAACAGAAAAGGAAAAAACAATTGGCAATTTTAACTGAAAAGTGTATTTGTATTGATTTTGAATTTTCCTGTAAATAGGCGTTTTATGTACAAGAGGCTGACGTCCTAGTAAGAGAACGCCGCCGAACAAAAGAGTTTATACACTTTGTACAAAAGGAAATAAAACAGCTGTGTGAAATGAATGATCCCACTGGGTTTCAACTCTGCTATTGCCTTTATATCTCTGAGCGTCTCATCACTTGATGACCTTAGTTGAAGATGAAGCTGACTGATCGATGCCGTCTGAGCTTGATGTAGATACCGGATTCTAGATGCAAAGTGATCAATGAGACATAGTATTACGCTTTATCCCTAACTTTTGCCTGGACCGCCCTTTCGGGTTTTCAGTCCACCGGGATACCCATTTTTGCCCAAGCCGCCTTTTCAGGTTTTCGACTTGCCGGGTGTACAGATTTTTTTTATTTCATCCCTTCATTTTGCCCGAACCCTTTTGGTTCGCCGGGAAGCCCTAATTTTTGCCTAGGCATGTCAGCCTAGCGGGTCTTTTTCATGCGTAGTATCTTTTTACTATGTCTGCATTGGCGGGGTGAGGAAGGTCGTCACCATCCATGTTGGTTAAAATCATGGCTCCTCCTGAGAACACATGTTTAACCACAAATGGCCCTTCGTACGTAGGGGTCCATTTGCCCCTTGGATCACTCTGAGGAAGGATGATTCGCTTGATTACCAGATCCCCAACTTGATACTCTTGTGGTCTGACCTTTTTGTTAAATGCCCTGATCATTCGTTTTTGGTACGTCTGACCATGACAGATAGCAGCAAGTCTCTTTTCATCAATAAGATTTAACTGATCAAGTCGTGTCTGGATCTAATCATCTTCGTTCAGATCTGCATCCTTCATTATCCGGAGAGAGGGTATTTGCACTTCAATCGGTAAGACTGCCTCCATGCCATAAACCAAGGAGAAAGGAGTTGCTCCGGTTGAAGTCCTGGCTGAGGTACGGTACCCATGTAGAGCGAACGGTAACATCTCGTGCCAATCTTTATAAGTCACTGTCATCTTCTGCACGATTTTCTTAATGTTCTTATTTGCTGCTTCTACAGCCCCATTCATCTTCGGTTTGTAAGGAGAAGAATTATGGTGCTGTATCTTAAACTGCTCGCAGAGCTCAGTGATCATCTTGTTATTGAGATTGGTACCGTTATCTGTAATAATTCTTTCTGGGACGCCGTATCGACAGATCAGGTTATGCCGAATGAACCGTGCCACAACTGTCTTGGTTACCGTAGCGTAGGAAGCTGCTTCGACCCACTTCGTGAAGTAATCAATTGCCACTAGGATGAAGCGATGCCCATTAGATGCCGTAGGTTTAATCTCACCGATCATGTCTATGCCCCACATTGCAAACGGCCAAGGCGCAGTCATAACATTTAGAGGAACTGGGGGAACATGCACCTTGTCTGCATAAATCTGGCATTTATGACATGTCCGAGAGTGCTGGTAACAGTCAGCTTCCATTGTGGACCAGAAATACCCTGCCCGGAGGATCTTCTTTGCCATGGTGTGCCCACTGGAATGTGTACCAAAGGTCCCTTCATGTAGCTCTTCCATGATCCTTTCTGCTTCAGTCTTATCCACACACCGCAGTAAGGTCGAATCATGGTTTCGCTTGTACAAGATGCCGTTGCTAAGGAAGAACTTCGCTGCGAACCTTCTCAGGAACTTTTTATCATTGACAGATGCACCTTCAAGGTATTCCTGAGCTTCCAGATATCTATTCACCTCATGGTACCAAGGCTTCTCAGTTACCAATTTAGTCTCGAGGTCACAACAGTATGCCGGTTCGTCCAGTTTCCAGATGATGATCCGGGGAGCCTCATTATCCCATTTGACCTTGAACATAGAAGACATTGTAGCTAACGCGTCCGCCAGCTGATTCTCCTCTCTCGGGAAGTGTTCAAAGGTTATCTCTGTGAAGTGGGGGATCAATGTCAACACACATTCTCTGTAAGGAATAAGGTTCGGATGTTTCGTATCCCACTCTCCTTTGATCTGATTGATCACAAGAGCGGAATCTCCGAAGACACTCAGAAACTTGATCCTTAAGTCGATCGCAGCTTGGAGACCCATGATGCATGCCTCATACTCCGCCATGTTGTTGGTATAGTTGAAACATAGCCGGGCAGTGAGTGGAGTATGAGTGCCTTGAGGGGATATGATCACAGCGCCGATACTGTTACCCAAAGCATTGGAGGCTCCGTCAAAGTGCATAGACCATCGGGATCCTTCCTCAGGTCCTTCATCCGGTCCAGGTACTTCACAATCAGTCACTATCATGATGCTCTCGTCCGGAAACTCGAAGTTCATTGACTGATAGTCGTCTACGGCCTGATGTGCCAAGTGGTCTGCCAATACACTTCCCTTGATAGCTTTCTGGGTTGTATACTGAATGTCGTATTCTGTCAAGATCATTTGCCATCTTGCTATTCTCCCAGACAGAGCAGGCTTTTCAAATATGTACTTTATCGGATCCATCTTTGAGATCAATAAGGTAGTGTGAGTCAGCATATACTGTCTCAGCCGGCGAGCAGCCCATACCAAAGCGCAGCAAGTTTTCTCAAGCAGTGAGTATCGGGTCTCACAGTCGGTAAACTTTTTGCTAAGGTAATAAATGGCATGCTCTTTTCGGCCAGACTCGTCATGCTTCCCCAGCACACACCCCATTGAGTTGTCAAGCACTGTCAGGTATAGTATCAGAGGTCTCCCTTCAACCGGTGGCATAAGGATGGGTGGTTTTTGGAGATACTCTTTGATTCTGTCAAAAGCAGCCTGACATTCATCATTCCAACGTACTACCTGATCTTTCTTCAGCAGCTTGAAGATTGGCTCACAAGTAGCAGTTAGATGCGAGATGAACCGAGCAATGTAATTCAGGCGTCCTAAGAAGCCTCTGACCTCTTTCTCTGTCCTAGGAACTGGCATCTCTTGAATAGCTTTGACCTTGGCAGGGTCCACTTGAATACCCTTATCACTTACAACAAAGCCTAGCAACTTCCCAGATCTTACCCCGAAGGTGCACTTGTTCGGGTTCAACCTCAGCTTGTACAGTTTCAGACGGTCAAACAACTTCTGCAGATGATCTAGGTGCTCTTCCTCAGTTTGGGACCTTGCGATCATGTCGTCAACATACACTTCTATCTCATGATGGATCATGTCATGAAATAAAGCAACCATGGCACGTTGGTAGGTTGCCCCAACGTTCTTTAGTCCAAAAGGCATGACCTTATAGCAGAAGGTGCCCCACTGAGTAACAAAGGTAGTCTTTTCCATGTCTTCAGGAGCCATATTGATCTGATTGTAACCTGTAAAGCCATCCATGAAAGAGAACACCTTATGCTGAGCTGTATTGTCAACAAGGACATCAATGTGAGGTAGGGGGAAGTCATCCTTGGGGCTGGCCCTGTTCAGATCCCTGTAATCAACACACATTCTGACCTTTCTGTCCTTCTTAGGTACTGGCACCACATTAGCAACCCACTGAGGGTAAGAAGTCACTGCAAGGAACCCAGCATCAAACTGCTTCATAACCTCGGCTTTGATCTTTTCAGACATCTCTGGACGCATACGGCGGACCTTTTGCTTAACCGGAGGGCAGTCTTCCTTAGTAGGTAAATGATGGACCACAATGTCGGTATCCAACCCGGGCATGTCTTCGTAGGACCAGGCAAAGATCTCCATGTAATCATGTAGCATCTGAGTCAACCGTTGCTTCACGCTGAGCTCTAGGTTGGCACCAATCTTAACTTCTTTCCTGTCTGCCTCAGTACCCAGATTTATTGTTTCCACCAGCTCTTCGTGTGGTTGAATTGCCCTCTCCTCCTGAAGTAACAGTCTTGCAAGCTCACCAGGCACTTCGCAATCATCTTCACCTTCGTCTTCGGCTAAGTTAATCGGATTTTCGAAGTCATAACTGGTAGTAGCAGAGTCGTTACCAGTGAGATCCAGAGTGGATTGGAACCTGTATGAGTGAGTGTGTGTAAATACAGCTGTTTTGAAATATATAAAGAAAAGAAAGAAAGAAAAGGAGCATAAGATTTGAAATGCGAGAAAACGTCCAAGATTTTATTTATGATATATGAAATGACAATTTATATGCCCTCACAAATGAAGCCAACGGTGCCCCGGGTAAGACACCGGGCCATAAAGTTTTAATTGTTTATTACAAATAACAAAACAAAGAAGTTTATTACTGCGTAACAAAAGTAACATGAGTATGGTCTTTGGCAATCCAATTGGTCAATCCTCCATCAGTTGTCGGGTAGATCCAGCTATTGAACTCAGCTTCATCCACTTCATTATCCTCCCCAACAGCATTCACTCCTGGGTTGGTAATGAGCACAGGAGGTCTTCTGGTCTTCGCCTTCCGCATAGCTTTCTGTCCCTCAGCAGTAAAACCCAGTCCGAACTTGTCAGTTTTCTGTTTAAAATCAGGGAGCCTTCCCCAGTTAGTACATTCACCTTTCTGAACCACAGCCCGGGCATCCTTCAGGGAAGCCATCTTCAAAGGAACATCCTCTTCGACCGCTGTTTCTGCTGCTGCTGAAATCGGAAATACCTCTTCGAAATGTTGAAAGGGGGTTTCAATAAACTCCCCGTCCATCTCAATATATCTGAAGGAATTCAAATGGCTCACCATATACTCCTCCTCTCCATGCACAGTGACAATTTTCCCTCTGACAGGGTATTTTAGCTTCTGGTGCAAGGTAGAGGTCACGGCCCCAGCTTTGTGGATCCAAGGTCGACCCAGTAGACAAGAATATGACGGACGGATATCCATCACATAAAAGGTAGAGTCAAATACTTGAGAACCCACACGGATAGGAATGTCCACCTCTCCATGGACCATCCTCTTGGAACCGTCAAAGGCTCTGACGATAATATTGCTGGGTTTCAGTTCCAGGCCTTCACAATCTAAACGGTCTAAGGCTTTCTTGGGTAGCACATTTAGGGAAGAACCAGTGTCCACCAACACATGCGCCAGAGTAGTGCCCCTGCATTCAATAGAGACATGCAGGGCATCATTGTGGTCCCTTCCCATGGCAGTAAGGTCAGCATCCGAGAAACCCAAACCATTGTCCGCTGTCAGATTTGCTACGCAATCAGTAAATTGGACTGCAGATGTCTCCTGTGGCACATGGGCCATCTTGAGAAATGAAATCAGAGCCTTAGCATGGGCCTCTGAACACAGTAGCAAGGAGAGCATGGAGATCTTGGAGGGCGTATGCCCCAGCTGCTCGACAACATTAAAGTCACTCTTCTTTATTATTTTCAGGATTTCCTCCATCTCTTGTTGGGAGGCCTCAGCATTTATAGGTATTGGTGCCTCCATCCGGGCAGGCTCATCTTCAATCCCTTTGCCCAGAGCATTAGATGACTCGGCAGCAGGGGAAATAACTTGGTCAGAAACAGGAACAGGTATACTTGTAGGTGTTATTGTAAGGGGTCTTTGAATAGCGGGCGGTGCAATGTCAGGCGAGAAGAGCCTGCCACTGCAGGTAACCTTGGCTGGACCAGTGATATCGCAGATACTGGCGCCAGTGTTGAACTCTTGTTTGATTCCATTCACATACACATCTGCCCCATAGTGCCAGGGGACAGCTTTATCAGATACGTAGGGGATTGGCTCCGGAACAGTAATAACAACAGGTGCGACAATCATGATTTGGACGGGCTTCCTTGGGAGAGCCTTGATTGGATTATTGAAGATTGTAACCACAAAAACTTCTTCTACCGGAACCAACTGAACAGCGGACTTCTTGAATAGAATCTCCTTGCTATCCATTAGGCTTTGGATGCCCAACTTCAGCAAAGGACAACCAGAGAGAGAGAGACAGCACAGAACAGGCAACCTTCACTGCAACCCGGAAATAAACCGGCCAACAGTAGGTTCCTCTTGACAGTCATTAAGGGAGTAGCTAGATCATCCACAGAAACGGCGTATACATCTTCATCCACGGCATTTACTCCATGCTGGGGCATAGGAGCAGTCACCACATTCGGCCTCTCAGGCGCTTCAAACTGTATCTCTTTTGCGTCGATAAGGTCTTGCACCTTATTCCTTAAAGCCCAATAGTCATCAGTGGAATGCCCCGGGCTATCGGAGTGATAAGCACAGCGGGCATTTGGATTGTATTTGGGGGAGGCAGTGTTCACAACCTTTGGGGCCTCTCTGACAGTCACTAAATTGGTGGACAGCAACTGCGGCAAGATCTGCGAAAAAGTCATGCTCAAACGGGTAAACTCCCTCCTAGGTCTTTCAGCCCTTTGAGGATTGTTTTGCCGAGGAGCGGCAGCAGGCTTAGCAATCATTACCGCACTGACAGATTGGCGGCGCTCAGATTTCTCTTGTCTCCTGGACCCGTACACAGCACTAGCATCCTTTTTGAAGGGTTTCTTCTCAGAACTTGACGATGCACCCTTCGGAATCTTACCAGACTTCAACCCAGCCTCAATTCTCTCTCCAGTCAAAATAAGATCAGTAAACCCTGTAGATGAGTCACCGATAAGATGGTTGAAAAATGGCCCGGATAGGGTCCCCAAGAACATGTCTACCAACTCCCGATCAGTCAACGGAGGCTGCACCCTGCCAGCCAGATCCCTCCACTTCTGCGCGTATTCTTTAAAACCTTCACTTGAACCTAACGACATACCCTGGAGTTGGGTACGTGTAGGGGAAAGGTCGGCATTATATTGATACTGCTTATAGAAAGCAGTAGCCAACTCCTCCCAGTTATGAACCTTGGTCCCATCCAGCTGATAGAACCATTCGAGATGAGTCCCTGAAAGACTCTCCTGGAAGAAGTGGATCCACAAATTCTTATCCACTGAGTACGGTTGAATCTTCCGCACGTAGGATCTGAGATGTAGCTTGGGACAAGACGCCCCGTCATACTTGGTAAAGGATGGTGCTTTGAACTTATGAGGAATGATCACACCAGTAGACAAACCCAAGTCTCCGAAATCCAGCCCAGGCACTTGTTGGATCTCCATAGCATTCAGCCTATCTTCCAACTGCTTGTAACGGTCTTCAGCCGGAGGATACTGTTCCTCATCAAAATCAGTCTCGTTGTCGGAGACTACCGGACTAGGACCTTTTTCCCCTTGGGGGGTACCCTTGCCTATAGAAGAACCAGCCTCTTCGTTCTGCAGAGTGTTGCCAAACCTTCGACCCGAGTTAAAAAGAACATTTCTCCTCTTCTTCTTCTTTTCCTTCTTCAGGAGCAGAGCCTTCAGCTCTTCTTGGCCCTGAGCCAAATCCATGATTAATTCCTGAAATTGCGCATTATGCGCCTGAAGAGCCTTGATAGACATCTCGGTTGATGATGAGTCGGGATTCATGATGCTGAAATAAACAGCGAAGAACGGTAAGCAACCTGAAAAGAAGAAAAACCTGCTATGCAAATGATGAATGATATGTGTTCATGCAATGCATTCAAGGGTTCGAAAGTTCAAATTTGTTGTAGACAAAAAGGAACACACGTTATCATTAAGGAAATAATTGTTCAGTACATCAAAGCCTCATGGGCAAAAATTACAAAGCAAATCAATCCCAAAAGACACTACGCATCCTCTTTGGAGCTATGTAGGTGTTGAGATTCCTTTCCTCGTGCAATAGGCGGGTGAGCTCCAAGACTTTCTTTTCACTAGCATGTAGACTGGTCTCAAGAGAATTCCGTTCTTCCTTAAGCTGGATCCAGCTCTTCTGCATCTCTTCCCAGGATGTGGGCATGTCAGGATGCTGAATGGTGTAGGACACTTCTCCTTCCAAGACTGGCTCTTTGATCACAGGAAGCATATGAGGATATGGTATCACTAACTTCTGGGAGCGGGCTCGTACCCACTTGAGATAGGGTTCCAGTGGGATGGAGTTCCTGTGCCCCAGTGTCTTGATGTCTATCCTACTTGGCATCCTCCAGGCTCTGATAAATCTCTGGCGAAGTCCTTGTGCATCATTGTCGAAGTCAAAAACTATGTCAGGAATTATCATGTCATGGGGGCCATCCCTCCGAGCATAACCAAACTGTCTCCAAGCCAGGCATGGGTTGTAAGTAATACCTTCTCTGATTCCAAGTAAAGGAACATTAGGGTACTCCCCGCAACGATCAATGATAGTGACATCCTCTCTGGACTGAGGGCACCAATGTATATCTGCATGTGTAAGAGTCATCAACCGTTGTGACCATCTCAAACCCCGCTCGTTCTTCAAAACTGATTGTGGAAGGTGCGAAATAAACCACCTTCCCAGGAGAGGAGTGCAACACATAAGGACACCTCTTTTTCTCATGGTTCGAGTGTAACATGAGTGAAGGATGTCCCCCAGCAACGTAGGTATAGGATTCCTGGACATGAAGATCTGGACAGCACTGGTATCTATAAGCTGATCTGGGTTAGTGAATAACACCAAACCATAGACAAGGAGGGCCACAACTTCTTCAAAAGCCTACAAGTCAAGGGAGTTCCAACATTCATGGGCCTTTTCAAACAGAAACCTGGCTAAGAACCCTTTGATACCACTTCTCACTTCCCAATGTCCCTTGAGGTCAGATGACTATAGGTGCAAGGCTTTAGCAATCTCTTCAAGTTTGGGTTCCTTTTCCGTACCGTTGTAGGGTAGCTGATCAAGGATAGGGATCTTCAGGAGCTGGGAAAACTCCTCCAATGTAGGTACCAGCTGATAATCCAAGAAGGTGAAACAGTGATGCAGAGAGTCAAAGAACTGGAACAGGACCTTTATCATGTCTTCCTCAATGTTGGTGTTGACCAAGCTGATGAGGCTTCCATGTCTTTCACTGAATGAAGAGTTCTCGGGAATCCTGGATATAAGCTCCTTAAGCTGAGGAGGGACCCTTACAAGACTGATTTGAATTGTCTTTCTGCGAACAGTTTCCATGTCCTACAAAACAAAGAACAAAGATGAAGATTCGAACCCCTGAAATGGTTAGTCAATGCATATGATGCTGGATGATGTCATGATGCTATGATTAAACAAACCACAGATATTTACAAAGACAAACATGTAAGGCACACAAGTCACACAAGACAAGCCCTTAAGGTTTAGGCCAGCATGGGGTCTGGGTAGTACCCTTTTGAAGTTGGTGGGCTCAACCTGTCCTATTAGAAGTAACCGGGTTCTAAGGGTCCCAATATCACGGGATTGCTTTCATTGTTCATCGTTTTGATTTAGCCACTGAACTGGCGACCGAAATATTCCAGGAAAGCAACCCTCAATTGAGTGTAGTATCGAGTATCAACCAACCTCGGACTGCACCAAAGTCAGTTATCTCACTACCCTAAAGAGGCCAAGATGGTTCAATTAAGGTTCCTAAGGTCTGTTGATGCTTCACGACACCACGCGGAGGCCCCGTACTCTCCTTGACTGAACTCAAGGGTTACCGGTACACACCAAAGTGCCACATCAACGTAGCAGACTGTTTCAACCATGTCGGTATACCCCACACAGTTCCCTCACAGCCTTGTTGCTACTTTCTAAGAAGGTATCCCCCAGATCCGGGTTTAGGATCTATAGAACTCCCAAGACAGTCCCACAATAATAAAGCAAGCAAAGAAAGCAATTGAAAACACAGTGATCCTAGTCCTAAGGTACACCTCACTTTAAGTTATATTCCCCAGCAGAGTCGCCAGTTCTGTGATCGGTGGATCTGGAACTGACTGTTTAACGCTGGTTCGCGAAATGTCGCGGAAGCAAGAGTCGCCACCGTCTTTTATTTTCTCCAAATGGAAAGGACAAAAGCACAGAAAAATTCCTTATAGAGATTGCTCTCGGTTCGGGAGGTAGATTATAGAAAGGGAAGGTGTTAGCACCCTTTCTATCCATGGTTATCCATGAGCTCTTAGATACTTGCTCATTTGTGTTTTCAAAAGTGTTTGCTTTTCAATTGTGAGTGAGTTTGAAAAAGTTTCGTTTAAAGATTCCAGATCGACTCTTGTATCAGTTCTCAAGATTGTTTGAAAAATTGTTTTGAAAGCTTTTTGAAAGTGTCAGTGTGAAAAGAGTTTTGATTTGTTTTTTGAATAGAGCAAGTATCTATGAGTCATCTACCTACCCTAAGGAATTAGGCTGTATAAATGTCCTTAAAGTAATGCCATCCCACCATTGAGAGGTAGGTAGCACCACCGTTGGAGGTGTTCGGGTCAATTCGTTTGTTAGGGATAGTGTGGTCACCAGAGCAACAGTAGGACACCTTAGAAGCTACCCTTATGCCATTGATCCTTTTTTAATTCAAGGAAACTTTTCCGAGGCAACTTGTTTTGAGGCATGTGGATTAACGGACATAAGGACTTACTAAGACGTCCTATACTCGACGACCACGTTTCGAAGGTAAGGCAACAGTGAGGCGTACCCTAAGAGTGGTGTGTGAATTTGTGTGTTGTTTTCATGTTAATATTTGTCTTTGATCATGCATTTGTGGTGATCTACGCTTGTTTTTAATTTAGGCCATACATTCTTTCATGCAAGTTAGCAGTTTAAAAGATGCGGAAATTAAAATTTCTAAACTATTACAAAGGCGCGGGTCCACATCGCCAAATTAAAATCCAGGACCCGATTTGACAGAAAGTAAATAAAGTGCGAGAAATAAAATGTCCGAGCTTACAAGGCTTTGGGAGAGTTACATAAATATTATAAGAAGTAAAATAAAATGCGCGAATTGGAATTAAAATTGAAAGCGAGGGCGTTGGACCCTTTTTAAAGGAATTAAATTATTATTATTAAATTAATGAATTAAAAATGAAAAAAAGAAATTATTTTTGAGATTTTGGTATTTATGATTTTAATGAGAATTAAATGAAATTTAAACCTAATTCTAGCTATTTTTTAATTTATTAAGAAAAGCATTAAACTTTAACCTAATTAAACCTAATTAATTAATTGCAAATATTTACAAAAAATAATAAGTAATAATTAATGATTAATAAGAAAAGAAAAAAAAAGAATGAAAAATACTTAAAACCCTAATTCTACACTTTTTAAGTTTATTATGAAAAATATTAAAATTAAACCTAGAACTAAATTAAATGATATAATTTATTTACAAAGAAAAATAATATTTAAATAAAAATATTTATTTTTTGTCTCTTTCTGATTTTTTGTATTATTTTATATTTTATGAAAATAATTTAAATTAAAGATTTAAATAAAAATTAAGCAAAATAAATAAAATAGAAAAAAATATGAAAAAGAATAAGAAAGCAAACCATGGGGGGTCTGTCCCCAAATTGGAGGGTTTTGTCCAGCAATCAGGCCCATTAAGCTTTTGGCCTTGTTGACTTTTTGACTAGCGTGTGGCATGTTTGACCAACGAGTATGGTGCTCCTCTGATCAGGGCCAATGGATTAATCTCAGTGGGCGCGTGGCATAGTTGGATCAGGGGTTGTATGGTGGAACCCTGGAAGCGAACTACACACAAGCATGTTTATAAAAATAATATGGAAAGGGATGGGGGACCTGGGATTCGAACCCAGATCCCAGGGATTACCATATACATGCCTTGCCAACTGCTCCAACTGCGCTTTTTGTTTATATAATAACTACTAAATAATATGAAATAAAACAATGGTTAGTGGATAAATTCAGCGCGAAATTCAAATAGACCAACCACAGATTGCCACAGGGTCATCTTCTTCATCCCTGCGTTTCATCTGAAAACAAAAAAACAACTAAATGCCAAAAATAGCGATTATAGATTCTTGGCTCATAAATTAGGCGCAAGATGTGGAATTGATTAGCCATGGTCTTCTGGTTCTAATGGTCCAGGCCTCACGTCCCAATTTTTCCTTAACTGGGAAACCCCAATTCAAAGTTTTGAAAACCCTAGGTCTCGTTCATGGTGAAATCGCGTATGGTGTATAAAAATTCAATCAAAGTACACAGTTAGCTTCAGAATGATACAATGAATATAAATCCAATATTAAAATGTACAAATAATGCATGAATTATGATTCAAGAATCTGAAAAAAAGCTTGAACCGGTCAAGATCGTTCTACCTATTTCCTGTGTTAGGGACAATGGTTTTGATCAGTATATGTTCGTTGAAGCCTCAGGAACACGATGGAATGATTATTTTGGCTTGAATCGCACTAGAACATAGTTTTCAGTTTTCAATTTTTTTGGCAAAAAACTCAAACTTTTCTATGCTTTTCTGGCGCAGCTTTGTGGTCCTTGGTATCAGGGTTTGCATTAGGCTTATGTATAGAATGATTAGGGTTGGAAATTTGGTCCAAAGAATCCTTGAATTGATGAGAAAATATTTGATTTTCCATGCCATAATTTTCCAATCTTTTCATGCATATTTGCTACCAAATCATGTTCAATCACATGGATTCTTTCCTTATCTAATAATGCACGAAAATCTGAAGTTATCCTATGCACAAAAAGATTTGATTGACTTGCTTTGATATTTTTCACATATTTATTTTAATTAAATGAATTATTAATAATTAAAAATCCAAATAAATAAATAAAAATGATAAAAACTTCCCTTTGGGCCAAATGGTCGTGCACATGTTTTGGATGATGGATTTTGGAAGAAAAAGAGGCCCATTAGCAATTTTAAGACATTTGAATCAAAGTTGACTTTTCAAAATATCCAAAAATTTCCCAACTTCCACAAGGCATATCTTGCTCAATTTTTAAGCTTTGCTCATGTTATTGGACATTTTGGAAAGGTCTTTGAGTCCTCTAACCAATGCCTTTGGTCCCATGTCATTTTGATTTACCAATCTCAAGTTATGGCCTTTGACTTAAAGTCCCTTTTTGTTGACTTTTGAAAATGACCTATAATGTTGAAACTGATAACTTTTTGTGAGGGCATTTATTGGACTTGAAGCATGAAGAGGAGTTGTAGGAAATGTCTTTCTCTTCAAGATGAGCTTTGGATGGAATTTTTCTGATAATCCATGTGAAAGTTATGCCTTGGTCAAGTTACAGTTGACTTTTTCAACTGTCCAAATATGGAAACTTTTGCATCTTGAGACTTTTTGAGCCAAGCTTTGAGAATCATGATCAAGAATTGATCAAATGATGTTTGTGGCTTCAAAATGAGATGTTGACCAAAAATTTGAACTTTTGACTGTCAAATGACCATTTTGCCCCTACAGTTGACTGTAGTGCAATTAGGGTTTTTGACTGTGCAATTTTGTGCTGTAAGTCTTGAAACTTGACATGAGGATGCTTGACCATGTTTATAGGCATGCGGGACTTGCTTGGACCCTTGGAAACTTCATTTTCTTTGTTAGAACCAAAACCCTAGTTTTTGATTGTTAGGAGGCCCTTGCACTGTGCAACCCTTGGGGAATTTTGAAGCTTTGACTTTGCAAATCTTGAAGAATATGGGAGGGCAAATTTTGGGGTACAACAACAATGTAATGATTTTTATTAATTTAAAAAACAAATAACCCCTCTGTTTTATTAATAAACCCAGATAAAAAAGGCGCCAGTTTCTATAAAAAAGTGCAGAAGGTGGGTTTCAAACACATGCGCTAACAAAAGTAGACCTCGGTACTTTAAACATCGAGGTGATAAGATTTTAATTTTTATGATGATCTTATTTACCTCGCTTCTAATGTTGCGGTAAAACGCATTTCGCGTCCGACGTTAGATGCATTATTTGGAATCATTGGGAAAACTTTGATAAGATAAATGAGATGTACATAGATGCCTTGGATCATACTTTAAATGATAGAATGAATATTTAGTCAAAAAGTCAACCATTGGTTACCTTTGACGAATACCCTAATCTGAATCAAATTTGGTATAAGCTTGTGGTCAACCTGTTACAACAAGATTTAGATCTGTGTTAAATATCTGGGTTTTGATGATAACGGTACATATATTTTATATGTAAATAATGTTATTTATAATAGTTTCTTGAGTGTGCAGATTAGAAGTTCTAATTTATTCTGACTGTTTTCTGAAGAATCATCAAAAGCACACTTCAGAAGACTACTGCATCCGACTATGAAGTAACATCAATAGTTATGAAGAATGTTGAATGTTTGCCAGAAAGAGGATCTCTTGTGTACTTCATCAAAAGTTGTTGCTTAAGAAGTCACAAGAATACAAGAAAAAAGAAATTATGTTAGAGATGCTGCTCCAAGATCAGAAAATAAGATATAATAGAAACAAGCTTTCACGTCAAAGATCAGAAGTCAAGATTTGTTCATCAGAGGAGTTGTTGCTTGTATATCTAAAAACAAAGTCAAGGTTCTGAACACATCAAGAGAAAGCTTTTGCCTCAGATTCAAAAGTAAAAATTTGTTCTTCAGAGAAGTTGTTGCTCGTATCTTTGAAGACAAAGTCAAGGTTCTGAACACATCAAGAGAAAGCTTCAACCTCATATTACAAAGTCAAGATTTGCTCATCAGAAAAGTTGTTGTTTCTAATTCTGAAGACTAAGTATAGATTCTGAATACCAGGGAACTTCGTGGAATATGTGCACATAACTTTACAACAGAAGTATTCCATCAAAAGACTAATCAAAAGGAAAGTTATATCTTCTGGACTCATCACTTCTACACATCATATAGTTCATGAGAAGACAAGATCAAGATGATATATTCTCAAGCCAACTACTTCATCAGAAGTCATATTCATTAGAAGACAGTATCATCAGAAAGGAGCGTAAGAAGAGTTAGTATAAAGGTACATATACACGTTCCACTTAAATGGACGTACTGTGTACTGTTTGTCTCCCACAATCAAATCATATTGTTATGGTAGCTGGAAAAATGAAAGTGACGTGTGTAGTACTACAATGGTCTACTTCTTCAATGTATATATAAAGGATCAACTGTTTCATTTGGAAAAAAAAGAAGCCTTAAGGAGTCAGTGATTGTTATATCTCTTAGGGGACTAGGTAGGTCAGAATTTTAAGGGATCAGTAACAGGTTATCATTGTTGTTAGCACCAGCGGGTAGCTCGTACAAATTTTTAGTCACCATCGGTTAGCTTGTGCAATTGTAATTAGTTTGATTATAGTGGATTAAGTCCTTTTCTAAGGAGAAATCACCTTGGCGGGTGGACAAGATTAGCCTTTTCTAAGGTGAACTTGGATAAACCAGAAATGTCTTTTATTTCTATTTCTGATTGTCATTTCTATTCTTAGTATTGTTTCTAATTATGATTGTTTATGAAAAGAGCTTCTAAATGAAAAAAGTTTTTAAAAACTAATTCAACCCCCCTTTCTTTTGTTTTTCTTCACCTTCAATTGGTATCAAAGCTCCATCTCTGTTATTGATTTTCTAATCAAACACTTAACCGTGTTGAGAGATCCCGTGTGAGTAAAACCTTTTAAAATGGCCGCTGCTAACACAAATGATAACAATAGATACGATGATAAACCTTCTATGTTTGATGGAGAGAAATTTGACTATTGGAAAGATAAAACAAAAAGTTCCTTTCTGGGGTATGATCTTGATCTCTAGTAAATAGTTACTAATGGTTATCAAGAACTTATCAATGAAATTGGTATGCCTATTCTCGTTAGTAGAATGAAGATCAGAAATGAAAATTCAAGAATCATCACAAAGCCAAAACTATCCTTCTCAGCAGAATCTCGTACAACAAATATGAAAAGATCACCAACAGAGAAACTAGAAAGGATATTATTGATTCTCTTAGAATGACACACGAAAGCAATGCACAAGTCAAAGAAACTAAGGCCTTAGCCTTAATTCATAAATACGAAGCCTTCAGAATGGAAGATGAAGAAATAGTTGAAGTTATGTTCTCAAGGTTCGAAACCTTGGTAGCAGGACTTAAAGTTTTGGAAAAAGGCTACTCCACGACTGATCATGTTAGGAAGATCATCAGAAGTCTTCCAAAAAGATGGAGACCTATGGTTACTGCATTAAAGCTTTCTAAGGATCTAAACAACATAAATATTAAAGAGTTAATCAGTTCACTTAGAAGTCATGAGATAGAGCTTGAAGAAGATGACCTCATAAAAGGAATAAATCTATTATTCAAAGGTCTCAAACAAAAAGACTGAAGCCAGAAATGAGCAAGGCCTTCCAAGCAGAAGAAATTGAAGAATCTTATGATGAATATTCTGATGATGAGGAAGACGAGTTGTCACTTCTATCCATAAGAGTTAAGCAAATCTGGCAGAAAAGACAAAACTTTGGTCGAAGAATCAGAAATATAGGAGATCATCCAGAATCTAATAGAGAAAGAGCTGATGATGAAGTTGTATGCTATGAGTGCAACAAGCATGGACACTACAAAAATGAATGTCTAAATCTCAAGAAGGATAACTCTAGAAAAGAAACCTTCAAGAAGAGCACCCTTCAAAGGTAAGAGGAAAGGTCTCATGGAAACATGGGATGATTATGACTCTGAAGGATCAGAATTAGAAGGAGAACGTGCCAATGTAGAATTCATGAGTATCAGTTAAGAAGAAGACATGTCATAAATAGAGTCCAACTATGAAGAGGAATTTTCTAAACTCTCTCAAGCTGAATTAGAATTATGTTTATCAGAAAATATGAAAAAGCATCAGAAGCTTCAACGAAAATCCAAGAATCTTCTAAAGGTTCATGAATATTAAATTGAAGAATATGATAAGCTAAATAAAGAAAGTTTTGAACAAAAAGATGATCATTCTATTTAAAAAACTGAAAATGTGTTTTTACGTAAAAACTGTTTAGAATATCAAAAAGTTCTTTTAAAACTTCTCTACCTTCTCTACCTTCTAAACGACAACATAGACAGAAGAAGAAGGGATTTCATGATCTATGGTGTTAGTAGAAATATAATTGTAGAAAGAGAAAATATAATACTGCTAGAAATGGTTAGAGCAATGATAAATGAAATCAACGTGGCTAAGCATTTCTGGGCATAAGATGTTAATGCAATATATTACACTCGGAATAGAATCTCTATAAGACCTATTCTTGAAAAGAATCCTTATGAGTTGTGTAAGGGGAGAAAATCCAACAACTCATGTTTTCATCTATCTAGATGTTCATGTTGTATTCTGGGTAAGAAAAGGTAATATAAACAAAGTTGATTCTAAAGCCCATAAGCATATTATGTTAAGATACTCATAACACTCCAAAGGCTATAGAGTATACAATACAGAAACACGTATTATGGAAGAATCAATTAAAGTTACAATTGGAAATAAGATTGACTTAGAAAAGTCAAAGTTTTTTTAGAGTTTTGCATGTCTAGAGATAACATATGTAGGTTCTGAAGAAAATGTTTCTGATGAAAAGCGAGTCATAAATAAAGACATAAAAAAAGCATATGATTATCCATCAGTTCAGAAAAGGAAAAGGCAAAGACAAACTACTTCTGAAAATTTGATTCTAGGAGATAAAGCTTGTAACACCCCAATTCTACCCAACAATATAATGTAAATCAGAGTTATAAAAATTATGCAACTGAATCAGGATGCCACAAATTCAACTTAAAAACCATTGCATTAAACATGGATACATAACACTTTAAAACTTTGGATGAACCAACATCAAAATAAGTTAATCTTTTAAATCAACAACTTGAAAAACTACGCAGCAAAATCATAATAACATCTTTATCCAATGTTAAAGAAACTTCTGAAATAACAAATACTTAACAACAATCAACTTAAAGTTCAACAACTGAAATATGAAAAACACTAAGCAACTAGCGTTCATCCCCTCGAGTGTTACGTATCAGAGCAATGACACCGACTCGAACTACTGAAGGTCAACCGCCTTCACTCTGGATTACCTGCACATTACCAACATAAGGGTAACATTCAAACAAAAGGGGTGAGATATCGAACATTATAATGGAACATATGATAAATATTACACTAGAATCAGTTCATGCAAAATCACCACTTCACAACTTACAAACCACAACAGGCTATTAACAAAATACAACAATTAATTCATCAACACAGCAGCTCAATCATACTGCTTGGAATGTGACTCAATACAATGCAAATGCATGTGGTACCATTGGAGCAGAACTCCCATCTTAAAAACAGAGCATAACTCCCATCATAACAATTGCCAATTAATAGAGGAATCAACAAGGCATAAGCCTTCTTCGCAGTTTTCCAATCCAGGCCATCATAGAGTATGCAAATGTATGTGACTCAATGAATGCACTATCACATACTCACAATAATCATCATCCATCGCAAGGAATAAGCCCACATCACCATTATTACCAGTAAATAGAGGTAATTCATCATCATGTAAAACTCCCTGCAACTTCACATTATAAACAAGAATTCACAACAACAATCACAACAATACAACATCTTAACATAAGTCAACATTTTCCATAAGCCTATCACATCAATCAACGATTAAATCATTAACATAATTAAATAATAACTTAATATAATTTGCTCAGCACGGTTAACGACTAAAACGCAACATATACAGGCAAAAGGGATATGGAACTACGTGCTCCTAGACATGCATAACAACTAGAACAACATAACAACTAATATATACTCCTCGACACGCACTGAGTAAACAGGGAAACGACCAACCTATGCTCCTCGACACGTCCTGCAACCTAATTCTGCTCGAAAAATCCAATGTATCATTCCTCGACACGCCTCGCAGCCTAAAACGCTGCTCGGTACCTACCGCTTCAGTATCCTCCCCGACCATTAATTCGACCAACAACATAGTCACGATACAACGTCTTAATGACCACACCATTATAATTCATAACTTCTGACCAACCGCTCGGAATAACACAGTAATAGGAAACTATATTCCTATCGACAAATTCATCAACATACAAGACCAACTACAACAATAATTCCTAACATCGTAATGTCCAAACCCTCATGACGACCACAACAACCTAACAACCACAACAACGGGTAATAATCTACACTAACCTACTCATCGATGAAACCAGACAGTCACACAGATACACAAAATGCCACAACACACAACCAGGAAACTTCCTAAAACGGATTTATTAAACAGTCTTACAGTTCTTCCCAACGTCAACAACAGGAATAAACGAGCAACTTCGATAGCAATTCAGAAACATCCACGCACAAAAATCATAAAATGACCAATTCCCACGTAATACACATCATAAGTCCCATTATAAGGTCAGAACCCCACCCTTACCTGGATTAAAAGTCGCTCAACCAAAGTCTCTAGTCGACGGCTTTGCTTCGCTCTGCTCGACACTGGGCAACTTGCTTTCCTCTCCGTGCAACTCTGCCAGACAACATACAGAAACCCTTATTCTCCAACTAAAACAATTCCTTATGTCAGCTTAGCCTTATATAACAATCCTCTTGGGCCTAACCTACACCCTGACTTTACTACTTCTAACCAATAACATAAGTCCAACATTATTTCATATATTCCCTTTAATTCCACATTATAATTATTACTAATCACTAATTAATTAATTAATAATAATCCAACAACTTATACCAATAATTCTCAACATCTCTCAACTTCATAAATAATCCAAAAATAATTTAATTAAATAAATGATTAAATTAATTTACGGGCGTTACAACTCCTCCCAACTTAGAATATTTTCGTCCTCGAAGATTTACCTCATTCAAGTAACTCAGGATAGGAGTCCTGCATCTTGCTTTCCAATTCCCAAGTCATGCTTTCTCCGGCAGCTCCTAACCATACTACTTTCACCAAAGCAATATCCTCGCCTCTCAGAGACTTCGTTTCAGATCCGCGATTCTAACAGGCATCATCTCAACAGTAAGATTATCTCGTACTTGCACATCATCCATATGAATCACATAAGATGAATCTGAAATATACTTCCGGAGCTGTGACACATGAAACACATCATTTAAATTCGAAAGATTAGGCGGTAAACCCACTCTATAAGCCATATTACCAACTCTTTCTGAAATCTGATATGGACCAATAAAATGAGAAGTGGGCTTTTTAGACTTCAATGCTCGCCAACACCAGTTACAGGTGTAACTCTCAAACACATGGTAACCTGCTTGAAATTCTAAATCTTTCCTTTGCTTGTCATGATAACTCTTTTGTCTACTTTGGGAAGCTTTCATCTTTTCCGAATCATCTTCACCTTCTCAGTAGTCTCACGAACAAGTTCAGGTCTAAGCACTACCCTTTCTCCAGATTCATGCCAACATAAAGGAGTTCTACATCTCCGACCATACAACACTTCAAAAGGTGCCATCCCAATACTAGAATGGTAACTATTATTATAAGTGAACTCTATTAATGGAAGATAAGTATCCTACGAACCTCCCTGCTCCAGAACACATGCTCTCAACAAATCCTCCAACAATTGAATAATCCTTTCTGTATGACCATCCGTCTGAGGATGATACACCGATATCAACCTCAACTTAGACCCTAACGCCTCTTAAAAACTCTTCCAAAAATCAGAAGTAAACCTCGGATCTCTATCCGACACAATGCACAAAGGAAAATCATGCAGCTTCACAATTACACTAGTGTAAATCTCCGCCAACTTTGACACTGGAAGACTGATTTTAATAGGAATAAAATGAGCCGACTTCATAAACCTATCAAAAATCACCCAAATTGAATCATGTACTCTTAAAGTATTAGGTAACCCCGTCACAAAATTAATTAAAATGCTATCCCATTTCCATTCTGGAACATCTAACGGTTGCATCAACCCTGCAGGCTTTTGATGTTACACTTTCGACTTCTGACAAGTCAAACATGCGTACACAAATCGAGCCACATCACTCTTCCCCCCAGGCCACCAAAACAAATTCTTCAAATCTGGATACATCTTTGTAGCTCCTGGATGAATACTCATCTTGCTTCTATGACTTTCTTCAAGGATCACTTTCTTAATCTCCACATCATCAAGAATACAAATCCGATTACGAAATCTCAACACATCTTGTGCATCCAACTTAAAATCACTATTCTCAGACTGATCGATCCCAACCATCGAATCTACCAGCTTCACATCTAACTTCTGAGCTTCTCTGATACTATCTAAAAATTCATTATTAATCTTAAACATTCCCTACATAACACTCTGTGGTGTCACTTCTCAAACTAAGCTCATATCTCTGAACTGTTCAATTAATTCTAACTCTTTAACCATCATTGCTGACATATGTAAAGTCTTTCAACTCAACGCATCAGCTACCACATTTGCTTTTCCTGGATGATAATTCAAACTGAAATCATAATCCTTTAACAACTCAAACCATCTTCATTGTCTCATATTCAATTCCTTCTGATCAAATAGATACTTTAAGCTCTTATGGTCAATAAACACTTCAAATCTAGAACCATAAAGATAATGCCTCCAAATTTTCAACACAAAAACAATTGCAGCAAGTTCTAAATCATGCGTAGGATAGTTCTTCTCATGAGTCCTCAACTGTCTTGACGCATTAGTAACTACCTTATCATTCTGAAAAAACACACCTCCTAAGCCCATCTTAGAAGCATCACAATATACCACAAAAGGCTCTCTTGGATTAGGTAACCTCAAAATTGGAGCCGACGTCAACCTCTTCTTTAATTCTGTAAAACTTCCTTCACATTGAATGTCCCACACAAAAGCTCTACCTTTACAAGTCAACTTATTCAACAGAAGTGCCAACTTAGAAAAACCTTCGATAAACCTCTTATAATAACCAGCTAATCCCAAAAATCTTCTAATCTAGGTAGCCGACTTTGGAGTATCACATTGCAACACAACATCTACTTTTGATGGGTTTACAACAATGCCACTACCTGAGATTACATGACCAAGAAAACTAACCTCCCTTAACCAAAATTCACACTTAGACAGCTTTGCATACAACTTCTTCTCTTTCAAAACTTGAAATACTATTCTTAAGTGTTCTGCATGCTTTTCTTCTGACTTAGAGTAAATCAAGATATCATCAATGAACACCACTACAAATTGATCCAAATAAGTATGAAAGATGAGATTCATGTATTCCATGAATACTCCCGGTGCATTGGTAACACCGAAAGGCGTCACTGAATACTCATAGTGTCCATAACGCATTTTGAAAGTCGTATTTTAAATATCTCCATCCTTCACTTTAATCTGATGATATCCCGACCTCAAATCAATCTTACTAAACACACGAGCATCCACCAACGGATCCACCAAATCATCTATCCTTGGAAGCGGATACTTGTTCTTAATCATCACTTTATTCAACTGTCTATAATCAACACAATGCCTCATACTTCCATCTTTCTTCTTTACTAACAATACTGGAGCTCCCCACGGTGATACACTTGGCCTCACAAACTTCTTTTCAAGTAACTCTTCCAATTGCTTCTTTAATTCTGAAAATGCAGATGCAGATATCCTGTATGGTGCCATAGACACAAGTCTGGTACCAGGTACAAGATCAATAGAAAATTCAACTCCTCTCTCTGGCGGTACATCGGGAATTTCATCATGGAAAACTTCAGGAAATTTATGCACCACCTGCAATTCCTCAATTATAGCTTGATTCTCGACAGATAGCGACACCATCAACGAAAACATTTGCGCTTCTTCTTGCAATAACTTCCTCAACTGTCTAGCAGACAACAGACTATCTTCCTCTTCCTCAGGAGTAGAAAACCTCACAAACTTTTTATAACAGTTAATATGAACATAGTTATGCTCTAACCAGTTCATACCCAAAATCACATCCAACCCTCTTAAAGGTAAACAAGCCAAATCAACAGCAAAGTCTCTGTCAAAGATTGACAAAGGAAACTTTAAACACACAAAAGAAGTAGTCACCGACCCCTTGGCTGGAGTGTCGGCGACCATCTCTCCATTCATAGAAGATAACATAAGACCCAATCTTTCAACATAATTAGCAACAATAAAGTAATGAGTAGCACCGATATCAATAATAGTAATTAAAGGAGTACTATTAATGAAACATGTACCTCTAATGAGTCTGTCCTCAGTAGCTGCCTGATCCTCAACCAAAGCGAACACTTTACCACTGGTTTGCGCCTTCTTTGGTTTATAACACTGTCTACCAATGTGTCCTTCTTCACCATAATTGAAATAAATCACCTCCTTATGCTTGCACTCAGACACAACATGTCCAGTCTTACCACAATGGAAACTGAAGATGTGAAAAACACAAGAAGGGGGGTTGAATTGTAAAACTTAAAACAAATGCTTAGACAACACTGTATTTTTATCCTGGTTCGTTTAATCTCAAACTACTCCAGTCCAACCGTCAAGGTGATTTCACCTCTCTCCAACGAGGTCTTAATCCACTATATTCAAAGGATTACACAGCTACTTTAACAACTGTTAAAGCCTTCTTGAGTATAACCACAAACCGATTTATCTCAAGGAATTCTCTTACAAATAATTGAACAATGATGTGTTTAACGTTTTCTAATAAAACAATATATCACAACTGTGATAATACACAATTTAAGCTTAGAGTAAAACTGAATTGCTAAAGCATTTGAGTAAGCGTGGTTTTAGAGGCTTAGCAAATTATGAGTGCATGCGTGTGACTTTTCTCACACAGACTTGTTTATATAGGCAAGGCAAAGATACATTGACCATAAAGCCATTTTAATGATAATAACGCACTTTCCTTATTGAGAAGATCTTGTCTTGAAGAGAGCCGTTAGCATATAATTCTGTCTTGAATACTTAGTAACGCTTCAGAGTCTTCTCTGCTTATGATAGCGCTTCAGAGTGTTCTGCCTTAACTTATGATGACGCTTCTAAATGCTGATGACTTGGTAAAGATATTTGATCAGAGTCAGAGTGTATATGTTTATGCGCAGATTTTGGTCATCAAGCTTCAGCGTATGTTCTGGTAGCTTCAGAATATAGCACATGTTACTGATCTTCTGATGCTGACATAATGCTGATCTTCTGATGCTGATGCTGATTCCATCAGAACTTCTGTATATACAAAACATAATTTTAAGAAGCATATTTGTCTTATATATAAATCTTTGAATTTATTTATTCTTTGTATTTTGTTATCATCAAAACTCTAATTAAGGGTTGTAGAATCAAACTATGTTCTAACAATCTCCCCCTTTTTGATGATGACAAAAACCAGATTTTTTCAATTAAAAATAAAGAATAAAAAATATAGAATTAAGAAGAGAAAACTCCCCCTGAGTTGATTACTTCCCTTTAATTCCATGAGTCTTTGAGCATCAGAACTTTACTGTATCTTTCCTCAGAGTTTTGTACCTGTTCAAGCTTTTCAGAAGATAAAAATTTAAATAGATCAGAATGTTTGAGACTTATGTCTCAGTAATCCGTTATTGAAAAATATCATTCTTTCTCCCTCTTTTTGTCAGTTATCAAAAAGAAAAAATAATCAGAGCCAAAATGCATTAATATTAAACACCAGAAGCAATGATAAGTTCAAAGCAATGTAAAAATATTACAGATAAACAAGTTATAAAAACAAGGAAATTCTAAGAGGGAGGAGGAAGACGTGTGAATAAAGCCTCCAACATGCTCTTGATCTGGGTGTTAGTTTCCCGTTGCTGGGTTAGCATGCTCTTGATTTCATCAATTTTGTTGTCCTGTTTATCCATTCTTTCATTCATCAATATATCAGATCTTTTCAGGTCTTCTAGAGTCTGCCTGTTAAGGGAGAAAGCTTGAGGATCTTCAGAAACAGGATGCTTCTCAAAGCTTTCTGCAATGTCTTCTTCTTGACTCAGTTCTTCAGCAAGAACCATCTGCTCTGGAGTATTAGTCAGAACCTTGGATGCTGGACGATGTTCAGACCAGGGAGCAATGTCCAGAGGGAGAACTTCTTCCTTAAGCAGCTTGCTTAGAACTGGACCTTCAATTTCTTTCAGCAGATTGCTAAAGTTCTGTTGAGCTTGTCCGTAGCTCTGTTCTTGCAACTTATAAGTTTCAGAGCATACCCATCTTCTGAACTTTGTCCAAAGGTAGTCTGATGCAGCAGGATCAACCAGCTCAAGACTAGCTTGTTTTAGATAAGTGATCCACTTATGTACTTCTGTTTCAAATGTCAATAAGCTGGTACCAACATCTGGATGTTTTGGTTTTGGGATAGCTGTTTTGTGGGTTATGGCAGCAAGACATTCAAAAACTGTTAAGTCAATGACAGTCTTGATGTTGTCTTCTGGATTGTTCTTTGGTGAGGGAGTGGGAGAGTCAGGAATTATGATCGGACTTGATGGGGTGTTTGGTGGATTCGATTCTGGTGAAGAGGGAAGTTGGGGAAAATTCACAATGGTACCAAGGGGCATATGAATGGCCAGAGGTTCAGTGATTCCAGGAATGGGAATGGTATCAGAATCAACAGTTTGGTTTGGTTCTGGTTCACAGGATTCAGAGGGTTGAGCCTCAGAAGTTTGAACTTCTGGGTGAGATAGTTCAGGTTGAGGAGAAGGTGGATTAATTTATGGTTGAGGAGATGAAGGTAGTGGGATTTCTGGTTGTGGAGAGAGAGGAATTTCTGGTTGTGTTTCTGTGGTGGTTTCAGGGTTTGGATTTTCTGGTATGGGAGCAGAAGTATGTTGGTCTATATCAGATAGAACTTTTGCAAGTTCTTGTTGGGTTGCTTCAATATTTGGATTTTGAGGTTGGGAGCGAGATCTTCTAAGAGTTAATGATTCAGAGGGGTCAAAGTCAATGTCAAAGTAATCAAAAGTTTGTGGTGTGGGGTTTTCAGATTGAGTGGGAATTGGTATAGATGTTGATACAGAAATTGAATCTAAAACATTTACAGAAGAAAGATTACCTCTGTTTTTAGGAGTCTGCTGAGATGATCCTTCTGCTACAACTTTCCTTTTCTTGGTTTTCTTCAGAACAACTTCTGGAGCCTTCTGCTGCAGATCCTGAATGTTCAAATTTGGTGTTGTCCCATCCGCCTTGCAAGCATCCAGATATCTGACTATTATATCTGGTTTAGAATCAATTTCTGAGAACAGAGGAAAGTTATCCAGAGGGACTCTTCTACTGGAGATTGCTGCAAAAGGAGTGACGTTGGGTTCCTTCTTGATGTTCTCAATCAACTTCATATTCTTCAGATTCTTTGCATTCAGTTGTTTGCCAACAGTAGCTTCCAAGGAGCTGATTTCCTGAGCCTCTGTAAGATGACCAATCAGCTTATTCTCTGTTAGAATATCTGATATAAGTCTTCCTAGGGGTATCCAGTCCCTTTTTGTGCGCTTCTCTTCTCTGGTTTCCTTGACACTAGTCCTTAGATGGTTAAACAACAGATGAGCCAGATTTACCTTAACCTTCTGGGAGATGAAATAGATCAGAAATTGTTGATCAATGTTAATGTAGTCAGGAGAGCTGGTAGGCTTCCTGTGGTTTATGCATCCCAAAATGATCTTGGCCCATATTCTGTGATGATCTTTTAAATCCCTTATCTTGCTGGAGGGAATCCCCAGAGTGAAGATTTCTCTAGCAATTAGGGCAACATCAGCGCATCTTTCAGCCATGTCAATGCAACGAACACCACCACCACTGTAGCCTATTAATATTGAAACGAGGTCCTCAATAATCACTATCTTCTTCCCCATAATGTATGAAGTAACTTGATGGTTGGAAGATGAAGCATGAATCTAAAACTCCTTTACTAGAATTGGGAATGTTGGACCCACCAGATGGTCAAATATTTTTCCCAGCCTTGAGCTTTAACCTCTTCAGAGAGATCAAACCCATTCTCTTGAAGACTGTTGAAATCCACGATCAATTCTGACAGAACTTTTAGATTTTTGATTGGTGTGAGAAGCGTTCTGTAGGGTTCTTCATACTGTTCAGAGGAAACTCTTTTCTGAGAACTGGAAGTGGGGATGCTTGAGGAAGCCATGTTCACACGAAGGTTTTGAAGAAATTGAAAGGGTCTTTTGAGAAAGTAAGCAAACGAAATCAGTAAGATTGAGAGAAAATGAAAGTGAAGGTAAAAGAGTGTAAATGGTGAGAAATGGGTTTAAATAGATTTCTAAACAATTTTGAAAACATAAATGGTAAGAGAGAGAAATTAAATATAATGATTATTAGCATTTAATGATAGCTGATTTTAGGGGATTCAGAAAGATATTGGAACGGTTACCCATGACATGTGTCTCAATGCAACCAATCAACGCTTTTGTCCTTTCAAAAACGTGAACGCGTGTTCAGCCTCAGAAATAGCTGATGACTGGATGACACTTGTTTTCTTGAGTGAACAACACATTTCTATCCTTGATTGTGATAGGTTATGATATAATATGTACTTCTAAAGATCTGAAGAAAGATTGATCAGTAGTTCACGAAAAATAAACAAAGTTCTGAAGGTTAAGATATGGAATCAAAACAATTTTATTCTGGACAGAGCTTCATGCTGAGATGTTTCAGAATGAAGTTGAACCTATCTTCAGAAAGAGGTTTTGTAAAGATATCAGCCCATTGATGGTCTGTGTTAATAAATTTTAAATTTAGAACCCCTTTCTGAATATAGTCCCTAATAAAATGATGTTTTATTTCTATATGCTTAGCCCTAGAATGCAAAATAGGATTTTTACTTAGGCAAATAGCAGAAGTATTGTCACAGAGGATAGGAATGTTACTCTCAAATATCTGGAAGTCCTCAAGTTGACTTTTCATCCAGAGCATTTGTGTACTGCATCCAGCTGCTGCTATGTATTCAGCTTCTGCTGTTGATAGAGCAATTGTGGATTGTCTTTTGGTGGACCATGAGATTAGATTTTCTCCCAAAAACTGGCAGCTTCCAGAAGTGATTTTACGTTCTACTCTGTCTCCAGCGAAATCAGCATCACAATATCCTATTAAACTGTAATCACTTGATTTTCTATAAAACAAACCCAGATTAGTTGTACCTTTCAGATACTTGAAAATTCGCTTAACTGCTGTTAAGTGAGATTCTCTAGGATCTGATTGGAATCTAGCACAAATTCAAACACTGAATAGAATGTTAGGCCTTGAGGCCGTCAGATAGAGAAGAGAACCAATCATACCTCTGTAGACCTTCTGTTCTACCTTTTTACTTACCTCTTCTCTTTCTAGAATGCACGTGGGATGCATTGGAATCTTTGATGGCTTACATTCTGAGAGATCAAATTTCTTCAGAAGTTCTTTGACATATTTGCTCTGATGAATGTAAGTTCCTTCTGGGGTTTGATTAATCTGAATTCCCAGAAAGAATTTTAGTTCCCCCATTAGGCTCATCTCAAATTCTGCCTGCATACATTTAACAAACGTTCTTCCCAGAGAGGGTTTAGTGGATCCAAATATGATGTCATCAACATAAATCTGACATACTAAAATGTCATTCTTAACTGTCTTACAGAATAAGGTTGTGTCCACTTTCCCTCTGGTGAATTCCTTTTCTAACAGGAAGTTACTTAGTCTTTCATACCAAGCTCTGGGAGCTTGTTTCAGACCATATAGTGACTTCTTTAGTTTGAAAATATATTCTGGATTTTTGGAACTTTCAAAACCAGGGGGTTGGTGCACATATACCTCTTCTTCTATATATCCATTTAAGAATGCACTCTTAACATCCATCTGATACAAAGTGATGCCTTTATTAATAGCAAATGAAATTAAGAGTCTGATAGATCCTAACCTGGCGACTGGAGCAAAGGTTTCTGTATAGTCTATCCCCTCTTACTGACTATAACCTTGTGCTACCAGTCGTTCTTTGTTTCTGATGACTTCACCTTATTCATTCAGTTTGTTTCTGAACACCAATTTTGTTCCAATGACGTTGTATCCTTTTGGTTTAGGAACTAGATCCCATACGTCATTTCTTGTGAATTGATTTAGCTCCTCTTGCATTGCTAGAATCCAGTCATTGTCCAGAAGTGCTTCATCAATTGTTGTTGGTTCAATTATAGAAACTAGTCCCATGAGGGATTCTTCATAGTTTCTGAAGCTAGATCTTGTTCTGATTGGATCTTCCTTTCTTCCTAGGATTGTTTCTTCTGGGTGATCCATGCTGCTTCTGGATGGTCTTTTCTGGAGTTGATCAGAAGGTGCTGGATTGCTTGCAGTGCCTCTTTCTGATGTTGATGGAGTGTCTCTGTTGAGAGCTTCTGATGATTTGTCTTTAGTACCTATGAGTTCAACTTCCATACCTTCAAGGAATTCATTCTGCTTTGACTTTTGAGAGTCAAGCTTATCATCAAAACGAACACTGGTTGACTCCTCCACAATCTGAGTTTCTGTATTGTATACTCTGTACCCTCTTGAGCGTTCAGAGTATCCTAACATAATACACTTTTGTGCTTTAGAGTCAAACTTGTTCAAATAATTTTTTGTATTCAGGATAAAACATGTACATCCAAATGGATGAAAATAGGAAATGTTGGGCTTTCTGTTCTTCCACAATTCATATGGAGTCTTTTCCAGAATAGGTCTTATGGAGATTCTATTCTGAATGTAACACGTTGTGTTTATTGCCTCTGCCCAGAAGATCTTAGCAACGTTAGTCTCGTTGATCATGGTTCTGGCCATTTCTTGCAATGTTCTTGGTTGCAGAAGGTGACAAACACAGAGTGTGACTCGTCCTTGTGTCTTAAGAACTTTACCCATGTCCATCTGCTATAGTCATCTACGATTACTAACCCATACTTCTTGCCACTGACTGAAGCAGTTTTAGCTGGTCCAAATAAGTCAATGTGCAGAAGTTCTAATGGCTTGGAGGTGGAAACAACGTTTTTGGATTTGAAAGCTGGTTTTGCAAACTTGCCTTTCTGACATGCTTCACACAGAGCATCTGAATTAAACTTCAGGTTAGGAAGTCCTCTGACCAGATTGAGTTTGTTAATTTGAGATATTATTCTCATACTAACATGTCCCAATCTTCTGTGCCAGATCCATTGCTCGTTGTTAACAGACAGAAGACACTTTACATTCTGACTTTTTAGTTCAGAAAGTTTTATTTTATAAATGTTGTTTTTCCTCTTTCCATTAAATAGGATAGTCCCGTCTTTCTGACTAACAGCTTTGCATGAATTTTGATTGAAGATTATATCATAACCGTTATCACTTAATTGCCTTATGGATAACAGATTATGGATTAATCCATCAACTAGTAAAACATTACTTATAGAGGGAAGATTTCCATTACCTACTGTTCTAGAGCCAATGATCTTTCCTCTCTGATTGCCTCCAAAGCCTACGTGGCTTCCAGGCTTAAGTTCCAGGCTTTGGAATATATGCCTTCTTCCCGTCATGTGTCGTGAGCAGCCAGAGTCCAGGTACCATGATTGGTGTTTTTGCTTTGCTACTAAAGATATCTGCCACATGTATTATTTTATCCTTAGGTACCGACATTTTCTTGGGTCCTGATTTGTTAGTTTTACCAAAACTCTGGTTGAATTTTGGTTTGATAGAGTAATCACTACTTGTATATTTTATGTCATGTGTGTGCCCATATATAAAGTGTGAATCAAGTGGAGTACGTTTTATAACTAAATCCATGGCATTTTTTGGTGTAGGTACCTTACCTTGATATCCTATCCCTTTTCTGCCATTCCTGCTAACTCCATAGATCATTGAAGCCATTTTGCTTCTGTCTATGTTTTTAGCTAGAAACTTCTGAAAGCTGTGATCATACTCCTTGATGATCTCATCAGCATTGCTGGGAGTTTCAGGGATTGTTTCCTTCTGAGAGTTTTGCAATTGGTTTTCTAATTTTGAAATTTTATCTTTTAACTCAGAATTCTTCAATTTGAGACTCTCAGTCTTATCAGAGTCAGAAGAAAGATTCCTTTTCAGGTTTCTGAATTTGACTCTGATCTGCTGATACCTTTCCAGAATTTCATTAAGGCTTTCAGCTAGTTCAGCCTTAGTAAAGTTTATAGTAAAGTTAGGGAATACCTCTTCTGTATCTGATTCAGATTCTGACTCAGAAGCTTCACTGTCTTCTGTTATGTTTGCCATGAGAGCTATGTTTGCTCTTTCATCATCTGATTCTGAGTCAGCTTCAGATGTGTCAGAATCATCCCATGTAGCCATGAGACTTTTCTTCTTTTCCTTGCCAAACTTCTTTTTGGGCTTTTCCTTCTGAAGCTTTGGGAAATCACTTTTGTAGTGCCCTTGCTCGTTACATTCATAGCAGATGATGTCTTTGTTGTTTGGCTTTCTGTTTCCTGAAGAACCTTAAGATCTTCTGTGTCCAGAGGAGGATTCTGACCTTCTATATCTGGAGAAAGATTCATTCTGATTTTCTGATCTTCTGGGATTCCTGAACTTTCTTTGCCTCTTCTTCCACAATTGGTTTTAAAGCTAATGGCTTACCTTGCTTTTGAGGTTCATCTGCTTCTAGCTCTATCTCGTGACTTCTGAGGGAGCTGACAAGTTCCTCCAGAGAGATTTTGTTGAGATCCTTGGCTAGCTTAAGAGTTGTGACCATTGGCCTCCATTGTTTTGGCAAGCTTTTGATGATCTTCTTAACGTGATCAGCAGTAGAATATCCTTTGTCAAGAACTTTTAGACCAGCAACAAGAATTTGAAATCTTGAAAACATAGTTTCTATTGATTCACTCTCTTCCATCTTGAATGCCTCATACTTATGAATGAGTGAAAGGGCTTTGGTTTCTTTGACTTGAATGTTGCCTTCATGCGTCATTCTCAGAGAGTCAAACATATTCTTTACAGTGTCTCTGTTTGATATCTTTTCATATTCTGAATAGGAGATGGCGCTGAGAAGAATTGTTCTGGCCTTGTGATGATTTCTGAACTCACGCTTTTGCTGATCAGACATCGTTTTCCTGTCAATCTTCTGATCACTTCCATCCACTGGGTGCGTGTATCCATCAGTCACCATGTCCCACAGATCAGCATCATGGGCCAGAAAGAAACTCTCAATTCTGTCTTTCCAGTAGTCAAAGTTCTCTCCATCAAAGACTGGAGGTTTGCCACTGAATCTGTCTCTTTCTTCACTGTTGTCATTGCTGATGTTTTGATTTGGTCCTGCCATGTGTTTTTCTGACGCTGGATCTTGTACTGACACGGTTAAGTGTTATAAGCTCAGAACCAGGCGCTCTGATACCAATTGAAGATGTGAAAAACACAAGAAGGGGGGTTGAATTGTAAAACTTAAAACAAATGCTTAGACAACACTATATTTTTATCCTGGTTCATTTGATCTCAAACTACTCCAGTCCACCCGTCAAGGTGATTTCGCCTCTCTCCAACGAGGTCTTAATCCACTATATTCAAAGGATTACGCAGCTACTTTAACAACTGTTAAAGCCTTCTCGAGTATAACCACAAACCGATTTATCTTAAGGAATTCTCTTACAAATAATTTAACAATGATGTGTTTAACGTTTTCTAATAAAACAATATATCACAACTGTGATAATACACAATTTAAGCTTAGAGTAAAACTGAATTGCTAAAGCGTTTGAGTAAGCGTGGTTTTAGAGGCTTAGCAAATTATGAGTGCATGCGTGTGACTTTTCTCACACAGACTTGTTTATATAGGAAAGGCAAAGATACGTTGACCATAAAGCCATTTTAATGATAATAACGCACTTTCCTTATTGAGAAGATCTTGTCTTGAAGAGAGCCGTTAGCATATAATTCTGTCTTGAATACTTAGTAACGCTTCAGAGTCTTCTCTGCTTATGATAGCGCTTCAGAGTGTTCTGCCTTAACTTATGATGACGCTTCTGAGTGCTGATGACTTGGTAAAGATCTTTGATCAGAGTCAGAGTGTATATGTTTATGCGTAGATTCTGGTCATCAAGCTTCAGCGTATGTTCTGGTAGCTTCAGCGTATAGCACATGTTACTGATCTTCTGATGCTGACATAATGCTGATCTTCTGATGCTGATGCTGATTCCATCAAAACTTCTGTATATACAAAACATAATTTTAAGAAGCATATTTGTCTTATATATAAATCTTTAAATTTATTTATTCTTTGTATTTTGTTATCATCAAAACTCTAATTAAGGGTTGTAGAATCAAACTATGTTCTAACAGAAACACCTCTTCACCTCAACAACAAACACATTACTCTTATGCCCAAGTTTTCCACATTTGAAACAAATCACACCAGCAGGAGCATCTCCCCCACTAGTCCTCTGACCTTGAGCAACTTTCTGTTTACCCTTACCAACTGGGGCATCATAAGGCTTACCACGATTCTGTTGGTGCTTACCCCTCTTCTCACTGATAATCTTGTAATGAGCATTAGTATCCTCTTCATAAATCCTGTAACTATCAATCAAATCAGCAAAGACACGGATCTTCTGGTATCCAACTGCCTTTTTGATCTCTAGGCGCAACCCATTCTCAAAATTGATACACTTAGAAAACTTAGCATTTGCCCCACTATAGTGCGGATAAAACTTAGCTAACTCAACAAACTTTACAACATACTCTACAACTGACATACTCCCTTGCTTCACCTCAAGGAATTCAATTTCCTTCTTACCACGAATATCTTCAGGGAAATACTTCCTCAGAAATTCTCTACAGAACACAGCCAAAGTGACAATTTCACCACCGCCTCTAACCTTTGACACATATCTTGCCACCAGTCATCAGCCTCGACTGCTAGCATATGAGTACCATTTCGAACCTTCTGCGCTGGAGTGCAGTTCATCACATAGAAGATTCTCTTAATATCTTTCAACAAATCCAACGCTCCGTCAGGATCATAATTTCCCTTGAACGTAGGCGGATTCTCCCCCTGGAAAGTCGCCAAACTATGAGATCCAACATTCCCGTCAACATTCGACTGATTCTCCATAGCATGCGCCATTGCTTCTAAAGTAGCAGCAAGTTCAGCATTATTCCTTCCAGCCATATCAACTTATCACTACAACAAAAACAATGGTTAGAACTTAAATTAACAATACTCGATTGTTAAGCAACCTACGACTCGAGAACTTAGTCGAATGAACCAACTTTGCTCTGATACCAACTTCGTAACACCCCAATTCTACCCGATAATATAATCTAAATTAGAGTTATAAAAATTATGCAAATGAATCAGGATGCCACAAATTCAACTTAAAAACCATTGCATTCAACATGGATACATAACACTTTAAAACTTTGGATCAACCAACATCAAAATAAGTTAATCTTTTAAATCAACAACTTGAACAACTACGCAGCGAAATCGTAATAACATCTTTATCCAACATGGAAGCAACTTCTAAAATAATAAGTACTTAACAACAATCAACTTAAAGTTCAACAACTGAAATAACAAATACTAAAGCAACTAGCGTTCACCCCCCGGGTGTTACATATCAGAGCAATGACACCGACTCGAACTACTGAAGGTCAACCGCCTTCACTCTGGATTACCTACACGTTACCAACATAAGGGTAACATTTAAAAAGAAGGGGTGAGATATCTCATATTATAATAGAACGTATGATAAATAATACACTAGAATCAGTTCATGCAAAATCACCACTTCACAACTTATAAACCACAACAATCACAACAGGCTATCAACAAAATACAATAATTAATTCATCAACACAACAACTTAATCATACTACTTGGAATGTGACTCAATACTATGCGAATGCATGTGGTACCGTTGGAGCAGAACTCCCATCTTAAAAACATAGCAGAACTCCCATCATAATAATTGCCAATTAATAGAGGCAAAAGCCTTCTTCACAGTTTGCCAATCCAGACCATCACAGAGTATGAAAATGTATGTGACTCAATGAATTCACTATCACATGCTCACAACAATCATCATCCATCGTAAGGCATAAGCCCACATCACCATTATTACCAGTAAATAGAGGTAATTCATTATCATGTAAAACTCCCTGCAACTTTTCATTATCAACAAGAATTTACAACAACAATCACAACAACACAACATCTTAACATAAGTCAACATTGGCCATAAGCCTATCGCATCAATCAATGATTAAATCATTAACATGATTAACAGCAACTTAACATAATTCACTTAGCACGGTTAACGACCAAAATGCAACATATACGGGAAAAAGGGGTAGGGAACTATGTGCCCCTCGACATGCATAACAACTAGGACAACATAACAACTAATATATACTCCTCGACACGCATTGAGAAAATAGGGCAACGACCGACCTATCCTCCTCGACATGTCCTGCAACCTAATTCTGCTCAAAAAATCCAAGGCATCATTCCCCGACACGCCTCACAGCCTAAAACACCGCTAGGTACCTATCACTTCAGTATCCTCCCCGACCACTAATTCAACCAATAATACAGTCACGATACAACTTCTTAAAGATCACACCACTATAATTCATAACTTCCGGCCAATCTCTCAGAATAACACAGTAATGAGCAACTATATTCCTATCGACAGATTCATCAACATAAAAGACCGACTACAACAATAATTCCTAACATCGTAACGACCATACCCTCATGACGACCACGACAACCTAACAACCATAACAATGGGTAACAATCTACACTGACCTACTCATCGGTTAAACTGGACAGTCACGCAGATACACAAAACGTCCACAACACACAACCGAGCAACTTCCTAAACGGATTCATTAAACGGTCTTACAGTTCTTCCCAACGACCACAACATGAATAAACGAGCAACTTCGATAGCAATTCAGAAACATCCACACACAATAATCATAAAACGACCAATTCCCACGTAATACACATCATAAGTCCCATTATAAGGTTAGAACCCCACCCTTACCTGGATTGAAAGTCGCTCAACCAAAGTCTCTAGCTGACGGCTTTTCTTCACTCTGATCAACACCGGGAAGCTTACTTCCCTCTCCGTGTAACTCTTCCGAGCAACGTACAGAAACCCTTATTCTCCAACTAAAAAAATTCCTTATGTCAGCTTAGACTTATATAACAATCCTCTTGGGCCTAACCTACACCCCCATTTTACTACTTCTAACCAATAGCATAAGTCCAAGATTATTTCATATATTCCCTTTAATTCCATATTATAATTATTATTAATCACTAATTAATTAATTAATTAATAATAATCCAACAACTTATACCAATAATTCTCAACATCTCGTAACTTCACAAATATCCAAAAATAATTTAATTAAATAAATGATTAAATTAATTTACGGGTGTTACAAAGCTCAACCAATTGTTAGAACAAGATCCACCTGTAAACAATCTGAAGAATCACTTCTGGAATTGGTATCTGTAATAGAACCAACTTCATGTGATAAAACACTTGAGGAAAATGGATGGATTCTTGATATACAAGAAAAGAAAAATATGTCCTCCAAAAATGATGTTTTGGATAAAGAGTCCAAACTAAATGAAACTCACGTTGTTGCAACCAAGTGAGTCATCCGAAATAAGTTTAATGAGGAAGGTGACCTTGTCATAGACAAAATACATCGAGTTAGAATTTACATATTTTCTAATGGAGTATGTCTAAATACTTCTACCGACTAGAAGATATCTTGAAACAGAAACTCAAATTAGAAAATCTTATTTTATTTTGTTGGTTGTTTTTATTTTTTAATAGTAAATTGTATGTTATTTTAAACAAGTGGTTATTACTCCTGTCTCTTGACAAATCACATTGTTTGATTAACATCTAGAGCAATTTGATGTCCTTGAGAATAGGTTAAAAATCTCAATGCCTCTCTCTCCCGTCTTTTGTTCATTTAAGGAAAGGTCAATATATTCTTTTGTTAATAATGAGAATATTTAAGCACAAACCTCTATTACTAGTGTTAGTTTGTTGTCTTGTATGAAGGTGAGAGAAACACAAGAAAGGGGGGTTTGAATTGGGTTTCACCAAATTCAATATTTTCATTGGTGACATAACAAGTTAGCTTAGAACATAACAGTAAGTGAACACGATAATTTTTATCCTGGTTCGCTATTAAGTAAGCTACTCTAGTCCACCCCTCAAGGATGATTTCACCTTCAACAGAGACTTAATCTACTATAACCAAATGGATTACAGAACAACCCACAATAAGTCAGATTAACCTTATTGGCACCCCCAATAAGTCCATTGACCCTTATTGCAAATCCACTTAAGCCGCAGTAGGAGTTTTCTTGAGATCATATCTTCACTCAATCTCTCAAGGTATCTTTAAACAGTAGTTAAGTACTTTCAGTGTATTACAGATTTGGTTCTTGTAAGTAGATTACACATACTTTTCAATACAATGAAAAACACCTAAGTGTTCTACTGCAAGATACAAGAAACATCTCATTGCTTATTTACAAAACTATACACAAATGATTTCTCTATGGAGTTTACACAATGCTTTGGTGTAGTTTTGTTGAGCTTGATTTAAACCGATAGATTTTCGTTGTAGTGTTGTTTCTTACTTTTCTTCAGCTTCCAAGTCTTCCTTTTATAGCTTGTAAAAGAGATATGTTGAAAGGATAGAAAGGTAAATTGGAAATCTAGCTGTTGGTTCTCAATGGTTATAATGAGAGTAGTTACAATCAAATACAAAAGGACTGTCCTTGCACCACTCTAGAAGAGTAGAGGTCACATACACTTTATGTACCTTTTGTACACTATCACACGTTAACCATTTTGAACTTTTCTTCTTATCTTCTGTGGCTTCAGATATTTGAATATTGAACGTTGAAGCTTGTTGTAGAAGAATCTTTCTTAAGCCTTAGAGTTTAAGTCTTGGAGTCTTCATAACTTATCATACAAAACCTTGTCTTCAGAGTCTTTAGCACTTGGTTGCAAGAACTTGCTTTTATTCAGATCATCATAACTTGTTCAACATAACCTTGTCTTCATAATATTCAGAACTTGTAACACATAGAAGAAAAGCTTAGAAGGCCTCCAAAGCTTAACCATAAGTCACGATTAGAACCTCTTGTACTAACGTTCCTTAGACACGTTACAGAAGATAGATTCAGAACCTTGACTTCAATCTGTAACACCTAACCACAAGTTTTCTTCCAGTAGTGTATGTTTAGAACCTGATAACGTCACACGCCTTGTACTAGATTCAGAATATTATAGCAGCAACTACACACCAGAATGAAACCATTAGTGTATACAATTATTCTCTATGATAACATGTACAGTTATCATCAAAATCCCAATGCCAGATGTAGAAACACTTCTTGTTCTTATAATCTCCTCCTTTTTGATGATGACAAAACCATGTATTTTGATAGAATAATTTATACAGGGTAATCACCGCAACTGACAAATTCAAAGTTAAGCTCACAACTCTCCCTGAATCTGTTAAACCCAAAATTTCATTTAAGCTTGTTCAGAGTCTCCCCCTGAGCCTAAGACTCACACAAATTTTTTTGAGTGTTCAGAACATAGAATAGAGAAGTAACACTTCTCTATAGAAACTGATTAGAGTCTAACTAGAACACTTTGTCATCATCTCAGAACCTAGTTTCTATCAACACTTGATGAAGAATCAAAACTTGATTTGAGCCTGATTAAATAATGCCACACGTCATGTATCAGTGCTTCTGTTCCTTGATTCTAATATCATAACCAAAACACTGTACTTCTCAAGAATCAACATTTGATCTGATATATTCTAATGCATCACATATTCAGATAGTTCACAACTTCTGAATAGAGCGTACGTTGCTGAAGCACCCGTATTTGAGTACAGATTCTGAGTAGCATCTATGTAAAAGGGCATGCATCAGAATGTTGACTTGTCATCCCTTCAGGAGAGCCCAACTTCTGAGCTTTGAGTATGAACTTCATACTTTCAGAAAGTTAACAACTTATGAACATTATGATATAAAGCAAGATTACCTTACTTTCAGTAATTTTATAACTTCTGAGTTGTGTTTGGTACATCTGTTTGAGTATGCATATATTCATAAAGTGTACAACATCTTCTGTATAAAACCAGAGTTGATTTCATCCATAAGGCTTTCAACCTTAGCATCAAGATCTTCATCTTCAACATGTCTTAGAATAAACTCAGTGAACTTGTTTAGAGCTCTTGTATTGAAAACATCAAACAAATAGTTAGTAGCAACATCATTTTATATGTTTGAGTTTATTGTTATGAGAATAAATATTATCATAATATCATTTTACTTTCTCCCCCTTTGTCATAAATTAAAAAGGTGATAGAAAAATGAATCTTTGAAGATAACATATTCATTCTAGAGCCTTTGTTTGGATAAAGAATTGAGCTAAGTTATGTCTTTTAAATATGAGAGAAAAAATGTTTGGTAGGATATTATGAAAAAAATTGATTCAGCACACATATATCCAATAAAATCATACAACAAATCAAAACATTTGATTGTTTAAACAGGAACAACAAATTCAATACAACATTTGTTTAAACAGACAAGATAGACAGACGACAAGTAGGAATAACCCCTAAACAACTAAACTTAGAGAAGTTCGCAACAAACTTCCTCAAGGAAATACTCTTGACCATTTCAGAAAATTGCTCCAATAATCCCGACCCTTGTGAAGAGAATGGAGAGAAGTCTAACAAGAGGTATAAAGAGCTGGAGCTGAGTTCTGGAAGAAATGATTGAGTCCCTTAGATAGTTAAAGATGGATTGAGGTAAGTTGACTCTAATGCGATGAACAAGAAAGTATATGAGAACTCTATCCTTATAAGTTAGAGTGTTCAGCATATAAGTTCTAGGTCTAAAGTTTGTCAACACAAGCTGAAACCAAACTGAAGCACCTGGAAGAAGATTGAAAACACTGGTGCGACTATATTCATGAGATATATTATGAATAATGTGGAGTCTATTAGCAAAGGGAACAAGCAATAGTAGTTGTGATAGACGCTAGGGTGATAATGATGGAGTTTCCAAAGAAAGATGAATGAATGGAGGTTCCATTTGACCTAACATCGATATGCAGCTAGAAATTCCTGACTAGGTTAAGATAGATTGGTCCAAACAACTTCGTAAAGTAGATGGGCCATCCTTGCATGAAAATACTTTGAGTAAGACCTATATTATTTCCGATGGACCTTGGAATATTTGGATGAAGTTCATAGATAATTTCAAGAAAATCTTTATCACCGTGAAAAGTTCTTGAGCCCATGAGGTGTGAGAGATGACTAACTAAGAAGGGGTGATCAAGGCCTTAAGTAGGGAAAAAGAAAACGTAACTGACTATATAAGAGATACAGTTCAGATACCCCACGAAAAATGACAACTCAATAAATGAGAATTTAGAGAGAGGGGTACAATACGAGATCCAAGACACAAGATAAGACACATGATATACATTTATGATAAAACTTGAATAGAGAGCTAACAATTTTCATTTCCAGAGAGGTAGTTTACCAAAAAGTCAGATAGTTAAGGTCTAAAATTACTTTAAAGAAGTGACTCTCCAGTATCCGTAATGTAGAGATTTCTATAAAAGATATATCTGATTAGGAATATTTTGACCTTTTCCTTGATAGAATAAATTTTAACTTGTAAGAGTATCTATAAGTATTTTTTCAGAAAACATATAAATACTGACCTGATGTATTTTGACTATCGTGAGGTCACCTTGTCATCCACCTTATTTCTGATCATCCATTTGATTGCAACAACATGGGTTCCTTTATGATCAGACACTTGGTTTGAAATGTCCTTCTTGGAGGGTTATCTTTACAGGAGTTTAATCAATAGAGGCTTCTGACTGAACATCTTCTAATTATCTTTCTTCTTGTTCTTTAGTAGTAGCTTCCATTACCTTCGGATTTTGAATGGGTAATCTTCATACCTGCAAGTTTATAAACTAGCTTTGATTTTTAAAAGTCAAGCTTATAATTAAATCTAACATGAATTGATTCCTCAACAATGAGTGTTTCACTGTTGTATACCCTATAGCCTTTTGAGCATTCAAAATATCCTAACACGGTACCACTTTGAGCATTAAAATCAAACAAGTTCAGAATTTCTTTAGAGTCCAGGATAAAACAAGAGCATCCAATTGATGAAGATAAGAAATATTGGTTTCTTGTTTTTCCAAAATTCATAGAAAGTCTTTTCAGGAATAGGTCATATGAAGACATTATTTTGAAAATAACATGCAGTGCTTACATCCTTTGCCCATAATGATTTGGTATAATGGCTTGAAAAGTTTTGAGACTTTATCTCAAACAAGACTTAGGTACAAAAGATGGTGAATACATAATGTGACACATCTTTATGTTATAGAAACTTCACCTAAATCCACTTGATGTAGTTATTTAAAATAACTAATCCTAACTTCGTTCCATTGATTGATATAGTTTTCACTAAATCAGACAAATCAATGTGTAGAAGTTCCAATAAATTGGAGAAAGAAACAACATAAGTTTTTGAAAACTTTGCCCTTCTGACATGCTTCACAGAAAGCATCTGAAGTAAACTTCAGTTAAGGAAGGACTTTGATAAATTCAAGCTAGTTCAGCTGAGAGATCTTTCTCAAGCTATTATAACTTAAATATCTGAACCACACCCACTGCTCCTTATTAACAGACATGAGACAATCTATTTTTGGTTTTATAAGGTTAAAAAGCCTGATCTTATAAGTGTTATTTCTCTTTGTTTCATTGAAAAAGGATATAGCCATCCTAACAGGTACTATTTCGGAGCCTGTGATTTATTCCTTTTGATCACCTTTGAAACCCATGATACTTATAGGCGTAAGTTCTAGACTTTGGAACATATGCCTTTTCCCCATCATGTGTAACAAGTATCCAGAGCCTAGGTGCCAAGACAGGTGTCTCAATTTCACTGCTAAGGATGTTTGCAACATAAATTATCTTATCTTTTGGTACCCAAAATTTCTTGGGTCCTTTCTTGTTAGATCTACCAGAGTTGTGAACAACTTTGGTTTTAGCAGAAGAATAATCATATTTGCAAGAGCTAAAACTATTTGGTTTAGCCAATTGATTTTCATCGGCTTCAGAATCATGTTTCTCTTCATCTCTTCCATCTTATTTTGGAACAAACCCAGCAGGTACAAAATGAGAGTATAAGGTAGTTGATGTGTTTTCCTTATTAGATTTAGATTTTTCATGAGGATCATAACCAATATGATTAACTCCATTTCTGCTTAAACCATAGATCATGGAAGCTAGTACACTTCTCCCTATGCTCTTAGCTAGAAACTTCTGGAAGGCTTTGTCATATTTCTCAATGACACCATCAATACTCTCAGTGGTTTCTAGAAGAGTTATCGTGCCTTTAAGGGCAGAGTTTTCATCTTTCAATAAAAAAATTTCTTCTTTTAAAATAAAACTTTCTTCCTTCAGCTTATTGTTTTCAACAAATACAAATTCACGGGTCCTTTTATAATCCTTTAATTGAATCTTGAGTAACTCATGTTTTTCCAGAATTTCAACTAAGGAAAATGTTAATTCATAATGGGTAAAATTAGAGAATACCTCTTTGAAGAATACTTCTTATGTTTCTGAATAAACTTCATCTTTTGAGGGGAATACTTCACTAGATGTTCCTACATGAGCCGTCAGCTCCGTGCTAGCATGTTCTCCATCTGAGTCACAATCGGAAGAATATGAATCATCCCATTTGCCATTATCCCTTTCTTCTTGCCTTTGAGAGCTTCCTTCCTTGGTATGTCCTTTTGAAGATGAGGACAATAATTCTTATAGTGTCTTGGATTATTGAACTCATAACAAATGACTTTGTTACCACTAGACTCCTTTGACCAAACAATGATTCGAAGCAACCTCCAGTTCTTCTTGAACTTCTAAACCTGTTGCTTTGATTTCTCTTCCAGAGACGGTTAACCCTCTTGGTTAGCAGAGACAACTCATCTTCTTCATCATCAAGATCTTCTTCTGAATCCTCTATTTCTTCTACTTGAAGAGCTTTAGACTTCTCAAATTTCTTGATGGACTTGAGCGCAATAGATTTTGTCTTCTGTTGTGGTTCATCTTGCTCTAGCTCGATCACATGACTTCTTAAAGAACTTATCAATTCTTCTAGAGAAGTTTTGTTTAGATCCTTTACAAGCTTGAGTGCAGTTACCATAGGCCTCCACTTGGATGGAAAGCTTCTGAAAATCTTCTTCAAATGATCTATCGTTAAGTATCTTTCATTCAGAAATTTCAGTCCTGCAACTAAGGTTGACTTCAAAACTTTCATCATCCTCCATTTTGAATGTTTCATATTTTTGAATCAAGGTCTGCGCCTTGGCTTCTTTGACTTGACCATTTCCTTCATGAATCATTTTGAGAGTATCAAATATAGACTTATCAGAGTCTCTATTTGTGATATTCACATACTCAGTATAAGAAATCTCATTCAGCAAGATGGTTCTTGCTTTATGATGATACTTACAATCTTTCTCTTGTTGATCAGTTATATCTCTCCTAGCTATCTCTTTTCCAGTAGCATCTATGAGAGGTACATAGCCATCGACTACCATATCCCAAAGATTCATGACCTAGAAAGAAACTTTCTAGTATATCTTTCCAGTATTTAAACTTTTCTCCATCAAAGATGGGAGGTTTAACATTATAACTTTTATACTTTGAATCTGTCATAACAAAAACTAGTGTGGGTTGAACCATTGTGTTTCTTCAACAAAAAAACTCGTCTGGATCTTTATCTAACACAATTAAGTGTTTAATAACTATCAATACCAGAACCGGAGCTCTGATGTCAATTAAAGGTGTGAGAAACACAAGAAAGGGGGGGTTTGAATTGGGTTTCACCAAATTAAATCTTTTCGTTGGTGACAGAACAAGTTAGCTTAGAACATAACAGCAAATGAGCACGATGATTTTTATCCTGGCTCACTGTTAACTAAGCTACTCCAGTCCATCCATCAAGGAATATTTCACCTTCAACAAGGACTGAATCCACTATAACCAAACTGATTACAGAATAACCCACAATAAGTCTAATCAATCTTATTGGCACCCCCAACAAGTTCGTCGACCCTTATTAGAAATCCACTCAAGGCGCAACAGGAGTTTTCTTGAGATCATATATTCACTCAGTCTCTCAAGGTATCATTCAACAATAGTTGATTAATTTTTGTGTATTACAAATTTTCTTCTTCTAAGCAGATTACACAGACTTTTCAGTAAAATAAAAAAAAACTAAGTGTTATACTGCATGATATGAGCAATAACTCCTTTCTTATTTACCAAACTATACACAAATGATTTCTCTATAGAGTTTGCACAATGCTTTGGTGTAGTTTTATTGAGCCTGATTTGAACAGATAGATTTGTTATCGTAGTGTTGTTTCCTACTTTTCTTTAGCTTCTAAGTGTTCCTTTTATAGCTTCTAAAAGAGATCCGTTAAAAGGGTAGAAAGGTAAATCTGAAATCTAGCTATTGGTTCTCAACGATTATAATGAGAGTAGTCACAATCAAATACAAAAGGATTGTCCTTGCGCCACTCTAGAAAAGTAGAAGTCACATACACTTTATGTACCTTTTGTATAATATCACACATTAACAATTTTGAACTTTTCTTCTTATCTTCATTGGCTTCGGATATTTGAATGTTGAAAGTTGAAGCTTGTTGTAGAAGAATCTTTCTTAAGCCTTAGAACCTAAGTCTTGGAGTCTTCAGAACTTGTCACACAGAAACTTGTCTTCAGAGTCTTCAACACTTGGTTGTAAGAACTTGCTTCTCTTCAGATCATCAGAACTTGTTCAGCAGAACCTCGTCTTCATAATCTTAAGAACTTGTAACAAATAGAAACAAGGCTTTAAAAGGCCTCCAAAGCTTAACCACAAAGTCACAATTAAAACCTCTTGTACTAATGTTCCTTAGACACATTACAGAAGATAGATTCAAAACCTTGACTTCAATTTGTAACACGTAACCACATGTTTTCTTTCAGTAGTGTATGTTCAGAACCTAATGATGTTACACTCCTTGTACCAGAGTCAGAATATTATAGCAGTGGCTACACACTAGAACGAAACCATTAGTGTATACAATTATTCTCTAAGATAACATGTAATGTTATCATCAAAGTCCCTACGCCAGATGTAGTAACACTTCTTGTTCTTACATTGTATTCCTTCTCTAACAAGCGCCTTGGAAAAGATTATATTCTCCCTTCTTTCTCAGTTCTTGTTCAAACATTAAATCTTTTTAGTTTATTGAGATTGATTGCTTTCATAAGGAAATCAATTTTCTTGCGAGTCACGTTTTCTCCTCCCCTATTTATACTCCTCTAGTTTCATATTATCTTCATGGCTCATAGAAAAGCCTATCCAAATCCATCTCATAAACAAAATCTTTGTCATGTCTCTAATAACCTTTTGTGGAGATGAAAATCTTCTTGAAGTCATTAATGAAGAACATATTCATCTTCTTCATCTCAACAGAGAGACTGCTTCAAGTATCACCTTTACCATGCATTATCAATAGTTGTCAAATTACTTCTCAATATTGGGTAGACCCATATACATAAATCTTGTGAAAGAATTATGGAAACATGCTTATGTGAGGTGTGAAGGATGTTACATTGCATATCGTTGTTAGAACAAGATTTAGATTTTTGTTTAAATCTCTATGTTTTGATGATAATAATGCATATATTTTATATAGAACAATTTTAGTTCTAATAGTTTCATTGAGTGTGCAGATATTAGAATTATGGATAGTCTTAATCAAGATATCATCAGAATCACTTTAGCACTCAGAAAGAAAACCATTGAGTTTGTTTCTAATGAACCATCAGTAGTTCTATTGAATGTTGAATGTTCGACAAGAAAAAAATGTCGATGAGTTTTTAAGAAGAGCTCAAGCTTCAAAATCAAAATTCCAAGAGCCAAGAAGTCAAGAATCAAAGATCAGCTTAGCATCAGAATAAAGATCATAATCAAGAGCTATGAAGTCAAAATATCAGAAATCAAAGAAGTAGATAATAAAAGCTTTTGCTTACAGCTAAATATCAAAGAATGATGATATAAGAAACAAAGATATCATTAAAAACACCATTGTACTCATCAGAAGAACTATTATGACCGTTTCTAAAGAAACGTCAGTAATTCTAAGGAATGTTGAATGTTCGTCAGAAAGGGAATCAAGTGTATTCTCAAAAAGCGCCACTCTCAGATCAAAAATCACATATGCTTCTAGAGAAAAAAATTAAGCTCGGAAAGGAAAAGTATAAGCAACATAAAAGTAGCGAACACAAGCTTTGTGCTTCCAGCTAAAATCTAAGATCAGAATTAAAGATCATAATCCAACATCAGAAGTCAAGAATCAAGGATCAAATAAAAAAGTAATAAAAAATTTAGATGTGCTGACATAAGCTTCTGCTCCAGAAATCAGACATCAGAGATGCATCTCAGGAAAGATGATTATCAGAAATCAAGATCAGATCAAGACATAGTGGATCAAAAAAGCTTTCAATCACAAACACAAAATTTGTTCCTCAAATTAGTTGTTTCTCGTATATCAGAAGATAATGTTCAAATATCTGAAAGACTCTGACTCTAAAACAAAGAAGTATCTTCTGGATCACTATCTTTCTTCAATCAGAATCAATCCAGCAAGAAGAAAAGAATCAAAGCTCAGAATTCAAAGAATTGAGAATCAAAAAGGCTGTTGTCATAATATCTAATTTCAAGATCCAAACATCAGAAAAGCTTTTGATGTCAACTTTAGAAAAGCTTTCACCTAAAACGAAAATACTTGTTTCTCAGATAAGCTGTTGCTTATATATCTGAAGACAAGAATCCACTAATGAAAGATTGTGAAATGAAACATCTTCTCACTTAATCTTCATCTCTCAGATAAGATAAGATATACGAATTCAAGACTAGTTCTAAGATCATAACTCAAGCTTCGTGTATCAGAAAAGCTATTGCTATTATTTCTGAAGACAAGCCATGGTTCTGACAACTCTTACGTTCCTATGCTACAACAAAAAGTAGTTTCTTAACTACTCATCAGTTATTCATCAGAAGAACAAAGACAAAGTAATTGATCTCTTCCAATATTAATACTTCAAAATTCAGAAGTACATGATTATAAGTTAAAGATTAAGAAACTTAGTCAACAAGAATACATTACAAACAGTACACCACAAGTTCCACTATGATAATATTGGTTGTATTATTCACAGAAGTTGTCTCCCATGATATTATGCTAACAACTACAAAAAACATGCTAAGGTAAGTGACATTTCGTACTATTTCAAACCTCTCTTGAATCTATCCATCGAGAATCAACCGTTGAAAGGAGAAAGGACTTTTCTACCCTTACAACGACTCTTTTTGCAGGCTATATAAGAATATTAATAGACTAATTTCAAATTGATGAAGTCGACGATATTGACGATGATGAAGTTCATAAACACAAAGAATGAGAGATAAAAAGAAGATATGAAAAGAAATAATAATAATAATAAGAAGAAGATGAAGATGAAGAACTCTAAAGGATGTTGCACCCAAACTTAGATTATAGTCATATTTATAGAATTATGTAAAAGCAAGGAGTTGTTGCTTATATCTCGCTAAACGCTTATCATGTACTTAAACTAGGAATGATCTGCTTGTTAAGAAGCATTCTTGTAATCTCCAGAAACAATTATTTTTAGAATTAGTGTTGCCTCAACCGGTCGAGTGAAGATATGTATACTTGAGAAGACTTTGACAAATGGTTATTGTAGATGAAATCCTTTCTAATGGACTGGGTAGGTCAGAATCCTTGAGGGGTCAGTGATCGTTATATCTCTTAGGGGACCAGGTAGGTCAGCATTCTTAAGGGATCACTAATTGTATGATCGTTGTTGTTGTTAGTCACCGGCAGGTAGCCCGTGCATCTCTAATTTATTGAGATTAGTGAATTAAGTCCTTGTCTAAGGCAAAATCATTCAAGGAGGGTGGATATTATGTAGCATTGTTGAAGGTGAACTTGGATAAACTGAATGTATCTCTCTATATTTCTAGTTGTCATATCCCAAATTTTCCCTACGGATTTCCAATCATATTTATTCCTTATCAAATTCTAGAGCTATCATTTGCTTTACATTGTTATCAAATTCAAAGGGTTTGAATTTACAAAAGGTTTTTTTCCTATTAGAGAATTAATGGGTTTTCTAAACCAGAAAAGCCCATGTAAAATTTCAAGTCTTGAAGGGTTTATTTTATTAAGAGTTCTTGGACCTTTCTAAATCAGAAAGACCCATATAGAATTGAAAGCCAATTCGGTTTCTCTAACAAGGAGAAGAGTGTTAGTTAAGTTATCGGCCCATTTAGAGGTATGCTATTTTCTTAAGGGGTTTATGGATTAATTGGATAGGCCCACTAGAAGTGATTAAGCTCATTTTTTAAAGGAAAAATACTCATTTTGGTCCCTTAACTATACCTTTGGATTCAGATTGGTCCCTTAATTTTTTCTCGTGTCACTTTGGTCCCTTAACTTTCAAAACGCTTCATTTTAGTCCTTTTTTCCTAATTAGCGACGGAAAAACTTTGAAATTCGTCGCTAATTAGGCAAAAAGGACTAAAATGAAACCTTTTGAAAGTTAAGGGAGCAAAGTGACACGAAAAAAAATTAAGGGACCAATCTGAATCCAAGGGTATAGTTAAGGAACCAAAATGAGTATTTTACCTTTTTTAAAATAAAAGAAGGGGGTATATTTTAAGTGGCCCATATCAATTTATTCTAAAGACCCATTAGACCAGAAGTCCATTTCAAGTTAAAAAGGATTGGTGTATTGTTTATCAAATAGGCCCATCAAAGTTTTTTTTGATGGACCAACTTTTTTAATCAGAATAATGGGAAGTCAATTTTTGACTTTTTATTATTATTCAATTTTACTAATTATTGTTATTTATAATATAATTAATAAGTATTATTATTAAAATTAATTTTTAAATAAAATATATATCTATTACTATTATTTTCGTATATATTATGTACTATTTTTATTATAATTATTGATTATTATCAGTATTATTATATTATTATTAACATTATTGTTCCATTTAATTGAAATATTATTTATTGTATTAATTTGAAAAATGTTTGATTAATGAAAGGCCAAAACTTAAAGCCCTTAAACGCGCAACCCAAGCCCAAATCAGAGAAACACTTATAATTAAAACATAAAAAATGTTCACAGTTCAATTAAGAGGAAAAAACGCACGGTCCAATTATTTCAAAGGCGCAATTCAAGCCCAAATCGAAGAAGCACTTACGGTCTAAAACAAAAAAACTTTACTGTTCTAATTAATTGAAAAATAACTTTTAATGTGAAAACAGGCATTGTGCAAATCATTGGAATGGAATGCATGTTTTAATTTCACAACAGATACTTTGGATCTAAACACAATAAAATCTTAACTTATCAAAACAAATTACAAATCAAACTCGTTATACAGGATCAAATCTAATCAAAAGTTTACAAACTAAAAGAGAACTAAATCAAAATAAAACATAACTAAATCAAAAACTAATCAAATCGTATCAAATTTATACAGATCCATATCAATTACAAGCAAATCAATACAATCAATTCCCTAATATAACCTATTTTCCCTAACTCTCTAATCAATCAAGAGAGTAACGACCATTTCATAAAGAAAACTCCTAAATCACCTAAGTCCTAAACACTATAAAAACCTAATTGCTAAAACAGAAAAGGGGAAGAAAATTGGAGAACGAAATACTACAGAAAAGAAATCTTAGAGAAGAAGGAGAAGAAAAACAGAATAAGGAGGATCCGAAGCCTTGTCGTTCGCGTCCTTGCTTGAGATCTGGGTTTCATAATCTGAAACCCTAGATTTGTGATTTTGCCGCCGTCACCTTCATCATCATCATTATCTGTCGTCATCATCACCATCTGTTACCGTCACCTACGAAACAAAGAGACAATCAGAGAGAGATCGGAGAAACACAAATATTCAAGGCGCCGGAGGTAATCACGACAACACTTAGCTTTTTATGTGTTAGGGATTATTGTTTTGGTTGGGTTTCTTAAGGGATAAGGGTTAGCACCGCCGCCGCTTAGGGTCAATTAAGGTTTCAGTTTGTTGGGTATAAGAGAGGACGAAGATGTTTCATAGAGAGAGATACTGAAATGAAAATAATAATGTTTTGTAATAAGAATATATTATGTTTAGTAATCCGGTGTACCACGCCTTTCCGTGCACTCTCAATCACAGCCACGTGATCCCCATCAAATGTTCTAAAACACATGTTCACGGTAGCCCCCATACGACCACACACATGGAATCCAAATGGACTCTCCAACCCTTTGGGCTAGGCCCAGTTACTACTCGCACACCCCTTTGTTTTATTTTGCTACTGCTTTGAAACCCAACATCCCCCCAATCTTATGGGCCAAGTCCAAAATCTGTACTTGGGCCCCTGCTGCTCACACCCCCAGCTCTACTGTGCAACACAAATTCAAACCTCCTCTGTCTTTTGGGCCTGATTTCATTATTTGAATTCAGGCCTTACTATTTATACCCCCTATTTTTCTAGCCTAACATAATTCACCCCCCTTGCATTTTTAATTCAATTCTTTTTTTATTTTATTTTAATAGATTTTATATTTTATATTTTCTATTTTTGTAATTATAATATTATATTAATTATTATTATCATAAAAATCAAATAATATTTTGCCAAGCTCATCTAATATTTATTTATTTATTGCATTAAATTATATTTAATCATACATTTAATAAGATATTTTTAACAATTAATACACCAAAAATATATAACCAACAATATACATTTTTCCCATAATAATTTAAATTCAACAGTCAACTTTCAAAAAAGGATTACGAGAATATTTTAATTAACTACGCACTCCATCTAACAAACTCCGTTATTCACACACCTAGACTAGGTACACAGAAATTCAAATATCTTCGTAATCCTATAAAAAACACCCACCAACATTGTGAATCACGAATTGGGACTCTGATTCCTCCTAAGAGGATACGTAGGCATGCGACTAAAATTGTAGCGAGTTCCATTAATAAAAATTAAAACCCTATTTCCTAAGCCGTAATTCTAAACCCTAGTATCCTTGTGAATAAGGTAGATGAGGGGTGTCTAACACCTTCCCTTCGTCTTAGAAAGAATCCAACAACTTAGAATCTCTGACTTATTTAGGATTAACCTTTATATTCCCTTCCTTAGGATAAAAATTAAGGGTGATGATTCTTATTTCCAAACCAGTTACAACAGCTGAAGACTCTGTAAGGGACTCAACCCTAGGTTTAGAAGCCTTGTATTTTGGTTTTAGGGTTTTTAGGTTTTTTGTTGGGTTTTTATATTTTCTCATTTAATTATTTATTTTTTCTTATTATTTTTACTCATTATATTTATTCATCTGCGGTGAGATTTTATCTTTTCAAAAAAAAATTTCTTTCAAAAACCCTTAGAAAGAAGGTTCGTCTATTAGCCAAGGGGATACATCATCCCTATGAGTTTATGTGATAAATTTGCCTAGAGTCAGTGGAATTTCGCGAAAGGAATATGTCTCAAGAGACATCCTCTTGGGAAGTAGGACTTTGGAATGACGCCTATGACTCTTTGTAAAACCCTTAAACCAAAATCTCATGGTGAGACCTTTTACAACCTAAAGACGAAAGTTTCGGTCTGCAAAGAGGCTCCACTTAAGGGAGGTCCTTGTGCCTTTCCCTATAGTGTTATTCATGATACTCTTAGAGAAACCACCTTATGGGTGGGTAGAATATCCTAGGCCGAAACTAGGAACCTATATTCTAAGGATACTTTCCAAATCCCACTACAATCCCTTAACGTGCAAGGGTTATCTCTATATCCACCAGTATCTTTAGATCGTAGGACTTCCATTTATGTCATAACCCTTATCCTGTAGGAGTTCCCGTCCCTCTATCATAATCTGTAGCTCGTATGGATTCCTCTTCGTCTTTCATTGGCCATAATCCTAAAGGAATTACTGCCTTTCTCAATCTCTAGGATAATGTAGGATATCATCATATCCATGTCTATTGTTATCTTTGTCCTTAAAGATTTCATGGTTGTCTCAATCTCTGAGTTGGTGTAGGATATCATCGTGTCTATCATTAAACTTATATAGGGGACCCTTATGTTTACCTTCATACTAAATCCTCGTCATATTTCCTCTCCATGAAAACATTTTCATACCATCGAGATCAAAGAAAAAAAATATTTTTCATATCCATGCATTTACATATCTCTCATTCATATATTTGCACAAAGTTCATATCATTTACACTTCCACCCTAATCCAATTGTGATCCATCTAACAAGATTCTCAATACTCACAAGCAAACTCAAAACATGTCTCAAGAAGCCACAGAGGAAATCAAAAGAGGCCAAGAGCTGTTGAAGGAGGAGGTCCACCAGTTGAATAATCAACTGAACTTGATCATGCAATTATTACTGAAGAGCAAAGGTTACCTTTTGTCATCCCATCCACAGGCATATTTAGTACCATAGATGCCACCACCATGGAGAGTTCCCACACCTCAATAGCAACTACAATAACCCTATCAACAGAAGGGATATGCCCAACAAAGGGAAGACAAAAACTACCACCAAGGAGATTTGATCCACTTCCCATACCGCACAGTCAGCTACTACAACATTTACTCAAGGCATCTTTGATAGATCAGAAGTCACATAATCCTCTGATTGGGACACTCCCGCCTAACTATGATGCAAATGCAAGGTGCGAGTATCATGCCAACTCTCCAGGACATACCCTTGAAAGTTGTTGGGGTTTCTAATACAAGGTCTAATATTTGATCGACAATAAGCAGTTGACTTTTGAATAAGGGATCCCATTGGTGAACGGTTTCCCCTTGCCTTGACAAATCCAAAGACTAAGAAGAATCCCCTAAAGTTAATGGATCAACAAGGGGGCTTATCTCTAGATCATTAGGCCTTTATCATTTCAATTTGTGATTTCTTAGTTGTTAAATTTCATTTTCTATAAACGTGTATCTTTGGATCAATAATTCTAATGAAATAATCATGCATGTTTTTGAAATTCGTGTTCACTCTTCATTTGCTATCACTTCTCATAAATATCAATTGTTCACTTCCATCTTCCATTTCACAACTTTAACAAACTTGGATGATGATGTAAATATAAAATAACTGAATTTGGATGACGTATGCTTTCAATGTAAGACTGAGCTGACAATGTAAGGCATTGTTTCAAATCTAAACAGTGGAGAAATAAGGAAGTTAATTCGTAGTCAACCCCCTCGAGCCAAGAGTTGGAGTTTTGTTCTAAAATATAAAAAAACCTTAATTTCAACCATGGGCAAGGTAGTCTTTCAATTAATTCAATGGCCCATTCTATTCTCAAGAGAAGCGATTTATCTAAACAAAAGGTTCAAGCATATCTCTTTCTTCGATACATCATTGAGGAAACGATCTAAGAAAAGGTTCAAGCGCATCCTTTTCCTTGCATTCATCATCCAAAGTTTAGGAATCAACGAAGACAAAGTCCACGACGTCTTCTTCCTCAGTACATCAATCAAGATCGAGGAAATGATGAAGACGAAGCTTACAACAATCAACATGACAGTCACAAGTGTCAAAATTGAAGAAAAAAATTCAAAAGAAAAGAATAAAGCCCGCTAAGTCGAGTAAAAAAAAAACTTGACCTAGGCAAAAGGTAGGGCATTCCGATGTACCAAATAATTCAAAAGAATCGGTCCATGCAAAAATAAGAGATTAAAAACAAAATTGAAGAAAAATCTTGTGACTATCACCTCAAAAATCATTAAGGCTTCTCATCAGTTCTTGGATATTATCAATGCTTTTCATTGGTGTTTAATTCTTTATCTACACTTCTCATCATCGGTGCGACTACGAAATTTCTCTTGGAGATTGAACGCATTTGTTGCATTAATTTGATTTAGGATCGGAGAACATCACGGAAAATGAGGTGGGCTAAATAAATTTTGAGCCTTATATCTTTTGTTTTGAAACCAGGAACCATGGCCGCGTTACAACCTTCAAAAGTCCTAATTGAAGCAAGGTTAACTATGAAAGCATACTTGGCAAAAAATTTGTTAAACTGACTCCTATGTTTGTTAAAATTATTGCTAACCACTTTTCCTCTTTGAATATCCATCTCTATTCATCCATTTCTATTCAAACCTCGATTTCAAAACTTGCATGTACGTTACTAAGAACTACTTTTCAAAGCATACACTTTTTATACGAATCAATATTTAGCATCGAGGAGATCTCAAAATGGTTTAATCAAAAGCGATCCTCTCCAAGAAGCTCCTAACTAGGGGCAAAGCATCTAAAGAAGAACCATATAATCATAAGCAAGGCTAATGATCATAGGGGAAAATCACATAAAGATCCTATTGACTAGGGGTGATCATTCTAAGATTCAATTAACTTCGGTAACATTTCAAAAGCACTATTCAATTAGGAGCATACCTTTCGCAGGGGAATTACTTTATCAAAGTTCATATCACAGCATGGTAGGACTCAGTTTCCTCTTTCGAAGACTCCTTAAGGCCCTAATAATCAGGGGGAAACCTTCGAGACTTAAATGTTGAGGCAATACATATCATGTTCATCCTACTTCCTGTAAGGTTAAAGTTCCCTCTTAAAAAACTTTAAGAATAAAATTTTTCAAACTTCGATTACTTGGGGCAATCCATAGCAGGTTCGCATCAAGTCATGGTGAGATCCAAACTCTTTCTAAAGGTACTTCCTCCAGATCCTGGATATTGGGGGAATTTCTTTCAAAAATTCGATTGTTGGGGCAAACCACTGCGAGGTTCAATCAAAAAGAGTTGATTCAAAACAGTTCATAAAGGGCAAGTCATCCAAAAGTACCTCCTCCAATATCTATTAGTCAAGGGCATAATGTTTCAAAGTGCAAAATAGTGGGGTCATTCATACTCTGATCAAACTATTTACAAGTTCATATCAATTAGAATCTCCTCCAAGACCCAACATATTCCACATTAGGGAAGCTCTTTCCGTACCTTCATAATCTCCAGTGGATCTTTCTCTTACATCGGCAATTTTTGAGTTTAAACCGAGTATCGAGAAATCATGATAACATAACATTAAACCATAATGTAGAAAGCAACCTTGTTGCATAGGCAACCTATCTACGTCTTAACCACCTACATCAGCCAAAAGAACACGAGTCACTATAAATCATTTTCATGCATTGATTAGGTTACTTTGATCCAAAATCAAGCTATACCTATCATCTCATCCGAATGAGGAATTTCGACAACATGGATCTAAACAAGGGCCCAATCTCACTTGGAATCAACCCTTAAGCCTAATTGGCATTAACGCCAATATCTGCATGCATACATAACATACCATGAACCAGGACATAGGACCTCCTGTAAAAAATCCTGAGTCAATTTCCATGGGAGTCACTATGCTTAATCCAAGTATAACCTCCAGCTAATTCAGTAACATCTCTCTGACTATTCCTCCCAATGAATATGTCGTACAAGCATTCTTCGTCAAATTGAATCATAAGAAGCCTGCAATAGGGTGGGAGAACTACTTTTGGTTTTGTAATTTATCTCAAATATTGCGGATAGCAAGAGTCGCCACTGACTTTTCTTTTATCCAATAAATGAAAGGGTGAAAAGAACATGAAAGACCTTTGAGAATTTTTCTGATTAAGGGGGGTAGGTTATGAAAAGGGAAGATGTTAGCACCCTTTTCATCCTTAGTTATCTACGGGCTCTTAGTCGCTAGCTTACTTTTGAAAATGTTTTGTGAATGTGTAAGTTTGAAAATATATTGAAAATGCTTAAGTTCGACATTTTTGTAATGATTCTTGTATCATTTGAGAACACATACAAAGTGTTTGCTTTGAAAATATTTCAGAAAATATTTTTGTGAAAAATATTTTTGGAAATGTTCGTGAGAAAGCGATTAAGAACTATCTACCTACTCAAAAGTCTTTGTTCTTTTCCCCCTCCTCTAGATAGTTATATCCTATCATTGGTTAGTAGGAAGCCATATCCTTGGATGTTTGAGGGACAGGAGCGGGCCATCGAACAATAATAAAGGCAACACATAAGGATACCTTTAGCAATTTGAAGGGACTATCATCATGTATTCGTAGGCAACATCGAGGGAGAAGATCATTTACCTTAGGCAGAATCGAAGGGTCATCAAGGGACTATGATATTTATGATGGTTTTTAACTGAGGGTCTTTGCTAATGGTATCCCTACGTTCGAGGGACATGACTTCTTTCCGAAGGCAACAAGTGGAGTCACCCTAGAGGTGCGTGTGTGAAAAGTGCTTTTGATTTTAGTTAATGTTTATCTTTGACTAGGGTTAGCTATTTGTTTGCTTTTTTCCATACAAGCCAATTAGCACACATCTAGCAGAGTTATAAGGAAAGTAGTAAAGACAGAAAATAAATTTCCTACGCTATTACAAAGCTTCGGGGAAGGGGTACAAACCATAAAAATAGGGAAAAAGAAAGCAGATAAAAACCCTAGTTAATCTATTACGACTTTTAACAGTTACAATAATCATGATAAAATTAATGCGAAAATAAGAAAAATGCGAAGATTGCAAGAAGAAACGGGGAGTTTATTTGATGGAAAATAACTGATGATTAATTGATTTTTATTTTTGAGAAAAGGGAATTAAAACTTAATAAAAACCTAAGTTATGTTTAATTGAAGAAAAGTTTAATAAATTAAGTTAATTAATTTAATTTATTTATTTATAAAATGTTAATTTTAATTTAATTAAATAAAAAAAGAGTCAAGTTGATTTAACCTAATTCTAAATTAATTTTAATTAATTAATTAAAAAAGTTAATTATATTTTTAAAAAAAGAAATTGAAATAAAAAATAGATGATGGGCTTGAAAGAGTAAATCTAGAAGTGTAACAGAAGCAATTCCATTAAGTCTAAACATGTTGGCCCAGCTGCTTGCGTGTGATCCCATGTGGTTGATTCCAGGGATGCATCATAGAGGCCTTCTTCTAGACTGTTGGATTTGGATTGGATGGTGATGATGTGAAGTTACAGGGTGAGCATGTTGGGTTGCTTTGCTTTGGATCTATAAACAAGAAACATGAAAAATAAAAATACCAGGGGCAGGGATCGAAACCATGCCCTGGTACATGAACGCCTTAGTAACACACTCTCCTACCGCTGGGGTGGTCCTTACATATGGTAGTATAAATCAAACAATAACATTAAATATACAAAATAATTTTAAAGATCAGTCAAATAAAAAGGTTCGTCCAAGTGGGGCCTCCTGTATTTGAACGGATCGATCAAAATGTCTCATTTTGCCATGCCATTCTAACCACCGGTCAAACCACCCTGGATGGTGGTTACGGTCATCATCTCTGATGAAATAGAAATCCAAACCTTCAAAATTCAAAGAAAATGATTGTAGCCATGGTTTCGAAGGAATCTGATCTCAATGCCCTAGCCATGGTGGATTCTTATTCCTGCATCATACCTTACAAGTAATACGTCAAAACACTCCAAATCATCCATATGAACATGAATATATGTAACAAATTCATTTATAACACATGATTTAAGAGTTCAAATTCACGAAATTCTTACCCAATCGACGTGTTTGAGAGAGAGAGAGAGAGAGAGAGAGAGAGAGAGAGAGAGTGAGAGAGAGAGAGAGAGAGAGAGAGAGAGAGAGTTATGGAACGCTTCAGGCTTCAAGAACAGTTGGAACAACTTCTTGGGAGTCTCAAGAGGATAATGGAAGGCTCGACACTGATTAAAACTTGTTGGAGAATGGGATTTGACTTTTCCCTAATCTTTGAAAATTTTGGAAATCTTTGGGAGTGTGCTTGAGGCAGTGTTTTCATGTCCTTTGCTTATAACTCTATTGGGTATATATAGAGGAATGGAAAGAATCGTCAAATATGGAAAAAAGACAATGCATTCATAGACATGAGACAAGAATGAAACACACTAAAAAGCTTCAATTTTTGAGAATTTGCTTTCCCTTTTGAGCTTCACATGGTTTTGGCAAGGTGGACAAATGCTCTCAGGCCTGAACTGATCCGAAAAAGCAAGCCCATATGCCTTGGCCAATGGATTTTATATTTCATTTAATTTAATTGCATTTAAATGAATAAAAATTAACATAAAAGAAATAAAAATCATGAAAAATATGTGCATGGATTTAGAGGTCCTCTAACACATTGTGAACATGCTTGAACATCAAAAGTTAGGCCTACTAATTCAAAATTTCATGTTTGCTCACTTTGCACTTCATGCATTTTCTCAAAATTTCCCAACTTGCAATGGTCATAACTCTCTCAATTTTCATCTTTTGAAGGTAATATTTGAATTTCTGGAAAGCACAAGATGTCCTCTTAAATTACTCTTTTGATCATTTTTGCATTTGGAGACATTACCTTGATGTAAGTTGCCTTGACAAAAAGTGTCTTTTTATTGTCTTTTGAAATGACCTATAATGTATTGGCTCATATCTCTCAAATGAAGCACTTTTTGGACTTGGGCATAAACACAAAGCTGTAGAGAATTGAATTTCCTTCAAAATAAGCTTTGGTTGGGGGAAAGTCGATGAAGCATGTGAAAGTTATGCTTGGTCAAAGTTCAGTTGACTTCTCCCAAGGAAACCCTAATTTGGTAACTTTTGACTTTTGATGATTTGAGGGCTTTCCTTAAGGAATCATGATCAACCCTTGATAAAATGATGAATATCAATTCAAAATGTTTATGTTGACCAAAAATCTTGAAGTTTGACTGTATGTTGACCATAATTGACTTTTTGTCCAATATAGTTAATTTTCAATCACATGAGCCATTGATTGAGCAAACTTATGATGAAAGACATGAAACTTGACATGAACATTGTTGAAGACCTATGGAGAACCATGGAAACCACTTGATACCTTTTCAACCTAATCTTCCTTGAGAAACTCGAAACCCTAGTTGTAGACCCCTTGCTTAGGAGGAGGTTTGACTGGTCAACCCTTGAGTATCCTTGATTACTTGAGACCCTTAGAAGAATGTTTTGAAGATAAATGGGAGGGAAAATTTTGGGGTGCAACAGCTGCCCCTGTTCAATCTTCTTAAACCTAAATATTTATATTGGCATGTCTGTTATTCGTAACTTGAAGGTAGAAGATGATTGAACACTTAAGTGCCCAGAAATTTGCACTCGCATGTGCAAGAAGTAAAGTTGTTGGTTGATTGTACCGAGAATGTGCTTAAAGATGCCATTTGGAGAGGTGAAGGAGAGTCGTCGGAGATGGGCTTATAGATTCCATCTAGAGGTAACCGTTGATAGAAGTATTAGAATGAGTCTACGCTCGACTGTATCTGAAGAATGCTTTCCAGAATGAACCTTTGGGGAGGGTGTTTGAGTAGATGCTTGTCATGTAGATATTCACCCATCCTATTTTGGGAATTGATCTACAGTCCGTTTGTTGGTAAACTCGTCATGTTTCGGGAGTTCATACCACTTGGTGATAAAGATAGTCTCCACTTCCTATTTCGAGAATTGATCTTTATCTGGCCACAAAGAAAGAAAGATAATTTCCCCGTCCTGTTTCGGGATTTAATCTTTGATTTGTTCATGTAGATAGTGGCCTCGTTCTGTTTCGGTAATTGATCTACAATCAGTTTGTTGGTAAACTCGTCTTGTTTCGGAAGTTCATACCATTGATGATAAAGATAGTCGCCCCGTCCTGTTTCAAGAATTGATCTTTATCTGACCATAAAGAAAGAAAGATAGTTTCTCTGTCCTATTTCGAGAGTTAATCTTTGATCTGTTTATGTAGATAATCGCCCCATCCTGTTTCGGGAATTGATCTACAATCATTTTGTTGGTAAACCCGTCCTGTTTCGGGAGTTCATACCATTGGTGATAAAGATAGTCGCCCTGTCCTGTTCCGGGAATTGATCTTTATCTTACCATAAAGAAAGAAAGATAGTTTCCTCGTCCAGTTTCGAGAGTTAATCTTTGATCTGTTTATGTAGATAGTCGCCCCGTCCTATTTCGAGATTTGATCTACAATCAGTTTACTGGTAAACCTGTCCTGCTTCGTGAGTTCATACCATTGGTGATAAAGATAGTTTCCCCGTCTTGTTTTGGGAATTGATCTTTATCTGACCATAAAGAAAGAAATATAGTTTCCCCATCCTGTTTTGGGAGTTAATCTTCGATTTGTCTGAAAATTGTTGATGATGTTCGTCTATTGGTAGAATTTACCTGAAAGGGTAAAGAGTTAGCTGTATGGAAATCATTATGTATGAAATGCATTACGTAATGATGTTCTCAAAGTAAATGAGATTGTGCCATATGCGTTTCATATGCATATCCTATGGTGTTTGTAAATGATGGATGAATGTGAAATGTCATTGAAGTGTAGCTCCATATAACATCGCACTAGGGAAAATAAATCCCTGAATGGTGTTAGGGATGAAGAATATGTGTAAAATTTTGCATAAGATGACGGTGACGAACAAGACTGGCATGAGATGCTTCCATTTTCTCTTCATGGTTATCGGACTTCAGTACGTACATCAATTGGGGAAACCCCGTTCTCTCTCGTCTACGGTATGAAGGTTGTCTTACCTGTCGAAGTCCAGATTCCTTCCCTAAGGATTATTAGAGACGTAGGTTTAGATGAAAATGAGTGGATTTAGACTAGGCTTAACCAGATAAATTTGATTGACGAGAAAAGGCTTACGACTGTTTGTTATGGGCAGATATATTAGAAGTGCATGATCAAGGCCTTTAACAAGAAAGTCAAACAACAGGTGTACCAGGTTGGTGATTTGGTAATAAAGCGTATTATCCTACCACAAGGTGATCCTAGCGGCAAATGAACTCCCACATACGAAGGGTCATTTGTGATCAAGAAAATATTTTCTGGAAATGCTTTGATGCTTACCACCATGGACGGTGAAGATTTTCCACACCTTATGAACACAGACATAGTCAAAAAATACTATGCATAAAAGAGACCCGCTAGGTTGACTGGCCTAGGAAAAAATAAGGGAATCCCGACGAACCAAAAGGATTCAGGAAAAAATTGGGGATATATATAAAAAAAAATGTACATCCGAAAAATTGAAAACTTGAAAAGGAAGCTTGGGCAAAAAGGATATCCCGGTGGGCTGAAAACCTGAAAGGGTGGTCCAGGAAAAAGTTAGGGATTAAAGCGTACGACTATGTCCCGTTGGATCACCCATCTACTTACAACCAGCATGATTACCAACGTAAAAATTCAAATGGTACAGATCAATTCAATCAACTTCTTCCGACAACAAGGGATGAGATGCTTGAATACATAGGGGCAATAGCAAAGTTGAAACTCGATGGGATCATTTCCACATAGCTGACTTCAACAAACAATAACCATAACGTATAATCGAACACATGTTGCAACCTTCACCATAACTCGGAAATAAACCGGCGAACAACAAATTCTTCTTAACAGTCATCAGAGGAGTAGACATTTCTTCAACAGAGGTCACAAACAAATCAGTGTCAACAACATTAACTCCAAGACCATGTTTGGGCATGGGAGCAGTTATAACATTCAGCTTTTCTAGAGCATCAAACTCTATCTCCTTTGCTTCAAGCAAATCTTGTACTTTGTTTCTCAGAGCCCAACAATAATTTGTATCATGGCCCGGACTCTCATAATGGTAGGCGCATCGCACATTGGGATTGTATCTGGGAGAAGTAGTGTTTGTATTCTTGGGAGCCTCTCTCAAGGTTACCAAGTTGGATTTCAGTAGGTGAGGTAATACTTCAGCCAGTGTCATGTTGATGCGGGGAAACTACTGATGTGGTCTTTCCACCCTTTGTTTATTGTTGCATTGTGGAGCAACTGTGGATCTTGGTATCACTACAACATTTACCGTTTGACGGTGTTCAGATTTGTTTTGGCCCCTCGAGCTATAGACTGCACTAGCTTCCTTCTTACCAGTGAAAGGCTTCTTTACCGAACTAGAAGAGGTATCCTTCTATATTTTACCACTTCGAATGCCAACTTCCACTCTTTCTCCATTCAAAATCAACTCAGTGAAACCAGATGACGAGTTGCTGATCAAGTGGTTGAAAAACGGACCAGATAGCGTCCCCAGAAACATGTCAACCAACTCCCTATCACACAAAGGGGGTTGGACTCCTCCAGCCAAGTCTCTCCACTTTTGAGCATAGTCCTTAAAACCTTAACCTGCACCCATGGACATACCCTGGAGCTGAGTACTAGTAGGAGCAAGGTCGGCATTATATTGATATTGCTTGTAGAAAGCAGCAGCCAGATCTTCCTAGTTTAGGACACTGGCTCCCTCCAAATGGTAGAATCATTCGAGTTGAGTCCCCGAAAAACTATCCTGAAAGAAATGTGTTGTACCCCAACATTTTCCCTCTCATTTTATCAACATTTCTCATCACAAGGCTCTTTGAACTCAAGACCAAGCTAGGGCTTGGTCTGCTCAAGACATCTCCTTGCACTGTTGACCTAAATTAGGGTTTGAGTTTGCACAGGGATTTTCTGAATTACAATGCCTAAAATGACTTTCATACTTCATGTTGGACTCATAAGTTTGTCCATACCAAGTTTTAAGCCTTGAATCAAATTTTTGCCCAGTCAATTGGACAGTTGACCTAGAAATCAATTGTATTGAGGAAAAAGTCAACTGTGGCCAATTTAGAGTCAAGCCTCATGAATTTTGACCCACATCAACATTATGAACTCATATGAATCATTTGATCAAGTTTGGACCATAACTCCACAAGAAATTTGATCAGATCACCAAAAGGGCAAAATGGTCATTTTTAGGGTTTTGACTGTACAAAGGCAATTTCTGATTTTTGACCTAGCCAATGGCAAATTGGGTTCAACCATGGACTCAAGGACTCAATGGCATCATCTTGACCTATTCAACAAGTTCAAAAGATCTCAATTGCATTGGATTGACAGATGAATTTTTCAGTCAACTGATCAAATTTTGACTGTACACTAAAAAGTCAAACTTTGACTTTTTGATCAAAATCAAGTGCCAAGGGTCATTTTCCATCAATATGTGTCAAAACATGAAACTTGTTCATCAAGAAACCCATTTTTTCAAATTAGGGTTTTAAGTTGAAAAATTTCATAACTTAGAATTTTTCTAAGTTATGAGATTTTCTTAATTTTTCCTAACTTTGGCTAATATTTTCACCATGATGCAATTGGATTCAAACAAAAATTCCAACATAAAAGTTGTATTCCTCCACAAAGTCTACAACTTTTATTCACAAAGTTTTCCCAAAAGAAGCTTGGATCTCAAGTTATGATTTTTGGAACAAGGGTCCCTAAAACTTTTAACTTGGAGAAATTTTGCCCTAGTATAGGCAGGATTTTGACCAATCTTCTTGTCCATTTTTTACTTAGTTCCACTTGGAATCTCAATTTTCATTTCAAAGATGGATTGTAGAGCATGTTGCAAGCTTTCCAAAATGTCAAATAACTCCTCAAACACATTTGTGGTTAGAGAGAATCGAAGGCTTGAAGTTGGCAAAAACTCATTTTTCATCCATGGCATATTCATGTTCATACAAGTTGCAATTTCAGAATTTTTTTTATTAATAACCAAGTATTAAAAAAATATTTCGCAAATAACCGGGTTTCGGAAAAAATTACGCAAATAACCATGTTTGAGATGGCTCCATAAAGGAGGAGCCATCTCATTTGGCGCATCCTCCTAATTTTATAAGGGAGGCGCCATCTCATTTGGCGCCTAAGGGCAAATGGCAAGCCCTAAGCCAAATGAGATGGCGCCTATGTGGAAAAGTAGGTCAAAAAAAAAATTTTTTTTTTCCTTTCCTGCGCGTTGCGTATTAGACAGAGATAACCAAAATTGATTTTTTATTTGAAAAAAAATAATTACATTCAACTGTTTTACATTTAAATAACAGTAAAAAAATAGATACAAAAAATACTGAAAAAAAAAAAGATACATCAATGATCCCCAGGAACCCGGTAATGACCCCCAGTTCCGCATCCCCGTCCTCGCCTTTCTCTTGCTGGGTGCCGTCTCGTTTCCTGTTGCGGCAAGGTCGATGGCCCAGCGAAGTCAATGCGATCCGAATCCATAAAATCAGTAAGATCTCCGTATCTCGAAGATCCGCTCTGGTACAGTCGGTTACCCATGCCCTCGAAGTTTGGTCGTGTTGGCGGTGGGTGGGGTTCCATGGTTGGTCGGTAGCATTGGTCGTCTGAGTATGGGGGGTAGAAAGGAAATGGATCTTGGGGTGTTTGGTACTGTGGATGTTGGGTTGTTTGGTGATATGGTGGTTGATGGTAGGTTTGGTCGGGTTGGTCGTAATCTTCTGACATTCCCATATCAGGGCTAAGGCTGGATGTTGAGGGCCCCATATTGGGATATGTGGAAGACTGAAATTGGGTATGGGGTATGTGGGTTTGCTGGTATTGGGGTTGGTATTGTGGTTGGGTTTGAGGCATATCTGGGTTTTGGTAGTTTGGCGGTGACTGTGGTTGGTAGTACGGCATTTGGTTGTAGTTGTGTTGTGGTGGGGAATGTGGTTGTGTGTTTGTTGGTCTGTTTCTTCTTGGGGGTGGGTTTGAGGTTGAAGGATTTTGGGTTTGTTGGTGGGGAATCGAGGGTTGTGCCCATTGTGTGCGTGGGTCAACCAAGTACCTCGGATGAGACACGTGCATATCTGGGTTACTAACCGACCTGTACCACGACATATATTGATCGGTGTGTCGCATGTTACCTTGAGTAAGGAAAACAGGGGATTGCAAGATGTAGCGGTGACGCCTTTGCCACATTTTACACCATTCTGGAGCAAAGTCTTTCCAGTTGGTTAGATTCCACTGGGCGTCGACCCTTTTTAGATGCCAGGGGGACAAATCTGTTGGGTCACTTGGTATCTCTTGGATCATTCCGAACTGCATCTTCACGCGGTCGCTGTGGTGCATCTCCACAATGTTGAACCGAATGAGTGCAGTCTTTGCAGTCCAAGTTGCTGCATCCTCTGGATTTGGAGAATGGTCCAAACCCAAATATGGTCTCCAGACGAACTGCGATAAAATTTAAATCAGGTAAGCGCAAAAGTAATGTATAAATAAATAAAATGAACAAAAGTTAAAAGCTACGACTTACGTCATCTGGGCCTAGGTGATCCAACAGATTCCGGTAGAGTGCGACATTGAATCTGGGATTCTTGCCGTAATCCATACCCCTCACGCAGTACCTATAGGAAATGAGAAACATGTTATTTTTAGCATATATTTTGGAAAGAGAAGAATAGTTATAAATGCTATAACTTAATGACTTACTTTGTTGCGTAAGGGAAACCAAAAGTGTTGTTGTTGATGGGGTTTAAGGACTCCATCCTCCACCAACCCCAGGCTTGTAGTAAAAATGCGCACCCATAAAATGTACATTTTTCCTTGACTGCGTTTTTGCACAAGGAACTGTACAGGTGGGCTAATACTGCAGAACCCCAACTAAATTTTCTAGTTTTATCAAAATTGGTTAGTAAATGTAAGTACATGAAATTTACACTATTTCCCGTACTTTCGGGAAATAAAAAAGTACCAAAAAGTATCATTATATACGTCCGGGCTTTTACTACTCGGTCATTTTCTGAGGAATTTTCATTTAATTCCATACTTGCATAATGCCGTTTCAGGTCAGTGAGTAGTATTCCCTGCCCTCTTGCTCCACCCCCTTCTACCATGTCCCTACCCAACAGTTCTTCACACTGTGAGTTGGGTTGTTGAACCGACCCGTTCACCGCTTTACCGTCAATAGGGAGGCCCAGTAGCATGTAGACATCTTCGAGAGTGATGGTACATTCACCTATTGGTAGGTGAAATGTATGGGTCTCCGGTCTCCACCTCTCCAACATTGCAAGGATGAATTTGGAGTCAATGGTGCAGTTGGAGATCTTTATCACGTGTCCAAAACCTGCATATTCCAGATAAGGGACGATAAAAGGGTCGGGGGCCAGGTATTTGTGCGAACGGATTCTGAATCTTTGTGTATCCTGAGATCATAATTAAACAAGAGTAAGATTAATTAAGATGAACAACACGTTTTTTAAAGTATGAAAAAAGTATAACCAAAGAAGAGACTTACAAATGCAGCAATGTTTTCCCTTGTGCCTCTGTGAGTATCTCCCATTGTTAGAAGGGCCATTCTTCAGAACGCTTGAGTGAATGAAAGACTTAGGAAGAAATAAGGAGTATGATAGACTTAAGAAATATTTCGTAGCAGAGAGTGAGAGAGTGAGAGTTGTGTGGGTGTGAGATATGTTTCATAAGGTATGTATTTATAGGCAACTAATTCTGATGTAGTGGTTGCATGCATGCGAGGTGTCACATTTGCATGCTTAGGGAGTTACACATATGCATGCATGCATTTACAAATAATGTAAGGTGTCTTTCTCTGTTGCATGCATGCCTATTGGAGCTGACGGGTGGCAGGCTTAGACAAAACTTTTATGTGTGTATTATAGGGCCAGGCTAGGTGGCAGCATAAGCCCATGCATGTAATACGATTGGACAGTAAGGGAGGCGCCATCTCACTTGGCGAAATAGTACAAAAATGAATGTTGTCGCCACCCCATTTGGCGAATAAGAGGTGTCACGTTTTACAGCATTGTCTCAGGCTAGGTGGCAGCCTTTGGGATGCCTTTCTCTGTTGCATGCATGCCTATTGGAGCTGACGGGTGGCAGGCTTAGACAAAACTTTTATGTGTGTATTATAGGGCCAGGCTAGGTGGCAGCATAAGCCCATGCATGTAATACGATTGGACAGTAAGGGAGGCGCCATCTCACTTGGCGAAATAGTACAAAAATGAATGTTGTCGCCACCCCATTTGGCGAATAAGAGGTGTCACGTTTTACAGCATTGTCTCAGGCTAGGTGGCAGCCTTTGGGATGCCTTTCTCTGTTGCATGCATGCCTATTGGAGCTGACGGGTGGCAGGCTTAGACAAAACTTTTATGTGTGTATTATAGGGCCAGGCTAGGTGGCAGCATAAGCCCATGCATGTAATACGATTGGACAGTAAGGGAGGCGCCATCTCACTTGGCGAAATAGTACAAAAATGAATGTTGTCGCCACCCCCATTTGGCGAATAAGAGGTGTCACGTTTTACAGCATTGTCTCAGGCTAGGTGGCAGCCTTTGGGATGCCTTTCTCTGTTGCATGCATGCCTATTGGAGCTGACGGGTGGCAGGCTTAGACAAAACTTTTATGTGTGTATTATAGGGCCAGGCTAGGTGGCAGCATAAGCCCATGCATGTAATACGATTGGACAGTAAGGGAGGCGCCATCTCACTTGGCGAAATAGTACAAAAATGAATGTTGTCGCCACCCCATTTGGCGAATAAGAGGTGTCACGTTTTACAGCATTGTCTCAGGCTACGTGACAGCCTTTGGGATTCCTTTCCCTGTTGCATGCATGCCTATTGGAGCTGACGGGTGGCAGGCTTAGACAAAACTTTTATGTGTGTATTATAGGGCCAGGCTAGGTGGCAGCATAAGCCCATGCATGTAATATTATTGGACAGTAAGGGAGGCGCCATCTCACTTGGCGAAATAGTACAAAAATGAATGTTGTCGCCACCCCATTTGGCGAATAAGAGGTGTCACGTTTTACAGCATTGTCTCAGGCTACGTGACAGCCTTTGGGATTCCTTTCCCTGTTGCATGCATGCCTATTGGAGCTGACGGGTGGCAGGCTTAGACAAAACTTTTATGTGTGAAGAATAGGGCCAGGCTAGGTGGCAGCATAAGCCCATGCATGTAATATTATTGGCAGCCTTGGGGGGTTGCATCACTTACTTAATTGAAATATTTTGCCTTAGGTTGAACATAACATAAACTGTAAAATTTTCCAACCTTCGAATCAGTCATCTAACCTTCAAACTTTCCAGCATTCATACCTTCATACCTTCATACCTTCATACCTTCATTCCAGCAATCAATAAACCCAAAACATTCCCACCTTCATACCTAAAACAATTCTACACAATGGCCTCTTCACCACAATTTGTTGTCAAAGCACATTTCAACGGTGAGACATACATGTGTCCCACAGTTGGGTTTTTGTTTAGAAACACCGACAATGTCCGATTTCTCTTAAACGGGAAAGCAAATTTCTCCTACTTTAAGAAAAGATTGGAGGCCAAACTTGAACGAGGCCCTATATCCCAAATATTTTATCAGAGCCCAGTCTTTTTTGGAAACAACCAAGTCATATTTTATAAGGTTGCAATTCAAGATGACGAGGATTTCCAGAACATGATTTCCAGCCATGTCTATTCTGGAAACGACTCTATTGAGTTGTACGTTCTGTTTCAAGAGCCTCCGGTGACACAGGAGGTAGAGCCTCCGGTGTTACAGGAGGTTGATCCTTTGGAGAATGAGCAAGCCGAGGTGGATGCAGTTGATGATGAAGAAGAAGACAACGAGTTAGAGTTCGATGAAATGGTGAACGACGATTCTGACGATGATGGCATCCCAAGTATTCCTACCGACAAAATCTACACACCACCTACGCACATGACAAACTTCAACATGGGCGGAGATGAACCTTCTACGGACTTGTTTTTCCAACCGTATATGCAATCAGATGAAAATTTAAAAGAGAAGGACAAGTTTCGTAATAGAGAGGAATGCATAAGGGCCATCAAAAAATTTCACATGCTCAACTCGGTTGATTATAAGGTGGATCGTGTAAACCCGGAAAGGTACAAGATCAAGTGTGTCCACCCTGACTGCATGTTCAAGCTGACCGCTTCATACAGACTAAGGGGTGACTGCTGGGTCATTGGTTCCATGACAACCCATACTTGTGTAAGTTCCACTCAATCACAAGACCACCGAAAACTCAACCACGATCTCATCTGTCAAGAAATCCTACCCCTGGTGAGCAACGACCCTTCTTTGAAGGTGAAAACAATCATCTCCCACATCACCACAGTTTTTAACTACACTCCGTCTTACCGTAAGGCGTGGTTAGCAAAGACTAAGGCGATTGAAAGGGTGTATGGAAACTGGGAGGAGTCATACCGAGAACTTCCCCGCTACCTCAATGCACTAAAGACATATTCTCCAGGTAGTGTTTATGTTCTGGAAACATTGCCCGCTTACGCCCAAGATGGTAGTGTTCTACATGGCAACGGAATATTCAGTCGCGTCTTTTGGGCATTTCAACCATGCATCGCAGGGTTTGCATCATGTAAACCAATTCTACAAATAGACGGGACTTGGTTGTATGGCAAGTACAAAGGCACTCTTTTGATGGCAGTTGCACAAGATGGCAACAATAACATTTTCCCCGTTGCGTTTGCCCTTGTCGAGGGGGAGACTGGTGGTGCTTGGAGCTTTTTCCTGAAAAATCTTCGTACACACGTGGCTCCTCAACCGGATCTATGTTTGATCTCGGACAGACATGCCTCTATTGAAAGTGCCTATAATAATCCGGCAAATGGTTGGCATGACCCTCCTTCTACGCATGTCTATTGCATCAGGCATATCGTCCAGAATTTCTCGAGGGAGGTCAAGGACAAAGCATTGCGGAAAGCGGTGATGAATGCGGGATACGCACTGACACAGCCCACATTCAAATATTACCGCAACGAGATCCGTTTGTCTAACCCAGAAGCCGGTACGTGGATCGACAACATACCGGTCGAAAAGTGGACTAGGTCATACGACAATGGCCAAAGATGGGGGCATATGACAACAAATCTCATTGAATCAATGAATGGGGTATTCAAGGGCATACGAAACCTCCCCATCACTGCCTTGGTGAAATCCACGTATTTTAGGATGGCTGCGTTATTTGCCAAAAGAGGTGAAATGTGGTATTCGGTCTTGCAATCAGGACAACTGTGGAGTGAAAGCTGTATGAAATACATTAAGGCTGAAAGTGCAAAAGCCAACACTCACATGGTTACACGGTTTGACCGCCATAGCCACAACTTCATTGTGAAAGAGACAATTGACCACAATGAAGGCCTGGCAAGACAGGAATACAGGGTCATTTTACCTACTCAATGGTGCGATTGTGGCAGGTTTCAAGCTTTTCGTATGCCTTGCTCTCATGTCATTGCCGCTTGTGCGCATACCCATCAAGACGCGCTTCAACTGCTATCAAACGTTTATAAATCTGAGACGTTGCTAACTGTTTACAACAACAACTTTCCTTTGGTGGCAAAACCGGACTATTGGCCTGAATACATCGGTGATATAGTTTGGCACAATGACCAAATGCGAAGGAACAAGAAGGGTCGTCCCAAAAGCAGGCGCATAACAACAGAAATGGACGATCTTGACAGGTTGGAAAGAAAGTGTGGTTTATGCCGTCAGGTCGGACACAATCGCAAAAACTGTCCGAATCGGGCGTCTGGCTCGACCACATAAATTTTGTAATACAATAAATCTTTTCAATATTTGTGTTGTAAACATTATGGGTTTTCCGTTAATAAAACTGTTCACACAATTTAAGAACTTCAATATAGGAAATTACATTAGGGTTTTCACGTACAACAATGATTAACGATAATCAATCTAGGAAATTAAATTAGGGTTTTCGCGTACAACAATGATTAACGATAATCAATCTAGGAAATTACAACTGTTAACACAATTTCATCTGACCCATGCATCATCAGCATTACATCACTGTCTGTTTTGACTTCCTCCAACCACACATTAGGTCTTCCTGTCGCATGCGAGGTTGTTGTTCGTTTTCGCTGGATCCTTCGAATTTTTTCCCCCTCGGCGATGTCTCCATCTAGCCACCGCATCAACTCCCGCTTCAGACGCTCCATGGAGTGAATGTGCCAGAATTTCATTTTCATCGCGGGTTTCGTGGCGGAGAATATAACGTAACCATCTCTGCTAAAAATCATAGGCGACGTCATTACGTAAATAAGGGAGTACGAAATAAAAATACAGTGCGAGAAAGTGTGAGAAATTTCAAAGAAACGGACGAATTATTTATAAAACGGAAAAAAAACCCTAGTTTTGCCCTAGGCGCCAAGTGAGATGGCGCCTCCTCTCCTTTTTAAGGAGCATGCGCCATCTCACTTGGCTAAAAGCCAATGGAGGCGCCAAGTGAGATGGCGCCTAGGGCAAAACCCTAGGTGCATGCGCCAAATGACTTGGCTCCTCCTTTGTGGAGCCATCTCAAACATGGTTATTTGCGTAATTTTTTCCGAAACCCGGTTATTTGCGAAATATTTTTTTAATACTTGGTTATTAATAAAAAAAATTCGCAATTTCAAGTCAGCATGCTTTGCACTAGATTACAGGCCTCTAAACCACTTCACACTCAATAATTTAATGCAAATCCATTGTTCTAAGGCATTATTTTGGTCATTAGGGCATTGTACACAAAATTAATCCCTAAGTAGAAAAAGGTACATTGCCATTTTTGCCATAATCTTGCTTTATGTCAAACCACAATCTTTGAGCATTGGTCCAGATCTTTTGCAGCTAATCAAACCCACAAATTAGAGAGGCCAAGGGCAAAGTGTGCAGGGTGGTGGATAGCCTGTACAGGCCTGCTATACATCTTTTCCCACTTTTGCTTCTTATACAAGAAATATGCAAAACACTTGAGAACTTGAAAATCAGCCAAAACGGACTTGTGCAAACATTTTGAACATCTTTCACACATCCCTCTGAGCCAGAAACACGATTACTTGAGCCTCTAAACATCCCCTAGCCAGAAATCACCATCCATTGGCAAAATAGGGCAGAACCTGCAACTAGACTTCTATAACTCATTTGGCTCGTGCGTTTTGGCCAAAACCTGTTCAAACACTTTCTATTCAACTCATCCAAGCTATCCCAAACCTCACACACCAACTGTAACTCCATTTACAAGGTTTGCCATTTTCATTTTGAGCTTGTGCAGGTTGAGTTTTGTAGGCTGATTCAAGCACGTTCAAGGCAAGCAAACTATTGGAGTAGGTCAAGTGAAGTTCAAGCAAGCTCCCAGACATCTCAAGCCTTGTTGAAAAGCTCCACATTGCCCTACACTAAGTCAGCTGAAACAAGTTTTTGTCAACTTCCAATCTCTCTATTTAGGAACATTTAGCCTTAGGTTTGTGAATAAGAAATGTAGTATTCATTGCCATGAAGTTGTACATATGCTCAGTTTTCATTTATATTAAGCATGCTAAGAGAATTTCATCCATGAACATGCTGAAAAAATTAGGTTAGATTTTAGGGCCAGAGAAATTCTCTCTGGTCTTTGAGAGTTAAGACAAGTTGTTTATATGGTTGGAATCGTCTTGAATTCTCTACAAGTTTGATGTTATGTATTTTTGCAATAGAGCTCGTATACAGGATCTGGTATTTAAACAGGGCGCGTGCGTTTTCAAAGTCCGAAGGTTGTAGATGAAGTTGGTTTGGACTGGGCTTGGCCTGGCTCACTATTGACACCACCCTTTTCCTTTTTGCACCCCCTGGCCCAATTTCTTGATATTTTATACTTTTGAATTTTTATTTTCATTTCTGATTTTATTTATTTATTCCCAAATATAAGAAATACTCAAAAATATTTTTGATAATTTTTTCACATTTATTTTGCATTTTATTTTTATTTTTCTAACATAAAAAGCAATTTAATTACTTTTATCCTATTTATTAAAAAAAACTTGAAAATAATATGTAAAGTATACTTTTTTTTTTTATTCACGCTGAAAATATTTCTCTAAATATATTTTTATTTTTGTATATATTTTATTTATTACACACACACACACACACACACACATATATATATATATATATATATATATATATATATATATATATATATATATATATATATATATATATATATATATATATATATATATATATATATATATATATATATATATATATATATATATATATATATATATATATATATATATACTTTTATTTTATTAAATACTTTAGAATAAAAATATAAAATATTACATTTTTACTTTTATTATTAAATATACTTAAGAAATACTTTTTCTAAATATATTTTATTTTTTCACACATACTATTTTATTTTTATTGTATATAAATAAAATAATTAATATATTTACTTTCTTAAAGAAATTAGGGTTTTACCCTTAATCCAATAAAATTTATCTTTTATTTATTTCTTTATTTTTTTTTACATTAAATATTTTTACATACTTGGAAAATAAACATAAACTTTTTTGCATAATTCATTTTATTTGATATATTTATCTATTTTTGTTTACTTAAATATTGTCCATTTATTATTTATGCATTTGAGTTCAATTTGGATGTAATAGTAAATTAGGTTTTTTATTTCTTGTCAAATACACCCTCATTCAAAAATTGTACCCCCATCCCCATAATCATGTTGTAATAGCTTAGACTTTTAATTCTCGCACTTTATGCTTTCAATTATGCCATGATAGAAAGATTAGGGTTTGTATGCAAAAAAATCCAAATCAACAAGTAGCTTGACCTAATCAAAGATAAAAATGCATGAAAATCAATACACAATGCACACTTGCATCCCTAGGGTTACAATCCACTTGTTGCCTTAAAAATGGGCCATGTTATGCATGTTGGGTACTTTGGCAAAACAAAAACAAAACAAAAGATCATAGTCCCTCGATGACGCTATCTTGGTTGCCTAAACAAAAATGATCAAGTCCCTCAAAAATTTGCCAAAGATACCTAACACAATTGCTATCATGGTCTATACGATGACTCGCGCCTGTCCCGTTTAAACATCCTAAAACAAAGTTGTTCACCAAATGCAATGGTGAAACAACACTATCAAAAGGGTTAAAAACATATAGGAAAGATCTTTGAGTAAAATAGGATAGATAACTCTTAGTTACTTGATCAAACTTGCAAAATATCCTTGCTATTTTTAAAACACATTTCACAACACAATTTCCCAACAAACTTTCAAAACATTGAAATCTTTTCAAAAGACAAAAACACCTTTGTATACATTCAAACAAGAATCATTAAAAAGGTTTCCATAACAATGGACTCTTTTCAAAACATCTTTCAAAACCATACACAAAGCACCATTTCAAACAATTGAAAAGCAAAAGCAAGTGATCTAAACAAGTAACTAAGAGCCCATGGATAACCATAGATGAAAAGGGTGCTTGCACCTTCCCTTTTCATAATCTACTCCCCAAACCCAAGAAAACATCTCAAAGGTCTTTCCTGTGCTTTTTGGCCTTTCCTTAGGATAAAATAAAAAGTCGGTGGCGACTCTTGCTAAACCGAAACATTTGCGAACACAAACGTAAAACCTCAAGTCAGTTCTCCCACCGTATCACAAAATGCACCCACAAATTTCTATCAGTAGTGTGGGGTTGGATTTTCCTGAAATACGAGCGGAGATGGAGTTTTGGACAGGATACTCCATCATACTTGGCAAAAACCGGAGCTTTGAACTTATAAGGGATGACCACTCCCGATACTAGTCCCAATTCTCCAAAATATAAACCAGGTATCTTATGGACTTCCATAGCACTCAATTGGTCTTCTAGCTGCTTGTACCTATCCTCAGTAGGAGGATATTGTTCATCATCGTAATCAGTATCATTGTCCGATACCGCAGGACTAGGGTCCTTTTCCCTTTCTTGGTTCTCCCCTTCCTTAGATGAAGAGGTCAGATCAGTTTGTTGCCTCAACCTTTCTCCAAATCTTCTACCCATATTCAGAATACCAGTCTTCTTCTTCTTCTTCTCTTTTATAATAAGGGTCTTCAAATCCTCCTGCCCCTTAGCCAGACTTATGAACATCTGTTGGAACTGGGAGTTTTGTGCCTGAAGATCTTTGATGGCTTGATCGGAAGACATTTCTGCTGAAATAAATAGCGAAGAAGATGAGAAACCTGTAGTGGCACCTATAATGATGTGCATGATAAGGGGATGCACATGTAATGACTTCAAATACTTTGGGAGATTTAAATTTGCAAACCAAAATAAACGAAAACTTTATTAGATTAACTTTGAAAGGTTCAACATGCCTTTAAGGCTTTACAAAATAAGTAAATAAAACAAAATCTAAATGTAGAAAAATCAAAATCAAAAGTCCCATGGACGCTTCCTCTTTGTGTTGATATAGTCATTGATCACTCTTTCCTCCTCGAGTTGCCTGGTGAGCTTTGTAACGCCCGGTATATAATTATTTATTTAATTAAATATTTTTGAATATTTTATATTAATTCAAATTTTTATCGTCGAAGTCAGAATTATTTATTAAGTTGGAATAATAATTAATCAGATTTAATTTGGTGGAATTAAGTCAAAGTGTTATTTTATAATTAAGCTTAAATGTGAATTTGGGCTTACTTGGTGGTGGTGTGTAGTAAAAGTGGGGTGTAGCATTTAGGCCCAATTGGATTTATTTGGATTAATATAATGATATATTACATTAGAATAGAAGTAGAGAAGAATAGAAGATGGTTTTGTTATCAGGAAGGGAAAAAGAAGAGGAAAATAGGGTTTGTGAGGAGAGAAGAAGAACAAGAGGAAATTCCTTCAAGTGCCAAATTCCCCAAAATTTTGGTTGAAGTCTCTTAAAGCTGCTCTTAATCCAAGGTAAGGATGGGATTCTGACTCTTTAATAGGGTGTATAATTAATAGTATGTAAATTTAGGTTATGAAATTTATTTCTAGTGTGTTTGAAATTGGTATATTGATGAAATTGAGAGATGAATTAGGATCCAATTTAATTAGATATACATATATTTAAGTGCCTTAGTATTTTATTTGCACAAATTCCATTCTCAATACTGTCGCAAAGAAGTATTATAGCACTTGGATGTAATATTTAATATTAAAGAAGTAGTACTTAAGGCTTTTGCCTTGCTTGCTGCAGCGAAATTCAAGTAGTAGTATATAGAAGGCAATTACTAGCTACTGTAGCGGAATTAAGAATTAATATATAATGGCACCTAATTGAAGACAGTAGCGCATAGAAATGAAATAGCATAGGAAAATGTAATAACTAATGGCACTTGCATTGCATAAAGTAGCATTAAAGGCGTTCGCCCTGTTCCTGTAGCGAAATGCTAGAAGTAATATTATGAGGCATTGGCTTGCTACTATGACAATCAGGATGTAGCGCTAATTTAAAGTAGTACTTAGGAAGAATGAAGTAGTATACTTAATGGCATATAACCTGCTTACTGTATCATAGAAAGTGCAGTAGCTTTAGAAACATATAATTGGCATTCTGTGGCGCATGTTGATGAAGTAATATTTAAATGGCAAGTAGCTTGCATCATGTAGCAATATAATATTGAAATAGTATTTAATGAAATTTGACGGGGTAACTAAGGTAAATGCGTAGGTAATTATGGTTGAGTTATTTTTTTGAAATTTCGATGTTTTCAAGGGCTAATCGGAATTATGTTTGTTTCTAATTTGCCGGTATAGGCGGTAAAAATTAGTTATCCGGAAATTAATGAAATTTGACGGGGTAACTAAGTTAAATGCGTAGGTAATTATGGTTGAGTTATTTTTTGAGATTTCGACATTTTCAAGGGCTAACCAGAATTGTGTTTGATTTGAATAAATCATGGAAGTAACATGTTTAAACTTGTATGTTACTTGATTTGTGAATTATGTTTGCAATGCATGTACAATTGTTGGTATTTCATTATGTTGGAATATGTGGTATGTGTATGTTAAGGTCGGAAGTGGTCTTAATTGCATACGAGTTGTTGATTGTACATTGCATGGCATGGTTGGTCTTGAAATGGAGATGGTGAAACGGTGGGTTCACATTTTATAGACGTTGATCCTTGAATGGAAATAGAAGTAGTGGCTTTGACCCGGAAAGGGAATATAGGCGGTGAAACTTGGGTTCACAACAAAATAGATGTTGATCCTATAGTGGAAATAGACGTAGTGGCTTTGATCCTATGTGGAAAAATAAGCGGTGGAATTTTGGGTCCACAAGTCGGTACCGCATTTGCATTGGTTGCATCAAGTTGTGAGTCACATGCATAATGATATATATTATGAGTTTATGTGAAGATGATTGAGTTTGTGAAATTGGTTATGATGTGTGAATTAGCTTGATTATATGGTTAGGATGATAATTGGTTAAAGAAATAATTCTTGAATATAGCGGAATATGGAATATATGAATGAGCATATGTTAGTGATATACACATATATTCAAGTATGGAGAATTCCTTTTATTTATTGATTTCCATTGTTTTAAATTATATATTTCATGATTATTGGAATTCTCACCCTTCTGTTGGAATGATGCTTGATACGGCATCACTCAGGTACCGAAGATGGTAGTGCGAGGCACAAGGATTAGCAGATGCATTTAGGCTTGTAGTCCGTTATGTTTTGGTTATTGAGTTGATGCTCTGATTGTAACACTTGGGGGTTTAGTGTCCGCATTCGAACTCTTATTTTGTGGATGGATTATACTTGTATATAATCCTTTATTTTGATCATATTTTGATGTATGTATTATGAGACTTGATAACATGTTTGGTGTATGAACCATATGGCTTAATGCCTTGAATTTTATATTTTGATTCCTCCTTTGGAGATGAAGTTACTATGATTCTGTTGCGTTTGCACGAAAAAGAAAGTATATGCCATGAATGTATTATGTGATTAAATGATTAAAGTGACGAATATGCCATGTCCATCTTTCTTGAATAGGTGAATTGATGTTGTGAAACTCCTTCCATGCAATTTTAATTTCTCTGATTTTAATTATATCGTTTAATTCGGGGTTTATTAGAAGGGGTGTCACAATAGTGGTATCAGAGTAGGTCGGTCCGTCCGACCAAGTTGTCTAACATTGTTTGTTCCTTAGTACGCGACAAGTGTGTGAAACACTGTCGGTGCTTGTTGTTTTTCTAATCGAGTTGTATGCAGGAGTTGTTTTGGAGATAAGCGGGGGAAAAGTTTGTTTCTCTGATATATTTCAGTTGTAAGATGTTAGTTCGGTATGATGTTGATGGCGACAGTTCAAGTATTACTGAAGTTTTGTTGTTTCCCAAATATGAAGGTCTCATGGATTAAAGACTTCGTTTGTTAATCAAGTTGGAACATCTTGAAGGGGGATGATCATACATTGTTAATGTTTAGTTCTCGAAGGAGGAGGAGCAATGTAACAATTGTTGATATATGAGTAGATTGTGAATCTCTGATATTTCTGAAGGTGATTCCTAAGTAACAAGGACAATTTTTAAAAGATGGAATTTGGGAAGTTGCGATGTCTCAGCACTGCTGGTGGACTGTGAAGTTATCGGTTTGAGTAGCCTTACGTAAGATGTTGACGTTTGAACAGTGATAGAGTGACAGATTTATGTAGACCTTGTCGTGGGATCCTTGTAAGTTATTGTAAAAGATGTTGAAGTTGTTGGAATATTTTTGAATCACGGGTCAGAGTCGGAAATGCGAGGAGATGAGTATGATTTCATGAATGGTAAGTGTTGGTACTGATACAAAGAAATTTTGTTCTGATGTTATCATAAAGTGTGTGAATGTATGTCGCTGCACGACGTCAGTGTTCACATTTTCTGATAACTTTGGAAATTTATATCTTGTGTTTCGAGTATCGAATTAGTGTTCTGTTTGAACCTATAAGGAGATAGAAATGTATTCTATCATATGAGAGTGTTTTCAAATATGGTTGATGCATTCCCATATGGAGGAACTCTGGAGTCATTTATGGAACTAGAGGTCTTTCTTTGGGCATGATTGGTTATTATCGCGGTTGTTCAAGACGAGGTCAAGCGTAATATGTTGTTAACGAATAAGTTGAGAAATGAGATGTTCAGCATTAAAAGGGATAGTCGTTCGTCATTTCAATTATAGGATGTTGCATGTGAAGAAAGTTTTGTAGAACTAAAGAAAAGATTGACGACTACTCCGGTATTGGTTTTACCTAATCTGAGCGAGTCATTTGAAGTGTATTATGAATGCGTCTAAGATGGGACTTAGTGGTGTCTATGTTGAAGGTTTGGAGACATTGTCTTTTGGTTCTAGATTTGAAGTATTTAGCGACCGTAAGAGTTTAAAGTATTTATTTGATCAGAAGGAATTGAATAGGAGACAACGGAGATGGTTGGAGTTATTGGAAGATTATGATTTTGGTTTGAATTATCATCTAAGGTAAAGCTAATGTGGTGGCTGATGCATTAAGTCAAAGGACTTTACATATGTCGGTAATGATGGTTAAAGGGTTGGAATTAATTGAACAGTTTAGATATGTGAGCTTAGTTTGCGAAGTGACCCCGAAGAGTGTTATATTGGGAATGTTGAAGATTAAAAATGATTTTCTGGACAGTGTCAAAGAAGCTCATAAGTTAGATGTGAAATTGGTAGATTCGATGGTTGGACTCGATCAGTCTGAGAATGATGATTTCGAGTTAGATGTGCAGGGTGTGTTGAGATTCCGTAATCGAATTTGTATTCCTGATGATACGGAAATGAAGAAAGTAATTCTTGAGTTGGAGGATACTTAACCTTCGTGTGAGGCTAAGTGAGTGTAATATGGACCGTGTAATATGTTGAGCGTTGGTGTCTCATCGACAAAATCAAGTGAGAGGGAAATTATTGGAGCATTTGCAAACCTCATTGGAAATTATTGGGTTATAGTGCGTTAGGTGACTTGAGTACAAGTTCTAAAGGAACACTATTATAGTTTAGTAACGATGGTTTATACCCTATTATGATTGTCGGCTATCTATTGACAAATTGAGGAACTGATCACCCTTAATCTCTTGTTGATAGTAGACGAGATCGTGTTGGATGGTATAAAATTGTCTTTCTATCTTAATGGTGAGTGAAGTGGTTAATGTTATATCAAAAGGTAGTTTCTCACCAGTTTGTGTGAAGTAATAGAGGAATTGCTAGGAAAGAGTTGTGATGTATTGAACAATTCAAAGTAGCAGGTTTACATGCGAGCTAACGTCGTAAAGTGAAAGATTAAGAATATCAAGTGAATAATGGTTTTATGGTGGATGTTGAGGAAAGCCTGGAACTAGACTGAGGATTGTAAACTGTATAGTTGGTAGAAACTTTAATGAGGATGGTGACTTAAGATAGTTTATCAGAGTTGCGCAGCTGAAGCGTATGTGACGCAGTTGCTATGAGTATACGACTCTACGTGCTTGATTTGGTAGATTTTTGATGTAGGGATGATGTGCCAAGGTGTTGTGATATCTCGGAGATATTTGTTGAACCTATAAGGAATTTATTGTAGTTGTTAGTGGGTGGTGAGTTGTGTGTATATTTGTTTAGTTATATTGTTAAGTTGATGTTATAATAATTTTGTCCCCATTGTTGTGATGTTGTTGTTAGTTACTGTATATGATGGATAATACTCCATAATATGAAGAAGTTGATTATGTTGGATATGTTGATGTCACTATAAGAGTGATACGATGATATGAATGAAGTTGTTGATATTGTGTTGATAATTGACATACATATGTATATATGGGAATTAAATTGTGTATGTGTTTTTGGTGTTGAAAATGTTGTTAAGATGCTAATATAATGTTGTATATCCAAGTATAAGTGTGTTAACAATTTAAATGTTGATATGCCAAAATATTGTTGAAGTGGTTGATAAGTTATTAACGATTATGTCGCAAACATGTTGAATGATTAGCATGTGTGGATTTGAATTATATCATATTGAGCGTTGTTATGTCGAGAAAGTAGTGGTCGAAGTATTTCCAAACGCGAATTGAAGATCAGAGAGTTGGATGCGAAATTCGCATTAAGAGTGATCGTATCAAATAGATTTTCGAGGACGAAAATATTCTAAGTGGGGGAGAGCTGTAACGCATGGTATTTAATTATTTATTTAATTAAATATTTTTGAATATTTTATATTAATTCAAATTTTTATCGTCGAAGTCGGAATTATTTATTAAGTTGGAATAATAATTAATCGGATTTAATTTGGTAGAATTAAGTCAAAGTGTTATGTTATAATTAAGCTTATATGTGAATTTGGGCTTACTTGGTGGTGTTGTGTAGTAAAAGTGGGGTGTAGCATTTAGGCCCAATTGGATTTATTTGGATTAATATAATGATATATTACATTAGAATAGAAGTAGAGAAGAATAGAAGAGGGTTTTGTTATGAGGAAGGGAAAAAGAAGAGGAAAATAGGGTTTGTGAGGAGAGAAGAAGAACAAGAGGAAATTCCTTCAAGTGCCAAATTCCCCAAAAATTCGGTTGAAGTCTCTTAAAGCTGCTCTTAATCCAAGGTAAGGGTGGGGTTCTAAATCTATAATAGGGTGTATAATTAATAGTATGTGAATTTGGGTTATGAAATTTATTTCTAGTGTGTTTGAAATTGGTATGTTGATGAAATTGAGAGATGAATTAAGACTCAATTTAATTAGTTATACATATATTTAAGTGCCTTAGTATTTTATTTGCACAAATTCCATTCTCATTACTGTAGCGAAGAAGTGTTATAGCACTTGGATGTAATATTTAATATTAAATAAGTAGCACTTAAGGCTTTTGCCTTGCTTGCTGCAGCGAAATTCAAGTAGTAGTATATAGAAGGAAATTACTAGCTACTGTAGAGGAATTAAGAATTAATATATAATGGCACCTAATTGAAGACACTAGCGCATAGAAATGAAATAACATAGGAAGATGTAATAACTAATGGCACTTGCATTGCATAAAGTAGCATTAAAGGCTTTCGCCCGGTTCCTGTAGCGAAATGCTAGAAGTAATATTATGAGGTATTGGCTTGCTACTGTGACAATCAGGATGTAGCGCTAATTTAAAGTAGTACTTAGGAAGAATGAAGTAGTATACTTAATGGCATATAACCTTATTACTGTAGCATAGAAAGTGAAGTAACTTTAGAAACATATAATTGGCATTCTGTGGCGCAAGTTGATGAAGTAATATTTAAATGGCAAGTAGCTTGCATCCTGTAGCGCTATAATATTGAAATAACATTTATTGAAATTTGACGGGGTAATTAAGTTAAATGCGTAGGTAATTATGGTTGAGTTATTTTTTTGAGATTTCGACGTTTTCAAGGGCTAATTGGAATTGTGTTTGTTTCTAATTTGCCGGTATAGGGGGTAAAAATTAGTTATCTGGAAATTAATGAAATTTGACGGGGTAACTAAGTTAAATGCGTAGGTAATTATGGTTGAGTTATTTTTTGAGATTTCGACGTTTTCAAGGGCTAACCGGAATTGTGTTTGATTTGAATAAATCATGGAAGTAACATTGTTTAAACTTGTATGTTACTTGATTTGTGAATTATGTTTGTAATGCATGTACAATTATTGGTATTTCATTGTGTTAGAATATGTGGTATGTGTATGTTAAGGTCGGAAGTGGTCTTAATTTCATACGAGTTGTTGATTGTATATTGCATGGCATGGTTGGTCTTGAAATAGAGACGATAAAACGGTGGGTTCACATTTTATAGACGTTGATCCTTGAATGGAAATAGACGTAGTGGCTTTGACCCGGAAAGGGAACATAGGCGGTGAAACTTGGGTTCACAACAAAATAGACGTTGATCCTATAATGGAAATAGATGTAGTGGCTTTGGTCCTATGTGTAAAAATAAGCAGTGGAACTTTGGGTCCACAAGTCGGTATCGCATTTGCATTGGTTGCATCGAGTTGTGAGTCACATGCAAAATGATATATATTGTGATTTTATGTGAAGATGATTGAGTTTTTGAAATTGGTTATGATGTGTGAATGAGCGTGATTATATGGTTAGGATGATAATTGGTTAAAGAGATAATTCTTGAATATATCGGAATATGGAATATATGAATGAGCTTATGTTAGTGATATACACATATATTCAAGTATGGATAATTCCTTTTATTTATTGCTTTCCATTGTTTTAAATTATATATTTCATGATTATTGGAATTCTCACCCTTCTGTTGGAATGATTCTTGATACGGCATCACTCAGGTACCGAAGATGGTAGTGTGAGGCACAAGGATTAGTGGATGCATTTAGGCTTGTAGTCCGTTATGTTTTGGTTATTGAGTCGATGCTCTGATTGTAACACTTAGGGGTTTAGTGTCCGCATTCAAACTCTTATTTTGTGGATGGATTGTACTTGTATATAATCCTTTATTTTGATCATATTTTGATGTATGTATTATGAGACTTGATGACATGTTTGATGTATGAACCATATGGCTTAATGCCTTGAATTTTATATTTTGATTCCTCCTTTGGAGATGAAGTTACTATGATTCTGTTGCATTTGCACGAAAAAGAAATGATATTCCATGAATGTATTATGTGATTAAATGATTAAAGTGATGAATATGTCATGTCCGTCTTTCTTGAATAGGTGAATTAATGTTGTGACACTCCTTCCGTGCAATTTTATTTTCTCTGATTTTAATTATATCGTTTAATTCGGGGTTTATTAGAAGGGGTGTTATAAGCTTTAGAACCTTCCTTTCTTGCTCATGGAACTTCTCCCGGTAAGTATCCCGCTCTATCTTCAGCTGAATCCAAGACCTTTGTAACTCCCCAGGATCAGTGGGCATGTAAGGATAGAGAACTGTGTAAGAATACCTTCTTCATTAGTGGGCTCCATAATCACTGGTAATACGGCCGCATAAGGCATCATAAGCTTCTGGGCACGAGCTCGGACCCATTGGAGGTAAGGCTGCATAGGAAGGGAAGTCTTCGGTCCAAATTCTTTGGAGTCAGATCTGTTTACCATGCCCCAAGCTCGTATGAACCTCCGGCGATGCTCCTTAACGTTATCCTTATAGTCGAATACAATGTCCTCGAGAAGCAACTCCTGGGGACCATCTCTTCGAGCACGACCAAATTGTTGCAATGATAGACAAGGATTATAAGTTATACCCCTTTGATACCAAGTAATGGGACATTAGGGTACCCCCCCACAATGGTCAATAACAGCAGTGTCTTCCATAGCCCGGGAACACCAAAGAACATTCGTATGAGCAAGTGACATTATTCAGTAGGACCAACCCAAACCTTCTTTGTTCTTCAGCACAGACTTAGGGAGGTGAGAAATAAACCACCTCGACAACAACGGCATGCAGCACATAAGAGTCCCTCTTCTCTTCATAGTACGGGTATGGAGGTCATGCAAGATATCTCCAAGCAAGGTAGGCACTGGGTTGCGAGAAAGGAAAATCTTGACAGCATTCACATCTACAAAGGAGTCAGGATTAGGGAAGAGAACCAAACCATATATAAGAAGAGCCAAGACATCTTCAAAAGCCTGAAAATCCAAATCATCCCAAAATAGTTGAGTCTGGTCCATCATAAATTTTGCTAGAAAACCTTCGACCCCGCTTCGTGTTTCCCAATTGGATACTACATCAGCCCATTTCAAATGCACAGCTAAGGTAATGTCTTCTGGTATAGGAACTTCTTCCATACCTGTGAAGGGTACCTGTTCAAGAATGGATATGCCCAATAGATGAGAGAACTCTTCCAAGATGGGTACCAGCTGGTAATCAGGAAAGGTGAAGCAATGATGCACGGGATCAAAGAACTGAAATAGTACGCTCATCATCTATTCATCAAGGTTTAAAGTAACCAGGCTGAGAATTTGACCGTGTCTCTTAATGAACATAGAAGTCTCAGAAAATCTTGAGGCTTGCTCTTTAAGTTGGGAAGGTATTTGCACAAAGTTAACTCGGATGGTATTTCTGCGCATGGAAGCCATAATCTGCAAAACAGAACAAAGATAAATCCCCTTGGTCTTTGAAATGGTTAGTGTAATGAAGCATGAATGCCATGTTATGATGCATGATATCATGATAAACCACAGGTATTGCAAACACAGTCGAATCACACAAAACCCTTAGGTTTAAGGCTTGCATGAGGTCAAAGGTAATACCCTCTTAAAGTTAAGTTGGTTCAACCTGTCCTAGAAAAGTAACCGGGTTCTAGAGGATCTTAATATCACTGACCATCCTCCATCAGTCATGGTTTCAGCTCACGCAATATTTTCTTGTGGCCGGAAATATTACGAGAGTATGGTCTCAATGAGTGTAGGATCGAGTATCAACCAGTTCTCAGCTCTACACCGAGGCCGGCTATCTTACTACTTTCTAATGGCCAAGTTGGGAGATTAAAGGTTCTAAGGTCAATTGATGCTTAACGACACCATGCAGCGGCCCCGTATTCTCCTCGTTTCTCCACAAGGGATACCAGTACCAACCAATGTGCCACACCAACATAGCTACTGCTTCAACCGTATTGGTCTATGATGTACAGTTCCCTCACAGTCTATTGCTACTTACCTAAAAGGTGTCCCCAGATCCGGGTGTAGGATCTATAGTAACCCCAAACAAAAACCCTTAAAAGTAAAGCAAACAAAGCAATTAAGAGAAGTAATTATGATGAACTAGATCCTAAGGTATACCCCACTTATTGTCCCTAGCAGAGTCGCCAGTTTTGTGATATGGTGGCAGAACTGACAGTTTGATGCTGGTTTGCGTTTTTCATTTTGCATTTTGTGTTCGCAAAATGTCGCAGTAAGCAAGAGTCGCCATCGACTTTTATTTCATCCAACCGGAAAGGAAAAAAGTACAAAAAAAATCTTTTTTCGAGATATTCTGAGTACGGGGGTAGATTATAGAAAGGGAAGTTATTAGCACCCTTTCTATCTGTGGTTTTCCACGGGCTCTTAGGTACTTGCTCATCTTTTTAAATTTCTTGTGTGTGTGTGCTTTGTTTTGAAAATGTTTTACTTCGTGATAACCCTGTTGGCTCCTAAATTCGACACCCTTGTTTGTTATCAATATAGACCATTAGTTATGAGTCAGAAGAGTTTCCTACATAAGAAGGCTTCGACCAGCTGATCCTGTCGAAGGCTCATCAGAAAATGACAAGGTACTTAGAGAATTTCCTTCAAGTGGGAATCTTGTCATCTTCGACGTCGAAGGAACCTCTCGACAAAGGTACCTGATGCCCAGGGTCGAACGGTTTGAGATTTGAATGCTTGGAGGGAAAACGGTTCCCAGCAGTTACCAAGTGCAACGTGCCGAGATCAGGAGCGTCGAATGCTGTGAGCATGCCATGTGGCGTCATCTCGAAGCGACGTAACTGCCCAACGGTTACTTAGGATTTGTTTTAGTATAAATACTAGTTGTTCACGAAGTTTTCGAGGAGTGTTCATCATTTTATACAAGTCACTCGTCTAGATTCAAGTACCCAGTGTGAGCGAAAGAATCGTTGAGAATGTATGTGTGAAACACCATTTAAATTAATCAAAGTCTTTTATATTCAAGCACTTTATTGCTTTTCATTTACTCATCTCCGTCGAAGCCTTTTATTTAACGCTTTTATTTATTCCATCAAGCTTTTCTTCATGCAATTTACTTAAAGTGTCTTTACTTTACCGACATTAATCACCATTAGGATTAGTCAAACTCCAGAAAATCAACCATGTCTTAGGATCAATCTGATCGATCATGTGAGTCACCAAATAAGTAACCTTTTGGAAGATCAGCGGTTGTTTACCAATTTCCACGGTAAACAAATTGGCACACCTAGTGGGACCTTGTGTTGATTTTTAAGTTTAACCGTTTTATACAAAATATCCTCCTTTTTCGAGAGTATTGCATGTTATTGAGAAGTGGTAGAATATACACCAACGATACCAATACTAGGAGAAGAAGAGAAGTGATGGCGAATCCGCCAAACAATGGCGAAATCCCACAAACAAACGTGGGAACAACGATCATCCCAACCGTAAGTGAAATGGTAACCGCTGGTTCAACACCAGCAGTAACGGTCACACAAACGGGGCCATTACCTCCATTTACTGGCCCCAGAATGCCTTTAGGAACTCCCCCACCAAGGGGAAACCAAGGAACTAGGCCTTATGTTCCCCCAGGTTTTTCGACAGTCGGTCTAAATCGAGAACCACTCTATGGCATGCCAACTTCTGAATTGGCTAGCCTGACGAATGTTGCGTCCAATTTTTCAGACCCTTTAGTGAGCGCCTCTTCGCCACTCCAAGGTTCTGGAGTTGGTATGGAGAACAGGGGTAGGACCCAACTTTTAGGAGGAACGTCCCAAGTAATGCATGGCCTTACGAATGCCTCGACAGCAGTCTTGAGGCAGCAAATGGACGAAAGCAACCACGATATGGTTCAAATGTTGGCACAAACTTTAAGCACAATGCTAAATCCTCTAATACAAAATACCACCTAGTCGAATCAGCAAATGACAGCTCAAATGGCGCGTCTGGCCGACTTTTTTGGGGTACCCCAACCTATTCGACAGCCCCAAAGGGCACAGATGAGGGGAAACCAAGGTATACTTCTAGAGGAAGAAACCAATATTGACCAAGTCCAGCAGCCTGTCGAAGAAAACCTTAGGATGCGAATGGAACAACCCGGGGTCGAAGAACCTAGAGTCATAGCCCCGGAAGTAAGGATAGTCAATAGAAACCAAAATGCTGACGAAGTAGTTCAGCAGATCCAATACCAGAATATTGGTTTGGAAAATAACTTGACAGCCATGATCGAAAGAATCATGATGCAAAATGGGATGAATACGGGCTTCCGTAGGCTCAACTTTACATCCCCACTGTCAGAATATGTGTTACAAACAGACTTACCTCCTAGATGCAAAGTCCCTAAGTTCACTAAATTTTCAGGGGACACGGCAGAATCCACTGTCGAACATGTGGCGAGATACTTGATCGAAGCAGGAGAAATTTTAAACAATGAAAACCTGAGGATTAAGTATTTTCCAAGTTCCCTAACAAAGAACGCGTTTACTTGGTTCACAACTCTTCCCCCCAATTCGATCCACCATTGGACCCAGTTGGAGAGATTGTTCCATGAGCAATTCTACATGGGACAAACCAAGATAAGCCTGAAAGAATTGGCCAGTGTAAAGAGGCGATTCACTGAACCTATAGACGAATATCTAAATAGGTTTAGGTTTCTCAAAGCAAGATGCTTTACGTAAGTGCCAGAACATGAGTTAGTCGAAATAGCCGCAGGAGGTCTAGATTATTCCATTAGGAAGAAATTAGACACTCAATACCTGAGAGACATGGCCCAATTGGCCGATAGGGTTCGACAGGTAGAACGCCTTAAAGCTGAAAAAGCCAGGGCGACAAAAACTCATAAAAGAGAAAGGATAGCATATGTCGAAATGGACGATGAAGATCCAGAAACAATCGACGAACCTATAACCATCGAAGAAAGTGAGGTCGATTTAGTGGAGTTAAAACAAGGGCCACCATACTCTTCCAAACTACTAGTCCCCTCAAGTGGGAAAAACCCCACTGGTCCTGAAAGGGCCAACGATAGGTTACCTAAAAAGACCTACAGTTTTGATATTACAAAATGTGACGAAATTTTTGACTTACTTGTAAAAGATGGCCAAATGATAATACCCCCAGGGGTAAAAGTGCCTCCTCTTGATCAAAGAAGGAAAAGAGGCTTTTGTAAATATCATAATTTTCTGGGCCATAAAACATCTCAATGTTTTCTTTTCAGGGATCTCGTACAAAATGCTATCGAAGAAGGGAGGTTGAAATTCGCCGATAAGACCCCCATGATTGTGGACTCTAACCCTTTGTAGGCTGAAGCCCATTATGCTGAACCTTCAGAGGTGAATGTGATCGAGGCGTCCAGAAGTCAGGTGAAAAGGCCAGGAATAACTATGGTCGAAGTCACCAAGGATCATATCAACATGCCAATCTTTGGCAGTTTTTCTGGGAATCTTTCTAGAAAAACAATCGAAGCAGTCCAAAAAGCTGCTGAAGGCCCAAAACTGGAGACAGTTGGAGCCTCAAAATCTGGAGCTAAACCTAGTTCCTACTTGGCTGCAGTTCAAGGCCAGACAGAAGACCTGGAGGCCCAGATGAAGCAGATGACTCTTGCTACCAAAGACACCATGAATGTCAACATGGTCGAAATCTCTGAATCGAAAGCTTCAGGGGAGGCCATTAGGCAAGAGCAAGAAAACAAAACGGCTTTCCCTCGGGAAAACGAAAATCTGGCAGATTTCCTGCAAAGATTCCAGAAGAAGAAGTCAGAAGTGATGTTGTGTCCTCGATGCAACTCGATTTTCGACAAGAAAGCTGATGAACATATCCAAGATGTAAGAGCAGCAAATAGAAGAAGGGAGGGTGTTGATGTTCGACATGACCCCAGAAGAACCTACCAAAAGGGTTCAAATCAAGAAAAGAGGCCACTGACTTTTAGGCCTCCAGCCAATGTGCCAGTTGATACGTGGCATAAAACATCGGGTCAAAAGAGACCGAGCGAAGAAAGGTGGCACTCCTTCGAAGTGCCAAGGGGTTCATCTTTGACACACAAGAAAGAACCTCAGGTTGTTGCCTCCAAAGTGACCCAGGTATCAAGTAACTACAAGGGAAAGAATCCCATGTCTCGATCCCAATGGAGAAGATACCAGAGGCGGCGAAAGGCTGAGAGGGAAGCTATCAACGAACCAAAGCCAGAATCAAGTTCAAATGTCCCTCAACGAAAGCAGAGAAAGCCTTTGGAGAGGCAACCAGTGACCAATAGACTGGTATGGCCTAACCAGGGCGAAGTTGATGACGAAGATGGCTCTGAGTCTGATGACACCCTAGATATCATGGTGAACATAGTCTCAGTTTTGCCAAGAGATTTCAACCGCCAGATGGAGGTCGAATCGAACGACTGGGAAGTCGAACGAGAAATGGCCAAGCATAGGCCAGTATGCTACTTTGTTATGGATAATGGCCGTACCGAAGAGCAAAATGGTTTCTTCGAACCACCTATTGAGGCGATGAAAAATCACCTCAAGCCTTTATTCATAAGGGAAAAACTCGAAGAAGCCACCGTAAATAAGATCTTGGTGGACTGTGGGGAAACCATCAACATCATCCCTCACTTCATGCTGAGAAAAATAGGCAAGAGTGATGAAAACATCAAGCCTCATAACATGGTCCTGTCGAATTATGAAGGCGGAATAGGGACCACTATGGGTGTGATCCAACTAGACCTCAAAGTAGGATCCATCCTTCGACCAACTATGTTTATGGTCATATCGGCTAAACCAAATTATAATCTTTTGTTGGGCCGAGAATGGATACATGGTGTTGGAGCAGTACCATCATCAATGCACCAAAGGTTAATACTATGGCGGCCTGACGGAATGGTCGAAAATATAGAAGCAGATCAGAGCTATTACTTGGGCGAAGTAAATCACCTGGGGAGAGCTGACTTCGACAAAAATTTGGCTCACATTGGGCCATGCCCAGCACCTGACTTCGACATGGCGCCAGCGCCAAATGCTTTTTGTTCCTTGTACCTGCACCCTGAGCATGGTTTTCAATGGGACAGAGAAGACTTGTCCCACATTGATTTCAGTGGGCTAACTGATATCCAGCCAACTGGTTGGGGAAGTGAATTCAGTGATAATGACTGAGTCACAATCACTACAGCGAATTTCGGCTTATGTAGCCGAAACAAGGATGATAGCGGCTCTCGAAGCCGAAGTAAAATATATGGTCACTCAGGCCAACGATCAAGAGCTATCTTCTGCAGGTCCTGGAAAGGATTTCGACCCAGAACCTCCTGATATCATGACAGAAGGAATGCAGGAGCAAAGGCTCGACGCCATCTATGACGATGAGCCTTTGGGATTCGAAAAGGACCCCCTGGCGAACAACATCAAAATGTTAGCACAGGATCCTTTAGAAGAAATCAACTTGGGCGAAGGGTTAGAGAAAAAGCCAACTTACATCAGCGCCAAAATTAACCCAGAGCTCAGGTTTGAAGTGATCCATTTGTTAAAGGAGTTCAAGGACTGCTTTGCATGGGATTACGACGAGATGCCTGGTCTCGACAGAGGATTGGTAGAACTTCAGTTGCCAATCAAACCTGGGAAGAAGCCAGTCAAGTAAAGTCCAAGACGCTTCGCTCCAAAAATACTGTTGAAGATCAAAATAGAAGTCGAAAGACTGTTGAAGTGCAAATTCATACGAGCTACGAGGTATGTCGAATGGATTGCAAACATTGTGCCAGTAATTAAGAAAAATGGTACATTGAGGGTATGCATAGATTTCAGAGATTTGAATGCTGCCACACCCAAAGATGAATATCCTATGCCTGTGGCGGAAATGCTAGTAGATTTTGTCGCTGGCCATGAGTACCTGAGCATGCTCGATGGTTACTCAGGATATAATCAAATTTTAATTGCTGAAGAAGATATGTCGAAAACAGCTTTTCGATGCCCCGGGGCTTTAGGCACTTACGAATGGGTAGTGATGCCTTTTGGCCTAAAAAACGTTGGGGTAACATATCAACGAGCGATGAATTCTATCTTCCATGATTTTATTAACACTTTTATGCAAGTGTATATTGATGATATTGTTGTAAAATTTGTTTCCAGGAAGAACCATATAGACCACCTTCGACAATCATTTGAAATAATGAGAGAACATGGTCTGAAAATGAACCCTTTGAAGTGTGCGTTCTGTGTAAAAGCTGGAGATTTATTGGGCTTCGTCATCCACAAGAAAGGAATTGAAATCAACCAGAACAAGGCGAAGGCAATCTTGGAAGCGAAAGCGCCAACGAACAAGAAGGAACTGCAATCTCTGTTGGGCAAGATAAATTTCTTAAGGAGATTCATATCTAACCTAAGTGGAAAAGCTCAAGCCTTCTCACCCTTACTTCGATTGAATAAGGAAAGATTCGAGTGGGGGAAAGAGCAACAAGAAGCCTTCAACAAGATCAAAGGGTATCTCACCAAGCCACCTATTTTGGTGCCTCCTTGCAACAACAGGAGTATGAGATTGTACATAGTTGCATCCGACTGAACTTTGGGAAGCATGTTAGCCCAAGAAGATGAAAATGGAGTCGAAAGACCCATTTACTATCTTAGCAGAGTTTTGAACGATGCAGAAACTAGATATAGCGAAGTTGAAAAATTATGTCTATGTCTTTATTTCTCTTGTACAAAGCTCAAACAATATATAAAACCAGTTGATGTGTATGTTTCGTCTCATTTTGATGTTTTCAAATACATGTTGTTGAAACCCATCTTGCACAGCCGAATTGGCAAGTGGGCGCTAGCATTAACTGAGTATTCATTGACCTTTATGCCTCTTAGGGCAGTAAAAGGGCAAGTGGTAGCAGACTTTATAGTCGACCACTCAATTCAGGTTGAAAATATAAATTACGTGGAGATAGAGCCTTGGAAATTCTACTTCGATGGTTCCAGCCTTAAAGATGGAACAGGAGTAGGGGTCTTGATTATTTCTCCAGAAAAAATTCCAACAACATTCAAGTACAAGATAGCAGGTACTTGTTCGAACAATGAGGCTGAGTACGAAGCTCTAATTACTGGCCTTGAGATATTGTTGGAATTGGGGGAAACTCAAGTCGAAATAATGGGAGACTCAGAGTTAGTCATTAAGCAAGTCACAAAAGAGTATAAATGCATAAGAGAAAATCTTATTATGTACTTTGTGATAGCAAATCGTTTATTGAAAAAATTCGAAGTGGTTAACATTCGACACATACCTAGATTGGAAAATCAAGTAGCCAATGATTTGGCACAGATTGCATCTGGGTACAAAATTTCAAAGACGAGATTACAAAGAGCAATCAAAGTTCGAGAAAAAATAAAAGCAACCAGCCTGTCTCCAACAGACTTGAAATCGACAAGACTAGGGTATGCTGATGAAAGGAACTTTGAAATATCGTTCATAGACAATTTGTCAGAGCAAGATTGGAGGAAACCCATTGTAGATTATCTACAAAACCCAGCAGCTTTGATAGAACAAAAAATAAAATATAGGGCATTGAGTTACGTACTCATGGGTAATGAGTTATTTAAAAAGACGCCTGAAGGGGTATTGCTAAAGTGCTTAAGTGAAACTGAAGCATACATAGCCCTTTCGACTACGCACGCTGGAGCATGTGGGGCTCACCAAGTAGGCCATAAGATGAAATGGTTGTTGTTTCGACAAGGACTATACTGGCCCACTATCTTGAAAGATTGTGTTGAGTTCGCGAAGGGTTGCCAGGAATGTCAAGCCCATACGGGCATCCAACATGTACCAGCAAGCGAACTTCACTCAATAGTGAAACCTTGGCCTTTTAGAGGATGGGCGTTGGATCTTATTGGAGAGATTTGACCAGCATCATTAAAGAGCCAGAAGTATATACTGGTAGGCATTGATTATTTCACTAAATGGATCGAAGCTATCCCTTTAGTCAATGCAGACTAAGAAAATGTCATTGAATTTATTCAAAAGAACATTATCTACAGATTTGGAATCCCTGAGAATGTAACAACTGATCAAGGATCAGTGTTTACTGGTCGAAAGATGCAGGAATTCGCTCAAGAAACAGGCTTTAGAATCCTAACATCAACACCTTATTATGCACAGGAAAATGGTCAAGTCGAAGCAGTGAATAAAATAGTGATCGGCCTGATAAAAAAGCATGTAGGAAAGAAGCCAAAAAATTGGCATAAGACGTTAGACCAGATCTTGTGGGCCTGTCGAATGTCCCCAAAAGAAGCCACAGGTACAACACCATATCGGCTAGCTTTCGGTCATGACGCAGTACTTCCAGCGGAAATTTGTCTTCAATTAGCAAGGGTTCAGAGACATCAAGATATTCCCTCTGAGGTTTATTGAGATATGATGTTAGACGAACTAGTAGATTTAGACGAGGAAAGACTACACGCTCTCGACCTACTGAGAATTCAGAAGAAAAGAGTGGAAGACTCTTACAATAAAAAAGTAAAACCTAAGGCATTCTCGCCTGGAGAATTAGTTTGGAAGGTGATTCTCCCCATGGATCGAAGAGATCGAAGCATGGGAAAATGGTCACCCAAGTGGGAAGGACCGTTCAGAATTATCCAAATTTTTTCTGGTGGAGCTTATGAGGTTGAAGAGTTAGGCGAAGATAAAAGACTCTTGAGAGTAAACGGCAAATATTTGAAAAAATATAAACCTATGCTCCAAGAGATCAAAATAAATAACAGTTAATGACCAAGTTAACCATAAAGAGCCAAAATGGAAAATTATATATTGATTAACCAAAATGGTTGCATTGTATTACAAATATTACAGTACATGGTCAATGAGGTGCTGAGCAAATTAGAAAGGGATGGAAGCTTTAAGTCGAAGATATTTGGCTTGCTGCAACTCCAGCCGTTTGTTACACAAGGCAGTCGCCTGAGAAAGTTGGGCAATCTGGTCGTCAAGGGCTTGGGCCCTTTCAGCAAACTCTAAGCCTCGAGTAACTTCATCTTGGCTCTCTGCGTCCGAAACAGTCGAAAGGAGTTCCTCTTTGCGCTTGGTGTTAACATTTAACTTGGCCTCCAACTTCTAGATCTGCGCCCTTATAGAGGCGTTATCTTGATCTATGGCGTCGATCTCCTGCTGCTTGGATGTCTTCTGTTTCGACAATTCTGCAATTCGAGAAGTTGATTCAGCTACTTCGGTCAAAGCAGAAGAACTCTTGCCATGTAGTGTTTCGAGTTGGCTGTTGAACCCCCTTCGACGTCTATAGTCCGCAGAGACTTGGTCAATGATGGAGTATAACTCCAAGATAAAGCTGGAAACTTCTGGAGAAACAGCAAGCAAATCAACTGCACCCAGAATAGCTCCCAGACAAGACGGGGCAGTAGGATCCCCCTCCAAAGCCTTCATTAGATCCTTTTTGAAGAACTGAGCCTTGACCTTCTTCAAAACCTCATCAAGAGAAGAAGTCGAAGTGGACTTCCCTGATGCAGTAGAAGCATCATGACTAGGGTCAGATGAATTCTCCCTACTCTTAATGATGGAATTCAGGTAGCCAATTGGATCAGTTTGCTTCAAAAGGGCCAAGTCTTCTTTAGACTTGGGCTTTGTCGAGGTGGTCGTTCCTACAACAGTGGTGGCTTGGGGCTGAGTTTGTTCAGTAGCGTCAGCATCAACATGACCCTCTTCATCATGTTGCTCCTCTGTCTCATTGACCACTTGGGATTCCTCTTGCTGGTGTTCCTCTATTTCAGCAAGGACTTCATCATCCACCAGTTCCTCCTCTCGTTGTCTACTATGTTCAGTAGAGTCTTGTGGCTCTGAAGTTTTTGGTGCTGAACTTCCAGCGGTCTCCTGAAAAATAGAAGAGGAAAAATATTATGGTTTAGAGAGATACACAATCGAACGTGATCGTTGACACCTAAGTTAAAAGTGGTCGGAGTCACTACCTGTAGAGGAACTTCATCCCCAGGGCTAGAGTTATCACTTTCTCCGTTTGAGAGGAACAAGGGGAGATTCATCCTCGTCGCCACTCGCATATTCGACCGTTAATGCAGGTCGTTTCTTAGGCGCAGGTTCCTGAAACCCCCAAATGGAGTTGATTTAGAGCGTAACATTGAAGACCAGGATGTTAAAACCAGCAGGAAATGAGAAAAATTTGGTTACCTGTGCTGGAGGTTTTGTAGAGGGACCTCCACCCTGATGGATGTCTGTGGCTTTCTTTTCCACAGGTTTTCGAACAACTGAAAGAAGACACGTTCACAAGTTATAATTGACAAGTTATAAGTCGAAATGGAAAGACAAATATAATTTGAAGAGTGAACGTACATTTCTTTATTTTGTCGAGAACCAAAACGAAGAACTTCTGGAGTTCGTCCGCAAAATCCTTTTCATCGAAGAATTCTTCGACATAATAACTCTTCCACCAGTCTTCAAAAGATGGTGAACAGAGGAAGTTGAGTTGGTAGTCGAACAGTGAAAGTACAGTCCGACCAGCGTACCTACCAATGTGCTTGGTAGCAGCATCCTCAGTGTAATCATTACAAAAGTACAACACTGATTTCTCCCTAGGGTAAATGGGAGAAGGAAGCGATTGGATAATGCCAAACTGTCAAGAGACAAGATTTGGCTGATAAGCAATTAGGCTCAGATGATTCTTTGAACTCTTGAAGCACAATGGAATTATCCTGGGAGTGAGAAATGCTTCCCACAGTGTTGTGTGCTCTTCGAGGTGAGGATCCTCTGATGACTTGGGATGGGGCCTGGTGAACCACCCTGGACCAAACTTTCGACGGGCGAAAGGAGCCATGGTCGAGGTAAATTCCTTCCTCCCTGCAAACATCAAAATGAAGTTTGCAAAGGTCAGTTGGAGTTCCAGCCCATCCTCAGTGGGAGTCAGTAAAGCCATCCTGGTACCTTCGATACGCCTTCTGGCTATCTCAGGAGCCTGTTCGTTTATTTGAGCCTTCTGGGGTAGAAAAGACTCAAGCGTTTAGCCATAGTTGTAGTATCCAGAAGGGTCCAGCGAGCAGCAAGCTGGCTCTATTTTCTATTACCTTTAATAGAGTCGCCCCACTGCTTATCGACTCATATAGGTTCGCCAGTATTAATTCGGCCAAACAGATGTTTTGACTGTGATGAAGCTGAGTAGCAAGGGTGACCATTTTCTTCGTCACCTGTAGAGATTTCGTGCAGAACACGAAGCGTGACAGCCAAAGGGCTAGAAACACAATATGCTCCACGTCCGTCACCACAACCGTCGATTTGTCATGATAGTGGTTGGTGTAGGTGGTGTAAGTGGGTTTGGTGGCTGAAAACCCAATCTGGTCTTCAGACATTTCCTTTGGATCAAAGTAATCCCCAGTTGGTCGAAGACCAGTAATGGTAGCCACGTTGAAGAGAGTGGGTGTTACCATTCCACAAGGCAGGTGGAAGGTGAAGTGAGTATAGTCCCAAAATAGCAAAGAAGCTACCAGCATTTCAGGAGAATAGTTGAGACCAGTCTTTGATAGCATGACTAGGTCATAAATCCCCATGTTCTTCCAAATCGAAGCCTGGATTTTCTCTATCTTGTCGAGCCAAGCATTGTATTCTGGTGTAAGGCTAGGGCTAGACCTAAAAGCCCTAACCCCTCTATTGAAGAAACGAAGATCTATCTTTTCTTTTGCAGTCTTTGTTATCGTCTGTCGCCTTTTTGGAGCACCCAATGGGCTTGAGTGCCTCATGCACAGGGAAGAAACCCTTGATCTTCGTTGGGTCAGAGATGCATGCAGATAGAGGACCAGACATGGCGAAAACCTGGTTGGAATATCCAACAGGAATCAGCATTTGAGAAGAGTAAGTCTCACGCTCAGCATCTCCCATGGGTTCGGGAACCCTTCGCATTCCCTTGGAGTTAACTGTTGGAGCGGTTGAAAAGATTGTCGGTTGAGCAGTTTTAGAGGGAGTGTTAGAACTGGGGACATTGGAAGAACGAGAACCTGAAGCCATTTTTTGGTTTGAGATGAAGATGGATGAAGAACAAAGGTTCTTGCAGAAATTTTTGTTCGACTTAAGGCTTGGATGAAGGAAAGCGTAAAGAGTCCCACAAGGGGAACTTAGTGCTATTTATAGTGATTGGAAAATCACAAGACTCGAGGTTATTTAATGTCTCAGACAAGAGTGGGGCACGTGGCGCTCATTTGGTGATGTAGCCGTTCTGCAGAACGGAAGCGGTGCAGCGTGCGTCCTCGATTTCGGGGAATCGTCATGATGACAATCTGTGAAAGGACATTGGGCATTCCAAACGCCTTACTGAAGTGACGTTTTAGGAACAGGTGGAATGATGGCTTTTTGAGATTGTCAGTTGGTTGGTAGGAGGCGAAAAGCGCACAAACTAATCTGTGGCTAAGAGTGAAGGACATGTGTCGAGTGGAATCTCAAAGAATGCCTTTTTCTTTTCAGCGTCGAAATAAGACATTCTTGGGGGGAACTTTGTTGGCTCCTAAATTCGACACCCTTGTTTGTTATCAATATAGACCATTAGTTATGAGTCAGAAGAGTTTCCTACATAAGAAGGCTTCGACCAGCTGATCCTGTCGAAGGCTCATCAGAAAATGACAAGATACTTAGAGAATTTCCTTCAAGTGGGAATCTTGTCGTCTTCGATGTCGAAGGAACCTCTCGACAAAGGTACCTGATGCCCAGGGTCGAACGGTTTGAGATTTGAATGCTTGGAGGGAAAACGGTTCCCAGCAGTTACCAAGTGCAACGTGCTGAGATCAGGAGCGTCGAATGCTGTGAGCGTGCCATGTGGCGTCATCTCGAAGCGACGTAACTGCCCAACGGTTACTTAGGATTTGTTTTAGTATAAATACTAGTTGTTCACGAAGTTTTCGAAGAGTGTTCATCATTTTATACAAGTCACTCATCTAGATTCAAGTACCCAGTGTGAGCGAAAGAATCGTTGAGAATGTATGTGTGAAACACCATTTAAATTAATCAAAGTCTTTTATATTCAAGCACTTTATTGCTTTTCATTTACTCATCTCCATCGAAGCCTTTTATTTAACGCTTTTATTTATTCCATCAAGCTTTTCTTCATGCAATTTACTTAAAGTGTCTTTACTTTACCGGCATTAATCACCATTAGGATTAGTCAAACTCCAGAAAATCAACCATGTCTTAGGATCAATTTGATCGATCCTGCGAGTCACCAAATAAGTAACCTTTTGGAAGATTAGTGGTTGTTTACCAATTTCCACGGTAAACAAACCCTTGTATCAGTCCTCAAGGATGTGACGAAGTTGTTTTGAAAATTGTTTTGAAATGTGTGAGTGTGAAAAGTTTGATTTGAGCAAGTACCTACTAGCATCTACCTACTCGAAAAAATATCGTTTCTACTCTTGTTTCCTTTAGACAGCGCTATCCCACTATTGAGAAATAGGTAGCACTGTCGTTGGAGTTGTAAGGGTCAATTCGAAAGGGACGTACAATCACTAAAGCAGTGTTAGGACATCTTAGTAATAACCCTAGAGTCTTAAGATCACATTCAAGGCAACATTTCTGAGGCAACATTCGAAAAGAACATTCGATATTTTTAGACAGGAGGGCAACCACTAAGACACCCTATGCTTAATGATCGTTTACCGAAGGCAACCGAAGTGAGATTATACCCTAAGAGTGATATGTGCGAGTGATTTGTTTTCAATTATTTAATCTTTGTACATTAGGGTTTTCTAACCGTATTAATTTGTCATGCATTCTTGTCATACAATCCTATTAGCATACATCTAAACAGTTAAATATTTGCGGGAATTAAAAATGCGAGAAAGTAAAGCTACGCTATTACAAGGCTTCGGGGTGTAGAATTAATTACATAGCCAAAAACTCGGGGAAAAACGATGAGTAAAAAGCCCTAGATTAAACTATTGCAAACCATGAACAGTTAAAAAAATTATCGGCAAAAATAATTAACACACGCGCGATGAATCAAGTACGAGACAACTAGGGTTTTAACCCTTGACTAAACCTAATTGCGATTGATTAAAAAAAATGTTTTTTGTCATGTTTTGTTATTTAAAATAATGAAATAATTGCATAAAAAGAAGACCTAATCACTAATTAATTTTAACTAAGAAAAATAAATTAATTCAATCTAAAAATCTTTTTTTATTTGATGAAAAGAGAAAATAAAACTAAATCAAGAGTTTTAACCTAATTTCTATTTGATTTTATTTATGAAAATAAATTACAATTTCCTAAGTTAAACTAAATTAAATTAATTTTGATAATAATAAAAAAAACTAATCCTAATTTTTGTGAATTATTGATTTTTATGATTTTATGAAAAAGATAAGTTTGTGAATCAGGAATAAATAAAATAAATATTAAAAGAAATAAATAAAATAAAAGAAATAAGAAAATAATGATGGGCCTGTGCTTAGCAATTAGGGGGTATATTGCTGAAATTCTGAGCCCAAATGATCCAAGCCCATTTGATTTTGTTGGATCTGGTGTCCATGTTGACCTGGGGCGTATGGTGGACCTTCAAGGGAGAAGCCTTGGATCTGGGCAAGAGACGTGATTGATGGCCATATGTTGAGGGCATATGGTGGACCTTCTGATAAGCAGTGCACCTGATCACATGGAACAAAATAATGCAAAGAAAGGTTGGGACCTGGGGATCGAACCCAGGTCCTTATGCATATTTCCAATGCACGCTTGCCAACTGACCTGCTTGACTTGTTTGTACATATAATGAAAAAAAATAATATATGAAAAATAATGGCTAATGGAAAAACGCGCTAAAATTCAAACCACCCAACCAGGGAGTGCCACGCATCGTCTTCTTCACCAAATCGTCGTTTTAGATAAACAAGCTTTTACCTACAGACGTTTCATTATAGTTACAGACCTGTGCATCTCAAAAATTGTCCACGAGCAAGATAAATGACCATGGCTGGTACCAATCAACTCGTCTCATCCTCACAAGTATCATGGTACTAGAATCAACGTCCAATTTAGCCTATACTGCAAAGCCCTAAACAAGAACACAAAACCCTAGCCATGGCAGTTTCACATATAGTCATAAAAAATGCAATTGAATATAACGATTAGATTGAAAACATAATGATAAACATGAGTATGGCAATCAAAAGCACTAAAGATACGTGGATTAATGAAATCAGAATCAAATTTTTGGATAAACTGTGGGAGGCGTAGAACATGATTCTTGAGGTTTCAGGTCATGTGAATGCTTGCTACAGGTGCAGTGTGTGCCTGGGAATGTGAATTGATCCTTGGAAAAGTTTGAAACGGCCTATAGAGCAAGATCTAATCTGCACTTTTCTTTGAAAATTTGGAACTTTGTTTGACACTTTGAGGCAAGTTGCGCCTCTGAAAACTTGTGTTCTAGGTCTTTATGATCCTGGCATAATTAGTGAATCAATCTAGGGTAATAGAATTGGAAAGAATCCAAAGAATAATGGTATGGTTTTAAGAGAAAATCAAATCTTGAACAATTGCCCAAATATGGATATTTTGTGTCTATTCTTGGCTTGCACGATTTGCTTCTCATTTGACAACACATAAGATTTTCCTTCAATGCAAAAATCATCCCTAAAACACATTATATGATTTATTTGGATTTATTTGTTTTTATTTGAATTTTAAATGAATAAAAATCAAAATAAATAAATAAATAAATAAATAAATAAATAAATAAATAGAGCATGGAGGGTCCCATAGGTCGTGGACTATGCTAGGAATGAGATTCAATCTTGAAAAGATGGGCCCATGTGAAAAAAAAATGCAATTTTGAGCATTGTGGACTTTGTGCAAATTTTGCAAAAAAGGTCAACTTGGACAATGCATAACTCTCTCAATTTTGACCCTAGAGAGGTGTTCTTGGACTTTTTAGAAAGCTTAGGATGTCCCCTAAGCAACCCGTTTTTTATCATCTCAATTGATTCTTCTATGTTCATGTATGAAGCTTTGACCCAAAAGGTGTTTTTGTTGACTTTTCAAAATCACCCATAATGTAAAAATTCATATCTTTTTGTGAGTGCATATTTTGAACTTGGGAGCTGAAAATGAATTGTAGGGAATTGCATCCTCTTCAAAATGAGATTTTAATGGGTCATTTCTGATAAAGTATGAGAAAGTTATGCTTGGTCAAATTTGAGTTGACTTTTCCTACAAAACCCTAATTTAACAACTTTTGGGTTTTGATGAATTGTGAGCAATCCTTGATGAATCATGATCAACCCTTGATCAAATGATGAATGATACTTCAAAATGAGTATGTTGACCAAAAATCTTGAAGTTTGACTGTATATGGGCCACAGTTGACTTTTGACCTAACATAGTCGATTTTCAGGTATTGGAGCAATTGGCTGAGAAAACTTCCTCTGTAAGGCTTGAAACTTGACATGGATGATCTTGAGAACATATTAGGACAATGGCGAGCATTTTGGATCCTTTGGACTCAAGCATCTTGATGAAAAATGAAACCCTAATCTGAGGTATACTGCCTTAGGAGAGATTTTGTCTGGTCAACTCTTGAACTTCCTTGATCAATTTAGGGACCTCACATGACATTTGTTGAGAAATATGGGAGGGCAAATTTTTGGGTACAACACTTAGCTTTACATAGTAACCCTTAGATAATAGTAGTTCTAACCATCAGTCCTTGTGGGTTTGATATCTTTTAAAACTACGCGATGGACTGTGCACTTGCAGTCATTATACTCGATAGACTCATAAAGTCGCGATCAAGTTTTTGGCACCGTTGCCGGGGACTGAATTAGTTGAATAATGTGAATCCCTTGTTATGCAGTATAGACTAAGGAAACCAATTTTATTTAAATTTTTAACCATTGATTGTATGCCAAGTACTCGCTCTAAGGACGAGGAATTAGAACAACTAATCGACGAAGTCGAGCGTTTTTGTTAGTATAAGACGCTGAGTCATAGAGTACTAAGCCAAGTACAATCTTCCTGAAACCAATCTTCCTAACTTTTCTCTTCCTGACCCAAAAATGGCTGAAGGACCCCAAAATTGTCCTTTGAAGGATTATGCTTCCCCATCGCAAGAGGAACCCCACAATAGTATTTTTGCTCCCGCTATCGCACCGAATGATTTCGAGTTAAAGCCTTCGCTTTTGCAAGTTGTTCAACAAAACCAATTTTCAGGATGTGCTACGGACGATACAAATCTTCATCTATCCGTGTTTGTGCAGTACACAGACATAGTGAAAGCAAATGGAGTCAATCCTGAAGCAATAAGACTCCGTATTTTTCCTTTTTTCATTGAGAGATAGAGCTAGAGCATGGCTCCAGTCTCTACCATCCAACTCCGTTACAACATGGAACGAATTGAAGAAATTTTTCCTAGAACGATATTTTCCGCCAAGTAAGATAGCTATGCTAAGAGCCAATATCAACGATTTTAAACAAAAGGAAAGTGAATCTCTTTTTGAAGCATGGGAAAGATACAAATACATGTTGCGACTCTATCCGCATCACATTCTAGATGAATGGCTGATCAACCACACCTTTTACAATGGTCTCTTGTACAACATGAGACTAACAATTGATGCAGCTGCTGGCGGTGCACTGATGGATAAACCATACCATGATGCCCATCAACTTATCAAAAGTATGGCTCAAAATCATTATTAGTGGGGAAGCGATAGAAATATAATGGAGAAATATCAAACGAAAGGCGGTATGCACAAAGTTAGTAGCTTAGACCAGGTTAATGCTAAGGTAGAAGCCCTTACCCAAAAGATAGAAAGCTTGACCACAACTCCCGCAGCCACCGTGGCTACAGTAACTCCAACATGTGATCTATGCGGACTTCACGCACATAACGCACCTGAATGTCCACTTTTAACAGGAGTACCAGTTGATCGAGTAAACTACGCTCAAGGAAACCCCTATGGTAATAACTATAACCCTGCTTGGAAGAACCATCCAAAATTTTCATGCAAAAGCAATAACGCTTTGTAGGCACCAGGGAAAGCTCCTACTACACCTCCGGGATTTCAGAAATCGACCCAAAATGTCCCAAACATTCCAAAATATCCCTAGGAAGTCCAACATCGAAATCATGATAGAAAAGTTTATAGCCAACCAAGCTCAAACTAACAAAGATTTCATGAATCAAAACATTCACACCAGTGAACAGATTAAGCAATTGACTAATAAGATTGATGCTCTTGCCACTCACAACAAAATATTAGAAACACAGATTTCCCAAGTGGCTCAAAAGCAAGCGGCTACAGCTTCTCCAGCTAGAATTTTCCTGGACAACCTCAACCAAATCCTAAGGGACATGCTAATGCCATAATACTACGGATTGGGACAGAACTAAGCGGACAAACTGAACCAAAAATCGAAAACCCAGCCATGTACCAAAAACATGGAAAAGGAATTGAGAAAGAAGCTGAACTAAGGGAAGTAGAAAAAGAAGGTGACGAAGAGGTCGTAGAAAAATAAGAATCTTATGTGCCTCCGCCACCGTATAAACCACCTATTCCATATCCTCAAAGACTTTCTAAGTCTAAAAACGTAGGGCAATTCAAGAAATTCGTTGAACTTATGAAACAACTTAACATTACCATACCTTTTACAGAAGCTATCACACAAATTCCCTCCTAAGCTAAATTTCTTAAATAAATATTATGCAATAAGAAAAATCTTGAGGATAACGAAACTGTATTGCTTACTGCTGAGTGCAGTGCTATAATACAAGACAACATGCCTCCTAAACTTAAAGACCCAGGTAGTTTTTCCATACCTTACGTAATCGGAATGTTTATCATAGACAAAGCACTATGCGATTTAGGAGCCAGTATTAGTCTGATGCCATTATCAATTTGCAAGAAACTGAACATGAGAGAACTAAGACCAACAATAATGTTCGTACAATTAGCAGATCGATCAATGAAATTTCCTTTAGGTATGCTAGAAAATGTTCTTGTACGCATATGACAATTCTATATCCCCACTGATTTTATAATCATGGACATTAAAGAAGACTCTAATATTCCTATCATATTAGGTAGACCGTTCCTAGCCACTGTAGGAGCCATAATAGATGTTAAAAATGGAAAACTGACTTTCAAAGTCGGAGAAGAAAATGTTGAATTCATCTTATCCAAATTCCTTATGGCACCAGCCATCAATGATTCATGTTGTTTCCATGATGAAATCGATAAATGCATGAAAGAATTGGAGAAACAACAAACCACATATTCGAAAGTATTGAAGATTACCATACCCTCGATTATCGAAGATGATAATTGGCGCCATGAATAACAAGATGAAAATCTAAGTGAATGCCTAGCCCTAACTCCTGACCCTATACCCTGTCAAAAGAAGCCTGCCATAGAACTCAAAACATTACCTAGGACAAATAGAGACTAAAAAATTATTACATGTCCTAAGAAAATACCCAACCGCTTTAGGGTATAACATAGCATATCTAAAAGGAATAAGCCCTTCTATCTGCATGCACCACATTATACTGGAGGAAGACTTTAAAACATCTAGGGAACATCAAAGGAGAATAAATACCATTCTGAGAGATGTAGTCAAGAAGGAAGTAGAAAAGCTACTAGAAGCAGGAATCATATACCCAATATCCGACAGTAAATGGGTTAGCCCAGTACATGTCCTACCTAAGAAAGGTGGTGTGACAGTTGTCAACAACACTAAAGGAGAATCTGTAGCGCAACAAACTCGCACCGGGTGGAGAATGTGCATCGACTATTGAAAGTTAAACAAAGCCACTCGTAAAGATCACTTTCCTTTACCCTTCATTGATCAAATGCTTGAACGAATAGCTAAACACTCTCACTTCTTCTATTTAGACGGATATTCTGGTTTTTTTCAAATTCCTATCCATCCCGACGGCCAAGAAAAACGACTTTCACTTGTCCTTATGGTATGTTTGCCTATAGACGAATGCCATTCGGATTATGCAATTCCCCTGCAACATTCCAAAGATGTATGATGTCCATATTCTCTGATTTTCTAGACGACATGATGGAAGTTTTTATGGATGAATTCTCTGTCTGTGGAGAATGTTTTGACGGATGTTTATCGAACCTTGAAATTGTACTAGAAAGATGCGTAAGTGTCAATCTCGAATTAAACTGGGAAAAATGCCACTTCATGGTCCGACAAGGAATTATCTTAGGACATATAGTATCCAATAAGGGAATTGAAGTAGATAAAGAAAATATCGAAGTTATAGAAAATCTTCAACCACCCAAAACTGTTAGAGATATAAGAAGTTTTCTAGGACACGCTGGTTTCTATCGATGTTTTATTAAAGACTTCTCTAAAATAACCAAACCTCTAACCTAAATGTTGATGAAGGATGTTGAGTTCATTTTCAACGATAAATGTTTGGACACATTTACAACTCTAAAAAAAGTGTTAATTTCAGCACCTATTATGCAACCTCTTGATTGGAATGAACCATTCGAGATAATGTGTGATGCCAGTGACTATGTCGTAGGCGTAGTCTTAGGACAAAGAAAGGATAAAAAGCTTCATGAAATCTACTATGCATGTAGAACCGTAGATCCTACACAGACGAATTATGCCACCACTGAAAAATAATTATTAGTTGTTGTGTTATCTTTAGATAAATTATGTTCCTACTTAGTAGGAGCACGAATAATTATCTATACTAACCACACTGCAATTCGGTACCTCTTGAGTAAGAAAGACGCTAAACCAAGATTACTAAGGTGGATCTTACTTATACAAGAATTTGATTTAGAAATAAAAAACAAGAGAGGCACTGAAAATGTAGTAGCTGACCACCTATCCAGAATAGAAGGCATCAAACCAGATCATATTCCCATCAATGATGATTTTCCTTATGAACGCCTTGTATCCCAATTAGGATTAGATAGTATCATAAATGAATACCCTGTGACTTATGAAGACAAGAACATAAACGAAATTATGGAAGCAATATACACCACAACCATACTACCATGGTACGCTGATTTGGTCAACTACTTGGCTGCTAGTATGCTTCCACCCGATATGTCTTATCAACAAAAGAATAAATTTTTTCATGCCCTTAAACATTATTATTGGGATGAGCCTTTGCTCTTCAAAAGAGGCATCGATGATATTTTTTGTCGATGTATTCCCGAAAATGAAATCGAAAATATAATTTTCCACTACCATGCCGCCCCTTACGGAGGACATGCAAGTACATCAAAGACATGCGCTAAGATATTACAAGATGGCCTCTATTGGCCTAGTCTTTGGAAAGATGTCCATATCATGGTTAAAAATTTCGACCAATGCCAACACACTGGAAACATCTCTTGATGCGATGAGACGCCTCAAAAGGGAATTTTAGAAGTTGAAGTCTTTGATGTATGGGGAATCGATTTCATGGGACCCTTCTCGTATTCCTTTGGAAATCACTACATACTAGTTATTGTCGACTATGTTTAGAAATGGATCGAGGCTGTAGCCTCTCCAACAAATGAAGCGCGAGTAGTAGTCCAGATTTTCAAGAACATAATCTTTCCAAGATTCAGTGTACCGAGACTCGTCATTAGTGACGGTGGCTCCCATTTCATTTCCAAAATCCTAGAAAAATTATTAGTGAAGTATGGAATCCGACATCGTGTCGCAACACTTTATCATCCTCAAACAAGTGGGCAAGTAGAGGTCTCCAACAGAGAAATAAAGAAAATTTTAGAAAAAACTGTAGCAACCTCTAGGAAAGATTGGTCATCTAAGTTACATGACACTCTATGGGCATATAGGACAACATACAAAACTGTGATTGGAACCACACCTTTTAAACTAGTTTATGGGAAATATTGTCATATGTCGGTAGAAATATACATAAAGTTTATTGGTCCATTAAGACCCTTAATTTAAATTGTACCGCTGCGGGTGAGAAACAAATCTTAGATATCCACAAACTAGAAGAACTTAGACTAGACGCTTATGAAAATGCCCGGATATACAAAGAGAGAACAACAAAATGGCACGATAAATGAATCTCTAGAAAAGAATTCAATGAAGGCGATATAGTTCTCCTGTTTAATTCTAGACTTAAATTATTTCTGGGAAAACTTCACTCTAGATGGTCTGGTCCATTCGAAGTCACTAAGGTTTTTCAAAATGGTGCAATAGAAATCAAAGGAATGAGTTGTAAACCGTTCATTATGAATGGACAATGCTTAAAATATTATCATAGCTTAGATAACAAGGAATATTACATAGAAATTAGGCTAGACGCGCTACCACCCCATTCATTAGACTAATCACCATGTAATGTCGAGCTTACGACTTTAAACAAAGTGCTTATTGGGAGACAACCCAACTTTGAGTCTTTTCTTTTTGCTTTGCTTATTTTAGTTTTTCTATTCTTTTCTTGCTTTTATTATTATTAATGTTAAAATATGCAGTATTGTTTCTTTAATTTTTCCCGCTACTAACTTAATGCTAACTGTCAACCTACTTTAGGCTAACTTTCTGATTAGCTAGTTATACTAACCAGATGAATCTGGTTGATACGATGGGCATTGTGTTTTGAGGGAGGAATCAACGAAGGAGGTTTGAGTCACTTTCTGATAGGGAGATAGGATTAAGTACCTACCCCGACGGACCGACCATGATCATTTTAGGGATTCGGGATAGTGTTATGTATTTATTGAGCCAAATAGAATGGGATACATCTGCTTTGAGGAGAAAATTTAGCTCTTACCATAGACTAACTTTAGAGTTTTTAAGCTCCCTTGTCTACAAACCTGACCACGGTTTTGGATTCAATAGAGGATTGATTAGATGTAGACTATTTGGTACAGAATACACCTTCACCCACAGAGAGCTACCAGAGTTATTAGGATTCCCACATAGTCTGGATGCATTTACCGTAGTCCAGGAAGAGCTTTTTAATGTAGGTGAGCTAGATTATTTCTGGGGGGACATTACAGGCATTAGTAACCCTGAGCGTGAGGACATGCATTCTGAAAGCATCCACAACCCAGCTTTAAGATACATTCACAAAATCCTAGCCCACACCCTTTTTGGTAAAGTAGAAAACACTACCATTGTCTCTAGAGCTGAGCTTTTTATCATGTTATGCGCCTCACAAAATCGCCCATCAATGGAGATACATTTATGCTAGCAAATTTTCACTGTCTTGCGAGAGCGGTACATCAGCCCATTCTCATTGGTGGCTTAGTGACCATGATAGATAATGCTATCGGATTAAGACAACAACTGCTAGACCTTGTCCCTCAGGGTAGATTTCAACCGATGAACATAAATTTCTATTTCAATAGGGGTATCATCGGAAACCTAGGCCCAAGTAACTTTGAGCTACTCATTAACAATCAGTTAATGCCACTTTTTACCCTACATGGCCCTAGGACAAGCATACATGACCAGAATAACTGGTTATATGATTGGGACGCACCACACATGACACCACCATCCACTCTTGAGACTCCCTTGATTTATGACCACCTAGATGCTTTCCTGTCCGATGAGGATATTGACCATGAGACACCTCCCTTTTACCATGACTTCCCATCTCCCGAAAAGATTAGCTCAAATTTCCCCGACTCTCTAGTTGTTTCTCTACCTCCAGTATTTCATCCTGCTCCCGCTTTGACTGCCATCCAATCAGAGATTGATTTATTGAAGAACGGGCTTGTTATTCTGCGGATTGACTTCCATTCCTTTATGGATATGGTAGTCGAACAGTTGGATTATATTTATCAGCATCTTTTCTCTACATCACTTGATCGACGTGGCTGATTTACCAGACATACTGCATTATTTTTCTTTATTTTCGTTTATTATATTTTCGTTTATTTATTTGAAACTTTATTATTACAAGTTTTGGAATTCTATTTTTCAGTATTTTTGGAATTTTATCTTTCAGTTCATTTAATCATGAGTTTTATTTATTTTATCAATTTACTGCATTTAGTATCATATTTATGTGTGTGTATATATATATATATATATATATATATATATATATATATATATATATATATATATATATATATATTATTGAAATAATTTAATGCGTAACGAACTATATTCAGACGCATGTCGTTCGCCACACAAGCGTGACGCTCGTCGCACTTCACATAGCCCTGTGCCGCTCGACACATATGCATGACACTCGACACACACTGATAATACAGAAGCGTTCATGTATTATTACAGAAACCCCCACAAAACTCTTTCACCCTTCCATTTTCTTCAACCATTACTCACAATACATTAAACATATTGGCTATTTCTCTTCCCCATTAACATAGCCATAAAAATTCACTAAACTCCACTTAATTACATCGTTATATCTCTTTATAAATCATCTCCGAAGCATCTCCAAAACCATTACCAATTCAAAATTCACCTCTCATATAAACCTTTACCAATCTTCTTTCCTTGCTTCAATAATGGCACGAAGGAATTCCAGACCTGAACCAGATATTTCTGGCATTACATTTTGCAACAGAGAAGTCGGAGAGCACCAAAGGGCTCAGTAACTCAAGTTCTATCAATGCTCCGTCGTACCGACACGGTATGTGGATACTAAGTGCCTCCGAAAATTAGGCTTGCTCGATAGCATCTAGTGGTTACTCCATCACTCTGACTTAGCATCCATTTGCATGCAGAACCTCCCAACATACGAGTCGCTAACCTTGGAATATCTCAGCTTGTTCTCATACAACCTGTCGTGTGACTAGAACGAGCACCTATCCGGCTCCACCACTTTTAGAATGTTCAACACTGAATATTCCGTAAGTCAATCCACTCTAAGTTCCTTCTTCCACTTTCCTATCGAAGGGATGGTACACCACTGCATTTCAGAAGACCTTGATTAGGCATCTACAGGTTTCGCGCTTTGGAAAGTTCTTACCAATGAGGAACCAAACAGCTGGGAAGGACTTTATACCTCATTCACCTATAATCCCGCAATAAGGTACTTCCATTGTGTCATCTCCAATACCATTTTTGGAAGAATGAACAACAATAAAGTTAATTCAAAAGAGTTGTTCCTCCTCCATTATACCTTTAAACCCAACCAAAGGATAAATTCAAGCACCTTCCTCCTATCGCATATCCAGTCCTTGTGCACCAGAGGATCTACGCCTTTCTGCATCTGAAGGATTGTAACCTCTATAGCACTTGGGCTTGGCCTTCAAGACAAGCTTGCAAATTTGCCATCACTACCGCCCATGTTTGTTGACATTGACAAATGTCGGGCTGGCCACTTGATTAAGGTCAGAAGGGATGGTAGATACAATCTCATGGTGCACAACAAGGTAGTTCCAAGTATCATTTTTCGAAACTTTACGCTTACTAATGTTACAGATTTTTCTAAGTGGCTTTATGACCTTGATGCTCCTGCACCTGGAGATAATGTGCGAAGCGACCGGGGGAATGTCCAAGCAGATGAAATGGAGCAGGAAATGGAACAAGGAGACACTAAACAACAAGCTCCTCTTGAAAACGTGGCAAGCACGTCCACTAGGCCTAGGAGAAGAAGAGAAATAGTACCAGCCTCGAATGATGACATTACGGCTGCCATAATGGAACAAAATGAGAGAATACAGGCTATGCAAAATAACCAAAATGCAATGATGCAACTTATGCTGGCCATGCAAACTCAACAACAAGAATACAATGAAAGAAACGAGCGTCGGGCTGTGATATTAACTGAGGAAATGGTGGCCTTTACTTTAAGCATGGATGGTTTTCAGGATTATATATACCATGTATCTATGCCCCATCCTTCGGGTACACATGCACGACCACGAGGACGAGGAAGAGGACGCGATAACGAACAAGAATAGATTGATTTTGTTTCTCTTCCCATTTCCTTTTTGTTTTTTAAGCATTGGGACATTGTTGGTTTCAAGCTTAGGGGAGTTAGTTAGTTTAGAAACTCTTTGTTGCTTTCTAAGTAGGTTTTTCTTTCATTTCCATATGTAATCAAAAACATTGTTGTATTTTCGACTTCATTTATGCAATTTTTTCGTTGTTATCTAATTTCCCACTTTCTTGAGCCATAACAAAAAATAATTGTTAGTTACCCGCATAATTTGACACATTTGAAGAATATATAGGTTGCTCACTTTTCAAAAGATATATTAGAAGCTTTGAGTGAAACAGAAGTACGATGGATACCTTCGTAACACTCTAAATCCCCAGATTGCGCTAGATCAATTTCAGTACCCTTTATACCAAAATCTTTAACTTTAGCTTTAAAATAACCCCGAGTAGTTTATTTAGCAGTCAGCATCGTCTTAAGCACAAACTATGTAGGGAGTCGATGAATATAAGTGAATGATCCAGTGTATTTGAAAGATATATGCTTTACTGTAAGAAAATAGGGAATGCACCAATTAAGTTAGGAAATCCTCACACGGTCGCTTAATCCAATGGATGTAGTACCTACATGATATAACATAAAAACTTGTTATCAGTTGGTTCAGAGGTGTCTGGTATTGAACTTGGTATGGCGGACTACGGTCCGATCCTCCGCGACTTGCAATTGGGTGAATTAAAGGAGGTTATCACATTCATGTTCCAAAACCTCATGCTTATAAGGATTATAGTCACTAACTGGCTACTCTACTATGTGTGTGTGAAGATAAAGGGTTTAATGTGATTGCGCTAGAATGAAAATGGGTAAAATTTAGTGAAAAGAATTAGGTTGAGCTAAAATGGCATGACTGAAATTGGCCTGCACAATAGGGGATGTTTAGTGTTATCACCTTATCTTTTGTGTTATGTTGAGCTTACATTTCTGCAAAAAAACTTTGGCAGCCTCTTATGATTCGAATTGTATCATGAAATTGCATTTAACTTGTGCCTTATTTGTTTTTATACTGATTTTATTTCTTGAGGAAAAGCAAAGGTTCAAGCTTAGAGGAGTTTGATAACACGAAAAGATATAGCATTTTCCGCATGAATTATATTGATTAAAATTCTGATTCTTCGATTATTATGTGACGTTTTATCCATTTTTGTAGTTTTTGAAACATATTTCAGGTACTTAGCATTTGCAAGGCATAAATAAGAAAAGGAAGAAAAAGAATGGAAAATGAAGAAGAAATGGTTTTAAAACAACAAAAATGCATTTCTGTAGCAGAGAAGCGTGTTTCCCGCCACAAAGGTGTTACGACCGGCACAAGTTAAGTTTTTGTGCCTCTCGTCACACTCACATTATGACCGGGACAAACATGGATTATGTGCCCCACGTCCCGCACCACACCATGCTCGCCACGATCCAAGCAGTTACGAAGCCTTCGCCAATGGATCTTGCTCGGCGTATATTCCTGGATTTTCTCCATGCTTCAGTAACATAAATCATGGGACGTTACCTATTTTTCCTCAACAAAATAGACTTTATATATGAAGGCAGTTACCAACAATTTAAGGTGTCCGCTCCCTTTCATTTTGATCTTCCTCTCCCGCACCTTGAACGAAAATTGTTACGAAGATTTTTTTTTTTGTTGAACATTATTTTTATTGTATTATGCATTTGATACTTTCAAGTCTTAGAATTCAAGCATTAATTTTCCAGTCGTAGAACCACTTAGGCAATAAAAACCTCACCATCAAAGCAGTATTTTTCCACATCGAAGAAATACTGCAACATTAGTTTATTTCAAGGCTTCCAGAATTTGTTAGGATTACTTTAATTGTATTCGAGCTATTTTTACATAAAGTCAATCTTGTCGGCTTGTGGAGGACACACGCTTTATTGGAATTAATCGCTTTCTTATTCACTTTTCAGGTTCTTATTCTAAATGGCATAATTTATTTATTTCTTACTATGCATGAGATGTTGAATTTACACTTTAATTTTATGATATTCTGCAATAATATTATGTCTGGCTAGATTCCCTATACCGGTATGTAAAACTTGACCAAAAGGATTCGGTAATTAATTGGCATTATTATTTTTTACAAAAATACTTTTCTGGTTTTAATTTCCAATTGAATATTTAATTGTTTTTGTACGGAAGTAAGTAACAGTCTAAGGTTAAAATCAACAGAGCGGAAGTTTGAGGTTTTACCCAGATAGTGGTTATTGAAACATTAATTTTAAAAACAGCAGAAGCGCTTTAAAGTTAATTGAAACTTATTTGTTTTCAAAAAATACTTTTGAGTTTTAAATGAAATAGCGGAAGCGCTCATTTCAAGCTTAACTGATATGATCTAATTCAATAGAACGGAAATTTGAGGCGAGGGTTTTTAAACGAATAGTTTCATCGAAACTGTGTTTTAATACTAAAAACAAATGCAATGACGTATTTAATCCCTTAAGTTAACGAAATACATATCGGTATCCCGTCATTAATTATTAAATTCTAGTTAATTCCTGATTAAACCCAAACACCCAAATTTATAATTAGCCTTAGCTTTACATAGTAACCCTTAGATAATAGAAGTTCTGACTATCAGTCCTTGTAGGTTCGATATCTTTTAAAACTACACGATAGACTGCATACTTGTAGTCACTACACCCGATAGACTCACAAAGTCGCGATCAAGTTTTTGGCACCGTTGTTGGGGACTGAATTAGTCAGATATTGTGAATCCCTTGTTACGTAGTATAGACTAAGGCAACCAATTTTATTTTAATTTTTAACTTTCGATTGTATGCCAAGTACTCGCTCTAGGGACGAGGAATTAGAACAACTAATCGATGAAGTCGAGCAGTTTGTTAGTATAAGATGCCGGATCAGAGATTACCCAGCCTAGTAAAATCTTCCCGAAACCAATCTTCCTAACTTTTCTCTTCCTGACCCCAAAATGGATGAAGGACCCCATAATTATCCTCTGAAGGATTATACTGCCCCATCGCAAGAGGAACCCCCACAACAGTATTGCTGCTCTCGCTATCGCACAGAACGATTTTGAGTTAAAGCCTTCGCTTTTGCAAGCTGTTCAACAAAACCAATTTTCAGTATATCCTACGGACAATCCAAATCTTCATCTATCCGTGTTTGTGCAGTATGCAGACATAGTGAAAGCAAATGGAGTCAGCCCAGAAGTAATAAGACTCCGTCTTTTTCCAAAACTAAGGATAATTTACAATATTTTGTTTGTATATTATTATGCGGGATGATTTAGCCAAAATTAAGGCCACCAATGGCTTCGTAAGGGTTGATTTAAGGGGGTAGGGTCCTCTTTGATCACTAACACACTTTATTTTGCAAGTTTGAGAAAACTCCTCGCCGGAGAAGACGATCGGAGCTAGGGCTCCGGTGCCTCTCCGGTCCATGCATTTTGTAGTATATTTAATTCGTTTTGTTATAATACCTGATGTAACAGCCATCCCAGTGGCGAGCGCGCACGTACAAAGTCACTTCTTACCTCAAAGGGCGTGGGTTTGATCCTGCGCTTCACCATATTTTTTCTATTTTTTCCAAATTATGCATGTTTTTCCTTTAAACCTAATTTCCTTGATTTCTAACCCTAATTTCTTCCTTTTTCTTAATTATTTTCTTAATTAACCATTAATCAATTTTAATCTTTTTTTAAAACCCTAATAAATTAGGTTTAGGTTTTTTAATCAATAATTAATTTTGACATTTTATTATTTATTAATTAATTAGGTTAATTAGTATTTTCTCAAATATTAAAACTAATTAGACTTTAGGTATTTTTATTAATTAAAATTAATTAGACTTAGGGTTTCAACTATTTAATTAACTTCAAATTATTTTCTAAAAAAACATAAAAAAATTATTTTCTTATTTTATTTTTCTATTTATTTTCTTAGAGAAATTGTATAAGTTGCAGGACTTTTTCTTGTAATAGTGTAATACGGTGAGAGAATTGACTTGGGTGTTTTGCTTTTTATCGCAAATGTTGCGGATAGCAAGATTCGCCAACGACTTTTCTTTTATCCAATAAAGGAAAGGTTGAAAAGAACATGAAAGACCTTTTGAGAATTTTCTTGAGTTCGGGGGGTAGGTTATGAAAAGGGAAGGTGTTAGCACCCTTTTCATCCGTAGTTATCTACGGGCTCTTAGTTGCTAGCTCACTTTGAAATGCTTTGTAAAATGTGTTTGTGGTTTGTTTAGAAATTATTTTTTGAAAAGTGCCTTTGTTTAGGTGAACTAATTAATGACTCTCGTCTCTATAAGAATGTATACAAAGTGTTGACTTTTTAAAATATTTCATGGAAGGTGTTGGTGTGTTTGGAAAATGTTTGTTTTGAAATGTTTGTGAAAAAGCAACTACGAGCATTCTACCTACTCAAAAAGTCTTTGTTCTTTTCCTCCTACTTTAGATAATGTTGTCTCACCATTAGTTGGTAAGCAACCTTATCATTGGATGTGAAGGGACATGCGTGGGTCATCGTACAGTCATAGAAGGCAACATTGTAGGATACCTTAACAATTTGTTATGAGGGTCTAAGTTGTTTACCGAAGGAAACATCGAAGAGTCATCGAGGGACTACGATCTTGTATTTGAGGGTTATTGCTAAAGTATTCCACGTTCGAGGGACATGACTGTTTTATTCTAAAGCAACAAGTGTGGGCTAACCCTAGAGATGCAAGTGTGTAAAGTGTATTAATTTCATGCATTTTTGTCTTGAATTAGGGTTGTCTACTTGTTGATTTTAAGTGTTTCCATACAAATTCTAATTACTAGCAATGATAAGGAAAGCGGTAAATTACGAAAATTAAATGGCCTACGATATTACAATACTTTGGGGGATGGGGGTACAAATTCATGAATGAAGGATGAAAGCAATAAACCCTGATTACTATTACAAATTTTGACAATGATTGTATAATCACAAAATAATGTAAAAGAGTGGATAGATGTGCAAAGATGGGAAAAGGGATAAGTATAAACCCTAAAAAAGATTCTAAATATTTTAAGAAAGAAAATATTTTTGTTTGTTTTTGTTTGAAAAATAAAAGTTTGAAATTTGAAATAAGAGGAATTAGTCCAAATTCTTATTTTTAATTTACAAATTGAATAAGATAAAATAAGGTGTGATAAATTAATTTATTTATGAAAATAAATTAAATACTAAAATGCCCTAAATGTTTAAGAAAAAAGAATTTTTGGAGTTTTGTTTAGGAAAATATTTTTATAATGTGAAAAAGAAAATAAATCAAAACCCTAGTTCTAGTCAATGTACAAATTAATTAATGAAAATAAATAAAGTATAATTAAATTAAAATAATTTTTATGTAAAAAAATTAATTAGACAAAAAACCTAAATCTAAAGTTTTTGTAATTTTTTGATTTTTTGATATAAAATAAAATATAAAACAAAAACAATTAAATAAAAGTAATAAAAAGAAAAATGTTGGGCTTGGGTGTGAAGAGGAAAAAGGGGCGTAAAGTTAGTAAAAACCCAGGCCCAAACAATTTTTGCTTGAACACAGAAAATAAAATAAAAATATGGGCCAGGGTTTGAAAAAGAAATAGGGAGTATGATAAGCAAAATGCCAGGCTCAATATCAAGGGGCCCAACGCCTGTATGGTGATCCAGTGGGAGAGGTTGGCTGAAGGTCCATCATGGGGCCGTGTGTTGGAGCGTTGGATCTATTGACGATGAGATTAGAGGGCTGAGGATGAGAGATGCATCATGCACGCGTCTGGCTTGCTTGTACTGAATCTGTAAAACTAAAACAAGAAAAAGCAAAAGGGTACCACTGGGGCTCGAACCCAGGTCCCAAGGGTGAACAGGCGCGCGCTTTACCACTGGGGTGGCTATACATTCGTTAGTTTATAAAAAACCAAAAATATATATTTTAAACTCATTCCTGAAGACATGTTCATCTTCTTCGTCACGCCAACCATGACAACACCATTTTTGAATTCTGTATCTCCTTCATTTCTCAATTAAATTAAAAAATGTAAACATGAAACTTGTGTATTTTTTTCACCACGAATCCAACTATATAACTCTTAAAAGCTATAGACAAAGGTTAAGTTTAATTCCTATTGGTACCAAAAATATGCCCTAACTGGTCAGAGATAAAATTCTTCATACACAAGCAATTAAAATACAAACTAAGAACATGGTTAGCTTTAGGGCAATGATATTTATATTTTTATTTCAGAATGTATGAACTAAAGATGCTTGTATCAAGATAACACAGTCGGATAACTTACCTCTTGAATGAGATTCGTGTATGGATTTGAGCAACTTTGAGGTGAAAGGATGACCTGGTTAGCTTTCCTGTACCTCCCTGAGTGTGTTGCAAACCTTACTTTGCTTTGAAAGTCCCTGAATCTCCCTCCTCAAGTCAATCTACAAACTTGAATATTGGAAATGGTGGATGATGAAGATCGAGTGACAATCCACAAACAGGTGTTAGGATCACTCTAATATGGTGTATAGAAAGTGTATGAATGATTAGAATTTAAATCGCACGAGTGGTTTTTGATTTGGGGATTTGATGTTCAAAAATGCCAAGTTTTGGCCAGTTCTGTGTAGCAGGGTGTGTGGGAGGTTTTGAGGATGCTTTTTCTCGTGTGTTTGCTTGCAATTAACTTGTATAGTTATAAGCAAAATTTCTTAGGGCTTGAAGTTGAGAAATCTGTGAGATATAGAGTTATGGCTATGTTTCTTGGTTTTGAAGAAAAGTGGAAAACAAGTTTCAATGTATTGTACAAGCATGGTCTGAAGTTGTTGGAGGCCTTAGATCTGTTGCTTGTGGTTTTGACTTTGCTTGTGTTTAGATGAAACAAGTTTGGGTTCCAAAGAAGTTGACTTTTTGATTGAAGTGATCTTTATGAAAATGGATATGGAGCTTTTTGTAATTTCATCCAAAAATGGTATAACCAAGTGGATAAAGCCTCAAATCTTTGTGTAATGTATCACAAATTTGTGTAAATATCTGATTATATGGATATTTAGAAGCAACATGGCCTGAAAAGTGAGATTAGATGATAAGGTTATGAGATTTGGTCTTGAGTTCTTCATAAAAATGACTTGAAATTCAAGAATCAAATGCCAACTTCAAGTCTTCGAATATCCTAGCTCAAAAATGATCCCTTCAAGTTATTAGACATTTTAGAGAGCTTGAAACATTATCTACAACTTTTATGTTGACTATTTTTACAAAATCATCTTAGAGCTTGGTGAAAATTGGCCAAGAAGTTAGGTCAAAACCTGCCTAAACTAGGTCAAATTATCACTAAGTGTTTTAGAAAAAGTGCACGACTTCATGGATTTATAACTCAAAATACAAGAACTTATAGGACTTGATCAGTAAAGAAAAGTTGTAGATCTCATCAAGATCTACAACTTTCATGTTGAAAGGTTTCTTTGAATCATCTTCCATCTTGGTGAAAAAATGTCATGAAGTTATGAAATTATTAAGGTTTAAAACACTTAGAAAAATTCTAAGTATTGAAAAGTTTGGCTTTTCAACGAAATTTCTTGACTTTCTTGATTATTGATGATCAAGTTTGATATTTTTTAATATCTTGATGAATTGTGATCTTTGAAATTGAATTTTGACCAAAAAGTCAAAGTTTGACTTTTTGTGTATCAGTTGACTTTTCATCAGTTGATCAAATTTCAACCATCAATCAGTTGATCTTGAGGAATGTTTTGAACCATGAAATCATTTCGACATGTTGTACTTGAATCCTTGAGAATATGCTTCAAGCCATTAGGTCATGTATTAGGTTAAAAGTCACCGATCAGTCAATTACAATCAAAACCCTAATTTTGACCTTTTTGCCCTTTTGGTAAATTGAGTGCTTTTCTTGAGGGATTGTGATCAATACTTGATCAAATGATGAATAGGACTTTAAAATGTTGATGATGTCCAAAATCATGAAGTTTGACTATAGGTTGACCATAATTGACTTTTTACCCAATAAAGTTAATTTTCAGTCATCTAAGCAATTGACTGAGCAAAATTGTGATTCAAGACTTGAAAGTTGGCATGAGTATCATTGGAGGTCTATAATGATCCATGAAAGTAATTTGAGGCATTATAAATCTAATTTTCCTTGTGAAAATTAAAACACATAATTTGAAACATCAGTGTTTAGGAGGTGATTTGACCTAGTCAATACTTCTGCAGTTTTGAGCCATCAAAGATCTTGTGAGAAATGTCTTGAGAAAAGAGAGGGCAAATTTTTGGGTACAATAGCTCCCCCTGTTCAATCTTCTTAAAACTGAAGAGTTAGATTTCCATGTCATCCATCTGTGACTTGAAGATGGAAGATGATTGAACACTAGAGTGCTTAGAAATTTGCACTCGTTGATGCATGAAGTAATGTATTGGTTGATTGTATCAGGAATGGGATTAAAGATTCCATTTGGGGAGATGATAAAGAGTTGTCGGAGATAGGCTTGTAGATTCCATCCAAATATAATTGCTTGACTTTAACTGGGAGAAGTGTTAGAATAAATATTGGGTTGATTTAAAACTGAACCAGAGAAGTGTTTTTGTCTTTTGTCGAAAGAAGTACCATAACTTATTCTGAGCCTGAGAGAGATCCACTAAAAGATGTATCAGAACTTAATTTGATCCAGAAGATGCCTATGTTTGAAAGCAGTATCAGAAATTAATCTGGGCCAGAGGAAGTCTTTATATCTTCAACCGAACAAAGTATCAGAACTTAATTTGAGTCGGAGAGAGATCTATTGAAAGAAGTATCAGAATAAATATTTGGTCGATTTAATATGATCCAAGAAATGTCTACTGAGAGAAGTATCAGAATAAATATTTTGGTCGATTTAATCTGAGCCATAAAATTTCTACTGAGAGAAGTATCAGAATAAATCTTTTGGTCGATTTAATCTGAGCCAGAAAATGTCTACTGAGAGAAGTATCTGAATAAATCTTTTGGTCGATTTAATATGAGCCAGCAGATAATATTGATGTCTTTAACCAAACGGAGTATCAGAACTTAATCTGAGTCGGAGAAAGGTCTACTGAAGGAGGTATCAGAACTTAATCTGAGCCAGTAGATAATCTAGATGTCTTTAACCGAACGAAGTATAAGAACTTAATCTGAGCCAGAGAAAGGTCTACTGAAGGAGGTATCATAACTTAACCTGACCCAGCAGATAATCTTGATGTCTTTAACCGAACAAAGTATCAAAACTTAATCTAAGCCGGAGAAAGGTCTACTGAAAGAGGTATCAAAACTTAATCTGAGTCAGCAGATAATCTTGATGTCTTTAACCGAACGGAGTATCAAAACTTAATTTGAGCCGAAGAAAGGTCTACTGAAGGAGGTATCAGAACTTAATCTGAGCCAGCAGATAATCTTGATGTCTTTAACCGAACGAAGTATCATAACTTAATCTGAGCCGGAGAAAGGTCTACTGAAGGAGGTATCAGAACTTAATCTGATCCAGTAGATAATCTTGATGGATCTTTCCTGAAATACGTAAAGAATTAGTTGCATGAATATGCATGCATTGCGTAATGATGTTCTCAAAATAAATGAGATTGTGCTATATGTTTAGTATGCATATGTCATGACGCATGAATGTTGTTAAAATATATCTTTGTCTAGAAAATAAATCCCTGACTACTGTTGGAAAGTTTTGGAAAGTAAAATCCCGGACTATTGTTGAAGATGAAGAGTATGTGTATCTTCAACTTTGTTTAGAGTACTTCCTCCGGGAATTCCTGTTTTTTGTTTGAGAAAAATATTTAGGGAATGTTGATTTATGCTTTGGGAAGTAGGGACCAGGAACCTTGGTTCTCCATTGCTCTACTGGGGAATTTAATTATCATATACCCTGACTAGGGATAAAAGAGATGATTGAATTTTCGACTTGTCTGGGAAAGTAAAGTTAACTGGTATCTGGCCGGGTTCCAGGATTTGTAGTAACTTTCCGGAGATAATACCAACTCTATTGGGGACAAGGGGTGTTGTCTATTGAGAAGTAAACTCAAGCTGGGGAGATTGTAGTCTGTTGGGGAAATAAACCCTGCCGAGAAAGGTATTCTGAAGATCTTACTAGGAAAATTTTGCAAGGTTTTCTCTTTCAGTTTTAGAAGTCCAAACTTGGTTGGGGAAGAGAATTTCCTGGGAATATTCGGAAACTCTGGATGGAGAATGTATGAATTTACTCCGTGGGGATAATGTTATTGAAGTAACTATGTGGGGACATCCCAAATCCTTAAGTAAATGCTTATTGTTGTTCTTGTGCATACATTTATAACAGTTAATCATGTCCATATGCATATGTTCATTCAATTTTATTCATTGGACATTTTTGCACTCAAAACAGAAAAAACAAAAATTTTGCACTTCAAAAGTATATTTGTATTGATAATTTGCCTAAAAATAGGCATTTTTGTACATGGAGACAGAAATACTAGTAAGAGGAATTCGTTGAAAAAATGAAAAGAATACAAGGTAAAAACAAAAAATTTGTATAACAATGTGGAAGTGATCTCATTGGGTTCTAACTCCGCTATTTCCCATATGTCTTCGAACATCATCCCTTGATGTCGAAAGAAGTTGATTGAATTAATCTTATACCATTTGAACTTTTGAACTTGGTAATAAAGTTGGTTGTAATGATTCAATGAGACTTAGTCGTACACTTTAATCCTTAACTTTTTCCTGGACCTCCCTTTCGGGTTTTCAGTCCACCAGGATAACCTTTTTTGCCTAAGCCACCCTTTCAGGTTTTTGACTTATCGGGTGTACAATCTTATATATATATATATATATATATATATATATATATATATATATATATATATATTTATATATATATATATATATATATATATATATATATATATATATATATATATATATATATATATATATATATATATATATATATATATATATATATATATATATATATATATATATATATATATATATATATATATATATATATATATATATATATATATATCCCTAGTTTTTGGCTGAACCTTTTTGGTTCGCTGGGATGCCCTTATTTTTTCCTAGGTATGTCAACCTAGCAGGTCATTCTTTATGCGTAGTATTTTTTGACTATATCCGCGTTTACTGGGTGCGAGAAATCTTTGTCGTCCATAGTGGTTAGCATCATAGCTCCTCTAGAGAATACTTTCTTAGCAACAAATGGCCCTTCATAAGTGGGAGTCCATTTGCCCCTGGGATCGCCTGGTGGTAAAATGATGCGCTTTATTACCAAGTCATTATCCTGGTATACTCGAGGTTTGATCTTTTTATTGAATGCCTTGATCATATGCTTTTGATACATTTAACCATGACAGACAGCATCCAGTCTCTTCTCATCAATCAAATTCAACTGATTAAATCTTGTCTAAATCCATTCATCTTCGCCTAAGCCCGCTTCTTTCATAATCTTCAAAGAAGGAATATGCACTTCAACAGGCAAGACAACTTCCATGCCATAGACTAAAGAGAAAGGGGTTTCCCCAGTTGATGTTCGAGAAGAAGTACGGTAGCTTTGAAGAGAAAATGGTAGCATCTCATTCCAATATTTGTAGGTCACCACCATCTTCTGCATAATCTTATTTATGTTTTTATTGGCAACTTCTACTGCACCATTCATCTTAGGTTTGTAAGGAAAAGAATTGTGATGCTTGATTTTGATCTGCATACAGAGTTCAGTGATCATGAATTATTGAGGTGTTGGTTCCATTGTCGGTGATGATTATTTCAGGGATGCTGTAACGGCAGATGAGGTTATGCTTGATAAATCGGGCTAAAACATTCTTAGTGACTGAGGCAAATGAAGCGGCTTGGACCCATTTGGTAAAGTTGTCGATGGTGACGAGAATGAAACAATATCCATTAGAGTTAGTGGGATTCATCTCTCCAATCATGTTAATGCCCCACATTGCAAATGGCCACAGAGCAGTCATGACATTCAAAGGAATTGGGGGCGCATGAACCTTTTCAGCATAAATTTGACACTTATGGCAAGTCCTCGAGTGATGGTGACAATTAGTTTCCATAGTCGACTAATAGTAACTAGCCCTCAGAATCTTCTTGGCCATAGTGTTCCTGCTAGAGTGAGTTCCAAAGATACCTTCATTCATATCCTCCATGATCTTGTCCGCTTCCTTCTTGTCTACCCAAAGGAGAAGAGTTGAATCGTGGTAACATTTGTTCAGGATCCCATTGCTTAGGAAGAATTTGGCTGAGAACCTCTGCAGGAATTTCTTATCATTTACCGAAGCTCCTTCAGGATACTCTTGTGTTTCAAGATATCTCTTTACTTCATAGTACCGAGGCTTCTCCTCATCAGTGTCAATCTCACAACAGTGTGCAGGTTTGTCAAATCTTTCGATAGTAATTCTGGGAGCCTCGTTATCCCAATTGACCTTGAACATAGATGACATAGTTGCTAAAGCATCTGCCAACTAATTTTCTTCCCTCGGGATATGCTCAAAGGTGACCTCTTCAAAGTATGGGATCAGGGTTAGCACAAGCTCTTTGTAAGGGATCAGATTTAGATGTTTGGTATCCCACTCTCCTTTAACTTGACTGATTACTAATGTCGAATCTTCGTATACGCTTAAAAATTTGATTCTTAGGTCAATAGCAGACGTATGGAAACCTTCGGGGGAAATTATCATAACACTAATTCTGCTACCCAAAACGTTGGAGGCTCAATCAAAAACCATAGTCCATCGGGATCCTTGTTTAGGTCCTTCATACAGTCCAGGCTTTTCACAGTCGGTTATCAACATGATATTCTCGTTCGGGAATTCAAAGTTCATGGATTGGTAGTCATCAACAGCTTGATGGTCCAAATGATCCGCCAGCACAATTCCTTTGATTTCTTTTTGTATGGTGTACTGGATGTCATATTCACTCAATATCATTTGCCATTTAGCTATTCGTCCAGAAAGAGTTGGCTTCTCGAAGATATACTTGATATGATCCATCTTAGAAATAAAAAAAGTACTATGAGTCAACATATATTGTCTTAGCCGGCGAGCAGCCCATGCCAAAGCGCAACAAGTTTTCTCGAGCAGTGAGTATCTAGTTTCACAATCAATAAACTTTTTGTTAAGGTATTATATTGCAATGTCTTTTCGTCCAGACTCGTCATGTTGACCCAACACACACCCCATTGAGTTCTCTAATACAGTCAAGTACATAATCAGAGGTCTTCCTTCAACTGGAGGCATCAGTATTAGAGGTTCTTATAAGTACTCCTTAATCTTGTCAAAAGATGCTTGGCATTCGTCATTCCATCTGACTACTTGATCTTTCTTCAACAGTTTGAAGATCGGCTCACAGGTAGCAGTTAAGTGAGATATGAATTAGGAAATATAGTTAAGTCGACCTCAGAAACCCCTGACCTCCTTCTTAGTATAGGGAGATGGAATTACTTGTATGGCTTTGACTTTTTCAGGGTCGTCCTCAATACCTTTTCCACTGACGACAAACCCTAAGAGTTTTCCAGACCTTACCCCGAAGGTGCATTTATTGGGATTCAGCCTTAGCTTAAATTTCTTCAACCTCTCAAACAGCTTGTGAAGATGATCAATGTGTTGTTCCTCAGTTTGCAATCTTACAATCATGTCATCAATATAGACTTATATCTGATGATGGATCATGTCATGAAATAGAGCTACCATAACTCGCTGATAGGTTTCCCCTGCATTCTACAAATCGAAAGGCATGACCTTGTAAAAGAAGGTGCCCCACTATGTGACAAAGGTGGTTTTCTCCATGTCTTTGGGTGCCATTTTGATCTAGTTGTAACCGGAGAATCCATCCATGAAGGAGAAAACTTTGTGTTGAGTTGTGTTGTCAACTAAGACATCAATATGAGGTAGTGGGAAATCATCTTTGGGGCTCGCCTTATTCAAATCCATATAGTCTACACACATACGGACCTTACCGTCTTTCTTAGGTACTAGAACAACATTTGCCACCCATTGAGGGTATGACGTTACTTCCAAGAAGCCTGCATCGAACAGTTTCATTACCTCAACTTTTATTTTCTCAAACATGTATGGCCGCATCCGACGAACCTTTTGCTTGACCAGAGGAAAATCTTCCCACATTGTCAGACGATGAACTACGATATTAGTATCAAGCCCCGACATATCTTCATATGACCAAGCTAACACCTCTACATAGTCGTGCAACATCTGGACCAATCTTCTCTTGACACATTATTCCAAGTTGGCGCCGATCTTGACTTCTTTTTTGTCTTACTCAATACCTAGGTTTATCACTTCAACTGGTTCATCGTGTGGTTGAATGGCCTTTTCCTCTTGCATCTGAAGTCTGGCGAGTTCCCCAGGTATTTCACAATCTTCCTCGCCTTCGGTTTGATAGATTGGATGTTCAAATTCATAGATGGCAATATCAGAGTCATTGTAAACGAGATCCGGAGTGGATGTGGATCTGCAAATATGTGTGTGTGTGTGTGTGTGTGTGTGTGTGTGTGTGTATGTAAGCTCACATGGCTATTTTGAAAATATAATGAAGTAAATAAAGGCAAAGAGCGCAAAATTTGAATGCAAAATAGTCCAATGTTTTTTCATTAAAATGAGCATATGGCATGGATAATGACAAACCCTTAACAAATGGACCACTGTGCATCGGGTAAGGCATATGGCTTAAAGTCATTGTTTTAATGGAAATTACAAACAAAGTTCTCAAAGTAATAAAAACATGAAATGACAATTACTCCTGGCTGTAGGAGATTGGAATGAAGTCCTTGGTCTGCCAGTTGTTGAGTCCTTCATCAGCAGTCGGGTAGATCCAGTCTTCAAAGTCACTATCAGCATCAGAGTCTTCAAGGGAATTAACCTCATGGTTAGTAATTCGGAGAGGTGGTTTCCCTGTACGAGCACGTCGAATCTCCTTTTGAGCTTTAGAAGTGAATCCCAATCCAAATTTGTCTGACTTGAAAGGGAAATTAGGAAGTTGTCCCTAAATGGTGTAACCTCCTTCTTCAACAACAGCACGGGCATCTTTGAGAGAAGCCATCCTCGGTATCTCTTTAGCAGCTTTGGGAGTGCCAGGAGTGGCCTTGGCAACAACAACCATTGGAGAGATCATCTCAAAGGCTTGACAAGGAGTTTCAATGAACTCGCCATATATTTCAACATGCTTGAATGAATTTAGATGACTAATCATAAACTCTTCTTCACCACAGACGGTAACAATTTTCCCCTTGACCAGATATTTCAGCTTTTGATGTAGTATGGAAGTCACTGCGCCTGCCCCATGTATCCATGGGCGTCTAAGCAGGCAAGAATAAGCAGGATGGATATCCATCACATAGAATGTTGAGTTTAAGACTTGAGACCCAACTTAGATAGGGAGATCAACCTCTCCATAGACCATCCTCTTGGATTCATCAAAAGCCCTTACTACGATGTCGCTAGGTTTCAACACCAGTTCATCGCGGTCTAGCCTATCCAATGCTCTTTTAGGTAAGACATTGAGGTAGGACCCAATATCCACCGACACATAGGCTAAAGTGGTTCCTTTACACTCGATGGACACATGCAGAGCTTTGTTGTGGTTTTTACCGGCTGGGGTTAAATCTGTATCAGAGAACCCTAAACCATTATCGACCATCAATCTTGCTACATAATTTTCAAATTTGTCGGCCGTAGTTCCTTGAGGAACATGTGCATTCTTCAAGTTTATCAATTATTTTTTTATAAGTGCTTGAGTTTTCCCCAACTGTTCCACTATCTTGTAATCACTTTTTTTTGATAATTTTTAAAATCTCCTCCATGTCTTGGGTAGATGGATCCTCAATGGTAATATCTTTTGTGGGCGCTTCCGTCCTGGAAAACTCAGTCATTTTTTCCTTTCCTCGAGTATCAGCAACAGGTTTAACAGTAGTAATATAAATGGGTGTAGTAGTGTTTGTCGTAGGTGAAATATCTGGAGAGAAGATCCTCCCTGTCCTAGTAACTTTACTTAATCCAGCAACATTTGTAATGTCAACAGTGTCATCTTCATCAATCTAGAAATCTTGTTTGATACCATGGTAGTACACTTCCTCCCCATAATTCCATGGAACCACCTTATCATAAGAGTAGGGCACTGGCCCCGGTGTGGTGATAATTAGTGGAGCTATTCTTGGTTTGATGGGAATCCTAATTAGACCTTTGGAGGTGACACTAATAAGTTTGTTTGAGATAGTAATGATGGACACGACTTCAAATTCTTGAGATACACTTTGGGTCAAACTTTTCATAGGTGGATTTATTTCAAATGGAATCTCATAGTTATCCATATGGTGTTGGACACCTTTCACAACCATTAATTTGTACACCACATCAGCAACAGTCTTCAAGGCAGCCAGGGAATACCCCTACTTTTAATAATCTTCAAAGGGGTGGTCAAATCTTTGATGGAGGAAACAAAAGAGGCATCTTCAACAGCATTGACACCCTTACCATGTGTGATACGGTGCGATAACTGACTTGAGATTTTGCGTTTGTTTTCGCACTTGTTCGGTTAAGCAAGATTCGCCACCGACTTTTTATTTTATCCTAAGGAAAGGTCAAAAAGCACAGGAAAGACCTTTGAGATGTTTTCTTGGGTTCGGGGGGTAGATTATGAAAAGGGAAGGTGCTAGCACCCTTTTCATCCATGGTTATCCATGGGCTCTTAGTTACTTGTTTTAGATCACTTGCCTTTGCTTTTCACTTGTTTGAAATGGTGCTTTGTGTGTGTGGTTTTGAAAATGTTTTTAAAAAAAGATGCCTTGTCTAGGCAACCCTTGTAATGATTCTTGTTTGAATATATACAAAGGTGTGTGTCTTTTTGAAAAGATAATTCAATGTTTTGAAAGTTGTTTTGAAGTTGTGTTGTGAAGTGCGTTTTAAAAATGGCAAGGATGTTTTGCAAGATTTTTGATCAAGTAACTAAGAGTTTGTCTACCCTATTTTACTCAAAGATCTTTCTTATGTTTTTAACCCTTTTAACAGTGTTGTTTCACCATTGTATTTGGTGAACAACCTTGCGTTATGATGTTTAATGGGACAGGCGTGGGTCATCGTATACAATCATTGAAGGCAACTTGTGAGACGCTCTAGCAACTTTATAAGGGACGAGATCATTTTATCGAAGGCAACATCGAGGGTCATCGAGGGACTACGATCTTTGTTCATCGAAGGGACATTGGCTAAAGTGTCTCGTACTCGAGGGACATGATTGCATTTTCCGAGGCAACAAGCGAGGTTACCCTAGAGGTGCAAGTATGAATTGTGTATTGATTTTCATGCATTTATCTTGTATTAGGTCATCTTAGCGATTGATTTTGAATCTTCGCATACAAACCCTAATTACTATACAGTATATTGAAAGCGATAAATTACGGGAATTTAAAGTCTAAGTTATTATAAATAAGTATCCGGGGATGGGGGTACAAATTATTTACAAATGGGGATGAGTCTTATCAGAATAATGTCCCAAATATTATGGGTTACAACCAAATTGAACTTGTCGCATGCTCAATGTAAAATTGTAACAAGACATAAAAAATAAAGAGATCAAAAGTATTGTGAGATGTATGTGGTTATTTACAAATGATCAAATAAAATATTAACCTAATGAAAATTAAGTATTTATTATTATTTTTTTGTATTTCTGTTAATTATATAAACAAGAGTTTTAAAGAAAAATTACTTTAAGTTAAAATTTTATTGTATATATATTTTAAGTGTAATAATTATTTTAAGAAAAATTGTTAATAAAATATAATATGTTCTCTTAATTTAACATAAGAAAAAAAGGATTTAGATTATGGAGAGTAAAAGCAAAGTAATAAAAAAAAGTATTGGTTTTTAAGACATTAAAAGAAAAGGAAAAATGGGCTTTAAGGAATGCATTTGGCCCAATATAAAAACAAAATAGATTCATAAAGGGGGGGTGCAGGCGCTGGGGATATTATGGGCTTTGATGGTTCATGGGGCAAAAGCCCAAACGAAACGTACAATGTTTTTAGGGTTTGTGTTTCATGTTTTCAGAATTAGGGTTTGGTTCTTTGGCCTCAACGGCGCCGCTCCTCTCATCTTCTTCGCCTCTCATCTCATTGTTCTCAGCCAAGGACAAACGGATATCCTCTCTCCTCGCCTTACCCACCAGAGCATCGCTTCCATCCACCTTCCGCCATTCCTTCACAGTGGTCTAGGGTTCTTGCTTCGTGACGGTACAATTTGTTAACTTGTTTTAGATTTTTTTTTGTGATATTACTCTTTCATTCTGCTTGATCATTGTATACGAGTTTTAATCCATGTTTCTTTTGATATTTATGTGGTAGGAGTTTTGAGAGATGTACCTTGGCGTTTCGTTCTGTAATTTGAATGAGGAGGAAGGTGAGTTGGCCGGCGGCGCTTCCAGGAGGCTCGGCGAAAGAGGACTGTGATGACAGCTTGCTGGTAATTCGTATCTTTTGGCTCCTCTTGAATCGTTTGATGATGAAACCTATTTCTGAAAATGCTATACCAATCTGCTTCTGAATCTTCTCTTCTTCTTCTTCTCTTTTTCTATGTTAGTGATGATCAAATCTGAAACTTGCTTTTCATATGTTTTTCTTTGTTGGCTTGATGATGACGAATTTGTTTTATTCTGGAAAAAAAATATTTGTTGTTTACTGGTTGTTCATGATGACACTCATGTTCTGAGACTTCTTGGTTATTTTGCTTTTGAATCTTCTCTTCCTCTTCTCTTTTGGGTTATGATTATTTGATGATGAACATGTATGCTGAAAAGAGCTATTTGTGGTTGATTTGGCTTGTTGTTAGCTTGCTTGACAGGCTCATGTGATTTGTGGCTTGTTTGATGGTTTTAGTGTTTGAGTGGGTTTTAGGCAGTTTTGTTTGTTGGAAGCAAGCTTATGCTGTTTGTTTGTTGGAAGCAAGCTTATGCTGTTTGTTTGCCTATAGTGTTTTTGATCTTTTGGTAAGGCAGGCTGTCTTACTTCTGGCTTTGGAAGGCAGGTTTGAGACTTTTGTTAAGCCTGTTTGAATGGTTTGTGAGGCAGGTTTTGACAGGCTTGCTGTTTAGTTTGACATTGTGCAGCCTTGTGCCTTCTTTGTGTTTAATTGATTGTATGCTTTGCAAATTATTTTACTTTCCTCTTTGTGAACCAAGAAGAGAAATCTTCTTGTGATTTGCAAAGAGGACGAGTAAAACATGATGAAACCAAAAACAATCTGATTCCGGCCAATAAGCTTTAATGATGACTTTATATTTATCTGCTTGAAAATGCTTTTCAATTTAACTGCACTGATTTCTTTTTGTCTTTGCAGGTAAATACCTGTTGGATAATGGAAGAAGCAGTAGAAGATCAAAGATTCCAAGAGATTTTAGGCTTTTAGATTTATTTTCTTTTCATTTATTGTAATAAACATTATTGTAAACATTGTAAATTATAAATTTACAATATTCGAATAACATTTGTAACGATATTTGAAATAAATAAAATTCTTTGTCAAATATTTCATTCTTTCTTTTGCACTATCTATTTAATTATTTAAATCTCTTGAATTAAAATAAATGGAAATGTATCCCAATAACTTTAATCCAGATGAAATAAATAATCAACAAACTTTGTCGTCTCGCAATCTCGCATTAATCACAATATGTATGGCATTCCAATTAATCATATGCTTTGTACAGTTAAACAAACAAGCATTACACACACCTTTCACTTCACTGATCAAACCATTGCCTCAAAGTTTCAATCAAAAGCCTCAGCTCCTATCTCAGATGTTTAGGTTTTGAGAAATAAACAACAATCTTGAACAAGCGTAAAAATAATGTAACAGTCAATTGAAATATTGTGGATTCAATTTTTTCTGAGAAATGCGTGCACAAACCCTAATCCTGGATTATTGTCAAAGAAACGTCTGCTTGATCAATTCCTGAGCCAATCTCAACAAAAATCAGTGAAAACCCTAATTCTGGATTTACTGTCAAAGAAAATTCTGTTTGACCGTTTCTTGGGTCAATCTTGAAAGATCAGGGAAAACCCTGAAGTTGTGATTTCTTGTGAAAAAGGGAGGGCAAATTTTGAGGTACAACAGTTGCCCCTGTTCAATCTTATTGAACCTGAAGAGTTAGATTGGCGAGTTTGCCTTTTGCGACTCGAAGGTAAAAGATGATTGGACACTAGAGTGCCCAAAAATTTGCACTCGTCAAAGCATAGTTGAGGGAATGGGCTTAAAGATGCCATTTGGAGATTTGATTGAATCTTGTCGGAGATGGGCTTAGAGATGCCATCTGGAGATGTGACAGAATCTTGTCGGAGATGGGCTTAAAGATGCCATCCAAGAATGTTTGTTGAACTGTATGTCGTAGGTGAGTGGGTGAGTATCAGAAAGGTATCCATGTTTGGAACATCTCTGAGCTGGGGGTCTGAATAAGCAATAGATTGACATCCATGTTGGGAAGCATCTGTAAACTGTTTTCAAAAGTTGAGTCTGAACAAGCGATAGATTAACATCCGTGTTTGGAGAATCTGTAAACTATTTTCAGAAATTGAGTCTGAACAAGCAATAGATTAACATCCGTGTTTGGAGAATCCATAAACTGTTTTCAGAAGTCTTGAAGTTGAATAAGCAATAGATCAGCGTCCATGTAGGGAAGCATCTGTAAACTGTTTTTAAAAGTTGAATCTGAACAAGCGATAGATTAACGTCCATGTTTGGAGAATCCATAAACTGTTTTCAGAAGTCTTGAAGTTGAATAAGCAATAGATCAGCATCCGTGTTGGGAAGCATCCGTAAACTGTCTTCAAAAGTTGAATCTGAACAAGTGATAGATTAACATATGTGTTTGGAGAATCCGTAAACTGTTTTCAGAAGTTGAGAAGTATGAGTAGCAGAATGACTTCCGTGTCTGGAGTATATCTGAGACTATAACCAGAGTTGAGATCTGTATGAGCAACAAAATGACCTCCGTGTTTGGAGTGTATCTGAGACTGTAACTGTATTGGAATTTTGAATGAATATCAGAACGACTGCTATGTCTGGAGTGTATCTGTATTGTATCTGAATTTGAGATCTGTATGAGTAGCAGAATGACTTCTGTGTTTGGAGTGTATCTGAGACTGTAACCGGAGTTGAGATCTGTATGAGTAGCAGAATGACTTCCGTGTTTGGAGTGTATCTGAGACTATAACCGGGATCTGAATAAGTGACAGAATGACTTCCATGGCGATTGCACTGGGGAGAATCAAGCTACTGGTGTAAGGGACAGAATGACACCCGTGGCAATTGCATTGGGGAGAATCAAGCTGCTGGTGTAAGGGACAGAATGACATCCGTGTCTGGAGCGTATCAGAACTTGTGGTTGATAGTTGAATCTGAATGAGACATAGAATGGCTATCGTGTCTGGAGCGTATCTAGTCTGTATCGGGTTGCTGAAGTCTGAATGAGTATTAGAATGACCTCCGTGTCTGGGGTGTATCCGTACTGTATCTGAATAATTGTTAACGATAGCCTTTTAATCTTATCCTGAAAAGGGTAAAATGTTAGCTAAAACATAAAGTCATGTTGCATGATATGTATGATGTAGTGAACTGTATTTCATCAATGTTTATGATATGAATGTAATGGATGCGCATGTAAGCTGAGTAGCTGTCTTGCTGAGGAAAATAAATCCTGGATAATGAAATCTTTGACTGCTGCCGGGGAAAGTAAATCCTTGACTGTTGATAAGGATTGAAAATCCTTTGATTGTTGAAAATGAGAAGTCCTGGGACCACTGTTGGGGAAATCAGGAGTTTGGGTTGTATGCCAATCTACTGGGGATTCCTGTTTTGAGGAGATCTTCACTGGGGAATATCTGAATACTCTGTGAGGAACTGAGAATGAGAGTCTTCATTCTGCTTGGGGAATAAGAATTCTGTGGGGAATAGCCATACTGATGAAAAGTAGTTATCCTGTTGGAGAGTAAAACTCAGGATTCTGGAAAAAGCTTATTCTTGTCTGGAAGAAGTTCAGGTTTAGGTTTTATGCCACTTTAAGAATGAGAATATTCACTCTGTCGGGAATATCAGAAATTCAGATGTTATACCACTTTGAGAAATGAGAATCTTCATTCTGTCGGGAATACCAGAAATTCAGATGTTATACCACTTTGAGAAATGAGAATCTTCATTCTGTCGGGAATATCAGGAGGTTTGGTGTATGCTAATCTATTGGGGAAGCCAAAATGAGAATCTTCATTCAGGTCTTGGTTCATAAGATTGGGTGTATGTCAATCTCTTGAGGTTTTAAGGATGAGAATCTTCATTCTATTAAGGGTCAGGAGGTTGGGAGTATACCAATCTTCTGAGGGTTCAAGGATGAGAATCTTCATTCTGTTAAGGGTCAGGAGGTTGGGAGTATACCAATCTTCTGAGGTTTCAAGGATGGGAGTCTTCATTGTGTTAAGGGTCAGGAGGTTGGGAGTATACCAATCTTCTGAGGTTTCAAGGATGAGAGTCTTCATTCTGTTAAGGTTCGGGAGGTTGGGAGTATACCAATCTTCTGAGGTTTTAAGGATGAGAATCTTCATTCTTGAGAGAAATAGATTTTTAGGAGCTTCAGTTGTCCGTTATTATGTTGGTGGCTGTAACTTCCAACAGGTGATGAAGGAAATTTTGATGACGATCGTAACTTCCAGCAGGTGGTGAAAGAAATTTTTAACGCCCGTTAAACTTGAAATGTAATTTGTTTTGGAGAATAAGTCCTTGACAAGTGTTGGGGAAATAAGCCCATGATTGCTGGTCTGCTAGAGAAGTGACGAACTTCTCGAGGACGCTTGAATTTCTTTTCAGAAAGATTTCGGAGAGATTCGTCACTGCCCCTAGTATGACATGTTTGTGGTATTGCCAGGAAACTTGGACTGTACGCAACCCTTTGATGAGATTGACGTTTAAATGCCCAAGTGATGGTGAGGGAGACTTGCCCCAGATTATCCTGCAATTGAGAGATTTCTTGAAATCTTGGCTGGACTGCCCCAGGTTTAACCTTGAAAGATTTGTTGAAATCTTGACTGGACTACCCCAGGTTAACTTTGAAAGTTTTGTTGAAATCTTGACTGGACTTCCCCAGATTTGCTGGACTTTGGAAGATTTGTTGAAATCTTGTCTGGACTGCCCCAGGTCAACTGAACTTTGAAATACTTCTTGAAATCTTGACTGGACTGCCCCTGGTTTACTGGACAATACCATATCAAATCCCCTTTTGTTGATAGGAGATTTTTGCCATGGGAGGGTCATCCCACTTGAAGTGATTTTACTCACTGAGAGCTTTCGTTTCTCCGAACATTCACTGTAGTGAATTTCTTCGCTGTTTAAACAAGTAAACCATGTGCAAACAACGATATTCAAATAATGCAAAGTTTATGCTTGTCTCGAAGTTTTGAAAAATGCGTTTTTTAGCAGAAAACTTTTTATAAGAAAAATTCAACACAAAATTTTAGGGCAAAGCCTTACAGTTGTCAGGATACCTTTTGTAACAGTATGCTTTCGGACTAACCCATGCTTCAATTAGGACTTTTGAAGGGTTGTAACGTGGCTAGGTTCACGGTTTAAGAAACAAAGGATAAAGGCTCAAAGTAAACTTGTACCCACCCGCTCTTCGTGATGTTCTTCAGTCCTAAACTCAGTTAATTGTGCATCAAACTCTATTCGAGTTTGGAATGACATTTTGGTGATGGTCCACACAAGTTGAATTTTATGGAAGGAAGTCATCATTTTTTGCAACATTTTTCATGTTGTTGAGGATTTGTAATGACCTCTTTCTTTTGATTTGTTATCCCTAACTTTTGCCTGATTGTTCCTGTTTTCGGGATTACAGTCAGCGGGATGCCCCAGCTTTCTTAAGCCTCCTTTGTATGTTTTGGCTCAGCGGGCTTTTCTCTTTTGAGATATAATGACTGCCTATGAGATAAGGAACCATCACTGTCTTTTGATTCCAAAGGAATGTTTTTTATGCCATTCGTCGTATTATGAACTGAGAATTTGCGACTTCAATGCGCATCTCTTGAATTAACTGAGATACTACCCTGCCCCAGGTTTAAATCAAAGGTTTCAATTTGTGTTTTAAAAACAGAAAACTTCTACTTCTTTAGCTCAAAGGGGTTGACTAGGGATTATCTTCCTTATAACTCCAGTGTTTAGGATTTTGAAAGAAATGCCTGTACATCGTCAACAAAGTCTGTTCAAAAGCATACTGTATGAGATTATGGTATTGTTTCATCATCCTCCCTCTAAATGCTTGTAGCTTTTCATCAAGAGTTAAATATCATGGAGAAAGTAGGAAGCATAATAGTGAAAACGAATGGATGAACTCAAGACAAACATATGCAATGCATAAATGAAATAGAGTTTGACATCAACAGATAATTGTTAAAAGAAATTACAACTTGAAAATTCAAATGGAACAAAAGTCTCTCAGTTCAAGCTTTGTTATTTTAGGTGGAGAACCCTTAGCGGAAGATTTTCATCTCGCCATCCGGCATGAATTCCAGCACTCCTTCGTCAATCAAGTCTTGGATCTAGTTTTTCAAAGCCCAACAGTCATCGGTGTCATGTCCAGGACTATAGGAGTGGTATACACAAAATGCATCGGGGTGATAGCCAGGAGCAGAGGTATTGGGCTTCCGAACAGGATCCTTTAAAGCAAGCAGATTGACCTCCAACAAGCGTTTCAGTATTAGAGATGATGGTATGTCAGTCTCATAGAAATGTCTTCCAGTCGTATTTTTCTTACGTCAATTACCCCGTTGACGCTGGCGAGGTTGTTGCTGGGCTTGTGACCCTGAAGCAAGTTGGGGAGCCTTTCCCTTTTCTTCTTGTCTCAAAGGAGGTTGAATGATGACTTGATCTTCAACCTTAGATGTTTTCCCCACTTGGTTGTCTCGAAGCAGTTTGTTGACGAGAACCCTGAGCTCTTCTTGTCTTTGAGCCAAGTCTTGGATGAGAGCCATCTGGCCCACCAATTGTCCCATCATCTAGATCTTCATTGTTGCCAGCTCTATCTGCAGCTCTTCCAACTGATCATTCCTAACACTGCCTGAATTCCCTAGGACCATGCCCCTTGTGAGGAGAGCTTTCACTTCTTCCTGCCCCTGGGACAAGTTCAAGAACATTTCTTGAAGTTGAGCATTTTGATCCTGGATATCTTTGACAGTCCTTTCTAGAGCCATCCCTACTGAAATAAACAGTAGGAGAATAAGGAAACCTGAAAAGGAAAACTTGTTATGATACAATGCATGATATGTGGATGCAAGTTTTCAAGGATCTCTCAGGGTAAACACAAGAAAATGTTAGAGGTCGAATTTTGATCAACATCTTTGATTGGGGAACTTTGTATTGGTGGATGCCTTTCTACGAGAATCAAGCTCACCATGTCAAGTGGGTCATAGCCCCCGATTCAAGTTGTTGCACTTGATCTTTGACGGCATTTGTTTAGAGGAAAATGAAACCTCTTGCCCTTTGGTAGACGTCTGGTTCAACGTGACCCTGCATCAAAAGACCCTCGAGATCCTTGAAATGGTTATTGAAAATGCTATGGTATGATGTTATGATGTTATGTACATGTATGCAAAAGTAAGTAAGTGTATATACAGACAATCATATTCATACAAAGCAGACAAGTCCTTAGGTTTAGGCTTGCATGGGGTTGGTAGGTAAGTACCCTCTTGAAGTTAGTTGGCTCAACCTGTCCTAAAACAGAAACCGGGTTCTAAGGAGCTCAATATCATTGGATTATTTTCTGTGTTCATCGTTTTGGTTTAGCCACTTAACTGGCGACCAAAATATTCCAAGAAAACAATCCTCAATGAGTGTAGTATCGAGTATCTACCAACTTCGGACTGTACCAAAGTCGGTCATCTCACTACCCCTAAAAAAGCTAAGATGGTCAAGTAAGGTTCTAAGAGTTCGTTAGTGCTTCCTGACATCACTCAGCGGCCTCGTATTCTCTTTGATTAACTAAAAGGCTACCGATACCCACAAATATGTCACACTAACGTAGCTACTGCTTCACCCATGTCGGTATACCCCGCACAGTTCCCTCACAGTTTATTGCTACTTGCCTAAAAGGTGTCCCTAAATCCGAGTGTAGGATTTAAACAAACCCAAACAAGGAACCCAAAAAGTAAAGGAATCAAAGCAATCAAGGTAAGCATGTAAAGGTGATCTAAAATCCCTAAGGTAACCCCACTTAAAGAGATTTTTTCCCCAGCAGAGTCGCCAGTTCTGTAATACGGTGGGAGAACTGACTTGGGATTTTGCGTTTGTTTTCGCACTTGTTCGGTTTAGCAAGAGTCGCCACCGACTTTTTATTTTATCCTAAGGAAAGGTCAAAAAGCACATGAAAGACCTTTGAGATTTTTTCTTGGGTTCAGGTGGTAGATTATGAAAAGGGAAGGTGATCGCACCCTTTTCATCCATGGTTATCCATGGGCTCTTAGTTACTTGTTTTAGATCACTTGCCTTTGCTTTTCACTTGTTTGAAATGGTGCTTTGTGTGTGTGGTTTTGAAAATGTTTTTAAAAAAAGATGCCTTGTCTAGGCAACCCTTGTAATGATTCTTGTTTGAATATATACAAAGGTGTGTGTCTTTTTGAAAAGATAATTCAATGTTTTGAAAGTTGTTTTGAAGTTGTGTTGTGAAGTGCGTTTGAAAAATGGAAAGGATGTTTTGCAAGATTTTTGATCAAGTAACTAAGAGTTTGTCTACCCTATTTTACTCAAAGATCTTTATTATGTTTTTAACCCTTTTAACAGTGTTGTTTCACCATTATATTTGGTGAACAACCTTGCGTTAGGATGTTTAACGGGACAGACGTGGGTAATCGTATACAATCATTGAAGGCAACTTGTGAGACTCTCTAGCAAATTTGTAAGGGACGAGATCGTTTTATCGAAGGCAACATCGAGGGTCATCGAGGGACTACGATCTTTGTTCATTGAAGGGACATTGGCTAAAGTGTCTCGTACTCGAGGGACATGATTGCATTTTCCAAGGCAACAAGCGAGGTTAACCTAGAGGTGCAAGTGTGAATTGTGTATTGATTTTCATGCATTTATCTTGTATTAGGTCATCTTAGCGATTGAATCTTCGCATACAAACCCTAATTACTATACAGTATATTGAAAGCCATAAATTGCGGGAATTTAAAGTCTAAGTTATTACAAATAAGTATCCGTGGATGGGGGTACAAATTATTTACAAATGGGGATGAGTCTTATCAGAATAATGTCTCAAATATTATGGGTTATAACCAAATTGAACTTGTCGCATTCTCAATGTAAAATTGTAACAAGACATAAAAAATAAAGAGAATCAAAAGTATTGTGAGATGTATGTGGTTATTTACAAATGATCAAATAAAATATTAACCTAATGAAAATTAAGTATTTATTATTATTTTTTTGTATTTCTGTTAATTATATAAACAAGAGTTTTAAAGAAAAATTACTTTAAGTTAAAATTTTATTGTATATGTATTTTAAGTGTAATAATTGTTTTAAGAAAAATTGTTAATAAAATTTAATATGTTCTCTTAATTTAACATAAGAAAAAAAGGATTTAGATTATGGAGAGTAAAAGCAAAGTAATAAAAAAAAGTATTGGTTTTTAAGACATTAAAAGAAAAGGAAAAATGGGCTTTAAGGAATGCATTTGGCCCAATATAAAAACAAAATAGATTGAAAAGGGGGGGTGGAGGCGCTGGGGATATTATAGGCTTTGATGGTTCATGGGGAAAAAGCTCAAACGAAACGTACAATGTTTTTAGGGTTTGTGTTTCATGTTTTTAGAATTAGGGTTTGGTTCTTTGGCCTCAACGGCGCCGCTCCTCTCATCTTATTCGCCTCTCATCTCATCTTTCTCAGCCATGGACAAACGGATATCCTCTCTCCTCGCCTTAGCCACCGGAGCATCGCTTCCATCCACCTTCTGCCATTCCTTCACAGTGGTCTAGGGTTCTTGCTTCGTGACGGTACGATTTGTTAACTTGTTTTAGATTTTTTTTTTGTGATATTACTCTTTCATTCTGCTTGATCATTGTATACGAGTTTTAATCCATGTTTCTTTTGATATTTATGTGGTAGGAGTTTTGAGAGATGTACCTTGGCGTTTCGTTCTGTAATTTGAAGGAGGAGTAAGGTGAGTTGGCCGGCGTCGCTTCCCGGAGGCTCGGCGAAAGAGGACTGTGATGACAACTTGCTGGTAATTCGTATCTTTTGGCTCCTCTTGAATCGTTTGATGATGAAACCTATTTCTAAAAACGCTATACCAATTTTCTTCTGAATCTTCTCTTCTTCTTCTCTTTTGCTATGTTAGTGATGATCAAATCTGAAACTTGCTTTTGATATGTTTTTCTTTGTTGGCTTGATAATGACGAATTTGTTTTATTCTGAAAAAAACTATTTTTTGTTTACTGATTGTTGATGATGACACTCATGTTCTGAGACTTCTTGGTTGTTTTGCTTTTGAATCTTCTTTTCCTCTTCTCTTTTGGGTTATGTTTATTTGATGATGAACATGTATTCTGAAAAGAGCTATTTGTGGTTGATTTGGCTTGTTGTTAGCTTGCTTGACAGGCTCATATGATTTGTGGCTTGTTTGATGGTTTTAGTGTTTGAGTGGGTTTTAGGCAGTTTTGTTTGTTGGAAGCAAGCTTACGTAGTTTGTTTGTTGGAAGCAAGCTTATGCAGTTTGTTTGTCTATAGTGTTTTTGATCTTTTGGTAAGGCAGGTTGTCTTACTTCTGGCTTTGGAAGGCAGGTTTGAGACTTTTGTTAAGCCTGTTTGAATGGTTTGTGAGGCAGGTTTTGACAGGCTTGCTGTTTAGTTTGACATTGTGCAGCCTTGTTCCTTCTTTGTGTTTAATTGATTGTATGCTTTGCAAATTATTTTACTTTCCTCTTTGTGAACCAAGAAGAGAAATCTTCTTTGATTTGCAAAGAGGACGAGCAAAACATGATGAAACCAAAAACAATCTGATTCCGGCCAACAAGCTTTAATGATGACTTTATATTTATCTGCTTGAAAATGCTTTTCAATTTAACTGCACTGATTTCTTTTTCTGTCTTTGCAGGTAAATACCAGTTGGATAATGGAAGAAGCAGTAGAAGATCAAAGATTCCAAGAGATTTTAGGCTTTTAGATTTATTTTCTTTTCATTTATTGTAATAAACATTATTGTAAACATTGTAAATTATAAATTTACAATATTCGAATAACATTTCTAACGATATTTGAAATAAATAAATAAAAGTATTTGTCAAATATTTCATTCTTTCTTTTGCGCTGTCTATTTAATTATTTAAATCTATTGAATTAAAATAAATGGAAATGTATCCCAATAACTTTAATCCAGATGAAATAAATAATCAACAAACTTTGTCGTCTCGCAATCTCGCATTAATCACAATACGTCTGGCATTCCAATTAATTATATGCTTTGTACAGTTAAACAAACAAGCATTCCACACACCTTTCACTTCACTGATCAAACCAATGCCTCAAAGTTTCAATCAAAAGCCTCAGCTCCTATCCCAAATGTTTAGGTTTTGAGAAACAAACAACAATCTTGAACAAGCGTAAAAATAATGTAACAGTCAATTGAAATACTGTGGATTCAATTTTTTCTGAGAAATGCGTGCGCAAACCCTAATCCTGGATTATTGTCAAAGAAACGTCTGCTTGATCAATTCCTAAGCCAATCTCAACAAAAATCAGTGAAAACCCTAATTCTGGATTTACTATCAAAGAAAAGTCTGTTTGACCGATTCTTGGGCCAATCTTGAAAGATCAGGGAAAACCCTGAAGTTGTGATTTCTTGTGAAAAAGGGAGGGCAAATTTTGGGGTACAACACCATGATTTGGCATGGGTGTGGTAATCACGTTTGGAATTTGCGGAGGGTCGAATTTAATTGTCTTGTTATCAATTAGGTCTTGGATTTTGTTCTTTAATGCCTAACAGTTGTTGGTATCATGTTTGGGGTTGTTTGAGTGGTAGGCGTATCTTGTGTTGTGATTTTATTTTGGTGAGGATGTATTGGGATTTTGTGAAAGATCTCTTAGTGAAATGAGCTCATCTTTCAGTAAATGTTGTAGGGCTTGTGGGAAAGACATTCCAATCTTGGTGTACTATCTTTCTTGAAGCTTCGTCCTTTATTAATTAGCTCATTGTTGTGGTTGTTGATTGGAGATTAGAACTGCACTTACTGACTGAGGATGGTCCTTCCTAGCATGAGTCCTCGACCCATACATAACATTAGTCTCTTTTTTACCGATAAACGAATTTTTCACAACATTTGAGGTGGAGGCCATGGGTATCTTCCCGCTTTTAATCCTGCTTTCAACCCTCTCACCAGTCAAGATCAATTCAGTGAATCTGGATGATAAAGTTCCAATCAGTAAGTTGAAAAATGGTCCAATCAATGTTCCCATAAACATGTTTACCAACTCTCTATCATTTAAAGGTGGTTGTACCCTGCCAGATAGGTCTCTCTATTTTTGAGCGTATTCTTTGAAGCCCTCATTTGATCCCATGGTCATTACTTGCAATTTCACCCTAGTTGGCGCAAGATCAGCATTATATTGGTATTGGAGGTAAAAGGCAGTGGACAAATCCTCCCACGTATGGATGTTAGTCCCTTCCAATTGGTAAAACCACTCCAACTGTGTCCCAACTAGACTTTCTTGAAAAAGTGCACCCATAGTTTCTTATCAGCGGTATGCTGCTGAATTTTGTAGACGTAATATCTTAGGTGAAGCTTCGGACATGAGACACCATCATACTTGGAAAAAGAGGGGATCTTGAATTTGTGGATGTTGTACCCCAAAATTTCCCCTCCCATTTTACTCAACATATGTTCATTGAAATCCTCAACTTGCCCAAGGATGCCCAAGGATTGATTAGGAAAATGCTCTCCTAAGACAATTAACCTCAAACTAGGGTTTCCATTTTCATCAAGATGGGTGAACTCCAAAGGTGTAAAACCTTTTCCATGGTCCTAATATACTCTTAAGACCATCCATACCAAGTTTCATGCCTTGCACAAGAAGTTTTACCAGTCAACTGCTCAAATGCCTGAAAATCAATTGTATTAGGTAAAAAGTCAAATGTGGCCCACATACAGTCAAACTTCAATATTGTTGGTAAACATCAACATTTTGAAGTAATACCCATCATCTGATCAAGGGTTGATCATGATTCCCCAAGAACTGCTCCTAATTCATCAAAACTCAAAAGTTGCTTAATTAGGGTTTCTCAGGAAAAGTCAACCAAACTTTGACCAAGCATAACCTTCTCATACTTTATCAGAAATTTCTCATCCAAGGCTCATTTTGAATATAATCCAATTCCCTGCAACACATATTAAGCCCTCAAGATCAAAAAATTCCCTCATGAAAAGATATAAATCCACACATTATAGGTCCTTTTCAAAAGTCAACAAAAACACCTTTTGGGTCAAAGCTTCTTTCATGAATATGGAAGATCCAATTGAAATGAAACCAAAAGGGTTGTTTAGGGGACATCTCAAGCTTTATAAAAAGTCTAAGGACACCCTCTTAGGTTTAAAATTGAAGGAGATATGCATTGTCAAAGTTGACCATTTTTGGAAAATTATCAAAAGTCAACAATAACTAAAATTGCATTTTTTGTCAAATGGGCCTAACCTTTTATGCTTGCATCTTACTTCTAGAAATGGCCACGACCAAAACACTCTCTCATATATTATTGGATTTATTTATTTAATTTATTTTGATTTTAATCATTTAAAAGTCAAATTAAATCAAATAAATGATATAAAATATGTAAGATTTGTTTTTGATCTGATTTTGAATAGTATCACAATCCATTTATGCTGTCAAACAGAATCAAATCGTGCCAAGGGTGATTGGGATGAGAATGGTATTATTTGGCTTGATTTAGAAATAAATAATGCAAGGATGAAATCAAATCAAATCTTAATAATTGGAAAAGATATGAATGCTTTTTGTTAGCCTAATTCAGTCTAATATATATACATAACAATTCCAAGGCACAAGAACAAGGGTTGGACGTGTAAACTGCAAGAGCAAGAACTCGGTTTTTGGACAAAAAAGTGAGCATCGACTTCCATACTATAGCCATCCTCAAGGAGATTTAAGGATTGCAACACGTTCCTGGACATCTACTGAAGCTAACTGCGCCCTTTGCATGCACCAAAACACTCAGAATCGTAAAACCTGCAACTTTGTTATCCAACTTTTTTTGATTTTTGATTACATGCATACATGCGTTTACAATGAAATTTAATCATATATTCTTGTTTATCATAAGGTTTTAATGCTTTCTGAGGGTTTCCAAGCTCGTTTTAGGGTTTCCTTCTATAGGCAAAATTAGGGCTAGGCGTGGATACCATGATGTTCAGGGCTTCAAGCCCAGTTGATTCATGGCCTTCATTATAATTTATATTGCTTGGGCTGGATTTTTGAATAATGCGGGGTTGTACCTACAGACTTTGTCCGTAGGTAAAAGTCTAAACCTAAAACGAAAGTGTTGAGGAAGAAGAAGGCTAGGTGGAAAACTCCCATTGGGAGATTTGAATTACGTGCGCGTTTTTATGATATTAACGTTACTTTGAACATAATGTTATTTTGTTATTATATTAACAAATGAACAGCCAGCGCAGATGATTAAGGAAGGAGGGTTTAAAGCAAACGTCCTGGGTTCGATCCCAGGCGTGTTGCTTTTGTATTTTTTTTCTTGAATATTCCTTGCAGATCCAGCATGTCACTCTGTTGAGGGTCCACCTAGAGCTCCCCATCATCTAACCATCAGATCCATCTCCAGCCAGATCCAACGCCCAACATACGCATGCTCATGATAGACCATCAGAAGAAAGATGCACTGGATCAGGCGCAGGGTCCTTGGGCCATCATCCTGGGCCTGTCACAAAATTGGCCATACACCCCCCAAATTGCTCATCATATCAGGCCCAATTCCAATTCTTTTTCTAATTTCTCTTATTTTATTATTTGTCTTAATTATTTTTTTTACAAAATCATTTTTTTATTAATATTAAATCATAAAATCAGAAAATCACTAAAAATTAGATTTAGTTTTTTTTTCATACAATATTTAATTGAAATCAATTAATTAGTTTAATTAGGTTAATTTAAATTCTTTTTTTTCATAATTAAAATTAAATAGAAATTAGGTTAATTTGCAAGATTATTTACTTTTCACAAAAACCCCAAAAAATATTTTTTCTTTGTTCGCAAATTAATTGTTTCTAAACTTGACGTTAATTCCCCGTTTGATTTACTCGCGCGCGTCTTATTTCCATTATTTGATTAACTATTGTAACTTTTCTGAGTTTGTAATAGTTAATTATGTTTACTATTTCGCATTTATTATTTTCCCCGATTTTTGATTATGTAATCCCCCTCCCCAAGGCCTTGTAATAGCTAGGGTTTTTATTTCTCGCACTTTACTTTCCGCAATTGTAAACTGCCTAGATGTATTGATAATAGGATTGAATGGCAAGATAAATCAATTTAAAACAGTGGAAAACCCTAAATGCGCAAGATAAATGAAACTGAAACCAAACACTTGCACAAGCTCACTCCTATGGTTTTTCCTCACTTGGTTGCCTCAAAAATAATGGTCGTGTCCCTCGAACATAGGGATATCTTAGTAATGACCCGTAAATCAAAGTCATCATAAAGATCATAGTCCCTCCTTGTCCCTCGAGTTGGCTACGAGAAATGATCTTATGACAATAGTCCCTTTGAAATGCTAAGGTATCCTTACTTGTTGCCTTCAGTGACCATTTCGTCCCTTTCGAATGTCCCTCAAAACACCAATGATAGGGATACCTACTCCTTAATAGTAGGACAGTGCTGTCTAAAGGAAACGAGAATGAACAATCTTTTTTCGAGTAGGTAGAAAACTATTAAGTACTTGCTCAAAACAAAAACTCTTTTACACAAACACTTTTCAAAACAGTTTTCAAAATAACTTTGTCACGCTCTTGAGGACAGATACAAGGGTTATCATGAAGTAAATAAAACTTTTCAAAACCAACACACACAAGCAATTTCAAAGTGAGCAAGTACCTAAGAGCCCGTGGAAAACCGCGGATAGAAAGGGTGCTAACACCTTCCCTTTCTATAATCTATCCCCCCCCCCCCCCCCCCCCGTACTCAGAAACATCTCGAAAAAAGGTTATTTCTGTTCTTTTTCCTTTCCTTAGTTGGATGAAATAAAATTCGATGGTGACTCTTGCTTGCCGCAAAATTTATGAATATAAAATGTAAACCAGTATAACATTCGGTTCTGCCACCGCATCACATAATTGAGGACTTAATAAGTGGGGTATACCTTAGGATTTAGGTCACTTTTAAAAAATGCTTGCTTGTCTTTTGCTTTGCTTTCGTTATATTTAAGGGTTTTGTTGGGGTTATGTAGATCCTACACCCGGATCTGGGGACACCTTTTAGGTAAGTAGCAATAAACTGTGAGGGGACTGTGTGGGGTATACCGACACGGTTGAAGTAGTAGCTACGTTGATGTGGCACTTTGGTTGGTACCAGTAACCCTTGAGTCAATCAGGGAGAGTACGGGGCCGCCGCATGGTGTCATAAAGCACCAATTGACCTTAGAACCTTTAATTGCATAACTTGGCCAGTAGGACTTAGCGAGATGGCCGACTTTGGTGTATTCCCAAGGTCGACAGATACTCGATGCTACACTCATTGAGGTTTGACTCTTGAGTTTTGTTTGGTTGCGAGTCAATCGCCTATTGAACGAAGCTTGGGGGAAAGATCGGTGATATTGAGATCCCTTAGAACCCGGTTACTATTTATAGGACAGGTTGAACCAATCCAGCTTCAAGAGGGAATGACCTTAAAACCCATGCAGGCCTTAAACCTAAGGACTTGGTGTGACTTATTTGTTGCTTGCTATACATGTGATTTTTTTTAGCATAATCATGACATCATAAGCACGGCATATCATACTAACCATTTCAGGGACTTTCTAGGGCTCATCTTTTCTTTGTTTTGTAGGACATGGCACCCGCCCGTAGAAACACTATCCAGATTAACCTTGTGAAAGTGCCTCTCCAACTAAAGGACTTGGCATTAAGGATTCCTGAAAGCTCTCCCTTCATTGAGAAACATGGTCGGTTGCTCAACTTGGTCATTGCAAAACCTGATGAAGAATTGTTAAAAGTGCTATTTCAATTCTTTGATCCTTTGTACCACTGCTTCACCTTCCCAGATTACCAAATAGTGCCTACTATGGAGGAATTTTCTCGGTTGTTTAGGGTACCTATTCTTGATCAGTTACCTTTCAGCGATGGAAGAACATCCAAAGCCTGAAGATATTGCTCGAGCTATGTCCTTACAACGGTGTGACGTAGTGACAAATTGGGAAACTAGAGGAAATGTCCAAGGAATCCCGATTAAATTTCTACTCGAGAAGGCTTATTATTTTTGGGATACCCTGGATTTATAAGATTTCGAAGAGGTATTGGAACTCCTCATCTATAGGATGGTACTTTTCCCTAATGCGGACCAACTCGTAGATGTGAATACTATTAAGGTTTTTTTGTCTCATAATCTGGTGCCTACATTACTTGGGGATGTTTTACACTCTCTGTATGTTCGTACTCTAAAGAGAAGGGGGACCCTCCTATGTTGCACTCATCTATTGGCTACGTGGTTTATTTCGCACCTACCCAGGTCTATTTTGAACAATGAGCAAGGTATGAAATGGTCTCATAGGCTGATGTCCCTTACACATTGAGACATTCATTGGTGTTCACGATCCTCAGAAGATGTTATCATCATCGATCGCTATGGTGAATTTCCTAATGTTCCTCTCTTAGGCATTAGGGTAGAAATCACTTATAACCCTTGTTTGGCACTGCGGCAGTTTGGTTATGCGAGAAGGGATGGTCCTCATGATACACTTATCCAATGAATCGCCTTCAACTATGAGAATGATGTTCAGGGTTACCGCAAAAGGTTCGTGAGAGCTTGGGGAATGGTACATAAATTTGATAGCAAGACACTGGGGCACAAGAATTCCATGCCTCTTGAGCCTTATCTCCGATGGGTACGAGCCCGCGCCAAGAGCCTTATGATGCCTTACCCTGCTGTCCTACCAATAATTGTGGAACCAGCTGCTGAAGGAGACACTTCTTCTCTTGTTCATCATCCTGACATGCTAACTGATCATGAGGAGTTACAGAAATCCTGGGTTCAAATTAAAGAGGATCGGGATACGTTTGAAGCTCAATTTTATGCCAGCGAGAAGAAGGTCCTGGAGCTCACTACGCTACTTCACGAAGAAAAGAACATAAACGCATACATTGCACCAAAGAGGATACGCTCTTGGGAGACCTAGTTTTCTTTTTGTTTTAAGTTTTGTAAGCCTAAAGGGAATTCTTTGTAACAGTTCGAACTTATTAATACAATTAACGTGTGTTCTTTTTGGTTAAAAAAATGTGAGCCTTTACGAGTCCTTGAAATCATTGCATATGCGTACCATCCATGACATTGCATAAACAAGTACCATTACAGGTTTCTCATCTTCTTCGCTGTTTATTTCAGCAAAAAAAATGTCTTCCGAACAAAGCATCAAAGATCTTCAGGCACAAAATGCCTAATTTCAACAGATATTTATAACTTTGGCAAAAGGGGGGGAAGATCTGAAGGCCCTCATTCTGAAGGAAAAGAAGAAGAAGAAGAAGAAGAAGAAGAAGAAGAAGAAGAAGAAGGTCTCTGGTGTTTTGAATCTGGGCAGAAGGTTCAGGGGCCGTTAAAGAAACCAGTCGGTCTGACCTCCTCGTCCAAAGAAGGGGAGAATCAAGAGAGGGAGACCAGGGAGAAGGACCATATCCCTGAAGTTTCTGACAATGATACGGACTACAATGATAAGCAGTATCCTCCCACTGAGGATAAATATAAGCAGTTAGAGGATCGGTTGAGCGCTATGGAATTCCAAAGAATACCTGGGTTGGACTTTGAAGAATTGGGATTGGTGTCGGGAGTGGTCATCCTGTAGAAATTTAAGGCTCTGGTTTTCGTAAATTATGATGGGGTGTCTTGCCCAAAGCTCCATATACGTTCCTATATAAGGAAGATTCAGCCCCACACCGCTGATAGGAACTTCTGGGTTCACTTCTTTCAAGACAGTCTGTGAGGGACTCAGCTAGAATGGTTCTACCAATTGGAGGGAACCAATGTCCGAAACTGGGAGGATTTGGGTGCTGCTTTTTATAAGCAGTATCAATATAACTCCGACCTTGCCCCTACTTGTACTGAACTCCAGAGTATGTCCATGGATGTAGGTGAAGGATTTAAGGACTATGCGCAGAAGTGGAGAGATTTGGCTGGGAGAGTCCAACCCCCTTTGTCTGATAGGGAGTTGGTCGAAATGTTTCTTGGGACGCTGTTTGGTCCATTCTTCAATCATTTGATTGGTAGCTCATCAGCTAGTTTCACCGAGCTGATACTAACAGGAGAGAGGGTAGAAGCTGGGATCTAGAGCGGAAAAATATAGAAAGACACCTCTTCAAGCTCAGTAAAGAAGCCCTCTACGGGTAAGAAGGAAGTCAGCGCTATTTATAGCCCAAGAAGTCAGTATAGAACTGAGCACCATCCAACGGTAGGGGCTATCATGATCTTGAAGCCCGAACCTACCCAACAAAGGAACAATCAACTGAGGACAGAAAGGCCGGTAAGACAGTACACCCGGATAAATATGACTTTGTCTCAAATCTTACCATAGTTATTGAAGACAAATCTGGTAACCCTGAAGGAGGCTCCGAAGAACACCAATACCATATCTCCTCACTATAATCCAAACGCTCGGTGTGCTTACCACTGTTAAAGTCCAGGCCATGATACCAAGAATTGTTTGGCTCTGAAGAATAAGGTGCATGATCTGATTGAGGCCAAGGAGATTGAGTTCGATCCCCCTGAGACTCCCAATGCCATAACTGCACCCATGCCCAAGCATGGCTCCGGAATCAATGTTATTGAGGTTGTCTCTCCTACGGAAGATACTGAGGATGAGGATTTTGATATTGACAGCTGGATCTACCCGACTACCAACGGTGGACCGAGTAACTGGACGACCAGAGATTTTATACCAGTTTCCTTTATTCCGCAATAATTGTCTTACTTGTTTTCCAAGTTTGTAATAAACAATTTAAACTTTATGGCCTTGTGTCTTACCCGAGGCACAATGGTCCTATCTGTGAGGGTTATTATATGTCATTTCATATATCATCAATAAAACATTGGACGTTCCTTGCATACAAATTTTTGTGCTCTCTGTTTTTCTTTTCTGTTTTTACTTTATCAATACAGCTATGCTCTTACACAAACTCACGTATCAAACTACAGATCCATATCCACTCTGGATCCCATTGATAACAGTTCTGCTATTGCAAGTTATAACTTTGAAAATCTGATCAACCAAGCCGAGGATGAAGGTGAGGACGATTGTGAGGTGCCTGGAGAACTTGATAGACTGTTACAGCAGGAAGTGAGGGCTATACAGCCTCATGAAGAGCTAGTTGAGATGATAAACTTGGGCACAGAGGTTGACAGAAAAGAAGTCAAGATCGGTAAAAATCTGGAGACTAAGATCAAACAGCGGTCGATATAGATGTTTCACGACTACGTTGAGATCTTCTCCTGGTCATATAAAGACATGCCTGGTTTAGACACTGATATCGTGGTACACCGTCTGTCGACTAAAGAAGATTGTCCTCCGGTTAAACAGAAGGTTCACCGTATGTGCCCTGAAATGTCAGAGAAGATCAAGGCAGAGGTCATGAAGCAGTTCAACGCAGGGTTCTTATCTATCACCTCCTATCAGCAGTGGGTTGGTAATGCCGTTACGGTACCTACTAAGGACGGCAAGGTACGGATGTGTATGGATTACAAAGATCTGAACAGGGCAAGCCCCAAGGATGACTTCCCGTTTCCCCACATTGATGTTCTGGTTGACAACATTGCACAACACAAAATCTTCTCCTTCATGGATGGTTTCTCTGGCTACAACCAGATCCAGATTTCTCCTGAAGACATGGAGAAGACAACCTTCGTCACATAATGGGGGACCTTCTGTTACAAGGTGATGCCTTTTGGGTTGAAGAATGCTGGGGCAACTTATCAGTGAGCCATGGTCGCCTTGTTCCACGATATGATTCACCATGAGATTGAGGTTTATGTTGATGACATGATAGCCAGGTCTCAAACCAAAGAAGAACACCTTGATCATCTACAAAAGTTGTTCGAAAGGTTGAAGACATACAAACTGAGGTTGAATCCAAACAAGTGCACATTAGAGGTAAGGTCTGGTAAACTTCTAGGTTTCATCGTCAGTGACAAAGGTATTCAGGTAGACCCCGCAAAGGTAAAGGCAATACAAGAGATGCCGACTCCCCGTACTGAGAAGGAAGTTAGAGGTTTCTTGGGACGCTTGAATTATATCGCCAGTTTCATTTCACATCTGACTGCTACTTGTGAGCCCATCTTCAAGCTTCTGAAGAAAGATCAAGTGGTAAAGTGGAATGATGAATGTCAGACTGCTTTCGAAAGGATCAAAGAATATCTTCAAGAACCACCAATTTTGATGCCTCCGATCGAAGGAAGGCCTTTGATATTATACTTAACAGTGCTAGACAATTCAATGGGGTGTGTGTTGGGGTATCATGACGGGTCTAGTCGAAAAGAGCACACAATATACTATCTTAGAAAAAAGTTTGCCGACTGTGAGACAAGATACTCACTGCTCGAGAAAACTTGTTGCGCTTTGGCATGGGCTACTCGCCGACTAAGACAGTAAATGCTGACCCACACTACTCTGTTGATATCAAAGATGGATCCAATAAAATACATCTTCGAGAAGCCCGCACTCTTCAGAAGAATAGCAAGATGGCAGATGATCTTAACCGAATACGATATTTAATATACAACCCAGAAAGCAATCAAGGGAAGTGTATTGGCTGATCATTTGGCTCATCAGGCCGTGGATGACTACCAATCCATGAATTTTGAGTTCCCGGACGAGAATATCATGCTAGTGACTGACTACAAAGAACCTGGACCGGATGAAGGACCTGAGGAAGGATCCCGATGGACTATGGTTTTTGACAGAGCTTCGAATGCACTCGGTAATGGCATTGGCGTCGTAGTCATATCTCCTGAGGGCTGTCATACTCCTTTCACTGTCCGACTATGTTTCAAATGCACTAACAACATGGCGGATATGAAGCCTGCATCATGGGTCTCAAAGCTGCTATCGACCTCAGGATCAAGTTCTTAAATGTCTTCGAGGATTCAGCCTTGGTGATAAGTTAGATCAAAGGCGAATGGGATACGAAGCATCTGAATCTCATCCCATACAAAGAGCATGTGATGACATTGCTCCCGCACTTTGAGGAGGTAACCTTTGAACATTTCCCACAAGAGGAGAATCAGTTAGCGGACGCGCTAGCTACCATGTCTTTTATGTTAAAAGTTAGGTGGGACAACGAAGCTCCCCGAATCACCATTGAAAGGTTGGATGAACCAGCGCACTACTGTGAGATTGATACCGAAGAGGTAACAGACAAACCCTGGTTTCATGAAGTGAAAAAGGTATCTCGAGGCTCAAGAGTATCCCTAAGGGGCATCTGTCAACGATAAGAAGTTTCTGAGAAGGTTCACTATGAAATTCTTCCTCAGTAATGGAATCCTCTACAAGCGCAATCATGACACTACCTTACTGCGGTGTGTAGACAAGAGCGAAGCAAAGAGTATTATGACAGATTTGCATGAAGGTACTTCCGAAACCCATTCAAGTGGACATACCATGGCTAAGAAAATCCTATGGGCAGGATATTACTGGTCCACTTTGGAAGCAGATTGTTATCAGCACTCCCAAACTTGTCATAAGTGCCAAATCTATACTGATGAGGTGCACGTGTCTCCGGTTCCTTTGAATGTCTTGACAGCTCCGTGGCCCTTTGCAATGTGGGGCATTGACATGATCAGAGAAATCAGGCCTATCGCTTCATCCTGGTGGCCATTGATTACTTCACAAAATGGGTTGAGGCGGCCTCTTTTGCTACTGTGACCAAGAACGTTGTGGCGTGGTTTATCAGGAATAACCTGATATGTCGGTATGGTGTGCCAGAGAGAATTATCACGGACAATGGTTCCAATCTTAATAACACGATGATTACTGAACTTTGTAAGCAATTTAAGATACAGCATCATAACTCTTCTCCCTACCGGTCGAAGATGAATGGCGATGTTGAAACAGCTAACAAGAACATCAAGAAGATTATACAGAAGATGACGGTGACATATAAATACTTGCATGATATGTTACCATTCGCTCTTCATGGGTACCGTACCTCAGCATGGACGTCGGCAGGGGCAACGCCCTACTCTCTGTTATATGGCATGGAGGCAGTCCTACCCATTGAGGTCCAGATTCCTTCTTTAAGGATTATGAAAGATGCGGGTTTGAACGAAGACGACTAGATCCAGACTCGACTTGATCAACTAAATCTGATCGATGAGAAGAGACTCACTACTGTCTGTCATGGCCAAATGTATCAAAAACAGATGATTAAGGCTTTCAACAAAAAAGTCAGACGTCAAGAATATCAAGTCGGGGATCTAGTGATCAAACGCATCATACTGCCGTAAGGTGATCCTAGGGGAAAATAGACTCCCACATATGAAGGTCCATTTGTGATTAAAAACATTTTCTCGGGTGGAGCCATGATTCTAACCACCATGGACGGTGACGACCTTCCTCACCCTGTCAATGCGGACATAGTGCAAAGATACTATGCCGTGATAAAAGACCCGCTAGGTTGACTGGCCTAGGAAAAAATAAGGGCTTCCCGGTGAACCAAAAGGGTTCGGGCAAAAATAAGGGATGAAAATGAAAAAAATATGTACACCCGGCAAGTCGAAAACCTGAAAAGGCGGCTTGGGAAAAAAGGGTGTCCCGGTGGACTGAAAACCCGAAAGGGCAGTCCAGGAAAAAGTTAGGGATGTAAAGTGTATCACTATGTACTATTGGATCACCTTGCAATCAGACCTCGGTATCAATTGTCAAGCTCGAACGGCACCAATCAATCTAATCAGCTTCAAACAAGTAGCAAAGTGATGAGACGCTCGAAGACAGAGCGGCAATAGCAGAATTGGAACTCAATGGGATTGTTGTACATAGCTGTTTTCTTTTTACACAATATTGTATAAATTTACATTTTTCGGCGGTGTTCTCTTACTAGATCGTCAGCTTCCTTGTACAAAAACGCCTGTTATAGGTCAACTTCGAAAATCAATACAAATCATTTTACAAAAACTATGTGTTTCTCTTTCTATTCTGTTTTGTTTTGCAAGAACGCCCAATGATGTATTCTTGACATATGCATTTGAATATGATTGCTGCTCATAAATGTTTGCATAAGAAACGGAAAGGAAATTGCTCGTAACTTAAGAAACAGGGGAAAAACAAGAAATGTCAAACCTGGCAGTTACTCTGTCTAGCAGGTACCAGGGCAGAGACAGCTTTGAAGCACATTCGTCAGTGCATACGACCTAGTGACATCTGTACTCTCCACAAAGTAAAAGCAATAAAAGCATTAATATCAGCTTTCTCAAAACAGGAAGTAATCTCCCCAGCCAGTTCCCTTCAGAGAACTGACAGCTATATTCCCCCAGCCAAATTTCATAATCGCAAGTGGGTCATAAAAATTTGTCTCCCAAGTAGAGTTTACTTCCCTGAATGCGGAAACTCAATCCCCGACAGAGTTTATCCCTCCAGCTATGGAAGTTCATCCTCCAACAGATTCATTCCCCCACAGAGCTATTCTCAAACAGCTTCTCTCCTTGGCAGAATATTCACAAACAACAAGGAGTAAATCTCCAGCATAGTCGTCTCCGTTTACCATCCCTAGTGGAAGTAAAAGAGCCACAGTTCTCTACAACCGTCAGGAAGGCTATGCTCTCCAGAAGCAGTCGGGGATTTATTTTCTAGACTCGGACATGTCATAATAGCATTTCATGTTCATACATCATGACATGCGCATACATATCACATACAGCATAGTCTCATTTATTTTGAGAACATCATCTCACAATGTATTTCATGCATCGCATATAATCAACCCTGTTATCTTTTCAGGAAAGACAATTATCACCAACAATTCTAGCAGTTATACAGGTCATATCTGCAGACGGCTAATGAAAAATCAGTTCCTGAAACCGAATGGGTCAACTAAGCTACGCGGCCAAGTGAAGTAACCCTACTATCCAAGTTCCTTCCCATAAGCCCTACTATCCAGACTTTCATCTTGAAGTAACCCTAAGACCCAGGTTCCTTCCTATAAGCCCTATTATCCAGGCTTTCATCTTGATGTAACCCTACGACCCAAGTTCCTTCCTATAAGTCCTACTATCCAAGCTTTCATCTTGAAGTAACCCTACTATCCATGTTCCTTCCTATAAGCCCTACTATCCAGGATTTCATTTTGAAGTAACCCTACTATCCAGGTTCCTTCTCACAACCCTTTTATCCAGGCTTTCATTTCGAAGTAACCCTACTATCCAGGCTCCTTCTCAAAGCCCTACTATCCAGGATTTCATCCCGAAGTAACCCTACTATCCAGGTTCCTTCTCATAGCCCTACTATCCATGCTTTCATCCCGAAGTAACCCTACTACCCAGGTTCCTTCTCATAGCCCTACTATCCAGGCTTTCATCCCGAAGTAACCCTATTATCCAGGTTCCTTCTCATAGCCCTATTATCCAGGCTTTCATTCTGAAGTAACCCTACTATCTAAGTTCCTTCTCACAGCCCTATTATCCAGGCTTTCATTCCGAAGTAACCCTACTATCCAGGTTCCTTCTCATAGCCCTACTATCCAAGCTTTCATCCCGAAGTAAGCCTACTATCCAGGTTCCTTCTCATAGCCTTACTATCCAGGATTTCATCCCGAGCTAACCCTACTATCCAGGTTCCTTCTCATAGCCCTACTATCCAGGATCTCATCCCAAAGTAACCCTACTATCCAGGTTCCTTCTCATAGCCCTACTATCCAGGATTTCATTCTGAAGTAACCCTACTATCCAGGTTCCTTCTCACAGCCCTACTATCCAGGCTTTCATTCCGAAGTAACCCTACTATCCAGGTTCCTTCTCACAGCCCTACTATCCAGGATTTCATTCCGAAGTAACCCTACTATCCAGGTTCCTTCTCATAGCCCTACTATCCAGGATTTCATCCCGAAGTAACCCTACTATCCAGGTTCCTTCTCATAGCCCTACTATCCAGGATTTCATCCCGAAGTAACCCTACTATCCAGGTTCCTTCTTATAACCCTACTATCCATGTCCCTTCTCACATCCCTACTATCCAGGCTTTCATTCCAAAGTAACCCTACTATCCAGGTTCCTTCTCATAACCCTACTATCCAGGCTTTCATCCAGAAGTAACCCTACTATCCAGGTTCCTTCTCATAGTCCTATTATCAAGGCTCTCATCCCGAAGTAACCCTATTATCCAGGTTCCTTCTCATATCCCTACTATCCAGGCTTTCATTCTGAAGTAACCCTACTATCCAGGTTCCTTCTCACTGCCCTACTATCCAAGCTTTCATTTTGAAGTAACCCAATTATCCAGGTTCCTTCTCACAGCCCTACTATCCAGGCTTTCATTTCGAAGTAACCCTACTATCCAGGTTCCTTCTCACAGTCCTACGATCCAGGCTTTCATTTTGAAGTAACCCTACTATCCAGGTTCCTTCTCTCATTTCTCCAAACAACAGTTTACAATACTGCAAGACCTAGACCCGACCAGATACGGTCAATCTCGCATTTCCCCAGTAAGTCGCTGTGCAGCCTGGACCCTGACCAGATAAGTAGTTCCCTTCCGTCTCCTCAATCAGGAGTTAATTCCCCAGTAGAGTAATGGACAACCATAGCTCTTATACTCTATCTCCCAGGATGTAAACCGACATTCCCCGGTAAAGCCCCTCTCAACGGCGGTACATGAGTTCTCGCAAAGGAATCTCTTATGAAACTGATATCTTTTCTGGATGGAATCTTTAAGCCTATCTCCAACACTTCTCTGTCGACTTCCTAATGGCATCTGTAAGCCCATTCCTGATATCACCAATCAGTGTTACTTCATGAGAGTGCAAATTTATGGGCACTTTAGTGTTCAATCATCTTCTACCTTCAGATCACGAAAGACAGACCAGCCAATCTACATCCTCAGGTTTAAGAAGATTGAACATGGGAAGCTGTTATACCCCAAAATTTTCCCTCCCATTTTACTCAACATATGTTCATTGAAATCCTCAACTTGCCCAAGGATGCCCAAGGATTGATCAGGCAAATGCTCTCCTAAGACAATGAACCTCAAACTAGGGTTTCCATTTTCATCAAGATAGGTGAACTCCAAAGGTCTCAAACATTTTCCATGGTCCTAATATGCTCTCAAGACCATCCATACCAAGTTTCATGCCTTGCACAAGAAGTTTGCTCAGTCAACTGCTCAAATGCCTGAAAATCAACTATATTAGGTCAAAAGTCAATTGTGGCCCACATACAGTCAAACTTCAATATTTTTGGTCTACATAAACATTTTTAAGTAATACCCATTATTTTATCAATGGTTGATCATGATTCCCCAAGAAATGCTCCTAATTCATCAAAACTCAAAAGTTGATAAATTAGGGTTTCTCAAGAAAAGTCAACCAAACTTTGACCAAGCATAACTTTCTCAAACTTTATCAGAAATTTCTCATCCAAGGCTCATTTTGAAGATAATCCAATTCCATAAAACTCATATTCATCCCTCAAGATCAAAAAGTGCTCTAATGAAAATATATAAATCCACACATTATAGGTCCTTTTCAAAAGTCAACAAAAACACCTTTTGGGTAAAAGCTTCTTACATGAACATGGAAGATCCAATTAAAATGAAACCAAAAGGGTTGTTTAGGGGACATCTCAAGCTTTCTAAAAAGTCAAAGAACATCCTCTTAGGTTAAAAATTGAAGGAGATATGCATTGTCAAAGTTGGCCAATTTTGGAAAATTGTCAAAAGTCAACAATACCCAAAATTGCATTTTTTGTCAAATGGGCCTAACTTTTTATGCTTGCATCTTACTTCTAGCAATTTCCACGACCCAAAAACTCTCTCATATATTATTTAATTTATCTATTTAATTTATTTTGATTTTAATCATTTAAAAGTCAAATTAAATCAAATAAATGATAAAAAATATGGAAAATTTGTTTTTGATCTGATTTTAAATAGAATCACAATCCATTTATGCTGTCAAACAGAATCAAATCGTGCCAATGGTGATTGGGATGAGAATGGTATGATTTGGCTTGATTTAGAAAGAAAGAATGCGAGGATGAAGTCAAATCAAATCTTGATAATTGGCAAAGATATGAATGCTTTTTGTTAACCTAATTCAGTCTAATACATATACATAACAATTCCAAGGCACGAGAACAAGGGTTGTACGTGTAAACTGCAAGAGCAAGAACTCAGTTTTTAGACAAAAAAGTGAGCATCGGATTCCATACTACAGCCATCCTCAAGGAGATTTAAGGATTGCAACACGTTCCTGGACATCTACTGAAGCTAATTGCGCCCTTTGCACGCACCAGAACACTCATAATGGTAAAACCCGCAACGCTGTTATCCAACTTTTTTTTATTTTTGATTACATGCATACATGTGTTTTCAATGAAATTTAATCATATATTCTTGTTTATCATAAGGTTTCAATGCTTTCTGAATCTTTTGATTGAGTTTTAAGTGTAGGAATCATGGTTTGCCATTCTTAGGGTTTCCAATCTCGTTTTAGGGTTTCCTCCTACAGGAAAAATTAGGGCTAGGCGTGGATAGCATGATGTTCAGGGCTTCAAACCCAGTTGATTCATGGCCTTCATTATAATTTATATTGCTTGTGCTGGATTTTTTAATGATGCAGGGTTGTACCTACAGACTTTGTCCGTAGGTAAAAGTCTAAACCTAAAATGACGGTGCTGAGGAAGAAGAAGGCTAGGTGGAAAACTCCCATTGGGAGATTTGAATTACACGCGCATTTTTATGATATTAACGTTACTTTGAATATAATGTTATTTTGTTATTATATTAACAAAAGAACAGGCAACGCAGATGGTTAAGGACGGAGGGTTTGAAGCAAACGTCTTGGGTTCGATCCCAGGCGTGTTGTTGTTGTATTTTTTTCTTGAATATTCCTTCCAGATCTAGCATGTCACTCTGTTGAGGGTCCACCTAGCACTCCCCATCATCTAACCATCAGATCCATCTCATGCCAGATCCAACACCCAGCATACGCGGGCTCATGATAGACCATCAGAAGAAAGATGCACTGGATCAAGTGCATGGTCCTTGGGCCATCATCCTGGGCCTGTCACAAAATTAGCCATACACCCCCCAAATTGCTCATCATATCAGGCCCAATTCCAATTATTTTTCTAATTTCTCTTATTTTATTATTTGTCTTAATTATTTTTTTTACAAAATCATTTTTTTATTATTATTAAATCATAAAATCAGAAAATTACTAAAAATTTGATTTAGTTTTTTTCATAAAATATTTAATTGCAATTAATTAATTAGTTTAATTAGGTTAATTTAAATTCTTTTTTTTCATAATTAAAATTAAATAGAAATTAGGTTAATTTGCAAGATTATTTACTTTTCACAAAAATCCCAAAAAATATATTTTCTTTGTTCGCAAATTAATTGTTTCTAAACTTGACGTTAATTCCCCGTTTGATTTACTCGCACGCGTCTTATTTCTATTATTTGATTAATTATTGTAACTGCTCTGAGTTTGTAATAGTTAATTAGATTTGCTATTTTGCATTTATTATTTTCCCCGGTTTTTGATTATGTAATCCCCCTCCCCAAGGCCTTGTAATAGCTAGGGTTTTTATTTCTCGCACTTTACTTTCTGCAATTATAAACTCTCTAGATGTATGGATAATAGGAATGAATGGTAAGATAAATCAATTTAAAATAGTAGAAAACCCTAAATGCGCAAGATAAATGAAACTAAAACCAAACACTTGCACATGCTCACTCCTAGGGTTTTGCCTCACTTGGTTGCCTCGGAAATAATGGTCGTGTCTCTCGAACGTAGGGATATGTTAGCAATGACCCGTAAATCAAAGTCTTCATAAAGATCATAGTCCCTCCTTGCCCCTCGAGTTGCCTACTGTGATACGGTGGGAAGAGAGCTGACTGTTTTGGATATGCTGGTTCGCGTTTTGCGTTTGTTTTCGCAAAATGTCGCGGTAAGCAAGAGTCGCCATCGTCTTTTATTTTATCCAACAAGGAAAGGAAAAAAGCACAGAAAAATTCCTTTTTCGAGATGTTTCTCGGGTCTGGGGGGTAGATTATAGAAAGGGAAGGTGTTAGCACCCTTTCTATCTGTGGTTATCCATGGGCTCTTAGGTACTTGCTCAAAGTGTTTTCAAAATTTGCTTTTCTTTGTGTTTGTGGGTTTGAAAGAAGTTTTTGTTTGAAAGGTGTAAGTGTGAAAAGTTTTTGTTTTTGAAAGAGCAAGTACTTAAGAACCATCTACCTACTCGAAAAAGGAACTGTTCTAGGCTATCTTCCTTTAGACAATGTTATCCTACTATTGATGAGTAGGTAGCACCGTCGTTGGAGTTTGAGGGTCAGTTCGATTAAGAGATGTGCGGTCACTAAAGCAATGTTAGGACGCCTTAGCGGTAACCCTAATGTCTTAGATCATTTTTCCGAGGCAACCGTTTCGAGGAAACTATGATCTTGGACAAGAGGGCGACCTTTAAAACTTCCTATACTCAATGACCACGTTCGAAGGCAACCAAGTGAGGTGTACCCTAAGAGTGCGCATGTGCGAGTGTGTTATTTCAGTTAATTTATCTTTGTACATGTCATGGGTGAGCTACGTTGATTTTAGGTTAAAGATTTTGATCTTGTCATGCATTCCCTATTACCAAACATCTAACAGTGTATAGTTGCGGAATTTAAATTTGTGGAAATTAAATCTAAACTATTACAAGGCGTCGGGTATTTACATCGCCAAAAACAACCCTTGAAATTTAAATTGCGGAAAATAAAAGAAAGCGATAAAATAAAGTCCTAATTAAAGCTATTACATACCGGGAAACAATTACAATATTGGAATCAAATGGATCGCGTGCAAGAAATTAAATCGGATGCGGAAATTTTTTAGGGTTTTGACCCTTTTTGAAAAGAAAGCATTTTTTGGCTTAGTTTTGAATTAAAAGGAATTAAATCCAAGTTAAATGAATAAATTAATTAATTAATTAATAAAATATTTTTGGAGTTTTTTGATATTTAAGGAAATAAAATAAATTTGATTTAAAGTTAGTAAAAACCTAATTTTCTACATTGATTTTAAATATTGCAAAAAATATTAAAAGTTAAACCTAATTAAACTAAATTAATTGAATTAATTTATTTACAAAAATAAAGTCATGAATTTAATTTTAATAAATAAAATATATTTTTGTGTTTTTGATTTTAAGAGGAAAATAATTTAATTGGTTAGTTTAAATAATAAAAATAATTAATAAACAAATAAACAAAATAAATAAAGGAAAGAAAATAAAAAAGAAATACTCAGGGGGGTTCAGGCCCAAATCAGGAGGCAAAATTTGCAATTTTGAGGCCCATGTACGTTGGCCTACTTTGACTTTTACCATTCCACGCGTGTGCATTGACTTGGGAGTATGGTGAGCCTTCCATCTGGGCCATCAGATTTGGCCTGGAGGCCATCTGGCACGTTGAGATCTGAAGTCCATGGTGCATTGCAATGTGTGAGGTACGCTGGATCATCTGCAAGAAAATAATAGCAAAGAATATGGGGACCTGGGATTCGAACCCAGGTCATGTAGGCCAATGCAAGCGTTCCACTACCAACTCAACCAGCGTGTTTACTTGTTAGTGGAATACACACTAATCATTATATTGGAAATAAGTCATATGCCTGAATTAAAAAAATAAAAAGCGCGAAATCATGAAACAGCCAATGGGAGGGAGACGCGTCAGCGTCTTCTTTGTTGGAACACTGGTTATTTACCTGCGGATTTTTATCCGCAGCTAAATCCCTGGGTTCATCTTAAAACCTTCTCTAGGCCATGGAAATCAATTCCAAGACCACAGTCTTGTTCGTCTTCCTCTCCTGATTTCATCCATATCCATATTTGGTTCCAATTTTCCCTGCAAAGAAAATGCCCAAAAAGCAAACTTCCAAACTCTAGGTTCGGTTACAGGGCTATGGCTCATGAAAACAAAATCATATGATGCAGAAATGTTCTAAATGGAACGATAAACATGATGGTGTCAAGATTTTGCCAGAAAAATGCATAAATATGAGAATACGATTTCATGTACAGGGGTGTTTTTCAGAAGACTTACATTGTGATTCAGGTGACGAATGGCTTGGCTTTTGATTGCAATAGACTCAGTGGATGTCCAGCAAGAGAATCACGTGTAGATTTTGTGTTGAATTGGCCTCTAGACGTGATTTCAGTTTCCAACATTTTCAAGCTTTTTTCAAGTTTGGTTTTTCAGATTGTGCAGCCTCTAGGTTCTAATTTTCGTGCCTCTGTGTTGTGTATGTATCAAGCATTGTATTAGGTCAAATATTGGGCTTTCAATCCTTATGCATTGATGATTTTGGATTTGATATGATCCTCCATTACAAAGCTTCCAAAAATGTCTGAATTCCAATATTTTTTTCATAAGATGGCTTGATTCGGATTTTATTGTCTACATGATGATATTTAAGACCTATAATGATCAAAAAGATACCAAGTTATCAATATTTAGATTTTATTTGGATTTAAATTGATTTAAAATGAATTAATTCAATAAAAATCAAATAAAATAAAAAAATTAATAAATGGACCCAAGACTAAAGATAGAGCACGTGTGTAATGTTACAAGATCAAATCAAGTGGAAAAAAGTGGGGCCATTTGACAAAATTTGAAGTTTTGGGGATAGTTGACCTTTGGCAATTTTGGAAAAATGCCCAACTTCAACAATGCATAACTTCTTCAATTCTGGACTTTTGGAGGTGTTCGTTGACTTTTTAGAAACCTTGAGATGTCCTCTAACTAACCCTTTTGGTATCATCGCATTTTGATATTCCATGCTCAGGTTATAAGCTTTGGAAAAAAAGGTGTTTTTGTTGACTTTCAAAAATGACCTATAATGTCCAAATTCGTAACTTTTTGTGAGTGCATTTCTTGATCTTGGGGTGTGAAGATGGATTGTAGTAAATTGCATCCTCTTAAACATTAGCTTTGGATGGGTCATTTCTCATAAAGTATGAGAAAGTTATGCTTGGTCAAAGTTGAGTTGACTTTTCCTACAAAACCCTAATTTAGCAACTTTTGAATCTTGATGAATTTTGAGCAATCCTTGATGAATCATGATTAACCCTTGATCAAATGATGAATTATCCTTCAAAATGATAATGTTGACAAAAAATATTGAGGTTTGACTATTTGTAGGTCACAGTTGACTTTTGCCCTAGCACAGTCGATTTTTGGGCCTCTTGAGCAATTGACTGACCAAACTTCCTCTGCAAGGCTTGAAATTTGACCTGGATGAACTTGAGAACATATTAGGACATTGGGGAGCACTTGATTCCATTTGTATGTAAGGACCTTGATGCAACACAAAACCCTAATTTGAGATTGACTGCCTTAGGAGATGATTTGACTGTCCAACTCTTGAGCCATCTTGAGCAACTTGGAGATTATTCTTGCAATGTCTTGAGAAATATGGGAGGGAAAATTTTGGGGTACAACAGTTTCCCTTATTCAATCTTCTTAAACTTGAGGATATAGATTGGCTTTCGGGCCTTTCGTAATCCGAAGGTGGAAGATGATTGAACACTAGAGTGCCCAGAAATTTGCACTCGCATGAAGTGGTATCAGCCTGGTGATGACGGGAATGGGCTTACAGATGCCATTTGGAGATTGTTGGTAGGTGGTCTTGTCTTCTTTGACTGGATTGGCATCAGAAAAATCTTTAAGAATCGATTTAACTGGACCAGAGGAGGTTTTGTCTTCTTTGACGGGATTGGTATCAGAAAAATCTTTAGGAATCGATTTAACTGGTCTTGTCTCTTTTGACTGGATTGGCCTCAGAAAAATATTTAGGAATCGATTTAACTGGTTTTGTCTCTTTTGACTGGATTGGCCTCAGAAAAATCTTTAGGAATCGATTTAACTGGTTTTATCTCTTTTGACTGGATTGGCCTCAGAAAAATCTTTAGGAATCGATTTAACTGGTTTTGTCTCTTTTGACTGGGTTGGCCTCAGAAAAATCTTTAGGAATCGATTTAACTGGTTTTATCTTCTTTGACTGGATTGGCCTCAGAAAAATCTTTAGGAATCGATTTAACTGGTTTTGTCTCCTTTGACTGGGTTGCCATCAGAAAAATCTTTAGGAATTGATTTAACTGGTTTTGTCTCCTTTGACTGGGTTGGCCTCAGAAAAATCTTTAGGAATCGATTTAACTGGTCTTGTCTCTTTTGACTGGATTGGCCTCAGAAAAATCTTTAGGAATCGATTTAACTGGTCTTGTCTCCTTTGACTGGCTTGGCCTCAGAAAAATCTTTAGGAATTGATTTAACTGTTTTAGGCAAGGCCTTGCACATAGTTGAGAATTTAACTGCATCTTTCCTGAAAGGTAAAGGTCAGTCATATGCAATGCATGATATGGATCAAGCAATGATGTTCTCAACATAAATGAGATTGTATGGTATGATGCGTATATGCATGTATTATGATGTATGGAAATGTAATGCTTTAGCTGGGGAAAATAAATCCCCGGTAGCTGCTGGAGAATAGAGTTGAATTCTTTGTTTCCGTTGGGGATGATGAACGAAGATGACTGTGAGAATAAACCTGCGGGAGAAGAGAACTCCGTTGGGAAATAAACTGATGAAGAGATTACTCTGTGGGGAAGAGATACTTTGTTGAGGATTTTAACGATAAACTCCGTTGGGGATTCCGCTGATAAACTCCGCTGGGGATTCCGCTGATAAACTCCGCTGGGGATAAATTAACGTTGCTGGTGATATTGAATCTGTTGAGGATTGAATTCCTGTTTGTGAAAGGAAAGAACTTCGTTGGGGATGATCTTTCAGTTACAACTTGCTGGAGATAATCTTGTTAGACTTCTGAGGGGATAATCTTCTGAGTTCTGCTGGGAATGATCCTTTGAACTTGGCTGGGGAGGTTTATTGTGTACTCCGCTGGGATAAACTTCCAAAGTCTACTAGGGATGATGCTTCAACTCTGTTGGGGAAGCTTTTTCATACCGTGCTGGGAAATATTGACTCCACTGGGGGTATCTTGCATTCTGCCGGGGAACATTCTTATACTCCGTTGAGGAATATTAAGATTGTCGGGGATACTCTTATACTCGTTGGAGAATATTCTTATACTCCGCTGGGGAATATTCTTACGCCCCACTGGGGAATATTCTTACGCTCCACTGGGGAATATTAAGACCTTTTTAGTGCTGATAGTAGACCAACTCTGCTTGGGGAGAGTATTGTTGATTCGTTTACGGTTGCAAGTCTCAGTTGGGGAGAGCTACCATTATTGTCTTACTTTGCGGGGAGTGAAGGTATCTTAGCCATATTCTTCAGCTGAATCTACTTTTGTACCTGATGGACAAAGCAACTAGACAGTTCGGACAATTCTTATTGCCCCTGTTTCTGATATTACCAGTAATTCGTCCTTTGTTTCGTATGTAAATACTTATGAGCAGCAATTAATGTCAAATGCATATATCAAAAATGAACATTGGACGTTCTTTGCAAAACAAAACAGATAAAAAAAAGTTTGAAATTTGTCTAAAAATGAATTTGTATTGATTTCGCAGTTTGGCCTGTAAATAGGCGTTTTTGTACAAGAGGCTGACGTCCTTGTAAGAGAACGCCGCCGAACAGATAGAATTTACAATTTGTAAAAAAGAAAAAAAAACAGTTATGTGAATAATCCCACTGGGTTCTAACTCTGCTATTGCCCTTATGTCCTTGAGCATCTCATCGCTTTGCTACTAGTTGAAGATGAATCAGATTGATTAGTGTCTTTCGAGCTTGATAGTTGATACCGAAGTCTGGATGCAAAGTGATCCAATGAGACATAGTGTTACGCTTTGATCCCTAATTTTTGCCTGGACCGCCCTTTCGGGTTTTCAGTCCACCGGGGTACCCTTTTTTGCCCAAGCCGCCTTTTTAGGTTTTCGACTTGTCGGGTGTACAGATTTTTTCATTTTCATCCCTTATTTTTGCCCGAACCCTTTTGGTTCACCGGGAAGCCCTTATTTTTTCCTAGGCCAGTCAACCTAGCGGGTCTTTGATCATGCGTAGTATCTTTTCACTATGTTTGCATTGACGGGGTGAGGAAGGTCGTCACCATCCATGGTGGTTAGAATCATAGCTCCTCCTGAGAAAATGTTCTTAACCACAAATGGCCCTTCGTAAGTAGGGGTCCATTTGCCCCTGGGATCACCTTGAGGTAGAATAATGCGCTTGATTACCAAATCCCCAACTTGATACTCTTGTCGTCTGACTTTCTTGTTAAATGCCTTGATCATTCGTTTTTGGTACGTCTGACCATGACAAATAGTGGTAAGTCTCTTTTCGTCGATTAAGCTCAGCTGATCAAGCCGGGTCTAAATCCAGTCATCTTTACTCAAACCTGTATCCTTCATGATCCGAATAGAGGGTATCTGAACTTCAATGGGCAAGACTGCCTCCATGCCATATACCAAGGAATAGGGTGTTGCCCCTGTTGACGTCCGAGCTGAGGTACGATACCCATTAAGAGAAAACGGTAACATCTCGTGCCAATCTTTGTATGTCACTGTCATCTTCTGCATGATCTTCTTAATGTTCTTATTAGCTGCTTCGACAGCCCCATTCATCTTCGGTCGGTAGGGAGAAGAGTTATGATGTTGTATCTTGAATTGCTCGCAGAGCTCGGTGATCATCTTGTTGTTAAGATTGGTACCATTGTCCGTAATGATCCTCTCTGGTACACCATATCGACAGATCAGATTGTGCTGAATAAACCGTGCCACGACGTTCTTGGTTACAGTAGTAAAGGAAGCTACTTCAACCCACTTTGTAAAGTAATCAATCGCTACCAGGATGAAATGATGCCCGTTAGATGTCGTAGGTATGATCTCGTCGATCATATCAATGCCCCACATTGCAAAAGTCCAAGGTGTCGTCAAGACGTTCAGAGGAACTGGAGGTATGTGCACCTTATCAGCATAAACCTGGCACTTGTGACATGTCCGAGAATTCTGATAACAGTTGACTTCCATAGTGGACCAATAATATCCTTCCCGTAGGATTTTCTTTGCCATGGTATATCCACTGGAATGAGTTCCGAAGGTACCTTCATGTAAATTTGCCATGATCCTTTCTGCCTCGTTCTTATCCACGCATCACAATAAGGTTGAATCATGGTTATGCTTGTAAAGAATGCCATTGCTGATGAAGAACTTCGCCGCGAACCTCCTCAGAAACTTCTTGTCATTAACAGATGCACCCTCGGGGTACTCCTGAACCTCAAGATACCTCTTTATTTCATGAAACCAGGGTTTTTCTGTTACCCTTTCAGTCTCAATGTCACAACAATGTGCAGGTTCGTCCAGTCTTTCAATGATAATTCGGGGAGCTTCGTTGTCCCAATTGACCTTGAACATAGAAGACATCGTAGCCAGCACGTCCGCCAACTGATTCTCCTCTCTAGGGAAGTGTTCAAAGGTTATCTCCTTAAAGTGGGGAAGCAACGTCAATACATACTCCTTGTAAGGAATAAGATTCGGGTGTTTCATATCCCACTCGCCTTTGATCTGACTGTTCACGAGAGCAGAATCTCCGAAGACACTTAGAAACTTAATCCTTAGGTCAATAGCTGCTCGAAGACCCATGATGCACGCCTCATACTCCGCCATATTGTTGGTGCAGTTGAAACATAGTCGACGGTAAACGGAGTATGAGAGCCTTTAGGAGATATGATTACGGCACCAATGCCATTACCCAAAGCGTTCGAAGCTCCATCAAAGTACATAGACCATCGGGATCCTTCCTCAGGTCCTTCATCCGGTCCAGGTGTCTCACAATCAGTTACCAACATGATATTCTCGTCCGGGAATTCAAAGTTCATAGACTGGTAATCATCCACTGCCTGATGTGCCAAACGATCTGCCAACACACTTCCCTTGATTTCCTTTTGGGTCGTATATTAGATGTCATACTCAGTCAAGATCATCTTCCATCTCGTTATTCTTCCGGACAAGGCAGGCTTTTCGAAGATATACTTGATTGGATCCATCTTTGATATCAACAGAGTATTGTGAGTCAACATATATTGTCTCAGCCAGCGAGCAGCCCATGCCAAAGCACAGCAAGTTTTCTCGAGTAGTGAGTATCGGGTCTCACAGTCGGTAAACTTTTTGCTAAGGTAATAAATAGCATGCTCTTTTCGGCCAGACTCGTCATGCTGACCCAGCACACACCCCATTGAGTTGTCGAGTACTGTCAAGTATAAGATCAAAGGTCTCCCTTCAACTGGAGGCACCAGAATAGATGGCTCTTGGAGATACTCTTTGATCCTTTCGAAAGCGACCTGGCATTCATTGTTCCAACGTACTACTTGATCTTTCTTCAGTAGCTTGAAGATTGGCTCACAAGTAGCAGTCAGGTGCGAGATGAATCGGGCAATGTAGTTCAAACGTCCCAGAAAACCTCTAACTTCTTTCTCTGTTCTGGGAGCTGGAATCTCCTATATGGCTTTCACTTTTGCTGGATCTACTTGAATACCTTTGTTGCTTACAACGAAACCCAGCAGCTTACCAGATCTCACCCCGAAGGTGCACTTTTTCGGGTTTAACCTCAGTTTGTACAACTTCAACCTGTCAAACAGCTTCTGCAGATGGTCAAGGTGTTCCTCCTCAGTTTGAGACCTTGCAATCATAGCGTCGACGTATACTTCAATATCATGATGGATCATGTCATGAAACAAAGCAACCATGGCACGCTGATACGTTGCCCCAGCATTCTTCAATCCACAAGGCATGACCTTGTAGCAAAAGGTGCCCCACTGAGTAACAAAAGTTGTCTTCTCCATGTCTTCGGGAGCCATTTTGATCTGATTATAATCGGAGAAACCATCCATGAAGGATAATACCTTGTGTTGGGCGGTGTTGTCAACCAGAACGTCGATATGAGGTAGAGGGAAATCATCCTTGGGGCTTTCCCTGTTCAGATCCCTGTAGTCAACACACATTCGGACCTTACCATCCTTCTTCGGCACAGGAACCATGTTGGCCACCCACTGAGGGTAAGAAGTAACTGCTAGAAAACCGGCGTCAAACTGTTTCATAACCTCAGCCTTGATCTTCTCAGACATCTCTGGGCGCATTCGGAGGACCTTTTGTTTTACTGGAGGAGAGTCTTCCTTGGTAGGCAGACGGTGAACCACAATATCAGTATCCAACCCAGGCATATCTTCATAAGACCAGGAAAAGATCTCAACGTAGTCATGAAGCATCTGAACCAACCTTTGTTTCACACTAAGCTCCAGATTTGCACCGATATTAACCTCTTTCTTGTCTGCCTCTGTACCCAAATTCACTGATTCCATCGGCTCTTCGTGCGGCTGTATTTCTCTTTCTTCTTGAAGTAGCAGTCTTGCAAGTTCACCAGGCACTTCGCAATCATCTTCACCTTCTTCTTCGGCTAAGTTGATCGGATTTTCGAAGTCATAACCGGCAGTAGCAGAGTCGTTACCAGTGAGATCCAGAGTGGATGTAGACCTGTGTATGTGAGTGTGTGTGTAAAATAGTTGTTTTTCAATATATAATAAAGAAAACAAGGAGCGCAAAATTTGAAATGCAAGAAAACGTCCAATGCTTTATTAATGATATATGTAGATGACACACAAAAGCCCTCACAAATGAAGCCACTGTGCCCTGGGTAAGACATCGGGCCATAAAGTTCAAAACATTGTCTGTTACAAATTCAAAATAAAAAGTTTCATTACTGGGTAACAAAAGTAATAGGGATGAAGTCCTTTGTTGTCCAGTTGCTTGGTCTACCGTCGGTCATAGGATAGATCCAGTTGTCGAACTCAGACTCTTCCACATTATCTTCAATGGCATTCACTCCTGCATCTTGTTTAGGCTTTTCTGGTGCTCCAAACTCGGTCTCCTTAGCATCAATCAAGTCCTGTACTTTGTTATTCAAAACCCAACAATCATCTGTATTATACCCTGGGCTATCAGAGTGGTAAGCACAACGGGCATTAGGGTTATACTTCGGTGATGTTGTATTTGGGTTCTTTGGGGCTTCCTTTGGAATCACTAGATTAGTCTTCAGCAACTGCGGCAGAATCTGAGATAAGGTCATGTTGAGACGGGTGAATTGCCTTCGAGGTCTCTCGTCCTTTTGTTGATTGTTGTACTGAGGAGCACCAGCAGGTTTTGAAATAACAACTGCATTAACAGCTTGGCGGTGTTCAGGTCTATTCTATCTTTTCGAACTGTAGACAGCATTGGACTCTTTCTTAAAGGGCTTCTTCTCAGTGCTCGATGAAGCACCCTTTTGTATCTTCCCAGCCTTAATACCAGCCTCAATCCTCTCACCGGTCAAAATAAGCTCTGTAAACCCAGACGAAGAGCTTCCAATTAGATGGTTGAAGAATGGACCTAACAAGGTCCCCAGAAACATGTCCACAAGCTCCCGATTAGCCAAGGGTGGTTGCACTCTACCGGCGAGGTCCCTCCACTTTTGAGCATAATCTTTGAATCCTTCACCCGTTCCCATTGACATACCCTGGAGTTGGGTATGCGCAGGAGCGGGGTCGGAGTTGTACTGGTACTGCCTGTAGAAAGCAGTGGCCAAATCTTCCCAACTGCGGACACTGGCTCCGTCCAACTGATAGAACCACTCAAGTTGAGTCCCTGAGAGACTGTCTTGGAAGAAGTGGATCCATAGGTTCTTATCAGCGGTGTAAGGCTGAATCTTCCTTACATATGACCGGAGGTGCAGCTTCGTACAAGAAACTCCGTCATACTTAGCAAAGGCTGGTGCCTTGAATTTTTGGGGAATCACCACCCCAGATGATAGACCCAGATCACCAAATTCCAGACCAGGCACTTTCTGAACTTCCATAGCACTCAAACGGTCTTCCAGTTGTTTGTATCTATCCTCGGCCGGAGGATACTGTTCTTCTTCGAAGTCCGTCTCGTTGTCGGAGACCACAGGGCTAGGAGCCCTCCTTTGCTCTTGACTATCCTTCCCTACAGATGAGGTGGTCAAATCAACTTCATTCTGAAGCCTGTTTCCAAACCTATGCTCGATGTTAAACAGGATTGTCCTCTTCTTCTTCTTCTTCTTCTCTTTCAGAATCAGGGTCTTCAGATCTTGCTGACCCTTAGCTAGATTCATGAACAGCTCTTAAAATTGGGCATTCTGGGCCTGGAGGGCCTTGATGGCTTGCTCAGTTGAAGGTTCAGCAGACATGATGAGTGCTGAAATAAACAACGAAGAAGATAAGAGACCTGTAATGGGTACCTGTTTATGAAGTGCATGGGATGAAATGCGTATGATTATGATTTCAAAGACAATTGGGAGATTCAAATTTGTAAACCAAAAAGGAAACACACTTTATTAGATAAACTTTGGAATTCAAATTGTTCAACTGATGCCATTAAGGCGTTACATGAAAGGAAATACTGAAAAGTAAATAACAACTGGAAAGGAAATCATCAAAAGCCCATCAATGCTCCCATGGTCTCTTCTTATCAGTGCGGACATAGTCATTCAGAATTCGCTTGTTCTCCAGCTGCCTAGTCAGCTTCTGGATCTTCTGCTCTTGCTCGTTGAACTTCTCTCGGTAAGAATCTCGTTCCTCTCTCAGCTGCATCCAAGACCTTTTCAGTGCCCCAGTCTCAGTGGGCATATGAGGATGGAGGATGGTCAGAAGAACCCCTTCTTCATTAGCAACTTCAACAATGATAGGTCGGATGGCTTCATAAGGCATACCCAGCTTTTGTGCACGGATACGGACCCATCTGAGATATGGCTCCATCGGAAGTGAAGTCTTTGGGCCCAGCTCGTGTGGATCAGATTGGTGAACTCTATCCGAAGACCTTATGAATCTACGACATTGCTCGTCGCTATCCCCTTGAAAATCAAAGATGATACTAGGCATTAACAGCTCGTGAGGTCCTTCTCTTCGGGCTCTCCCAAACTTACGTAAGGCCAAGCATGGATTGTAAGAAATTCCTCCACAAGTTCCTATCAATGGAACATTAGGGTACTCCCCACATCGATCAATAATAGTCACCTCATCCATACCCTTGAGAGTCCAAATGATGTCATTATGAGATAGAGACATAACCCTATAAGCCCAGCCCATTCCTTCTTTATTCTTCAGCACTGACTTGGGGAGGTGCGAAATAAACCACCTCGACAATAATGGAGCACAACACATCAAGGTTCCTCGCTTTCGGGCAGTACGAGCATAGAGCTGATGAAGGATGTCACCCAAGAGAGTGGGCACAGGGTTGCGAGAGATGAAGATTTTTATCGCATTCATATCAACAAAAGTGTCAGGATTCAGAAAGAATACCAAGCCATATATCAGAAGAGCCAGAATATCCTCGAATGCCTTGAAGTCTAGATTATCCCAGAAGTAATTAGCCTTACCAACCAAGAACTTAGTCAGAAAGCCCTTTGCTCCACTTCTAGTCTCCCAATTAGCCATTACCTCCTCTTTGGTCATATGAAGGGCTGCAGCAATCTCTTCGGGCCTAAGAATCTTTTCCCAACCAGTAAATAGGGTCTACTCCATAACAGAGATACCGAGCAGCTCAGAGAACTCTTCTAGGGTGGGAACCAGCTGATAGTCCTGAAAAGTGAAGCAATGGTACAGCGGATCATAGAACTGAACTAGGACACTTATCATCTGCTCGTCCAATTTAGAGGTGACCAAACTGAGAAGATAACCATGCCTCCTGATGAAGGAAGTAGTGTCAGGCATCTTGGCAACCAAATCTTTAAGCAAGGTGGGAACCTGAACAAAGTTGATCCGGATGGTATTCTTACGCATGGGCATCATGATGACCTACAAAACAGAACAAAGATGAATCCCTCATGTCTTTGAAATAGGTTAGTCCAATGCAAGATGTATGCAATGTTATGATGTCATGATGTCATGATAGTAAGCACACCACAAGTATCCATAAATAGCAAACATGGTAAAGGCACACAAGTCACACAGAGAGCCCTTATATTTCAGGCTGGCAAGGAGCTTAGGTACTACCCTCTTTCAGTTCAGTTGGTTCAAACCTGTCCTAAAAATAGTAACTGGGTTCTAGAGGATCTCAATATCACTGACTACCCTCGATCGGTCATAATTCCAGTTTAGCAACCTTTTCTTGCGGCCGGAATCATCGCGAGAGTTTAGTCTCAATGAGTGTAGCATAATGCTAATGTTTTATGGCCAAGTTGGTCAATTTAAAGGTTCTAAGGTCAGTTAGTGCTTAATGACCCCTTAGAAGACCCATATTCTCCTCGTTCCAACACAAAGGATATCGGTACAGACTAAAGTGCCACACCAACGTAGCTACTGCTTCAACCGTATCGGTCTACGCCGTACAGTTCCCTCACAGTTTATTGCTACTTACCTAAAGGGTATCCCCCAGATCCAGGTTACGATCTATAGTAACTCTGATGCAAGCCCACAAATATAAAGCATACAGAGCAAACAATTGAAAACACAATGATCTAATCCTAAGGTACACCCCACTTATAAACTTCATCCCCAGCAGAGTCGCCAGTTCTGTGATACGGTGGGAAGAGAAATGATTGTTTTGGATATGTTGGTTCGCGTTTTGCGTTTGTTTTTGCAAAATGTCGTGGTAAGCAAGAGTCGCCACCGTCTTTTATTTTATCCAACAAGGAAAGGAAAAAAGCACAGAAAAATTCCTTTTTCGAGATGTTTCTCGGGTCCGGGGGGTAGATTATAGAAAGGGAAGGTGTTAGCACCCTTTCTATCCGTGGTTATCCATGGGCTCTTAGGTACTTGCTCAAAGTGTTTTCAAAATTTCCTTTTCTTTGTGTTTGTGGGTTTGAAAGAAGTTTTTGTTTGAAAGGTGTAAGTGTGAAAAGTTTTTGTTTTTGAAAGAGCAAGTACTTAAGAACCATCTACCTACCCGAGAAAGGAACCGTTCTAGGCTATCTTCCTTTAGACAATGATATCCTACTATTGATGAGTAGGTAGCACCGTCGTTGGAGTTTGAGGGTCAATTCGATTAAGGGATGTGTGGTCACTAAAGCAATGTTAGGACGCCTTAGCGGTAACCCTAATGTCTTAGATCATTTTTCTGAGGCAACCGTTTCGAGGCAACTATGATCTTGGACAATAGGGAGACCTCTAAAACTTCCTATACTCAATGACCACGTTCGAAGGCAACCAAGTGAGGTGTACCCTAAGAGTGCGCATGTGCGAGTGTGTTATTTCAGTTAATTTATCTTTGTACATGTCATGGGTGAGCTACGTTGATTTTAGGTTAAAGATTTTGATCTTGTCATGCATTCCCTATTACCAAACATCTAACAGTGTATAGTTGCGGAATTTAAATTTGCGGAAATTAAATCTAAACTATTACAAGGCGTCGGGTATTTACATCGCCAAAAACAACCCTTGAAATTTAAATTGCGGAAAATAAAAGAAAGCGATAAAATAAAGTCCTAATTAAAGCTATTACATACCGGGAAACAATTACAATATTGGAATCAAATGGATCGCGTGCAAGAAATTAAATCGGATGCGGAAATATTTTAGGGTTTTGACCCATTTTGAAAAGAAAGCATTTTTTGGCTTAGTTTTGAATTAAAAGGAATTAAATCCAAGTTAAATAAATAAATAAATTAATTAATTAATTAATAAAATATTTTTGGAGTTTTTTTATATTTAAGGAAATAAAATAAATTTGATTTAAAGTTAGTAAAAACCTAATTTTCTACATTGATTTTAAATATTGCAAAAAATATTAAAAGTTAAACCTAATTAAACTAAATTAATTGAATTAATTTATTTACAAAAATAAAGTCATGAATTTAATTTTAATAAATAAAATATATTTTTGTGTTTTTGATTTAAGAGGAAAATAATTTAATTGGTTAGTTTAAATAATAAAAATAATTAATAAACAAATAAACAAAATAAATACAGGAAAGAAAATAAAAAAGAAATACTCATGGGGGTTCAGGCCCAAATCAGGAGGCGAAATTTGCAATTTTGAGGCCCATGTATGTTGGCCTGCTTTGACTTTTACCATTCCACACGTGTGCATTGACTTGGGAGTATGGTGAGCCTTCCATCTGGGCCATCAGATTTGACCTGGAGGCCATCTGGCACGTTGAGATCTGAAGTCCATGGTGCATTGCAATGTGTGAGGTACGCTGGATCATCTGCAAGAAAATAATAGCAAAGAATATGGGGACCTGGGATTCGAACCCAGGTCCTGTAGGCCAATGCAAGCGTTCCACTACCAACTCAACCAGCGTGTTTACTTGTTAGTGGAATACACAATAATCATTATATTGGAAACAAGTCATATGCCTGAATTAAAAAAATAAAAAGCGCGAAATTATGAAACAGCCAATGGGAGGGAGACGCGTCAGCGTCTTCTTCATTGGAACACTGGTTATTTACCTGCAGATTTGTATCCGCAGCTAAATCCCTGGGTTCATCTTAAAACCTTCTCTAGGCCATGGAAATCAATTCCAAGACCACAATCCTGTTCGTCTTCCTCTCCTGATTTCATCCATATCCATATTTGGTTCCAATATTCCCTGCAAAGAAAACGCCCAAAAAGCAAACTTCCAAACCCTAGGTTCGGTTACAGGGCTATGGCTCATGAAAACAAAATCAAATGATGCATAAATGTTCTAAATGGAATGATAAACATGATGGTGTCAATATTTTGCCAGAAAAACGCATGAATATGAGAATACGATTTCATGTACAGGGGTGTTTTTCAGAAGACTTACAGTGCGATTCAGGTGATGAATGGCTTGGCTTTTGATTGCAATAGACTCAGTGGATGTCCAGCAAGAGAACCACTTTGAGATTTTGTGTTGAATTGGCCTCTAGACGTGATTTCAGTTTCCAACTTTTTCAAGCTTTTTTCAAGTTTGGTTTTTCAGATTGTGCAGCCTCTAGGTTCTAATTTTCGTGCCTCTGTGTTGTGTATGTATCAAGCATTGTATTAGGTCAAATATTGGGCTTTCAATCCTTATGCATTGATGATTTTGGATTTGATATGATCCTCCATTACAAATCTTCCAAAAATGTCTGAATTCCAATATTTTGTTCATAACATGGCTTGATTCGTATTTGATTGTGTACATGATGATATTTAAGACCTATAATGATCAAAAATATACCAATTTATCAATATTTAGATTTTATTTGGATTTAAATTGATTTAAAATGAATTAATTCAATAAAATTCAAATAAAATAGAACAATTAATAAATGGACCCAAGACTAAAGATAGAGCACGTGTGTAATGTTACAAGATCAAATCAAGTGGAAAAAAGTGGGGCCATTTGACAAAATTTGAAGTTTTGGGGATAGTTGACTTTTGGCAATTTTGGAAAAATGCCCAACTTCAACAATGCATAACTTCTTCAATTCTGGACTTTTGGAGGTGTTCTTGGACTTTTTAGAAACCTTGAGATGTCCTCTAACTAACCCTTTTGGTATCATCGCATTTTGATATTCCATGCTCAAGTTATAAGCTTTGGAAAATAAGGTGTTTTTGTTGACTTTCAAAAATGACCTATAATGTCCAAATTCGTAACTTTTTGTGAGTGCATTTCTTGATCTTGGGGTGTGAAGATGGATTGTAGTAAATTTCATCCTCTTAAAAATTAGCTTTGGATGGGTCATCCTCTGATACTAGGGGCAAGTGGGCTCCGAATTATGAAGGACCGTACGTTGTTAAGAAAGTTTTCTCTGGAGGTGCCTTGATTCTCACCAATATGGACGGTGAAGAGCTCCCGCGTCCCATGAACGCCGATGCAGTCAAGAAGTATTTCGCTTAGGTTTGAGTTGACAGTTTGCTAGGTTGAGAACCCGAAGGGGCGGCTTAGGCAAGCTTTTGGTTAGACCAGTCTTGGCATTTGAACACATTTCGGAATTCTAAGTTGTTAGCGAGAATAGTGATCGTTGTTTTTTGTGTAACCCTTTCTTTCGTGTACTATTTCCCAAACTTTTGTAAACCGTTGGAGTCGCATTGTTAGCGAACTACCATCTTATTAATGAAATTTGAGCGTTTACCTTTTGTGGGCAAAATTTTAATTTTTACGGAAATATTTGAAACAAATGTTATTTAAAGTGTTCTTATTTTAAAAATGTGTCGTGAATCATGAAAGGAATATTAACAGTTGTTCCGAGGATGGTCAAGCCATGAAATGCAAAACAATACAGTATTTTATCCTTGCATGATGAACATGTTTTATTTCAAAATCGTCATAAGGTGTTGGTTGTGTTAAACTTGTGTTTCTAGTGGTATTAAGTTTGGTGACTCCCCAGTTGCTCCAGTTAAGCGTTGTTTTGGCTACCTTTATTTGGGCGATTTCTGAAGTGTGGTACGCTTCGTCTCATGCCAGTGGTCTATTGGTGTAAGAAGATTGGATTTGATTATTTTTTTCCTCATAAGACTTGAGCCTTGTAGCGTGTTATGCTCCGACGTTGCTTTGGGTTTCCAATTCCAGTTATTTTCCATATTTTTCTAGGATTGGCCGAGTATCTGTTATGTCTTGACATCTTATTGTCTTCAAAATATTCCGTCTGTCTGTTTTGTCAGCATAACATTCATTTACTCATTTACACTCATATCAGCATGCATATTCGTGTCTGTCGTTAATTTTGGTTATACTTTGTTTTTAATACAACGTACACGTTCTTTCCAAGTAGAAGGTTAGCTTAGGCAGAAAATGTGCTTCCTTTCTAAATTCCCCAACTGAGCTAATCCTCGTGGATGATTTTTGATTTAGCTTACCTTGTCCATTTCTGGATAGGATGAATTCCCCAATCGAGTTATTTTCTCATTGGTTGGAGTCTTGTTTGACTGTTTTCTCTCTAGTTTATCCCTGGATGAAGTTGTTGTCTCTTGCATAGGCTATCTCATGATTTTCCCTAGTGAAGTCGCGACCTAGACGAATGGTGCATTTATTTTGCACATTTAAGTATGTGATCTCTTCGGGAAGGATTGATTCATGATTCTCTTTGATGAAGATTTTTATTCTCTGCCAGTGTCATCGCAACTTCCTTCTGAGTTACTCTTTGGAAAACGACAAGCGGCAGCTCTTCACGAGCAACTTGTACGTTATTATTACTTTGGAAAATGACAAGCGGCAGCTCTTCACGAGCAACTTCTACGTTATTATTATTGGAAAACGACAAGCGGCAGCTCTTCACTAGCAACTTGTGCGTTATTATTATTGGAAAACGACAAGCGGCAGCTCTTCACGAGCAACTTGTGCGTTATTATTATTGGAAAACGACAAGCGGGAGCTCTTCACGAGCAACTTGTGCGTTATTATTATTGGAAAACGACAAGCGGAAGCTCTTCACGAGCAACTTGTGCGTTATTATTTTTGGAAAACGGCAAGCGGCAGTCCCTTTATTTGAGCAACTTGTACGTTATTATTTTTCTGGAATACGGCAAGCGGCAGCTTCTTTATTTGAGCAGCTTGTATGTTATTGGTATTTTCTTGGAAAACAGCAAGTGGCGGCTTCTTTATTTGAGCAGCTTGCATGTTATTGACATCCCTGGACGACAGCAAGTGGCAGCCTCTTTATTTGAGCAACTTGTATGTCATAATATTTTTTGGAAGACAGCAAGTGGCAGCTTCTTTATTTGAGGCAACTTGTGTATCTATAATCTTATTATATCTCAGCATTAATCGGTATATCTCCGGAAGTCTCGCAGAGAAGCTTGTCATGAATCATTACCTGCCGAAGTCGGTAATCCATTATCAAATTTGATACTCTCTGTCTATCTTTGACTTTGGGTTGTGAGCTCACTGTTATTTTTGGGTCAATAATCTGTTTTATGGCCTATGTAAGATGCCTTCTTTGTTAGGGTCAGAGGTCGTATTCCCTCAATTTTATTCGCCGTCAAGATTCTGTCGTTTGAAGTCGATAGCTCGTTTCCCTAGTAGTGTATAATCTATGTCTCTGTGTTTTGTTGGTGTTTGATTCCTCCAGTATTGTCTTGTTTCATACAATATCTTTCTCTGTGAATTCAATCATTGCGTTCATATCAAACATAATGGCGGTATCTTAGGGCAAAATTTGCGTATTATGTATTTAAGTACCTTCAATCTCGTCGAAATGAAGATTTTAATCTTCATATCTCCGGATAGAAGAAACTTAAATAGGGGCAACTGTTGTACCCCAAATTTTGACCTAAGATACCATCTCCCATCTGCATCATTGCATTGCAAGTGTTTGGACATATTTTTATCAATTTTCAAAGCAGTTTTTAAATTCATAACTTTTTCAAGTCAAGAGCTGTTTATTTTTGAACGCTAAATTTATTAACTGATAAATGATCAAACAATGTTTATTAATTATTTATCATCCCAAATTTAAATAATTGGAATTTGTTTTCAGTTATTATATAATTTAAAGATTTATGAATAATGAAATAAACATTTGAAAAGGAGTTTATTAATTGATCAAGCGATGTTTATTTAATTATTTATTGTTCTAAGTTTAAATAGTTGAAATTTTATTTTCAGTTATTATAATTTAGAAGAATAAAAAATAATGAAGTAAATAATTGAAGTTATTCATTGATCAATGATGTTTATTTATTTGTTTATTATTCTGAATTTAAGTAATTGAAATTGATTTTCAGTTATTATATAATTTAAAGAATTATAAATGATAAATAAATAATTGGAAAGAAAAAGAATTAATTGGTAAATAATAGAATTTTTTATTCATCTTTATTCTAATTATTACAATTGTTGTTTAAATACTATTGTACAAAGTATTTATAATGACAATTACATAAAAAGTTTAAAATGAAATAAAAACTATCCTATTTTTTCCTAAGTTCTAAAATCTTCATTTTTCATCCAATACTTCTTTGATTGATCATTTGATTTTACCTGCAAAAAAAAGAATTAAAAGAAAAAAGTCAGAATTGAATAAATAATTAAAAGCAGAAAAATTAATTTTAGTGTTCATCGTTAAAAGCAAACGGCTGGAATCAGTTTTACCCTTTTTGCAAATCACGGGATTTCTCCCGGTTCACAAAAAGGGATGAATTTTTATTTTTCAAAATAAACTGCACAAGTTAAAAATATGCATAAACTCAATTTTTCAAAATCCACTGCATAAGTTAAAACCATATGCACAAAACTGCATATTTCAAATAAAAGCATATGCATTTTCAAAAGTCATTGCATAAATCAACATAAAATGCATAAAAACAAAACAGCATATGCATTTTCAAGACAAATTGCAACGTAAACCTGTCCATGCACATAGGAAGAGGCCAAAAATCAAAGGCCTCCATGCAAAGACAAAGAGAGCATGCAGTTTAAAACAATTTATTGCAAGCAATGTATTTTCCATTTTTACATCATTTTCCAGCATGCTTTTTCAGAACAAATACAGTACAGTACATCATTTTAATGTATCAAATGGTACTTGAGAGAGAGAGAAGAGAGGAAGAAAATATAATTAAATATACTCAAAACCTGAATTGTCCAAGACCTCAAGGCCAAGCAAACCGTTATAACAACAAACAATCCCTTCAAAAAAGACATCAAAACCTGTCTTCAAGTTGAAAACACTCAAAAGCTGTCAAAACAAAAATACAAAATACAAAACCAGGTCTCAAAGCAAAAAGCCTTGTTTCAAAGAACCTGCTATCTCCAATCAAAATTATGGCATAAACCAGTAAAACCTGTACCATCATCAAACCTTAAACCACAAAACTGTCCAACAAGAACCAGAATACCATAGCATAAACCATAAATCAACGTCCAAACACAAAAGCCTCAGAAGCATGTCATCATAGGCATCCAGGCAACCAAGTTCAAGCGAACAATAGCAAGGCAAGAAGAAGAATAAAAGAAGTTAATCAAAACAAAAAATGTTTCAACAGTAGCGATGCCAAGCATCAAAGCTTCAGAAATTACATCATCATAGGCAACATTCGAAGGCAACAGAATCACAACGAAGAAGAAGAGGAAAAGTATACAACGAAGGCAACGGTCAAGCATCGATATTGGGAAGCTAGTCAAAACAATTTATTTTTTTCAACAATAGCATCCAAGGCAACAAAATCTTAGCAATAAAAGAAGAGAGAAAGTATTCAGAGGCAACAATGAAGCAGATAAAAGCAAGGCAAGAGGAAGAAGATAAGTTTTGGTTTTCAAGATTTTCATCATCAAACCAAAAATAAGAACGAAATACCAGTAATCAGAAGCAAAGCTCACAGCGTCACTGTCTTCCTCGCCCCGGCCTCCTACGCGTTTCCCTCAACCACTCCTCCTCCGTCTCCAGGTAACGTTTTTTTTCCCTCTCTTTCTTTTGTACACCTCATGTAATAACAATAAAACGAAATCAGAATCAAATGGATAAACAATCATCACATGCAGTAATGAGAACCTAACGAAACAAAAGATGGAATTCGTACCTTAAATTCATCGCCATGGCTTTCTCGTTGGAGGGAAGAAGAAGCATGAAGGACGCCGGTGGCCGTGGCAAGGGTTTCAGAAGCTCACAGCGAAGAAGATGAAAACGCAGAAGTGGGCATGAGGAAGACGAAGAGAGATCGAGGAAGACAAAGAAAGAACGAGCGCCATTTTGCACTTTACCTTAACCCTAATCCCTAATTCAATTAACACACAATGTTTAACCCTAAGCTGAAATGTTTTGTTCAAAATTGGGCCTCCCCTTTTCCCACCTAAAGCCCAAACGAATTTCTAATGCACCCCTCCCCGTTTCTGTTTCTTTGATTGGGCCTCTCTTTGGATTCCTTTGGCCCATGCATTATTTATGTTTTACCTCCCCCTTGGATTATTAATACTCCTATTTCTATTGGTTTTCTTTAACCCTTGTTTTTTTGAATTTTATTAATTTAGTAATTATAAGACTTAATCAAATGGATGTTAATTTAATTAAAACATTTTTAGATAATTTGATCCTTTTTTATTAGTTTAAACTTTAGGTTTAATTTAATAAGTTTAGTTTTCCCTTTTTTAATTAGATTAAATTAATAACTTTAAGTTTTAATTTAGTTTAATTATTTAATAACTATTAAAATAATACTTTATATTAAAAAAGAAAAAACACACAATAATAGAAATATAAAAAAAACATAAAACATTAAAAACATTTTTATTTTCCTTAATTAATTCTCTTGTGTTATTAATATTAGACAAAATCTAAAAAATACATGCTCACATCATTTAGTCTTTTATTTAATTGTTGTATATCATTTATCTATCTAATCTTCTGTTTAATTATTTTGTCGTTACATGGTTATTCTGTTTACTTCTTAATCCAAGGGAAAAACGATTAAATTTGTTGACTTCATGTCCTCAAGTCCAATCACGCGAACATCTGCATTTCATTAAAACTTAAGACAATTTTTCCCCAAATATTCAATCTTTTCAAAACTCATACCTTTTAAGCAAAAACTTCGACATTAGGTCGTCGTATCTTCAAAAACCCGTCCGTACCCCTTTTCGGCCAAAACAATTTATTTTTAATCAAACAAACATTTTAATAAACAGATATTTCAAAAGGTTCCTATAGAGTACTATAGATACATTGGGTGCTAATACCTTCCTACTGTATAACCAACCCCCGAACCATAGATCTCTTTTCAAAAACGCCTTTTATTTTTACTTTTTAAAAGTATTATTTTACATTGCATATTTAGGGTTTTATTTCGCTCTTTCCCCTTTTCCCTTGGAAATAATAAAGCGCGGTGGCGACTCTTGCTTTTGTGAGACGAATTAATCAATAATTCGATCTCCGATTTACCCCGCTACATTTTTTATCGCTACAGAATTGGCGACTCTGCTGGGGACAGATTGACCTCTTGCTGGTCCATCCCTAAGTGGGTTAAGCCTAATTTGTCTTATCTGTTTTATTATTATTTAATTTTTTTGATTATGTGCTTAAATTGGGGTTGTTTGGGTTTTTTGCAAAGGACGAATCCTATACCCGGATTAAGTAACACTTAAGGAATAGGACGGGCGGTACAGTCATGTTAACTTTGAGGGAGTAATCCCGAAGAAGGAGGCATGAGATCCCCCACTCAATGGAAGGCCCTCTTGAACTTAATATTTGTTTACCGAGTAATCGGGAAGACATTATTATTTTCGACCTAGGAGCCAGAGAAATTGAGGACCGTAGAACCCTAACCCATCTGGGCCTTTTAGGTGTAGCGCGGAGACTATAACGGAGTAATCCGGAAGTAGTTGTTACGCGAGGCTACGCTCGGACGAGTTTCTCTTGAGAATATTGCTAATTATTGAGTAATCAAGACGTTGGTAATATCCGAAGGAGGAATGTAGACTCTGGGAACTCTTAGAACCTTGTCTTACAGGTGTGATTGAACCATTAGTACATACCTTTGGGTGGGCTTTACCCTCGACTCCATGCCGGAACGTCGAACCTTTGAACCCCATGTTTGTGAACTTGTGTGTAACTGTTGCATTATCATTCATTCATGCATTCATCAACATTTTTTGTAAAAAACTTGTTTTTCAAGGAGCTTAGGAATGATTTTTGCAGACACCTCAGGTATTATGGAATTTGGAAGGAGAAACACTCGAAGCTTTAGTTTTACGGAGCCCGAGATTGAAGAACTGAAGAGTTTGATTCCTAAGATCGAGAACCCGACGGATTTTCAGAAGAAGTATGGGTCCATTATACCTCTCATGAAGCGCAAGATGAAGGAAGGCATCCTTAATACGTTGGTCCAATTCTACGATCCTTTGTACCGATGTTTCACCTTTCCGGATTACCAGTTGATGCCCACCTTAGAAGAGTATTCCTACATACTTGGTTTGCCGATCACCGACTGTGTTCCCTTTTCTGGATTAGAAGATGATCCCAAATCTCACGAGATAGCGACCATCACCCACTTGAAGAAATCAGAGATAGAGGAGAACATGACTATAAAAGGGGGAATCTGAGGTTTGTCTGCGCAGTTTTTGTTGAGGAAAGCTCGTCATTTCGCTGAGATAAAAGATATTATTGCCTTTGAAGACGTCTTTGCTTTACTCGCTTATGGTCTATTCTTGTTCCCTAACGTTGATAAGTTTGTGGATATCAACGCCATCAGAATTTTCTTGATTGGAAATCCAGTCCCTACGCTGCTAGGAGATACCTACTACTCCATCCATCTTCGAAACTCTTATCAAGGAGGAATGATTATTTGTTGTTCACCGTTGCTGTATCAGTGGTATGTTTCTCATCTACCTGGGTCTGATGTTTTCTGGGATCTCGAGAAGGAGCCGCGATGGGCGCCAAAGATTATGGCTCTCACTCATTTCGACATTGATTGGTACAATCGAGTTTACTATGACGTGAAGATCATCGATAGCTGTGGTGATTTTCCTAACGTGCCTCTTCTTGGTACGAAAGGAGGAATTAACTATAACCCTGTTCTCGCGCGCCATCAGTTTGGATACCCAATGAGGGACAAGCCAAACAACATCCATGTGAGTGGTTTCTTTCTACAGGAAGGACAAAATCATCAGGCAGCTAAGAGGGAGATCGAAGGAGCTTGGCGCCACATCCATAGGAAAGGGAGAGATATGTTAGGACATAGGGGTGCCGTTTCTTTGGAGCCTTACCTACAGTGGGTCCGTGCTAGGGCTTGTGCTCTCAAGATGCCCTATAAACTTGAGAAACCTTTATTCCCTACCGTTGCATCGTCATCTATTGTTATCCCTATCAAGAATATGGGAGAATACCAAGGAAATTTGGCTAGGATGAAGTCCGAGAGAGATGCTTGGAAAGAGAAGTATAATATGTCTGAATATGAGAATCGGGTCCTGACTCGACAGCTAAAGGAAAAGGAGGATTTACTCTTTATTCAAGACGGCTGGTTCATTGATCACGATGAGAAACTTCGTCAAAAGGATGCTTTACTGAAGAAGTATGCTAGTGAAAGGAAGAGAAAGAAGGAAGGTTCGGTAAGCGTTGCTCTTGTTCCTAATCCAAAAGAGGAAATCATTGATCGACTGGTAGTTGAGAAGGAAGAGATGGAAGACTTTTATGAAGAGAAGATCAGGAAGCTCCGGTTACAGTTGGCGTTTGGTCCTTCATCTGATGATTCTGAGGGATCTGTAGCTTTTAGTTTTATTTTACTGATGTCATTTTGTAAAACTTTGTAAAAGGGCTTCATGTTCCAAAGTTGTAATTTACTGCTTTTATTATGGACTTCATGTTCCAAAGTTGTAATTTACTGCTTTTATTATGGACTTCATGTTCCAAAGTTGTAATTTACTGCTTTTATTATGGGCTTCATGTTCCAAAGTTGTAATTTACTGCTTTTATTATGGGCTTCATGTTCCAAAGTTGTAATTTACTGCTTTTATTTATTGGGTTGTTATCCCAAAGTTGTAATTTATTGTTTTGCTGTTCCAAATTGTAAGTTGTAATTTACCGCTTTTGATTAATGGACTGAGTTTTTGTTGTTCCAAATTCCTTTACCATTGATGTGTGCAAAATTATTGAAGGTCCTTGAAAAACTATTAAAATTAATTATCATTTGCATCACACATCATGCATCATTCAACATTCCACTTCACAAGTTTTTCTAGAGTCTTATCCTTGTTTCTTTTTCCACTCCAAAGGTTGTCAAGATGTCTCATCGATACGATACTCGAGCCAATCGATAGAGGAAGATGGAAGATCTGGAACAGGAGAACCATGAGCTTCGTGAGGAGGTCGCTACCCTTCGTGTCGGTATGGAAAAGTTAACTGCGCTAGTGGAAAGTTTGGTGGCTGTTCAGAATCAGCCATCGACTACAGCTGCTGAGATTCAGACTTCAACTACTGTGGTTTCCGAGATTGTCACCGTTCCAACATCTGTGACTCAAATCAACTCTCCGCTTCAGCATCAGATGCCGAAAGGTTTTCCGTGGGGAATGCCTTACAACTTTGTGCCAGAGGGGTATCAGCCTGTCGTACAACCTTTGTTTCAACCTGCTTTGTCTCTTCCTCAACCAGAGACAACTGCCATGCCGCCGGTAATCCCGTCTGTAACACCTTTTCCGCAACCGGTAATGACAATTGTCGCTCCTGTGGTTCACTCTGTGCCATACTTGAATGAACCTCCTTATCCTGCCGAGCCTGCTGAAAGTTTGGGTCTTTTTGATAGAATGGAAGAATTTCAAGATCAATTCCAAGAAATGCAGATGGAGCTTAGAGCGTTAAAGGGGAAGGATTTGTTTGGGAAGAACACTCATGACCTTTGTTTAGTTCCGAATGTCAAGATTCCAGCAAAATTCAAAGTGCCAGACTTTGAAAGATATAAGGGTGATTCGTGTCCTAGGAGTCATTTGACTATGTACGTGAGAAAGATGTCTACGTATTCTGATGATCATGACTTGTTGATTCATTATTTTCAAGACAGTTTGACGGGTGTTGCTCTAAAGTGGTATATGGGTTTAGACAGTATTCGGATCCGCAACTTCAACGATCTTAGCGAAGCCTTTGTTCATCAGTATAAGTATAACGTTGACATGGCACCGGACAGGGATCAACTTCGGGCGATGTCGCAGAGAGACAGAGAATCTTTTAAGGAATATGCCCAGAGGTGGCGTGAAATTGCTGCTCAAATCTATCCTCCTCTTGAGGAGAAAGAGATGACGAAGATATTTTTGAAGACTTTAGGTTCCTTTTACTATGAAAGAATGATTGTCAGCGCACCCAGTGACTTCACCAAAATGGTAAGCATGGGCATGCGGTTAGAGGAAGGGATTCGTGAAGGGCGTTTGGTTAAAGAAGGAAGTCCGTCTAGCAGTACTAAGAAGTTTGGAAGTGTTTTCCCGAAAAGAAAAGAGCAGGATGTCAGCGCATTGTTCCTAGGGAGACCGAGGAGAGGTTACTCTCACGTTGCGGCAGTCACTCCGGCTATCCGCCCAGCTTTGATGACCCCAGCTCATCAAACCCCACCAACTCAACAACGGCCATTTCAGCAGCAGCCTCGACAACAGGCTTATCCATTCAACAATCAGAACCGTTCACCCAGAAAACTGCAGTTCGATGCCATTCCTATGATTTATACTGAATTGTTCCCTGCTCTTATCAGAAAGAATCTCATAACGACGAAGCCTCCTCCTGTCGCACCAAATAGTACTTCTCCGTGGTACAAGGCAGATCAGTTTTGTGAATATCATCAAGGGTCGCCGGGGCACAATCTTGAAAGTTGTTTTGCTCTAAAGGCGGACGTGCAGAGATTGATTAAGAATGGTATCTTGTCTTTCAAAGATGTTAACCCAAATGTTAGAGATAATCCTTTGCCTCGACATGGGGTAGCTTCAGTGAATATGGTGGAAGGTTGTCCGGGAAAGTTTCGAGTTTTTCAAGTTGAACACATAAGAGAGTCGTTGATCAGGTTACATTAGAGTTTGAGAAGACTTGCCTTTGTTAGACATCAGCATGATTATGATGTTTGTGAATTTTGTTCAAGAGAGGTTGATTGTCCCATTGTGAAGGAGGATATTCAAAAGTTGTTAGACCAGAGAGTTATCACTATTACATATGACAGAAATCCGGAGGATAAAGTGAATGTTATAATACCACAATTCAATTTGCCTGAATCAGTAGAGATCGTTTACGATAGTCAGACTGCACCTGTTGATCCTTTGATCATTTACCCACCTGGTCCTGTGCCTTACAACTCAGACCAAGCTATACCGTACAAGTATAATGCCACAATGATTGAGAATGGGGTAGAAGTCCCCATACCAACAAGACCGTCTTTTGTTAACATTGCTGATGTGAGTAGAGTTACGAGAAGTGGACGTGTCTTTGCAGCAGTACCTTTGAAGAGACCATAAGTTCAAGTCAGGAGGCCTATACCGGCAGAAATTCCAGTGAGAAATGTTGAACCGAGGGTAGAGATAGGCCGATCCAATGAACCTATCCCTCGCCCTGAGGATGATGAGATTCTGAAGCTTATCAAGAGAAGTGAATATAAGATTGTGGACCAACTCTTGCAAACTCCTTCTAAGATTTCTTTGCTTGCTTTACTGAGAGATTCTGGTGCCCATAGAGAAGCTTTGATGAAGGTTTTGGACCAGGCGTTCATGGATCATGATGTGACGGTTGACCAATTTGATAGAATTATGGGAAATATTACTTCGTGTAACAATCTTGGTTTTAGTGATGAAGAACTCTCGGAGGAGGGGAGAAACCATAATATGGCTTTGCATATCTCGATAGGTTGTGGAAATGATACTTTGTCAAGTGTGTTGGTAGATACAGGTTCGTCATTGAATGTAATGCCCAAAACTACATTATCTCGACTCTCATATCAAGGTGCTCCCATGAGACCTAGTGGAGTAATTGTCAAAGCGTTTGATAGTTCTAGGAAGACTGTCATTGGTGAAGTGGATCTTCCTATGGTAATTGGTCCTCATACTTTTCAAATCACGTTTCAAGTAATGGATATTCGTGCTGCCTACAGTTGCCTATTGGGTCGTCCTTGGATCCATGATGCAGGGGCAGTCACTTCCACGCTCCATCAGAGATGGAAGTTTGTAAGGCATGGAAAGCTAGTAATGATTGGTGGAGAGCAGGCTATGGTGGTAAGCCATTTGTCATATTTCTCTTTTATTGATGCTGATGAGGATGTTGGAACTCAATTCCAAGCTCTATCTGTCGCTAAGAATGAGGTGAAGAAGCAAGGGGCGTCTATTTTTTCTTTTGAGGATGCGCGACGAGTGGTGGAAAGTGGTTTGGCTGAAGGTTGGGGCCAGGTGTTGACTTTGCCCGAGAACAAGTCCGGAGAAGGTCTTGGTTTTCGTCCCGTGTATGCAAGAGTCAAGCAGGAAGTGGTTACTCGTCCGATTCAAGAGGTTTTCCGAAGTGCAGGTTTTATCCATCCGACTCCTCCTGAGGTTGATGCTATCATAGAAGACGATTCCGAGGAGGATTTACCCGATTTTGTGACGCATGGAGTGGCTTTCCGAAACTGGATTGCTGTTGATGTTCCTGTTGTTATGCACATTTCTGAGTAATGTTTTGTCTTTATTTTTGAAAAAAATTCGCTATGCCCAAGGCGAAAAGTATTTTTTGTCGGGCTATGATAAAAATATATCCTTTTGCTCTGCCCAAGGCAAAAGAGAAATGTCTGGGCTCTTTGTTTCAAGTATTTCCCTTCAATGAATAAAAATGTTATTTTGTCCACTACTGTTTCATTTTTCACTTTTTCTGGGAAATAGTAATGAAAATTAATTGGTAGTAATAGGAAAATATAATAACTTTTTGTTTCATTTATACAACATTCATATTAATCGATTTCTAAAATAAAGCATAATCATATGTGCAGATTAATCCATGACTTAACCATTGAAAACAATGATCCTATGCCCTCTCCCAACTGTGAATTCCCTGTGTTCAGAGCTGAAGAAGAGGATGGTGAAGAGATTCCCGATGAAATTTCCCGTTTGCTTGAGCACGATGAAAAGATTATTCAGCCATTTGAAGAACCTGTAGAGTTGATCAATTTGGGTGATGAAGAAGATAAGAAGGAAGTTAAGGTCGGAGCATTGCTTATCCCAGAAGTCAAAGAGAAAATGTTGGAGCTTCTCAAAGAGTATGTTGATGTGTTTGCTTGGTCCTACCAAGATATTCCAGGTTTGGACAATGATATTGTGGAGCATCGTTTACCGTTGAGACCTGAATGTCCGCCGATTAAGCAGAAGCTGAGAAGGACTCGTCCCGACATGGCTGACAAGATCAAAGAAGAAGTTCAAAAGCAGATTAATGCAGGTTTCCTTGTTACGTCAGTCTATCCTCAGTGGTTAGCCAACATAGTGCCTGTTGCTAAGAAGGATGGCAAAGTTCGGATGTGTGTAGACTATCGAGATCTGAATAGAGCTAGCCCAAAGGATGACTTCCCATTACCGCACATTGACGTATTGGTCGACAGTACCGCAAAGTTCAAAGTCTTTTCTTTCATGGATGGTTTCTCTGGTTACAATCAAATCAAGATGGCACCAGAAGATATGGAGAAGACAGCTTTCATTACACCTTGGGGAACATTTTGCTATCGGGTTATGCCGTTTGGTTTGAGGAATGTTGGTGCAACATACAAAAGGGCCATGACTGCTTTGTTCCATGACATGATGCATAAAGAGATCGAAGTGTATGTAGATGATATGATTGCCAAATCGCAAACTGAAGAAGATCATTTGGAACATTTGTTGAAGTTATTCCAGCGTTTGAGAAAGTATAAACTCCGTCTGAATCCCAACAAGTGCACTTTTGGTGTTCGTTCTGGAAGACTTCTGGGTTTCATTGTCAGTCAGAAAGGTATTGAGGTAGATCCTGATAAAGTCAAAGCTATTCGGGAAATGTCTGCACCCAAGACGGAAAAACAAGTAAGAGGATTCCTTGGGAGACTGAACTACATTTCTAGATTTATATCTCATATGACTGCTACCTGTGGGCCTATTTTCAAGCTTCTCCGAAAGAACCAAGGATGTGTGTGGACAGAAGATTGTCAGAGAGCTTTTGATAGCATCAAAGAATATTTACTTGAACCTCCCATTTTGATTCCTCCGGTGGAAGGAAGACCTTTGATTATGTACCTGACTATATTGGAAGACTCCATGGGATGTGTGGTTGGTCAACAAGATGAGACTGGAAGAAAGGAACATGCCGTATATTATCTGAGTAAGAAATTCACAGACTGTGAGTCTCGATACTCATTGCTTGAGAAAACTTGTTGTGCTTTAGCTTGGGCTGCTCGCCGTCTGCGCCAGTATATGATTAACCACACCACTTGGTTGATCTCCAAAATGGACCCGATTAAGTATATCTTTGAGAAGCCCGCCTTATCTGGAAGAATAGCCCGTTGGCAGATGTTGTTATCTGAATATGACATTGAGTATCACACTCAGAAAGCAATCAAAGGGAGTATTTTAGCCGACCATTTGGCTCACCAACCAATTGACGATTATCAATCCATCAAGTTTGATTTCCCATATGAAGATGTTATGTACTTGAAAGCTAAAGATTGTGAAGAGCCGTTACCTGAAGAAGGACCTGATCCCGAATCCCGTTGGGGTTTGATTTTCGACGGAGCTGTAAATTCTTATGGAAATGGAATTGGGGTAATCATCGTCACTCCCCGAGGTACTCATATCCCGTTCACGGCGAGATTAAAGTTTGACTGCACGAACAACATGGCTGAATATGAGGCATGTATTATGGGTCTCGAAGAAGCAGTGGATCTAACGATTAAGATTCTTGATGTTTATGGAGATTCGGCATTGGTAATTAATCAAATCAAAGGAGAATGGGAGACTCGTCATCCTGGTTTGATCCCTTACAGAGACTATGCTAGAAGATTGTTAACTTTCTTCAACAAAGTGGAATTACATCATATCCCTAGAGATGAGAACCAAATGGCTGATGCTTTAGCTACTTTGTCTTCAATGTTTCAAGTGAATGGTCGGAATGATGTGCCTACAATCTGGGTTATGCGCCTCGACAGACCTGCTCACGTGTTCTCAGTAGAAGAGGTCACCGACGACAAACCGTGGTTCTATGACATTAAACGTGTTCTTCAAACTCAAGAGTACCCGCCTGGGGCATCCAATAAAGATAGGAATACATTGAGAAGATTAGCAAGCAGTTTCTTCCTCAATGAAGAAGTTTTGTATAAGAGGAATTACGACATGGTCTTGCTCAGATGTGTAGACAGACGTGAAGCAGACATGCTGATGCAAGAAGTACATGAAGGATCCTTTGGTACTCATGCCAATGGACATGCAATGGCTAGAAAGATGTTGAGAGCTGGTTACTATTGGATGACAATGGAATCTGATTGCTGCAAATATGTGAAGAAATGCCATAAATGCCAGATTTATGCGGACAAGATACATGTGCCACCGACTCTCCTCAACGTTATCTCTTCACCTTGGCCTTTCTCTATGTGGGGCATTGATATGATCGGAATGATTGAACCCAAAGCTTCAAATGGTCATCGTTTCATCTTGGTAGCGATTGATTATTTTACTAAATGGGTGGAAGCAGCATCTTATGCTAATGTAACCAGACAGGTGGTAGTCAGATTTATCAAGAATCAGATCATTTGTCGATACGGCATCCCGAGCAAGATCATCACTGATAATGGTTCGAATTTGAATAACAAGATGATGAGAGAGCTTTGTGAAGAGTTCAAGATCAAACATCATAATTCTTCTCCTTACAAACCGAAGATGAATGGGGCTGTCGAAGCTGCTAACAAGAACATCAAGAAGATTGTCCAAAAGATGGTGGTAACTTATAAAGATTGGCATGAAATGCTTCCGTTTGCCTTACATGGATACCGTACTTCAGTTCGAACTTCAACAGGTGTAACCCCATTTTCCCTAGTTTATGGTATGGAAGCCGTACTCCCCGTGGAGGTTGAGATTCCGTCTCTGAGAGTGTTGATGGAAGCTAAACTCTCTGAGGCCGAATGGTGTCAAAGTAGATATGATCAGTTGAATTTAATTGAAGAAAAGAGATTGACAGCGTTGTGTCACGGTCAATTGTATCAGCAGAGAATGAAGAAGGCTTTTGATAAGAAGGTTTGACCGCGCGAGTTCAGAGAAGGTGACCTTGTGCTCAAGAAGATATTATCTTCCTAACCTGATTCTAGGGGCAAGTGGGCTCCGAATTATGAAGGACCGTACGTTGTTAAGAAAGTTTTCTCTGGAGGTGCCTTGATTCTCACCAATATGGACAGTGAAGAGCTCTCGCGTCCCATGAACGCCGATGCAGTCAAGAAGTATTTCGCTTAGGTTTGAGTTGACAGTTTGCTAGGTTGAGAACCCGAAGGGGCGGCTTAGGCAAGCTTTTGGTCAGACCAGTCTTGGCATTTGAACACATTTCGGAATTCTAAGTTGTTAGGGAGAATAGTGATCATTGTTTTTTGTGTAACCCTTTCTTTCGTGTACTATTTCCCAAACTTTTGTAAACCGTTGGAGTCGCATTGTTAGCGAACTACCATCTTATTAATGAAATTTGAGCGTTTACCTTTTGTGGGCAAAATTTTAATTTTTACGGAAATATTTGAAACAAATGTTATTTAAAGTGTTCTTATTTTAAAAATGTGTCGTGAATCATGAAAGGAATATTAACAGTTGTTCCGAGGATGGTCAAGTCATGAAATGCAAAACAATACAGTATTTTATCCTTGCATGATGAACATGTTTTATTTCAAAATCATCATAAGGTGTTGGTTGTGTTAAACTTGTGTTTCTAGTGGTATTAAGTTTGGTGACTCCCCAGTTGCTCTAGTTAAGAGTTGTTTTGGCTACCTTTATTTGGGCGATTTCTGAAGTGTGGTACGCTTCGTCTCATGCCAGTGGTCTATTGGTGTTAGAAGATTGGATTTGATTATTTTTTTCCTCATAAGACTTGAGCCTTGTAGCGTGTTATGCTCCGACGTTGCTTTGGGTTTCCAGTTCCAGTTATTTTCCATCTTTTTCTAGGATTGGCCGAGTATCTGTTATGTCTTGACATCTTATTGTCTTCAAAATATTCCGTCTGTCTGTTTTGTCAGCATAACATTCATTTACTCATATACACTCATATCAGCATGCATATTCGTGTCTGTCGTTAATTTTGGTTGTACTTTGTTTTTAATACAACGTACACGTTCTTTCCAAGTAGAAGGTTAACTTAGGCAGAAAATGTGCTTCCTTTCTAAATTCCCCAACTGAGCTAATCCTCGTGGATGATTTTTGATTTAGCTTACCTTGTCCATTTCTGGATAGGATGAATTCCCCAATCGAGTTATTTTCTCATTGGTTGGAGTCTTGTTTGACTGTTTTCTCTCTAGTTTATCCCTGGATGAAGTTGTTGTCTCTTGCATAGGCTATCTCATGATTTTCCCTAGTGAAGTCGCGACCTAGACGAATGGTGCATTTATTTTGCACATTTAAGTATGTGATCTCTTCGGGAAGGATTGATTCATGATTCTCTTTGATGAAGATTTTTATTCTCTGCCAGTGTCATCGCAACTTCCTTCTGAGTTACTCTTTGGAAAACGACAAGCGGCAGCTCTTCACGAGCAACTTATACGTTATTATTACTTTGGAAAACGACAAGCGGCAGCTCTTCACGAGCAACTTGTGCGTTATTATTATTGGAAAACGACAAGCGGCAGCTCTTCACTAGCAACTTGTGCGTTATTACTATTGGAAAACGACAAGCGGCAGCTCTTCACGAGCAACTTGTGCGTTATTATTATTGGAAAACGACAAGCGGCAGCTCTTCACGAGCAACTTGTGCATTATTATTATTGGAAAACGACAAGCGGCAGCTCTTCACGAGCAACTTGTGCATTATTATTTTTGGAAAACGGCAAGCGGCAGTCTCTTTATTTGAGCAACTTGTACGTTATTATTTTTCTGGAATACGGCAAGCGGCAGCTTCTTTATTTGAGCAGCTTGTATGTTATTGGTATTTTCTTGGAAAACAGCAAGTGACGGCTTCTTTATTTGAGCAGCTTGCATGTTAGTGACATCCCTGGACGACAGCAAGTGGCAGCCTCTTTATTTGAGCAACTTGTATGTCATAATATTTTTTGGAAGACAGCAAGTGGCAGCTTCTTTATTTGAGGCAACTTGTGTATCTACAATCTTATTATATCTCAGCATTAATCGGTATATCTCCGGAAGTCTCACAGAGAAGCTTGTCATGAATCATTACCTGCCGAAGTCGGTAATCCATTATCAAATTTGATACTCTCTGTCTATCTTTGACTTTGGGTTGTGAGCTCACTGTTATTTTTGGGTCAATAATCTGTTTTATTGCCTATGCAAGATGCCTTCTTTGTTAGGGTCAGAGGTCGTATTCCCTCAATTTTATTCGCCGTCAAGATTCTGTCGTTTGAAGTCGATAGCTCGTTTCCCTAGTAGTGTATAATCTACGTCTCTGTGTTTTGTTGGTGTTTGATTCCTCCAGCATTGTCTTGTTTCATACAATATCTTTCTCTGTGAATTCAATCATTGCGTTCATATCAAACATAATGGCGGTATCTTAGGGAAAAATTTGCGTATTATGTATTTAAGTACCTTCAATCTCGTCGAAATGAAGATTTTAATCTTCATATCTCAGGATAGAAGAAACTTAAATAGGGGCAGCTGTTGTACCCCAAATTTTGACCTAAGATACCATCTCCCATCTGCATCATTGCATTGCAAGTGTTTGGACATATTTTTATCAATTTTCAAAGCAGTTTTTAAATTCATAACTTTTTCAAGTCAAGAGCTGTTTATTTTTTAACGCTAAATTTATTAACTGATGAATGATCAAACAATGTTTATTAATTATTTATCATCCCAAATTTAAATAATTGGAATTTGTTTTCAGTTATTATATAATTTAAAGATTTATGAATAATGAAATAAACATTTGAAAATGAGTTTATTAATTGATCAAGCGATGTTTATTTAATTATTTATTGTTCTAAGTTTAAATAGTTGAAATTTTATTTTCAGTTATTATAATTTAGAAGAATAAAAAATAATGAAGTAAATAATTGAAGTTATTCATTGATCAATGATGTTTATTTATTTGTTTATTATTCTGAATTTAAGTAATTGAAATTGATTTTCAGTTATTATATAATTTAAAGAATTATAAACGATAAATAAATAATTGGAAAGAAAAAGAATTAATTGGTAAATAATAGAATTTTTTATTCATCTTTATTCTAATTATTACAATTGTTGTTTAAATACTATTGTACAAAGTATATATAATGACAATTACATAAAAAGTTTAAAATGAAATAAAAACTATCCTATTTTTTCCTAAGTTCTAAAATCTTCATTTTTCATCCAATACTTCTTTGATTGATCATTTGATTTTACCTGCAAAAAAAAAGAATTAAAAGAAAAAAGTCAGAATTGAATAAATAATTAAAAGCAGAAAAATTAATTTTAGTGTTCATCGTTAAAAGCAAACGGCTGGAATCAGTTTTACCCTTTTTGCAAATCACGGGATTTCTCCCGGTTCACAAAAAGGGATGAATTTTTATTTTTCAAAATAAACTGCACAAGTTAAAAATATGCATAAACTCAATTTTTCAAAATCCACTGCATAAGTTAAAACCATATGCACAAAACTGCATATTTCAAATAAAAGCATATGCATTTTCAAAAGTCATTGCATAAATCAACATAAAATGCATAAAAACAAAACAGCATATGCATTTTCAAGACAAATTGCAACGTAAACCTGTCCATGCACATAGGAAGAGGCCAAAAATCAAAGGCTTCCATGCAAAGACAAAGAGAGCATGCAGTTTAAAACAATTTATTGCAAGCAATGTATTTTCCATTTTTACATCATTTTCCAGCATGCTTTTTCAGAACAAATACAGTACAGTACATCATTTTAATGTATCAAATGGTACTTGAGAGAGAGAGAAGAGAGGAAGAGTGTTTTACAGGTTTTTGGCTTAGGCAGGAAGTGGATACAAAACAAACTACAGCAGTAACACAGTAAGAGAAGAGAAAGCATAGAAGAGAATAGAGATAAACTGTTAAAGCAGTAATGTGCAGAAGGCCAAGAAAATATAATTAAATATACTCAAAACCTGAATTGTCCAAGACCTCAAGGCCAAGCAAACCGTTATAACAACAAACAATCCCTTCAAAAAAGACATCAAAACCTGTCTTCAAGTTGAAAACACTCAAAAGTTGTCAAAACAAAAATACAAAATACAAAACCAGGTCTCAAAGCAAAAAGCCTTGTTTCAAAGAACCTGCTATCTCCAATCAAAATTATGGCATAAACCAGTAAAACCTGTACCATCAACAAACCTTAAACCACAAAACTGTCCAACAAGAACCAGAATACCATAGCATAAACCATAAATCAACGTTCAAACACAAAAGCCTCAGAAGCATGTCATCATAGGCATCCTGGCAACCAAGTTCAAGCGAACAATAGCAAGGCAAGAAGAAGAAGAAAAGAAGTTAATCAAAACAAAAAATGTTTCAACAGTAGCGATGCCAAGCATCAAAGCTTCAGAAATTACATCATCATAGGCAACATTCGAAGGCAACAGAATCACAACGAAGAAGAAGAGGAAAAGTATACAACGAAGGCAACAGTCAAGCATCTATATTGGAAAGCTAGTCAAAACAATTTATTTTTTTCAACAATAGCATCCAAGGCAACAAAATCTTAGCAATAGAAGAAGAGAGAAAGTATTCAGAGGCAACAGTGAAGCAGATAAAAGCAAGGCAAGAGGAAGAAGATAAGTTTTGGTTTTCAAGATTTTCATCATCAAACCAAAAATAAGAACGAAATACCAGTAATCAGAAGCAAAGCTCACAGCGTCACTGTCTTCCTCGCCTCGGCCTCCTACGCGTTTCCCTCAACCACTCCTCCTCCGTCTCCAGGTAACGTTTTTTTCCCTCTCTTTCTTTTGTACACCTCATGTAATAACAATAAAACGAAATCAGAATCAAATGGATAAACAATCATCACATGCAGTAATGAGAACCTAACGAAACAAAAGATGGAATTCGTACCTTAAATCCGTCACCATGGCTTTCTCGTTTGAGGGAAGAAGAAGCATGAAGGACGCCGGTGGCCGTGGCAAGGGTTTCAGAAGCTCACAGCGAAGAAGATGAAAACGCAGAAGTGGGCATGAGGAAGACGAAGAGAGATCGAGGAAGACAAAGAAAGAACGAGCGCCGTTTTGCACTTTACCTTAACCCTAATCCCTAATTCAATTAACACACAATGTTTAACCCTAAGCTGAAATGTTTTGTTCAAAATTGGGCCTCCCCTTTTCCCACCTAAAGCCCAAACGAATTTCTAATGCACCCCTCCACGTTTCTGTTTCTTTGATTGGGCCTCTCTTTGGATTCCTTTGGCCCATGCATTATTTATGTTTTACCTCCCCCTTGGATTATTAATACTCATATTTCTATTGGTTTTCTTTAACCCTTGTTTTTTTGAATTTTATTAATTTAGTAATTATAAGACTTAATCAAATGGATGTTAATTTAATTAAAACATTTTTAGATAATTTGATCCTTTTTTATTAGTTTAAACTTTAGGTTTAATTTAATAAGTTTATTTTTCCCTTTTTTAATTAGATTAAATTAATAACTTTAAGTTTTAATTTAGTTTAATTATTTAATAACTATTAAAATAATACTTTATATTAAAAAAGAAAAAACACACAATAATAGAAATATAAAAAAAACATAAAACATTAAAAACATTTTTATTTTCCTTAATTAATTCTCTTGTGTTATTAATATTAGACAAAATCTAAAAAATACATGTTCACATCATTTAGTCTTTTATTTAATTGTTGTATATCATTTATCTATCTAATCTTCTGTTTAATTATTTTGTCGTTACATGGTTATTCTGTTTACTTCTTAATCCAAGGGAAAAACGATTAAATTTGTTGACTTCATGTCCTCAAGTCCAATCACGCGAACATCTGCATTTCATTAAAACTTAAGACAATTTTTCCCCAAATATTCAATCTTTTCAAAACTCATACCTTTTAAGCAAAAACTTCGACATTAGGTCGTCGTATCTTCAAAAACCCGTCCGTACCTCTTTTCGGCCAAAACAATTTATTTTTAATCAAACAAACATTTTAATAAACAGATATTTCAAAAGGTTCCTATAGAGTACTATAGATACATTGGGTGCTAATACCTTCCTACTGTATAACCAACCCCCGAACCATAGATCTTTTTTCAAAAACTCCTTGTATTTTTACTTTTTAAAAGTATTATTTTACATTGCATATTTAGGGTTTTATTTCGCTCTTTCCCCTTTTCCCTTGGAAATAATAAAGCGCGGTGGCGGCTCTTGCTTTTGTGAGACGAATTAATCAATAATTCGATCTCCGATTTACCCCGCTACATTTTTTATCGCTACACTTAAAAAAAATCTATTTCACACAAACACTTTTCAAAACAGTTTTCAAAATAACTTTGTCACACTCTTGAGGATAGATACAAGGGTTATCACGAAGTAAACAAAACTTTTCAAAACCAACACACACAAGCAATTTCAAAGTGAGCAAGTACCTAAGAGCCCGTGGAAAACCACAGATAGAAAGGGTGCTGACACCTTCCCTTTCTATAATCTACCCCCCGTACTCGGAAACATCTCAAAAAAAGGTATTTTCTGTTCTTTTTCCTTTCCTTAGTTGGATGAAATAAAAGTCGGTGGTGACTCTTGCTTACGATAACATTTGCGAATACAAAATGCAAACCAGTATAATAGTCAGTTCTGCCACCGTATCACAGTGGGAAATGACTGCCCCAAGAACCAAACCCAAGTCACCAAAGTCTAAGCCAAGCACGGCTTGGATTTCCACAGCTTTCAATCTGTCTTTTAGTTGCTTATATTTGTCGTCGGCCGATGGATATTGCTCATCAAAATAATCCTCGTCCTCAGAGATTTGATAGTTTCCACCCCCAGCACGGGTGATCCTAGCATCTTCATCTTGATTCTCATCCTCTTAGGAGGAATCCACTTCACTTTTGACTTGTCGAGCAAGGCCTTTAAACCTCTTCCCCATGTTGATCACAACTTTCTTCTTTGTCTTCTTCTTCGTAATAAGGAAAGCCATCATTTATTCCTGCCCCTTTGCTAAGTTGAGCAGAGTTTCTTGAAACTGAGAATTTTGAGTCTGCAAGTCCTTCATAGTTTGTTCGAGATCCATCTTGTACTGAAATAAACAGTAAAAAGATGAAGAACCTGTGGCAGAGAACCTGCTTATGATATGATGCATGTTATGTGAATGCAATGTTTTCAATGATTTTATGGAATTTAAATTCGCTAGACAAAGAGAAGACTAAAACATTAATTGCATTAATAAGTTCATAAATTACGAATGCCTCTTGGGCTTACAAAGGTTACAAAATAGAGTCCTAAAACAAAAAATAAAGGCTCAAGTTTCTCATGGGCGCATCCTCTTTGGTGCAATGTAGGCATTCAGGCTTTTCTCTTCATGAAGTTTCCTCATGAGCTCCAAAACCTTCTTCTCGCTTGTGTAGAATTGTGCTTCAAAGGTATCTCGTTCCCCTTTGAGTGGAATCCACGATCTTTGAAATTCCTCGAAGTCGGTAGGCATGTCAGGATGAAGAAGGGTGTAAGGGGTGTCTCCCCTAGCAACGGGCTCCATAATCACAAGTAGGATGGAGGGGTAAGGCTTCATGAGACTTTGAGTATAAGTTCGTACCCACTTGAGGTAAGGCTCAAGAGGGATGGAATTTTTATGCCCCAAAGTCTTGCTATCCACTTTAATTACCATTCTCCAAGCTCGTATGAACCTTTAACGATAGTCTTGGACGTCACCCTCGTAGTCAAATACCAAACCTTGGATGAGCGCATCATGGGGACCATCTCTTCGCGCATACCCAAATTGTCGTAATGCAAGAGAAGGGTTATAGGTAATACCTCCCCTAATGCCCAAGAGTGGAACATTAGGGAACTCCCCACAATGGTCAATGATGGTAATGTCCTCCAAAGATCAGAAACGCCAATGAATATCCGAGTGTGAGAGCGACATCACCCTTTGGGACCATGTCAAGCCTTATTCATTCTTCAATGTTGATCGAGGTAAGTGAGAAATAAACCACCTAGACAACAATGGAATAAAACACAAAAGAGTCCCTCTCTTCTTCATGGTGCGAGTGTGAAAACTGTGTAGGATGTCTCCGAGTAGCGTAGGCACAGGATTACGAGAGAGAAAAACCTCTACGGCCATCATATCTACGAGTTGGTCCAGATTGGGGAAAAGAACCAAACCATATATTAGAACGGCCAAGACATCTTAGAAAGCTTGGAAATCCATATCTTCCCAAAATAAACGAGCCTTCTCCAACAAAAACTTGGCTAAGAAACCTTTAACCCCACTTTTTGTTTCCCAATTTTCCACAAAGTCGGATCTCTTCAAATGCAAGGCTTTGTCAATGACCTCAGGCTTTGGAGTTTCCTCTAAATTGGTGAATGGTATTTGATCAAGCACATGCACTCCTAGAAGTTCAGAGAATTCTTCCAATGTAGGCACCAATTGGTAGTCGGGAAAGGTAAAGCAATGGTGCATAGGATCAAAGAATTGGAAGAGCACACACATCATTTCCTCTTGTAAGTTTGAGGTAGCCAATTTGAGAATTCGACCATATTTCTTGGTGAAGGTAGAATCTACAGGAATCCTCGATGCTAACTCTTGAAGTTGAAGAAGCACTTTCATGAAGCTGACTCGGATGGTATTTCTACGAGTGGAAGCCATGTCCTACAAAATAGAATAAAGACTAAATCCTTGAAAGGGTTAGTGATAATTCTTATGATGTTATGATGTTTAGGATTTCATGAATAATAATCACAAACAAAGCACACAAAGACCTTAGGCTTGTATGGGTTTTATAGGTAAGTACCCTCTTGAAGTTTAGTTGGTTCAACCTGTCTTAGAAATTAATCAAGTTCTAGGGAATATCAATATCATTGATCTTTCTTCATCAGGCATTGTTTTAGCACAACCAATCTTTTTCTTGCAGCCAAAATATCCCAAAAGTCTTATCTCAATGAGTGTAGTATCGATTATCAACCAATCTTCAGCTTTGCACCAAAGTCGTCTATCTCACTACATCATGACACCACACAGCGGCCCTGTATTCTCCTCGATTTAACACAAGGGTTACTGGTACCAAAAAATGTGTCACACTAACGTAGCTATTGTCTCAACTATATCGATCTATGTCGTACAGTCTCCACAATCTATTGCTACTTACCTAATAATGTTCCCAGATCCGGGTAGAGGATCTATACAAGAAACCCAAACATAGGCCCAAAATATAAAGCAAACAAATGAAAGCATTTAAATGTGATATAATCTCTAAGGTAACCCCACTTTTAAGTTATGTCCCCAGTAGAGTCTCCAGTTCTGTAATACGGTGGGAGAACTGACTTGAGTGTTTTGTGTTTTATCGCAAATGTTGCGGATAGCAAGAGTCGCCACCAACTTTTATTTTATCCAATAAAGGAAAGGGTGAAAAGAACAAGAAAGACCTTTTGAGAATTTTCTTTAAGTTCTGGGGGTTGGTTATGAAAAGGGAAGGTGTTACCACCCTTTTCATCCGTAGTTATCTACGGGCTCTTAGTTGCTATCTCACTTTGAAATTCTTTATAAAATGTGTTTGTGATTTGTTTCGAAAGTATTTTTTGAAAATTTCCTTTGTTTAGGCGAACTTTGTAATGATTCTCGTCTCTATAAGAATGTATACAAAGTGTTGACTTTTGAAAATATTTCATGGAATGTGTTGGTGTGTTTTGAAAATGTTTGTGAGCAAGCAACTACGAGCGTTCTACCTACTCAAAAGTCTTTGTTCTTTTCCTTCTCCTTTAGATAGTGTGGTATCACCATTATTTGGTAAGCAACCTTATCATTGGATGTGAAGGGACATGCGTGGGTCATCGTACAGTCATAGAAGGCAACATTGTAGGATACCTTAGCAATTTGTTGTGGGGGTCTAAGATCATTTACCGAAGGCAACATCAAAGGGTCATCAAGGGACTACGATCTTGTATTTGAGGATAATTGCTAAAGTATCCCACGTTCGAGGGACATGACTGTTTTATTCTAAGGCAACAAGTGTGAGCTAACCCTAGAGATGCAAGTTTGAAAAGTGTATTGATTTCATGCATTTTGGTCTTGAATTAGGGTTGTCTACTTGTTTATTTTAAGCCTTGCCATACAAATCCTAATTACTAGCAATAATAAGGAAAGCGGTAAATTGCAGAAATTAAATTTTCTACGCTATTACAATGCTTTGGAGGATGAGGGTACAAATTCATGAATGGGGGGGGGGGGGGGGGGTGAAAGCAATAAACCCTAATTACTATTACAAATTTTTACAATGATTGTATAATCACAAAATAATGTAAAAGAATGGATAGATGTGCAAAGATGGGAAAAGGGCTAAGTATAAACCCTAAAATAGGTTCTAAATATTTTAAGAAAGAAAATATTTTTGTTTGAAAAGAAAAGTTTGAAATTGATATAAGAGAAATTAGTCCAAATTCTAATTTTTAATTTACAAATTGAATAAGATAAAATAAGGTGTGATAAATTAATTTATTTATGAAAATAAATTAAATGCTAAAATGCGCTAAATGTTTAAGAAAAAATGATTTTTGGAGTTTTGTTTCGGAAAATATTTTTATAGTGTGAAAAAGAAACCAAATCAAAACCCTAGTTCTAGTCAATGTACAAATTAATTATGAAAATAAATAAAGTATGATTAAATTAAAATAATTTTTATGTAAAAAAATTAATTAGACAAAAAACCTAAATCTAAATTTTTTGTGATTTTATGATTTTGTGATATAAAATAAAATATAAAACAAAAATAATTAAATAAAAAATAATAAAAAGAAAAATGTTGGGCCTGGGTGTGAAGACGAAAAAGGGGCGTAAAGTTAGTAAAAACTCGGGCCCTAACAGTTTTTTTAACACAGAAAATAAAATAAAAATATGGGCCAGGGTTTGAAAAAGAAACGGGGAGTATGATAAGCAAAATGCCAGGCCCAATATCAAGGGGCCCAGTGCCTGTATGGTGATCTAGTGGGAGAGGTTGGCTGAAGGTCCATCATAGGGGCGTGTGTTGGAGCGTTGGATCTATTGATGATGAGATTAGAGGGCTGAGGATGAGAGATGCATCATACACGCGCCTGGCTTGCTTGTACTAAATCTGTAAAAATAAAACAAGAAAAAGCAAAAGGGTACCACTGGGGCTCGAACCCAGGTTCCAAGGGTGAACAGGAGCGCGCTTTATAACTGGGGCTGCTATACATCCGTTAGTTTATACAAAACCACAAATATATATTTTAAACTCATTCTTGAAGACATGTTTATCTTCTTCCTCGCGCCAACCATGACAACACCATTTTTGAATTTTGTATCTCCTTCATTTCTCAATGAAATTAAAAAATGTAAACATGAAACTTGTGTATTTTTTCACCACGAATACAACTATATAACTCTTAAAAGCTATAGATCAAAGGTTAAGTTTAATTTCCAATTGTACCAAAAATGTGCCTAACTGGTCAGAAATAAAATTCTTCATACACAAGTAATTAAAATGCAAACTAAGAACATGGTTAGCTTTAGGGCAATGATATCTATATTTTTATTTCAGAATGTATGTACTAAAGATGCTTGTATCAAGATATGAGTCACAAAACTTACCTCTTAAAGTGAGATTCGTGTATGGAGTTTGAGCAACTTTGAAGGTGCAAGGATGACCTGTTTAGCTTTCCTGGACCTCCCTGAGTGTAGTTAAAACCTTACTTTGCTTTGAAAGTCTCTGAATATCCCTACTCAAGTTAAACTGCAAGCTTGAATATTGGAAATGGTGGATGATGAAGATGGAGTTACAGTCCATAAATGGGTGTTGGGATCACTCTTATATGATGTATAGAAGGTGTATGAATGATTAGAATTTAAAACACACGAGTGGTTTTTTATTTGGGGATTTGAAGTTCAAAAATTCCAAGTTTTGGCCAGTTTTGTGTAGCAGGGTGTGTGGGAGGTTTTGAGGATGCTTTTGGTCATGTGTTTTCTTGCAATTAACTTGTATAGTTATAAGCAAAAGTTCTTAGGGCTTGAAGTTGACAGATCTGTGAGATATAGAGTTATGGCTATGTTACTTGATTTTGAAGAAAAGTGGAAAACAAGTTTCAATGTGTTGTACAAGCATGGTCTGAAGTTGTTGAAAGCCTAAGACCCGTTGCCTCTGGTTTTGACTTTGCTTGTGTATAGATGAAACAAGTTTGGGAGCTCAATAAGTTGACTTTGTGATTAAAGTGATCTTTATGAAAATGGATATGGAGCTTTTTGCAATTTCATCCAAAAATGGTATAACCAAGTGGATAAAGCCTCAAATATTTGTGTAATGCATCAAAAATTTGTTTAAATCTCTGATTATGTGGAGATCTAGAAGCAACATGGCCTGAAAAGTGATATTGGATTATAAGTTTATGAGATTTGGTCTTGAGTTCTTCATAAAAATGACTTGAAATTCAAGAATGAAATGCCAACTTCAAGTCTTCGAATATCCTAGATCAAAAATGATCTCTTCAAGTTCTTGGACATTATGGAAAGCTTGAAAAATTATATACAACTTTCATGTTGACCATTTTGAAGAAAAAAAATCATCTTGGAGCTTGGTGGAAATTGGCCAAGAAGTTAGGTCAAAATCTGCCTAAACTAGGTCAAATTTTCACAAAGTGTTTTAGAAAAAGTGCATGACTTCATGGATTTATAACTCAAAATCCAGCACTTTTAGGACTTTATCAGCAAATAAAAGTTGTAGATCTCATCAAGATCTATAACTTTCATGTTGAATGTTTTCTTTGAATCATCTTGCATCTTGGTGAAAAAAATGTCATGAAGTTATGAAATTATCAAGGTTTAAAAACACTTAGAAAAATTCTAAGTATTGAAAAGTTTGCCTTTTTAATGGAATTTCTTGAATTTCTTTATTATTGATGATCAAGTTTTATATTCTTGAATATCTTTATGAATTGTGATCTTTGAAATTGAATTTTGACCAAAACGTCAAAGTTTGACTTTTTATGTATCAATTGACTTTTCATCAGTTAATCAAATTTGAACCATCAATCCATTGATCTTGAGGAATGTTTTGAACCATGAAATTAGGTCAACGTGTTGTACTTGAATCCTTGAGAATATGCTTCAAGCCATTAGATCATATATCAGGTGAAAAGTCACGGATCAGTCAATTACAGTCAAAACCCTAATTTTGACCATTTTGCCCTTTTGGTAAATTGAGTGCTTTTCTTGAGGGATTGTGATTAATACTTGAACAAATGATTAATAGGACTTTAAAATGTTGATGTTGGCTAAAAATTATGAAGTTTGATTGTAGGTTGACCATAGTTGACTTTTTACTCAATACAGTTGATTATCAATCATTTGAGCAATTGACTGAGCAAAATTGTGATTCAAGACTTGAAACTTGACATGAGTATTCTTGGTGGTCTATAATGATCCACGAAAGTAATTTGAGGCATTAGAAGTCCAATTGTACTTGTGAAAATAAAAACCCATAATTTGAAACATTAGTGTTTAGGGGGTGATTTGACCTAGTCAATACTTGTGCAATTTTGAGCCATTGAAGATCTTGTGAGAAATGTCTTGAGAAAAGAGATGGCAAATTTTGGGGTACAACAAATATCGTAGATTTATATTTCCGTATTTTTTCTATTATGTAACTGCTCACAGGATGTAATAGTTTAGGTTTAAATTTCACACTTTACTTTCTCGCATTTTTATGTAATAGCTCAAAAGCCCTGTAATAGCTTAGGTCTTTGCTTTTCACACCTTTAATTTTTTGTATATATTCAACTTTTACTAACTAGGCATATATGGAAAGATCTAAAAACAATCGATAGATACCCCTAATACAAGATAAATAATTGAACTGAACACACTATTCACACTTGCACTTCTAGGGTAACTTCCCTTTTTGTTGCCTTTAAAAATAATGGCCATGTCCCTCGAAAATAGGGATACTTTAGCAAAGACCCTTGAATAAAGATCATAGTCCCTCGATGACCCTTCGATGTTGCCTACAAAAGATGATATAATCCCTCGGATAAATTGCTAAAGTATCTCTACGTGTTTCCTTCAATAATGATACGATAAACCTACGCTTGTCCCTTCACATCTAATAGATAGGGCTACCTACCAACTAATGGTATGGATAGAACTATCTCTAAAGGAGAAGGAAAATAATAAGAAAGACTTAGAGTAGGTAATAACTGTTAATCGCTTGCTCATAATCTTTTCTAAAAAACATTTTTTACACATCCCACTTTCAAAATATTTTCAAAAACACTTTGTACGCGTTCTTGAGGACTGATACAAGAACCATTACAAAGTTATCCGTACTTTGGCTTTTAAAAACATTTTTAAACAAATCACACACACAAAGCAAGTTTTTAAAGTGAGATAGCGATTAAGAGACCATAGATAACTACGGATGAAAAGGGTGCTAAGACCTTCCCTTTTCATAACTTACCCCCCGAACTCAAAATCTATCAAAGGTCTTTCATGTTCTTTTCACCTTTCCTAAACATTGGATAAAAGAAAATTCAGTGGCGACTCTAGATATCCGCACATTTGGCTAAAACCAAAAAAGTAAGTTCTCCCACCGTATTACAGTAACCATCAACGGTTACTAGTCCCACGTTGGGGCTTTATAGAGAACTCCCTTAAACTGCTTTGAATATCTCCATGTTCTTACTGGCTTGCGTGTTGATAATTGTTCCCGCCACCATATATCCTTGCTCGTCGGCCTCTATGCTTGTCGATGGTTGCCTCTTAATCCCTTGTCCTCATCGACTAGCTCTTATGGTCGATATCATTTAACTCATTCGACACATTCTATGGTTTCCTACAAACTCATACCTTTTTAACAAAAAAACTCTTACAGCTTAAAGGCTTATTTCCCTAGTCAAAAATTGCTTGTAAACAAATTTCCTCCAAAATGCCATGTTCGATGGAGCCTCTGTCGATGCGAGAATTTTGGCATTTTCTCTTCCAAGTGTTTGACCGCATGTTCTCAAAATTATGTCATGCATAATTATGACTCCTTTCTGCACAACAGTTTTCCATATCAATCAATCACTTCTTATGATTATCCCTAGGTTTTTAGGGCATGGGTTTTTAAATAAACCTCACTAACTTTTCCACCTTTTGGCTTGCTCACCGTTGGATCACTGCCACCTTTAAATGATCCATAAGTATAATCTTATTTAAATAACCTCTTTGGGCCAACATTACTTCTTTTCTACTTTTGTTTTCTTTCTCACAAACCCTTTCACTTTCTGCAAATTCTTACAACAAAATAAACTTTTCCTTACCATTTAGATTTCAATGGCTGCTCCTAGTTCTGCTCTCTCTTCTATTGGTAGCAACCCAATGTATTTTTCTCTTACAAACGATGCCACTCTACCAAATATTCTACAACTAACATCTATTGATTCTCGCACCATTGAAGCCTGGCAAAAACAAATGCTCATTCCACTCGTTATTTCTGGGGAACTTCATGCTTTTCATGGTCTGTATCCCATCTTGAAAATTGATCCCAAGAAAGATCAGGAGTTCTTTTCCTATTATACTCCTGCGAAACCCCTCGCGTTTACCCAAGATCTTACGCTTGACATGAAGTTTGTAGGTTATTCTACCAGGACCTTTCTTTCTACTCCTACTTTTGGAAATCCGACCTATTTGGACTGGCTAGACAGGGTCCAAGCTAAGAAAAAAGTCTTTTTGGGAAGCACCTGACATTTTCGATGCGATTTAGCTGTCGAGAAATGCTTACAAGATTAACCCTTGCATAATTATCGCGTCGATCTTATTTTGGTAAGGTTCTACCAACACCTTTCAACTTCCCTGTGGGATGTTAACACCCACCCTCTTTAACGTAGAAGCCATTACTGGCTTGTATCCCTTAGGAAAAGTTTTTGATCCTACTTTGTCGATGGAGCTCAAGTTTCACTTTGATAGACCCAACCTCTCACATTATATTGAAGATCACCATGACACCGAAAGCGCAGATGTTTCTAATGAATAACACATTAATTTCTTTACTCTTTGGCTCTCCTACTACTTATTTTGCCCTGGGTCTCTACAGGTGGCAAAAGGTTTTTGACCCCTACATTTTTGTCTTCTAAAATTAATATTGGGTCTAAAGGCTATGGCTTTGTGACATACCAGCCCAATCTGGTTGCTCGATAATTTGGTCTTAGCCAAATGATGCCGAAGTTTCTGATCTCCTATCATCGTGATATCCTTTGGTTTGGATGACAATTGGATGAGGGAGAATATCTAGAATATAACCATTATGTCAGAAACTCTTTGCACCTTGAACTGCCTGTGTTCAAGTTCAAATATTCCTTTTTCCATACCAAAGAGTTCGACTATTGGTGGTCTCAATACCAGACACAATATTTTTATGCTACTGCCTTCTTGCAAAAGTTAATGGATGCTTTCGAAGCCTGGGAAGCCAATCGACCTCTTGTCAACTCTACTCAAGAGATCCTACCTGCTGGCCAGTGGCAAGACCCTGACATCGTTATCAGTGAGGCGCAAAGTACTAAGGTAACCTTGTTTCCTTTCAATTTCTTGAATTTTATGACCATCTAAATAGGTTCTTTGTGATTTTATTCTATCAGTTTTTAGGGGCGAAAATGGTCTTCGACCACCAAACATGTTGCCGCCGCACAGGTTTCTGAAAAGAAGCCACAACCTTTCATTGATCCATACGGTTCCGACCATAGTGATGGTTCCCATATTTTTTCTTCATTTAAAGCTTTGACTCCTGCAAAGCCCAAAGGCCCTAAGAGACTCAAAAGAATCATACTCAAAACCAACACCTTCAAACCTACAACAGTTGGCACTGACTCTTCTCCTCCTCCCAATCACGATCAAGAGGAAACTTAACATCCTCGACAACCAACTCCATCAATTCCATTTTAGGAAAAACAAGACGTCCAACCCTCTGGAAAGGTATTTACTTCTTACACCACTCCCTTTTTATGAAAATAAAATATTCTTTAACTCTTGTACTATTTTCTAGCACAAATTCATGAGGAAGCGATTGGAACTACTCCACCCATTAACACAACTTCAGCCAGAGATGTTGACGCCTTAGAAACTAGGAAAGAACCCTTGATTGACATCACCTCTCGCTCGACTCTGCCTGATGATTTTACTCATAACTCGACTGCACACACAAGTGAGGAAAACACTGAAGCCAATTGAGAGTCTATTGTTGATAATGCTCCTTCTTAGGAAAACCTTGACCAATATGCTCCTATTGGTGCTACTTTGGTACACTCTACTTTTGTCAATCCACAATTCTAGATCCTACAAGACACTAGCTCCATTAGTTCCTTAAGCCAAGCAGAAATTCTGGCAATGAAACAAAAACATTTGTGTGAGACCTTGCGGAGACTTCAAAATCTTTGACAAGAACCTGCCTTCCCTGTTTCGATAACTTCCTCTGTTGCTGGTGTTGATGCTGATGTGACTCTCAAATTGCAGCAATTAAAAGCGTACTTATTGAATGGTAATTTCCTCTCTGTCATTGTCGACGAGAATGATTTGGTGACTGATGTCTTCAAATTATTCGATGATATTTCTTAGCATACCATCTATGAGGCTTGGGTTCAATACTTTATCGACCTCGAGGAATTCTTCCGCCAGGCTATCAATGACCTCTCTCTAAGCAAACAAATCCACAACCAACTCCAAGCTAACAATACCGATATGGAAGCTGAGTGGAATCTTAGTATAGCTTGTTGTTGTACCCAAAAATTTGCTCTCTCATTCATCAAGTAATTTCTCACAAGATCTCCTTTGGTTCAAGACTGCACTAGGGTTGATCAGCTCAGGATACCTCCTTAAGCACTAATGATTGAAAATTAGGGTTTGAGATTGCACAAGGAAAAATGAACTTTTAATGTCTCATATGACTTTCATGGATAATTTTGGACTCTCAAGATTTCTCATGTCAAGTTTCAAGTCTTGGATCACATTTTTGCTCAGTCAATTAATCGGTTGAACTAAAAATCAGTTGTATTGGGGGAAAAAGTCAATTGTGGTCAATTTACAATCAAACTTCATAGTTTTTTAGCCATGTTAACATTATGAACTCATATATGTCATTTGATTAAGTTTGGACCATAATTCCTCAAGAAATTTGATCAGATCATCAAAAAGACTAAATGGTCAAAATTAGGGTTTTGACTAATAAAGGGTAATTTCTGATTTTTGACCTAGAAAATGGTTAATTGGTTTGAGACATCATCTCAAGGTTTCAAATGCATCATTTTGACCTAATGTTATGACTCAAAAATTCCCTCAAGATCAATTGATTGATAGTTGATTTTCAGTCAACTGATCAAAAGTCAATTGTACACTGAAAAGTCAAACTTTGACTTTTTGGTCAAAATCAAGTGTCAAAGATCACAATTCATCAAAACGTGTCAAAATACGAAACTTGATCATCAAAAAATCAAAAAGTCAAGATTTCATTTTGAAAAGTTAAAATTTCCAAACTTAGAAATTTTTCTAAGTGTTGAAAACTTCATATTTTTTTCACAACTTTGAGCCAATTTTTGACCATGATGCAAGATGATTCAAAGGAAACTTTCAACATTAAAGTTGTAGATCTCAATGAGATATAAAACACTGCTGAACACAACTCCTCCTATAAATGTATGTATTTCAAGTTATTAATCCATGAAATCATGTTCATGAAACTAAAACACTTAGTGAAATTTTGAGCATTTTTTGTCAGGATTTTGACCTAACTTCTTGGCCAAGTTTCACATAGTTCCAATTGGATTTTGCAGGTTTATAACTTGTGTTTCACTCCTTAATTAATTATTTACACAACATATTGAGCCATTGTCCAAGCATTTTAACCATTACCCAAGTTGCATTTCCATTTTTGGAAGAAAGGCACCATTGATATTCTTGAAAAGTGGCTTTAATCACAAAGTCCACTCTCCTTGAGCATTAAACTTGTTCTTTCTGCACACACAAACCCTATAAACCCAAAGCAAGCATGTCTAAAGTACTAACCACTATATGCAGCCATGTACCATGCCTTGGAACAAGATGTTTCAACATTGCTTCAAAAACAAGAAAAGATGTTATAAAGATTTCAAATTCTGGCTTGTTGTAACATACAAGACCTCTTGCCTATAAATATACAAGTCATTTACAAGCTAACACACACATGCTCAAGCCCTGAAACCCCCTAAAGCTCAGAATCACACACAAACATTCCATTGTTGCACAATCTGACCAAAAACATGAAACTTACATTTCCTTCGTGCGTTTCCAAGCCTTTTGGTTCCTAAAGCTTCTAAACATCAAATACAAACCATCCAAAGTCCTTTTGCCCAACTGTAACACCTCCATCATCAAGTTCCATTTTCAAAAACAGGGGTCTGCAACTTGACTTCTCCAGAACTCCTCATCCACTTTTAGCTCAAGCCAAGCATCACATTAGCTTCCTGGGAACTTGAGGAAGCTAATCCAATCACTAGAACTCATTAAAAGTTGTTCAAACTCAAAACACGATCTCCATTTGCAAGGTGAGTTTTCTGATTTTTGAAATCCTCATATAGGCATTGTTAAGCTTTCATTTTCAAAGATAAAATGTAGACCTCATTGTCACGAAGCTGTACATATCCATAGTTTGCATTTATATGGCTTGAGCTTAGAGAATTTTGGAGTTGAAATTTCTGAAATTTTTAGGTTTTAGATTAGGGCCAATAAAATTCATGTTTATCTTTAATATATAGTTTTAATGCTTTATACTTCTGAAATCGTGAGGAAATTTGCCACAATATTCATGTTTACACTTTGGCAAATAGATGAGAAATGAACAAGATGCAGGTGGTCTGGTGTTTACAGTGATTTCTGGTAAACAACCGCTAGTCCTCCAAACTATCGAATAAACTTACTGACTGTTATTCAATTTCTCTGGTAACTCGCAGGATCGACTAGATTGATCCTAGGACGTGTTGGTCATTAGGGTAACTCTCATGATCGAACAGGTATTCATGGTTGGTATTTAGAATGTTGTGTAGGTGTTTAACTTATTTCGATTTCTCTCTTAAAGATCTAAAGGTGTAATCAAAATATATGTGCGCGAAACTAAATTGCATGAATAAAGGTTAATTGTAAAGACAAGTAAAAACTGTATAAAAGACAAGTAAATGGCTTCGAATCGTAAAGAAAACAGTTAATGTAAAAGATTCGAAATGTGAAGAAAGCGTTTAATGCAAGAAAACTGTAAAATTGCTTTAAGTAAAAAGGTGTTCGAAGGATACAAACTTGAAGATAAAGGCATGAAATGTATAACAGTTTCTGAAATGTAAAGTATTTGAAATGGAAGGAAAGCATTTAAATGTAAGGCATCAGTGAAAAGATTTCGAATAAAAAGACTTTAGATGCAAAAACTTGTAAACGGTATTGACATAAAGATAAGGAAAGTACTGGAAATGATAAATGGTTTTCATTAAATCATAAACATGTGGTGCTATCATACGTACATTGCTCTTGCATTCGTTTCCCTAGCCATATGGTAATTTGAATGTTTACTGAGTTTTCTTGTACAATAGATATGACACACGAAATCCTAATACTAAGACTTCTATTTATACTATTTCGACCATAACGGTCTTGCTATAAGATTCTGCCACGTTCAGAACATGCAGAGCAATGCCTCTCTCTTGCTTCCACGCGTCTTCGAATGATCCAGCGCATATATTTCAAATTTCGAACATCCCGCTTGCATTTGAATTTCAAATGTTTTAGTACTTCTTCGCTTCGAACTCACTTCTTAGACACAGCCTTGTTGTCATTTCGAGACTTCTTTGGATATATTCTCATAATTGTCACTCGAAGCTCCAAGCTTTGATATGCCCATTCGAAGCACTGCTTCTATCATTTCGAAACATGACGTTTTGTTTCATTTCAATCGAAACGTTCCATTTACTTTGCTTCTAATAATACTATCAAAATCTTCAGCCAACAAAATGCCCCTTTAAAATATGTATTTCGATTCCTTTGAGAAATACTTATTTTAAACATATACACAAGATTTTGATGCGACCTTCGAATCATCGTAACATTTATTGCATTTGACTCCAGTCACGTCAATCATAACACTTTTTAGATTCCTTAACCGCCTTGAACCATTTCACAGTATGGTGCAGTTACAAAACAATGATTATCTTTAATCACGCCTATTACCAATGTTAAATTTACGCCACCTCTTCATCAAACCAACCCATGATTACCACGTATCACAACCTTACTCAGTGGATGCTTAAACTTCCATATTATAAAAACCCATCAACTTAGTCTTTTTTCTTTTCTTTCCACATTCTGAATCTTTTCTCCTTCTTTTCTCACCGAAACCCTAAGCTTTCAACATTCTTCCAACAATGTCTTCCTCTACTTCATCCCAACTAAAAAAGGTTTCCAAAAAGAAAGGAAAGACCGCAGGAACTACAATGGAAAGCAAGGTTGTCACTCACCAAGGTCAATCTGTTCTTGTTCCCCATATGATCTCAAAGGAGAAAGAAATGCTTTATGCATCCCAGGTACTTATTCCTACCACCGCTGCTGGTAAGAGGTTAGCTTTAATGGGCCCTCTTACAGTTTTTGAAATTTTAAAAGACACCAGGAAAATTTTCCCAGTTTGCTATAATTTCAAACCCCTGTTTAATAAAATGGACGCCCCTAAGGCAATAGAATCTTCTGGCTCAAACACCGTGGAAAATCCAAATGTTCCTCCTAAGGACCCTTTTGTATTAGACTATGTAAAGAGTAACTTCAAACCGTTTCGATCTTGCCCTACCTCTGACACTGCTTATCAAAACTGGTTCAATAAGGTAGAAGCTAAGAAATCCCAGCAATGGGAAGAATTGGGTAACTACAACTTGATTAAGCTGTCGAAGCCAGGTTTTACTTACAACCATCCATTGTTATTCGCGTCCCTATATTTCTGGGACAGCACTTATAATACTTTCCATCTCCCTGGTGGAATGATTACCCCTACCTTCTTTGACATAGCAGCCATCACTGGGCTATCACCAGTAGGAGAAACATATATCCCTGACAACAAATAACATTCGAGTATAATCGACTTCGAAGTCAAACTAGCAAGTTTTTCAAAGTTTATCAGTCACTACCATGCTGAAGGAGACAGCGTGTCTGATGTAGAACACATTGCTTTCCTTACCCTATGGCTGTCAAGATATGTCTTTTGCAGTAGATCCCTACAGGTAGCCAGTAGGTTTATTCCTCTAGCTAGAGATTTGCACGAGAATCGAAGAGTGTGCTTGAGCGAATTGCTACTAGTTGATCTTTATGAAAGCCTAAGGTAAGCTGTTTCGAGCCTAAAATCTCACACCTCCAAGAATATCCTGTTAGCTGGCCCTTTTTGGTTACTTCAGCTATGGCTAAATTCCATGTTCGAACCTTCCTTGTCAACTGCCAACACCATTGCTGAACAAGACCCTGAAATAACGGATAAAATGATCGAAGGCACTCGGCTGCGAAGGCTAACCCCAAATGATGATAAGGATGACTTCAAAGTCCTATTCTCAAAATACATCATCATATTCTCCAAGAGGCATAAGTTCGAAGAGACCATGGCGCCTTTTGCTTCAAGGGCTCATGGACCTTCATGGTTCACCATGGCTCTCTCAGAAGCTGTTAAGAGCAAAGAGATTCAAGATGTATGGAGAGCCTTTTTGCTACCCAGACTAATCTCTTCAAGAATAACTCCTGCCAAGAATCAGATTTTCCTTTTCGCTTACCAGCCAAATTTTGTTTCGAGACAGTTTGGCTTATGCCAACTAATTCTTGAACCCTTATTTCAAACTGAGAGTGCCATTACCTCTGGGCGAACCTTCAAGGCACGGGAAGCCAAACTACAGCAAGAACAATACCAAGGCTTTGCCCAGTATGAGCTAATAACTTTCGAACCTACCCATCTTACAGCAAAGGGGTTTCTGGAATGGTAGACAAAGTTTTATCAGACTTATATGTTCGATACTCTTACAATTCAACAGAAACTAACTGATGCCTTCGATGTGCAGGTACCATCCAAGAAAGGTATGTTCACTCAAGCCAAAGAGATTAAAGCTTTTCAAAATTATTTCGAAACTACTTATGATCCCACACACTTGGAATCCACTGTGCATCAAGCGGCTGAGACCTTGAAGGAAAAATTCAAACAAAAAGTTTCTAAGTTAAAACTTCCTTCAGGGTTGTCACCTGAGGATAGGTATAGGTTGGCATTTGAAATGCATCCACCTAAATTTCCTAGATTACCTACCTCAGAACTGGCTCTGGCTGGGTTTCCTCCATACCCTTGGTGGTTCACTTGCAAAGAAATGTTCAAACATCTTCAAAAGAAACCAAAGCCATCTGAGACTGTGACATGGGCTCGACACTGGCTCCACGATTTCCCAGGACATCTTTGCTATGACCTTTCTGCCATGTCGATTAAATCTGATCAAGGCACAGGTGCGAATGCTTGGGAAAAATCCCAAATGTTTTTTATTTTCCATATCTTTAACTTTTGCCTTAATTGTTTCGATTTTCAGCCATCAGGATAAAGACATCCGCTTCAAAGTCGAAAGAAGGGAGCGCCTCTAAAGCCTCTATCGAAACCACTGACAATGTGACTCCATCCGAAACAACAACTATTGCTGCAACAACAACAACAACAACACCAACAATAACCAGTGTTCCAACTCCACAGGTAATCACTTAGCCTTGATGTTTCGAATTCACTAATGTTTCATGATTTGCATCTAACTCTTTGTTTAAATCTTTTCAGACCAACAAACTTCCGCCTACCACTCCAAAGAAGCGAAAATCAAACACCACTGGGGAAGACCCCAAGGCTGGAGGAAAATTACCAGCTGCTTCGAAGAAGAAGCAGAAGAAGGATATTTCAAAGAGCGTTGTACCAACTAGTGTCTCTGGACTCGATTCCAGGGATGCTGCTCCCTCACCCAAATCCAAAATTCCATCTTTGACCTCCAACGTAATGTTGGAACGCATAGCTAGCAACCTCTCTTCCGAGAGTCCACAGGTAAATTGAACTTTAAACTTTTTGGAAATAATTTCTCATTACCTTGGTGCATGCTTTTAATGTTCTTTCGCTCCTTGCAGAATATCTTAAATCCAGCTTCTACCACTTCGACCTCACCATCAAAAGCTGCTGCTCCGCTCAACTCCTCTCCTCAAAGAGACTCCAGCAACCTTGTACAGAACAAAGGTTCCTCCAATATGGCGGTTCTGGATGGGACTTCTGAGCAGCAGGATGATCAGAGTACTTCCCCTCCTCTAAAAGAGACAAATGAAACACCACTTCATGAATCTGCAGAGGCTTTGCAAAGAACTTCTCTTCAAAAATCCCCTCTTGAAACCCTTCAAGAGGACCCAAAGGATACTCATGCTGAAGGAGAGAAAGCTGATTCTGGTCAAAGAAACGAAGAATCTGCAGAAGAAGAGTCTGAGGAGGAGGATGCCAATGATGGTTTGACTGCTGGGACAGAGTCCAATGCAAATAGCAGCGAAAAAGAAGACATCGAAGTGGTGGACTTGGATGACGATGAAGAAGATAATGAGCACGAAACAAATGAAGGGGATGGTGACACAACCAACAAACCCATGGAAGTCGAATTGGACGTGACTCCCCTACATGTGGAACTCCCTCAATCGTCTTTGTCTCGAATGACTGACGAGGAGCTTGCACTCCTGAGACGAAATGACCCTATTGGGTACATGAAGGCGAAGCTGGCTCAAAGGGACATTCCACTTGCTAGGGCTGGCACAAGTTCGACTAGCTATCCTCTTCCCACAGATGAAAGAATTGTACTTCTTAACAAGATCAGGAAAACAATTCTTAATGTGGATATATTCGAAGTGCTCAAACAGGATAGCACTGCTTGCTACACTATGAAGGAGTTGCTTACAAAAGTCAACCTTGCTACGTGCTCCTTGACAGTTAGTACTATCTTGTTTGATCTTCAATCTTTGCTGGACAACGTAACTGGTTACCTTCTCCAAGATGAATCTGCTGCCAGAAAGGTTCAAGAAAAACGCACTGCAATGGATGCTGCTTATGAACAAGCTTCGAAACTCTCTCAAGAAGCTGAGGATCAAGCTATGCATCTAAAACAAGCAAAAACTGATTATGAGGCTCGAGCTGAGTCCATCCTTCTCTGGGAAAGGCAGATTCAGGAGCTTTAACAGAAGGTTAAAGAGGCTAAAGAACAACAAATAGCCTTCGAAACCAATATTGCTGGTAACCAATTCGAAGAGCTTCTCAACCAGGGGCTTGCAGAAATGGAAACTGCAGAACAACTCAAGGGAGAAGTGGAAACCTTGGAAGGAGCCAGGCGTTTTGCTCAACAGAGACTTGAATCTTTTCGAAGTACCTTCAACAGACTGAAGAATAATTCTTATTTCTAAATTTCAGTGTTCATTTGATTACAATTTGGTTTTTTATATGTAATATTCGAACAACGCCATTTTGGCATCTCATCTTGCCATTTTGGCATTTTTATAATCTTTTGGCTACGTTGTTACTATTCGAATCTCCTGCAGGCGTGGCTTATATTTCTTTAAATATTTCCCATTAACCTTTAGGATACGTTTATCATCCGTCAATTCTTCGATTTCATATGCATTGTTTGAGAATACCTTTAGTATTCGAAAAGGCCCTTCCCAATGAGGTGACCATTTTCCTAATGTTTTATTTTTCTTGTCCATGGGCAATATGACTTTCCAGACTAAGTCATTAATAATGAATGCTTTTCTTTTCACCCTTTTGTTGTATGTCCTGGCCACTCTTTCTTTTTGTCTTATCAATATTTCCAATGCATGTAATCTAACTTCGTCCAACTCAACTAATTCATTCATCATCATCTCCCAATATAATGCAACTGGGATTTCATTTTGTCTTTGAATTCGAACTGATTGTAGATGAATTTCTACTGGCAGCACTGCATCATGACCAAATGTGAGTTGGAAAGGCGTAGTGTTAGTAGCTTCCTTAGGAGATGTTCTACAGGCCCATAGTATTTGGTCCAAAGTTTTGTGCCAGTTCCTTGGCTTTTTACCAATATGTTTCTTGATTAACCCTATTATCACTTTATTGGCTGCTTCGACTTGACCATTTGCTTGAGCATAATATGGCATTGATGTTAGCAATCTAAACCCCATTTCTTGGGCAAATTCTTGCATCTTTCTACCAGTAAACACAGAGCCTTGGTCTGTGGTTATGCTCTCTGGCAATCCGAACCTATAGATAATGTGCTTCTGTATAAACTCAATAATAGCCTCTTGATCAGCAACTATTAATGGTATAGCTTCGATCCACTTGGTAAAATAATCTATTCCTACCAAGATATATTTTTGTCCTTTAGACGAAGCAGGATTTATTTCTCCTATCAAATCCAATGCCCATCCTCTAAATGGCCATGGTTTGATGATTGAATGCAATTCACTTGCAGGGGCATGTTGAATCCCTGCATGTTTCTGACATTCCTCACATCCTTTACCAAAGTCTATACAATCTTTGAGCATGCTAGGCCAATACATGCCATATCGAAATAATAGCCATTTCATTTTATGACCTGCTTGATGTGCCCCACATGCCCCATTGTGGACTTCTGACGATGCTAAGTATGCCTCACTTTCTCCTAGGCATTTCAATAATACGCCCTCTTGGATCTTTTTGAACAATTCGTTCCCCATGAGGAGATATGATAATGCTCTGTATTTTGTCTTTCTATCCACATTCAGAGTTGGGTTTGCTAAATAACTCACCAGTGGACTTCGCCAATCTGCATCTGATAAAGTGTTTATGGCTAATATTTCGAATCCTTGTTTCTCAGCATATCCCAATTTCATACTTTCTAGATCTGAAGGTGTGAATCTAGTAGCCATAAATCTACCCCTTAATTCAACTAAATCCTCAAAGTTCCTGACAGAAACTTTATAACCCGAAGCCAACTGTGCTAAGTCATTTGCTTCTTGGTTCTCTATTCTTGGTATGTGTTGAATATCCATGTATTCAAATTTCCTAAGTAGCCTGTTGACTATGACGAAGTATATCATCAAGTTTTCCTTTATGCATTTGTACTCCTTTGTTATTTGTTTGACCACTAATTCTGAGTCTCCTTTAATTTCGACTCTAGTTGCCCCCAATTCCAACAAAGCTTCAAGTCCAACAATGAGCGCTTCATACTCAGCTTCGTTGTTCGAACAATGAGGACCATCTAATTTATACTTGAATTTTGTTGGAATTCCTTCAGGAGAAATTAGAAGGACTCCAACACCACTTCCATTCCTATGGGTTGAACCATCAAAGTATAGTTTCCATGGTTGCATTTCGATGTAACTCATGACAGTCTTCTCAACCAATGAATGGTCCACAATAAAATCAGAAATCACTTGGCCTTTCACAGCTTTTAAAGGCATGAAAGTCAAAGAATATTCTATTAAGGCTAAAGCCCATTTACCAACTCTGCTATGCATTATTGGTTTTGAAAGCATGTGTTTAATGACATCGAAATGAGATGAAACATAAACATCAATAGGCTTTATATAATACTTGAGTTTCATACAAGAGAAATACAAACAGAGACATAGCTTTTCTAAATTGCTATATCTGGTCTCTGCATCATTTAGTACTCTACTTAAATAGTATATGGCTCTTTCGATACCATTGCTATCTTCTTGTGCTAACATACTACCTATACTAACTTCAGAGGCAGATATGTACAATCTCATGGGCTTCCCCCATGAAGGTGGAGACAAGATAGGAGGCTGAGAGAGGTATCTTTTTATCTTGTCGAATGCCTCCTGATGGGCTTCGTTCCATTCGAAGGCTTGGCCTTGCTTTAGACGAAGCAACTGAGAGAAAGCTTGGGTTCTCCCACTCAGATTCGAAATGAATCTTCTGAGGAAATTAATCTTCCCTAGCAGAGATTGCAACTCCTTTTTTGACGTAGGTGCTTTCGTCTCCATTATGGCTTTGGTTTTGTTCTGGTTGATCTCAATCCCTTTCTTGTGAACCACAAAACCAAGGAAATCTCCAGCCTGCACAAAAAATGCACATTTAAGGGGATTCATCTTTAAGCCATGTTTTCTCATTCGTTCGAATGATTGGCTCAAATGATGCAAATGTGTTTCTGCAGATATAGATTTGATGACTATATCATCAATATACACCTGCATAAAGGTTTCAATGAAATCATGAAAAATCGAATTCATTGCCCTTTGATAAGTTGCCCCAGCGTTCTTTAAACCAAAAGGCATCACCACCCATTTGTAGGTGCCTAAGGCTCCTGGGCAATGAAATGCTGTCTTGGCAACATCTTCTTCAGCAATGAAAATCTGATTATACCCAGAGTATCCATCTAACATACTCAAGTATTCGAACCCTGCAGCAGAGTCTACTAGCATTTCTGCCACAGGCATAGGCTACTCATCCTTAGGGGTTGCAGTGTTTAAATCCCTAAAATCTATGCAAATTCTTAAAGAACCATTTTTCTTAATAACAGGTACTATATTTGCTAACCATTCGACGTACCTTGTAGTTCTGATGAATTTGCAACGCAACAACCTTTCGATCTCACCTTTAATCTTTGTGACAACCGCTGGTGCGAATCTTCTGGGAGTCTGTTTAATGGGCTTCTTGCCATCTTTGATTGGCAGTCTGTGTTCGACCAACTCCCTCTTTAAACCAGGCATTTCGTCATAATCCCATGCGAAGCAATCTTTGTTTTTCTTGAGGACTTCGATTACTTCCTGCTTGAGGCCTGGGCTAAGTTTTGCACTTATGTAGGTTATTCTTTTCGTGTTTTCATCCCCTAAGTTGACTTCTTCGAGTGGATCCTGCACCAACATTTTGGCACCTGAGTCTATGGGGTCCCTTTCGAAGCCTAAGGGTTCTTTATCGTAGATGGCGTCCAACCTTTGATCCATCTCAAGTTCTTCAAAGGGCGAGCATTTCGAGCCATCCCCACTTATTTCTTTCATCTTTACAGCTAATTTATCTATTTCAGCCTCTAAGGTCGCCTTTGATTTGTTCTCAGCCATATAGGCCGAAGTCCTTTCAAAAAAGGTGGACTCAGTCATGGATAAGGTTGTCGAAGTCCCAGCCTGCTGGCCGTCTTTGTATAGTACTTTCGACTTCCTCGTCTTCACTGATTATTCTTCTATCCCAGTATAGGCCATCATGGCGAAGGGTCATGTAGTAGTAGGCGTTTCTGGTTTCGTTGATCTCATCATTTGGAACACACGGAGCAATCTTTGCCAGATGTTTGTCATAATCCTTCTTGTCAACTAAATTGACTGTTGACATGAAGTAACTCTGGTCTGCTTCGATGTTTTCCATGATCCCATCTTCTCTCCATAGAACTAATCGCTGATGCATTGACGAAGGAACTGCCCCTACGCCATGGATCCACTCCCTTCCCAGCAATAAGTTGTAGTTGGCCTTGGCTTCGATCACCATAAACATGGTGGGCCTACAGCTTGAGCCTATTGTCAAGTCCAACTGAACCACTCCCAGTGTTTTTCCCATTTTCCCTTCATAATTCGATAGAACCATATTGTGGGGCTTGATGTCTCCTTCGCGTATCTCTAATCTTTTCAGCATGAAGTGGGGTATCAAATTGACTGCAGCACCCCCATCCACTAGAACCTTATTCACGCCATGGGCACCAACTTTTGCCCGAATAAATAGTGGCTTAAGATGGTTCTGCATAGCTGGTTCTGGACGTTCGAAGAACGCATTTTTCTCCTCGACAGCCCCATTGTCCATCACATAGTAGCATACAGGCCTATGCTTCATCAAATCTATGGTATCTTCTTCCTCATATTCATCAATTTCAGTTTCCTGTCCAAATTCACAGGGAAGCACAGATACCATGTTGCAGTTTAGGTTGAACGAAGACTCCCCCTCTGACTCGAAGTTATCCGTTATCATATCTTCGTCTTCTTCTGGGCCTGGAGTGTATTCCTTTGGTTCGTCTAGTTGTACTTCAGAGAAAAGCCTCCTATTAACTGGGGGTTTGTCTTCAGTTTGATTTTTTGGTGTGGGTTTGTTGGTGCTAGATTCACCTTGGTTCTTTGTTGAAGTTACCCCTTTATTTGCCACAGCTTCTCTCTCAGCCTTTCGAATCCTATGCTGCCTTCGCCACTGGGATCTCGACATGGGGTTCCTCCTTTTGTAGTTCTCTAATCTTACCTCTTCCCTTTTTTCTATGTTGAATTGCCTCCTGTATGTCATAGCATGGCGTGCATTTCGTTCGGTGTTTCTCCATCTGTCTTTGCCTTTGTCATTTCTGACTTGCAGCCATCTATCGGTTGGCACTTCAGCAGGGAGTTTGAAAGTCACTCTTCGAGCAGCCTTGGGATGAGGACTATCAGGCCTTCGTTGTTTGTGTCTGCTATCGAAACGTGGCCCCATCTGAACATTTTCTTGATGGTTCCAGCAAGGGGCGAAGGGAATCGTTTCGAAGGCTCTGGCCATGCTTTGATCATACACAGCAGAACACCTTGGGCATATCAAGCACTTGGTTGCCCCTTTGTAGCAACGAAACACAAATTCCAGCAAACTTTCTCCAGCCTTAGGATAACACCTGAATAGCTGGTTATCCTGGCGCCAATTGTTGCCAGTTCGAGCCCTCTGTACCCTCTCGAAGTTCGCAGTGATTCTCTGATTGCAGAGGATGCTGCACCTAGGGCACAGTATCATGCATGTATCTCTCTTATGGCATGTCAAGAGGTAATCCTTGAGACTAGCATCTCCAGCATGATTATCCTCCATTTTATACTTCTCTTTTTCTAAGTATCTTTCTACCTCCTCCATCTCAGAGCGAGGCCTCTCCATATCCACCATGTTTACCTCAACATCTTCCCCTTCAGCTTCATCATCTCCCCATCCTGTGGGTTTTATATCTTCAATGTGGACTTTTGAACTCTCTGGGGTAGAATATTTGACCAAATAGTCAAATTTTCCACTGGGTTCCCCTAAAGTGTCCCATATTTCTTTCTGAGGGGAAGTTGGCTTCGTGATTTGGACTTTCTCCAATTCCAGCCTCAGGCCTTCAGTGACCTGTGTCAATTCTTGGTTTTGATTTTCCTGGCCTTCAGTAGCCTGGATTTCTTTTGCAACGGCTAAAGGTGTTGCTTCAATCGAAGTCTCTGGTATCTTCTGGACGTCTTCAATGACCTCCTTATCGACTTCGACTATCACCCAGCTTTCATTTTCGGTACCTTTCTCTCCTATTGGGGCATCACTTTGGTCAACTTCCACCATGTTAATCTCTCCAATGCATGCAGGCTCGGAGTAGTTGGTGTCTGCCACGTCCAAAGGATCTTCGTCCACTTCCATCTTTTCTTTATCAGCAAACTTCAGTCTGCCATCTTTGATTGCATTCTGAATTAGGTCCCTGAAAAGAAAACATTGTGAGGTTTTGTGGCCTAGGAAACTATGATATTTGCAAAATCCTCTCTTCTTTCTTTGATCTAAAGGAGGTATTTTGACATTTGATGGCACAATGAGTTGGCCATCTTTGACAAGTAAATCAAAAATCTCGTCACATTTAGTGACATCGAAGGTATAAACCTTCTTTGGGAATTTGTCACTTTTCTCATTTTCAACAATCTCTTTCCCTTTTGTGGGAACCAATAATTTGCAGGAGTAGGGTGGTGCCTGTTTTAATTCAGCGAGGTCGATTTCGACCTCTTCGAATTCGAATTCAGGATAATCTTCTGCTTCCTCAGTTCCAACATAGGAGATCCTTTCCTTCTTATTATTTTTAAAGACTCTGGCCTTTTCGGCCTTTAGCCTTTCGACCTGCCGAACCCTGTCGGCTAACTGAGCCATGTCCCTCAAATATTGAGTGTCTAGTTTCTTTCGAATAGAGTAATCCAAGCCACCAGCGGCCATTTCGGCTAACTCATGTTCAGGCACCACTGTGTAACATCTGGATTTCAAAAGCCTAAATCTATTCAGATAATCATCTATGGGTTCAGTGAACTTTCTCTTGACACTGGCTAATTCCTTCAAGCTTATTTTTTACTGTCCCATGTAAAATTGTTCATGGAATAATCTCTCCAAAAGAGCCCAAGTATCAATGAACCCAGGAGGCAAAGTGGTGAACCACGTGAAGGCGTTTTTAGTCAGGGAACTTGGGAAGTATTTGATCCTGAGGTCTTCATTATTGGCTATATCTCTAGCTTCGGTTAGATATCTGGCTATATGTTCGACTGTTGACTCATTGGTATCCCCAGCGAATTTTGTAAATTTAGGGACTTTATATCCCCGTGGTAAATCAGTATGCATTATGCAATCTAATATATGAGAAGCATAATTTGGCCTTCTAATTCCTGTGTTGAGGCCATTCTGGGCCATGACTCTCTCTATCATGGTGGTTAAATTGTTTTCTGCCAAGATGTTATCGTTTCGAATTCTATGAACGACAGTATCGGCATCTTGATTTCGACCCACCATGACAACCCCCCTAGGTTGTTCTTCTCGAAACTCTGGGACTTCCAGCCTTTCGACCCTTGCTCCTGGTTCCATAATTTCTCTTTGTGGGCCTGGGATCATTGGGGCTTCTAGCCTTTGTGCCCTTGCCCCCAAGTTAACTTCTTCTCTAGGTGGTCTATAAGTTGGGTCGTTAGCAATTTGTTCCATAACAGGCATGTTTGCTCGAACTCCCGCCTGATTCTGCCTACGCCTTTCTGGGGGAGCAAAGAAATCTTCTATTCGACTCATGTTATCTGCGTTTTCTCTGTTTGTCACAGTCACATTTTGTACTATTGGGGAAAATATTTCCTGCATAGTTTGTGCTAATACCCCTATCATATTATGGTTACTGTCATCCATCAATTGCCTAAAAGCCAACTGGTTTTCTGTGATTAAAATAGGCATTATGCTATAACCCATTGACCCTTGGTTATTTGTCATAAACTGATTCACTCCAGACCCAGACCCTAATTGGGGTGATGAATTCGATGTGGAATTATGTAAACCTGCCATAAAGGATGTTGGCATTCCATAAGAGGAATTTCTGGTTCTATTACCATCGAAACCGGGTGGTCTAGTTAGTGGAGTGGCCAAATGGGTTTGTGTCCCTGATGGTGGAACAAATCCCCCAGGATAACCAATGGTTCTAGTATTTCCTAAGATCGAACTATTATTTGATATGCCACTTACTCCATTAGTGGCTATATTACTGGTAGAAGATGCAACAGACTGTGCATTCGAAGGGATCACATTAGACGTTCCCATCGAAGCGGATACATTAGTGCCTGTTGTATGTGGGGCATTTTGTTCCCCTTGTTGATTGTCAGAATTAGACATCTTGTTCAAACGTTTTCTTCTGGATAAGGGTTGGTTGCTGTTGGTTATTTTACCACTTCTCAGGTTCATAAAACAGCAAACTTCTTAGGTTCCAACGTTTTTATAATGGTTATGTCTCAACAATCTTTATTTCTGTTCTAAATTCCGTAATGTCCAACGATCAGTCCCACCGGGTGTGCCAATTTGTTTACAGTGATTTCTGGTAAACAACCGCTAGTCCTCCAAACTATCGAATAAACTTACTGATTGTTATTCAATTTCTCTGGTAACTCGCAGGATCGACTAGATTGATCCTAGGACGTGTTGGTCATTAGGGTAACTCTCATGATCGAACAGGTATTCATGGTTGGTATTTAGAATGTTGTGTAGGTGTTTGACTTATTTCGATTTCTCTCTTAAAGATCTAAAGGTGTAATCAAAATATATGTGCGCGAAACTAAATTGCATGAATAAAGGTTAATTGTAAAGACATGTAAAAACTGTATAAAAGACAAGTAAATGGCTTCGAATCGTAAAGAAAACAGTTAATGTAAAAGATTCGAAATGTGAAGAAAGCGTTTAATGCAAGAAAACTGTAAAATTGCTTTAAGTAAAAAGGTGTTCGAAGGATACAAACTTGAAGATAAAGGCATGAAATGTATAACAGTTTCTGAAATGTAAAGTATTTGAAATGGAAGGAAAGCATTTAAATGTAAGGCATCAGTGAAAAGATTTCAAATAAAAAGACTTTAGATGCAAAAACTTGTAAACGGTATTGACATAAAGATAAGGAAAGTACTGGAAATGATAAATGGTTTTCATTAAATCATAAACATGTGGTTCTATCATACGTACATTGCTCTTGCATTCGTTTCCCTAGCCATGTGGTAATTTGAATGTTTACTGAGTTTTCTTGTACAATAGATATGACACACGAAATCTTAATACTAAGACTTCTATTTATACTATTTCGACCATAACGGTCTTGCTATAAGATTCTGCCACGTTCAGAACATGCAGAGCAATGCCTCTCTCTTGCTTCCACGCGTCTTCGAATGCTCCAGCGCATATATTTCAAATTTCGAACATCCCGCTTGCATTTGAATTTCAAATGTTTTGGTACTTCTTCGCTTCGAACGCACTTCTTAGACACAGCCTTGTTGTCATTTCGAGACTTCTTTGGATATATTCTCATAATTGTCACTCGAAGCTCCAAGCTTTGATATGCCCATTCGAAGCACTGCTTCTATCATTTCGAAACATGACGTTTTGTTTCATTACAATCGAAACGTTCCATTTACTTTGCTTATAATAATACTATCAAAATCTTCAGCCAACATCTGGCTAGGCGCGAAGTTAAAGATGAAGTTGTCTTCAGGAAGCAGTTTCTAATATATATTTATGGTTTGATATAAGTAAACGGATGTATAGCCACCCCAGTGGTAGAAGCGCGCTCCTTTCACCTCTAGGACCTGGGTTCGAGCCCTAGCCTCCGTTTTGTCATTTTTCCTTTCATTTTTTGTTTCTTTTTGTTTTGCAGCCAGCGCGTTTGGGCCCTCATCCTTGGGATTTGACATTTTTTGCTGCCTTTAACCCCCTTTTCACTTATAACACATAGGCCATCTCTAATTTTTATTTTTTATTTTTATTTTTTTTCTGTTTATAAAAACAATAATGGGCCAACTTCAAAACTGTTTTTTCTAACAAACCTCCCAAATTCAACTTTAACCCCCCTGACTTTATTTTTTATTTTATTTTTTATTTTATTTTTCATTTTATATTTTATTATTATTATTATTAATATTATTATTATTATTATTATCATCAATAAAAATCCAAAAAATATTTTATTCATTTACATCCAATATTACTTACGTTTTATTTTAAAACCAAAAACACAAAAACATTTTTCTTAATAAACTTAATCCATTGTTAAATACATTAGTAAGTATGCTTAGGTTAATTTATATTCCTTTAATTTAAAATTAATTTAGAACTTAGATTTTCTTTTAATTAATTAATTTTTATACAAGTATTAACTTAGTTTAAAACCTTTTTTTACAAAAACTCTAAAAAACTTGCTTGTTTAATTAAATTTATTCCCTTTTTTTAATTAATTTAAGTTAAATTCTTCTTAGTTTAATTAAACTATTTTCCTTAATTATTTAGATCAAAAAACCTTTCTTAACAAAAATCCTAACAAAAATCATTTCTTTTTCCATTTTGCTTTCATGCATTTTATTTTCAATTTTGTACAATATTCAATATGGTTGTAATAGTTAATTAGATTTAATTTTTCTTGCAAAATCCTCATTTGTAAATTTGTATACCCTCTCCCCTAATGATGTAATAGCTTAGTATTTTTATTTTTTGCAATTTAATGCTTTATATATAAATGCTAATAAATTCGGGTTTGTATGGAAAGATAAAATCAACAAGTTAGCAAATCCTAATTCAAGACAAAATAATGCATGTAAATCAACACACTTGCATACTTACACCCTTAGGGTAAATCCACTTTGTTGCCTTATAAAAATGGCCATGTTATGTATGTGGAATATCTTAGCAAAAAGCAATAAAAATACAAGATCATAGTCCCTCGATGACGCTATCAAGTTGCCTTTCAAAATGATCTTAGTCCCTCAAAAAGAATTGCTAAGATATTCCACAATATTGATATCATGTCTATACGATGACCCACGCCCGTCCCTTTACATCCAAAGATATGGTTTCTTACCAAATCAATGGTAAGATAACAATATCAAAGGAAAGGAAGAAATGAACTAAGACTTTTGAGTAGGTAGATTGTTCCTAGTTGATTGCTCAATTCCAAATCAAACACTAATTGCTTATTTTCAAAACAAACACCAACACTTTCTAAAACACTTTCAAAACATTTTCCAAACTTGAAACATTTTCAAAAGCTCAACACTTTGTATACGTTCTTAAGAACGAGAACTATTACAAAGTTTGCCTAAACGGTGGTGCCTTTTCAAAATAATTTCAAAAACCACACAAAGCATATTTTCAAACAAAAGCAAGTGATCTAGCAAGCAACTAAGAGACCATAGATAACTAGGGATGAAAAGGGTGTTAATATCTTCCCTTTTCATAATCTACCCCCGAACTCAAGAAACAATCTTAAAGGTCTTTCTTGTTCTTTTCATTCTTTCTTTTTGGATAAAAGAAAAGTCGATGGCGACTCTTGCTAACCGCAATATTTGCGATAAAACACAAAACAACCAAGTCAGTTCTTCCACCGTATCACACTTGCGGAGTGAAATTAACTACCTTTGATTCTGAAAACCAGGCGGGTGTCGAAAAATGCTTGCCTTTGATTAGCAGATTTCTTCTTACAAAACCCAAATATCTGATCTCTAGAATAAAATAGCCGATGTCGAATGCAAAAAGGTCGTGTTAGATTTAGTTGAAGCGTTGCGCAGCCAAAGAGAGATTGATGAATATATTCATAAAGGCATTACTCATGGCGAAAAAACTCTAAAGATTAAAGGCACGATTAGTAAGCTGATGACGGAGAAAACATGTCTCGACAATAAGTTCGTCTTCGGAAAATATCTCTTTAAAGATTTTAAGTCTCGATTTCCTGCTTAAAATATTTATTGTTGCCATTTATATTTACTTTGTTGAGATTAACTCTCCCTTTTTGGATCTGTACCCCCTTTGGAAAACTTAATGGTTACCATTTTGGTGCTCTCCATTTTGGCTACCACTACTTTAGGGTTGCACTTATGACTATTCCTCGTATGTATGATTGACTGGAATTTTTACGATTATCTTTCGCCAATCTTCGTTTAATAAAATAATCAATGGCCAAAACTTTTCAAAAGTTTTCAAAAAATTTAAATTAGTTCAAATTTCTGCCATCTTATTAGAAAACTAAAAAAAATTTAAAATTTAAAATTTTGTTTGCTGCAAAATTTTCACTTTTTTTGTTTGCTTCCTTTGCATGTATTCACTTTTTTGTTTACTGCCTTTGCATGTATCCCCCCCCCCCCCCCCCTCCCAGTTTTGGGATTGACCATTTTGGCGAAACCATAAACATTAATATAAACCATAACCATTAACTGGTTTACAATACAAATCTTTTATGCTTAATATAATGATACATACAAATCTAGGCATACTATGTCATGCTACACCTAGTTCATGCACTTATTAGCACATGGCTTTTAAGCCCTAAAGGCTTGTATCTTGCCTCTGATTTTCTGAAGTTGTTGTTTTAGGCCATGTTGTCCTCTTTGTTGATTTGGCTTCGACTGCTTATCTTTCAGCTCCCAAAGACGAATATTTACGATATGTTCAGCCATAAACTGAATTTCAAGATAAACTTCTCATTCAATGGTCATCTTTGTCTACCACATGCCACCCAGTAGGTGGGATCGACTCCCTAGGAACTACTGCCTTTTCAGAATCCCACATAAAACCATGATCAGGATCCAAGCTCAGAAAACTATTGGAGTTTTCATTAGGAGTGTAATTTTCATCATCATAAGGTGCCAAATTCGCCAAGTGCTGGTTGAAAGATTTCTTTCCACCTTTAACCTCATCAACCCAATAGTAGCTCTGATCAACTTCTATATTCTCCACTACACCATCTTTCTTCCAAATGGAAATCCTCTGATGTAAAGTCGACGGGATTGCACCTATTCCATGGATCAATTATCGTCTAAGTAATAAATTGAAGTTGGCTTTGGAATTTATGACCATGAACAAAGTTAACCTGATTGTTGTTCTGACAACTAATTTTATCTGAATGACCCCAATATACTACTGGTTTTTCCTTCATAGTTTGATAAAACCATGTTATAAGGTCGAAGATCTGACCTACACTTCCACATTTTCTTAAACAGAGCATGTGGCATTAAGTTTATAGCTGCCCCAAGTTGTACCCCAAATTTGCCCTACCTTTTACTTTCGTCTGGCTTAGACTTTACATCCCATTTGCATCATTTTCACTAAGTCGTTTGCATATCATGCATCTCACGGAATCAATCACTTTGGTTTAAAGCATTAGGGTTGAGCCATCCTTATGTTTAAATTTGGTTTGAAGTTTCTTTATCAGGTAAAAACAAGTTCATTTGGGTCTTGAGCAGTGGATTATGGAATGAAGTTCTGAGGTATCATGGTTTCCTTCTTTGTCAAGTCATAGGGATATTCTTCAAAGTCCTGGATTAGGGTTTTGATTATCTTCAACACTCTAAGATCTTTCTTCTTCAACGTGCATCATCATGTTTGAGCCTGTTACATAATTCAAATTATGGTCAAGGGTTTGTGACTAATATTGCAAGTGTTTGAGCCATGAAACAAGAGATGATGTTGCGAACTCGTATGATAATCAAGGCCTATTTTTGTTACTTCAGTTACAAGTCACTTGTAGTTTGGACATCAAGGTTAAGGTTCTTATTGAGAATGCAAGTTTGATTTGGACACGATATGAAGATTGAGGATTGGAAGACAAGGCATATGGTTTACTTGAAATACAAGTTACAAAGGTCATATGTGATTTCTTGAAGTTCAAGTTACAAAAGCGAGGTGTATCATTCAAATCATTCAAGTAGGAAATTTCCAATTTCAAACAAGATTCAAGAGTTGTCTAACTTACATAAAACAAGTTCATCATTCATGAGTTAAAAGAAATATCATTCAAGTTTCCTATTTCATTACATTTTTATGGGAAATTTACAAAGCCAGTTACCAAACTTGAAATACAAGTTACAAATGTTTGTTTACAAAAAAAAAATATTGGTTCTTCAAGTTTCTTTGCTTCATCTTCAAGCAACTCGTCCTTATTCCTTGCCATGACTTTTTATTCACCTTTCAACCATGCTTTTTCCATCCAATCCTCATGCTCATCAATATGTGAATAGAATTCCAAACAAGAACTAATGGTTAAAATGGAATTTTCACTTCATCATTAGGGTTTGTATTTGGAACCAAAAATTAAAAGGGTTTGTTTTCAATCATGTGCTATCTTCTCCTATTTTGAAAATAACAAAAAGTTTGGGGTTTTTTGGTTCACAAAAGCAAAAAAAATTGCAAACATTTTTTTACTGCAAAAGCAAAGCACAAAACTGCCAAAAACAAAGTCAAAAACTGCCAAATAGGCAAATGGCTTCTGCAAGCAAGGCAGCAAATATAAAATTGTCAAAGCTGCCAAACAAAGCAGCATATGTAAAATAGTAGCAACTAACAACAACAATTCAGCAAGCCAAAAGAAGCTAATAGCAGAGCAGCAGCTAACAATAGCAGTTGCAAGCAAAACAAGCACAACAAGCCCAAAGTAGCTAACCACAGTTGCTGCAAACAAAAACAGAAAACAGAAGGCAGCCTGAAATCAAACAATAAGACAGCAGCCCAAAGCGGAAAAACTGCAGCACAAAATCCATAAACAACAGCAAATATAAGATAGCAGCAATTCACAAAACAATGCAAGTTATCAAGTAGCTGGAACCCTAACTGCATCGTCATTTTCCTAAAGTACAAACCCTTCAGATATTGTGTAAAAAGCAGAATAGCTTTACATCACAGATAGAGGAAGAGGAAAATAATAGGGTTTAGAAAGATGTCACCTAACCAGAATAGTCCAAAATAGCCAGCATATCAATCCATGTTTTGCACCGAAAAAATAAATAAAACTGAATCAGAAAAGCAAAAGTTAGTATATCAAATGTGTTCCAATTCATCCCATCTCCCCCCAATTTGCACCCTTTTCTCATTTACATAAAAAGCTTCAGAAGCAAAGAATTAGGAAACCTTCCAACTTAGGCAGCTTAACCCTGTCTTCATTTTATTCAAACCTACACCTTAAACCTCTCAACCATAGCTATTACAATACCCTGCTTCACACAACAGCCCAACCTTACTGCACCCGGAAATCTCTCAACTTTCCATCTTCATACAACCTTCAACTCACCAGCGATTTACTCAATTGCAATACATAAAGTCTACAACAAACACACACACACACACAGAGGATACTACTAGCAGCGACATCAACACCACACCCATTCCCAAGCCACAACAACTTTCAAGGAAACGCTCCTTTGTAAGTCAAAACTCCATCACTCAACCTGCAAGCAATCTAGACCTGCACCAATACCATTGGCGCAAAAACAGAAGCATTGGATTTCATTATACTCACCTCTTTCGAAGCTCCATCAGAGAGGCTCCGATAAGTAAGTTTTGCTTTCTCCTCGTATTATTCTTCACAAAAATTTCCTTATTACTGGATAACTCAGAATTGCTTATTCAGTCGAATCTTACTATTTTCTCCCAAAAACATACTTCTTCTTTCTCAACCCCGATCCAAATTTATACCACTGTCGGCATGCCCTACACCGGAGGTCGCGGTGGCCTCACGTCTAGAACAACAAAATCATCACCTCGCCTTATTCAATTTTTTTCTTCTGATTCCAAATCCAAGCTCGTTTTCTCCTAATTCATCCTCATTCTCTTTGAACACATCAAATCAGTAGAAACCCTAGGATTTCAACTTTCATTTAAATCATGCACAAGCATAATCGATGCCTGATTCCCTAGGGCTTTATTCCCACGCGTGTCAAGCTTCATTTAGGTATGAAGAAAAGCGCAAAAATATGCAAGAACGAAAGAGTTCGAGTGTACACTAGCCTACAAATTGGAGAGGTGTTCTGGTATATGTTGAAACGTCTGAAGATGATAAAGATGATAAATCCAGGGAAAACTCTCAGTTGGTTGTTAAAGGTGCAGCTTGCAACGCGGTTGCAGAATGAAGCGGGAAGTATGGTTATATTGATGAAGGAGATTGAAGATTGGTCGATTTTGTTGAGGCGATTGTTGTGACGTGAATGAGATCGAAGGCGAAAGCAGAGAAGAGGGTCATAAACAGAAGATAGGAAGATAATGAGAAAATCATGATTAGAATAGAGGAAGTAGAAGGGAGGAACATGGAGATAGGATCGGTCGATGGGAATTTTGGAACAGGGGAAGTGTTAGAAAGAAGCATTGGTTGATACGTTTAGGGTTTCCAACCCGTGTGTTTCTCAAGAGGCCGCTAGGTCCAGACCTCCCTGGCCCGGTCTGGCCCAACACGTTTTTTTATATATATTTGTTTTTTTGTTTTTTTTGTAGTTTTATTTTATAATCTTTATATATATATATAAAATTTCTGGACCTTACAAAAATTGTTTTATCCTTCAGCCCATTCTGAAAATGTTGGTTATACCACCCTTTTGCTAGCATCACCCCTAAGCTCAATTTTCGTATTTTATTTCCTTTTTACTTCTTAAATTCATCTTTTATTTATTTTGATACAAAAACAAAAATGATCATTATTTTCTTAATTAAGTTATAACATAAAACCACAAAAAATATATACTTTTAGAATTAGTTTTTAATTTTCTTTCGATGTTTTATTTACCTAAATAATCACAAAAAAAATAATATTAGAATATTTTAAATTAGGTTCTAATTTACTTTTAAATTCATTATTTATTTAACTTGATAAAAATCATAAAAATGTTTAGAATTTAAGTTTCTTTTTGCTCGTTCAAACCTTGATACCATATTCCCTTAGGTAGCTCCATGAGGCGATTAAGTCCCGTTCCGATCGTTTTTGTGTCGAGGTAGACTTTTAGCTCACCATTGTACATGACAACATTAGGGTTTTTCTAGTCTCCCTCTTAAAACTTTTTCTCCTTTTGTAATTAAAACTTACCATTCACAAATCCAAAATCCAAAAACATTTAATTATTACTTGAATTCATTTTAAAACTCGCAAAACACTCAACCAATCAAAACTTCCCCCAAAGGGCATGTTATCTTCGTTCTAACGCAATACAGACCATTCCTATTGCTAGAATGTGTGTGTTAACATCACCCACTAAAAAACACCAACAAACTAACATTTTCGAGAGGAACTACGGTGTTATGATTCCTTCACTAGATATGTAGGAAAAGGGTTGCAAGACCCTCACGAACGCACTAATAAACAACCATTTATTTCCCCATAGCAAGTATAGTTACAGATAAACACACCCTTAGAAGAAAACAAACAAAATGGATCCCGTTGAGTACAATGGATGTGAGGGGGTGCTAATACCTTCTCCTCATATAACCGACTCCCTTACCCTTTATCTTGGTTGCAAGACCATCTTATCCATCCTCTTATGGTTTTCTAGATATTTCCCCTTCCTTCGGGATAAATAAAGTTCGGTGGCGGCTCTGTTTTCTGCCGATAGCTTCACCCCACCATCGATAAACACTTTGCTCACTGAAATGCCATCTACCTTTGCCCTTATAAATAAAGGCTTAAGATGATACAACATCCCTGGGCTTGGTTTCTCAAACACAACCTTCTATTCTTTGACCACGCCATTATTCATCACATAGTAGCATAAAGGCTTTCCATCAGCCCACTCGTCGGAGGTGAAGTCTTCCTCATTTTCTGATACCTCCGACACCCTGTCATATTCTTCAGACAGAATCGACATAATTCCATAATTAATGATGAAGTCTTCACCATAATCATCATCCACTATATCGTCTTCTAGAGAAGGTTCATAATCAGGCTCTTTATCTTCTTCGCCTTCAGATGTAGGAGTATACTCAAGTGTTGGAGTATATCCAATGCTTTGTGTTGCTACAAGATCTTTGTTACCTAAAGAAGCTACCCTCATAGCCAACCTTTAATTAGCGGTAATCTTTTCCTTTTCGGTCAATATTGACCTTGGATATGGTCCTTTCTGAATTGGAGCTTCACCATGTTTTGCAACTTCCTCTGGTTGCATGCTTTTGACATGCCTAATATTTTCAGCAGGTTTCGACTAGGAAGTCGAGGCCTCCTTTGTAGCTTTTTTGTTCCTCTGATAACGCCTCCAGTGCATCCTTGTCATTGGATTCTTTCCCTTATAATTAGGAGAAACTTGATAACCCTTCGGCTGAGCCTTCTTTTCTTGGGCCTCAGCTTCACGTACAATCACTTTTCCACTTTGGCCTTTTGCCCCCCTTTTGGCTTACTGGTTCCACCCATTTTTCTCGTGGGGTGTCCGACAGAGGGCGAAAGGTTTTTAGACGAGGTTGCTGGAATAATATTCTATACTCTTTATTACATCGAGGAATTCCTTCTTTGTCGAACACAAACCTTGGAACTAGAGGCTTCTCTTTCTTAAGAGCCTCTTTTTTTACAGCTTCATATTTCTCAGTTGCTTCTTCATCATACACAGCGTTGCATCTTGGGCATAATTTTTCCTTCGACCCTTTCACTTTGCATTTTTCTTGAAAGTCAGCCAAACTCTCTTCAGGTTGAGGATACACTTCCTACAATCCGTCTTCCATCTTTATGTCGAAACCATCATCAGTTCCAACCATCATAACTTTTATGTCACCAATCATTATGACTTCTCTGTCGAGGCCCTCAGTAGCTTTGACCATCATGTAATCTAGAGGCTCTGAGTTTAAAGCCTCATCCACCTTCAAAGGATCAGTGTCAACTTGCATCTTTAGCTTTTCTTCAAATTGAAGCATGCCTTCTTTCAAATCTTTCTGCACCAAATCCCTGAAAAGAATACATTGAGAAGTTTTATAACCAAGAAAATTATGAAATTTGCAGAATCCCCTTTTCTTCTTTTGTTCAAGTGGGGGATTCTTCAGGCCCTGAGAGACTACAATTTGACCATCAGCTACTACCAAATCAAATATTTCATCACATTTGGTTATGTCAAAAGTATAGGTCTTGGTGATGGCTTTGCCATTCTTTTCAGTTTGGTTTTTCCCATTCGACGGTTTCAAAAGTTTACATGCATAAAGATGTTCATGCTGGAGTTCAGCCACATTAAGCTCTATTTCTTCCCCTAACTTGTCTTCATCAGACGAACACTCATCAGTTGCTACGTAAGAAATCTTTCCTTTTTTGTGGTACTTATTTGGCTTGGTTTTTTCAACTTTCAAATGTTCGATCAGTCGAACTTTGATAGCTAACTGAGCCATATCTTTCAAAGACTGAGTATCTAGAAATTTCTTCCTAATATAATACTCTGAACCATTTGCATCCATTTCAACCAACTCGTGTTCAGAGACTTGTGTAAAGCACCACACTTTCAGAAGTCTAAACCTGTTAAGGTATTGGTTTATTGACTCAGTTATCTTTCATTTGACACTGTAAGGGAATTAGGAAAATACTTCATCCTCAAATCATCAGTCACTACTAAATCGCCAAGCTCTGTTTGGTATCTAGCGACGTGTTCGATAGTGGATTCTTCGACATCCCTTACAAACTTAGTGAATTTTGGGATTTCCAACCTCTTGGTAACTACGTTTGTAACATAAAATCTGGAAATGGAGAGACATACATAGTCCTCTGACAGCCAACATTCATTATATTCCTAACCATTTTTCGTTCGACAATGGCTTCTAGGTTTTATTCCCCAGCCACTGTTTCTCGTCGAACCTGCCTAACCATTTGCTCGGCATTCTGGTTTTAGTTTGCTATTGCTATTGGGGGTTGTTGTATTACCCTAAGTATAGGATTTATACGCTTGGGAGCCGGTGGTTCTTGTTCGACTTCTTCAACGACCAAATCCTTGCATGGCACTGATTCCTCATGTAAGGGGCGCAAATTGTCAAACTGGCACTCCTGGGGCACCAAGGAAATCCCCTATGTGAGTTATTTAAGTTGCTAAAGTCTGACAACTCCGCACGGAATTCTCAATCAAAGGTCTTAATATGATACTCATCTATTGAGTAAGCATATTGACCATTCCATGGTTACTTTCATCCATTTGTTGCCTTATGATAGCAACAGTACTTGGGGTGAAAGTTACCATGATTTGGTTCAAAATACCAATCCAGTCGTATGACTAAATTGACTTCCCAATGGCCCTGAAGCGTGATATGGGGAAAACACTGACGCAGAATTTTCACCAAATGTCGGACTACTATTATATAGTTCGACCATCATAACTATTCGCATTTTGTATTCATGAGTATTCCTTGCAAAACTAGGCACATATTTCCCAGTAGTTGGGATCATGTAACACCCCAAATCTACCCCACAGTTATATTAAAATCAGAGTGCCAAAATGAGGCATTACATTCTCATTCCAAAAGCCAACAACATAAAAACCTATCATAATAGATACATAGCACATATTGATCCAAAGAACTTATAACAATTAATTAGACTTCCAAAATATTTCAACTTGATTCCATAAATACGCAGCGGATTCACAACTTTAAAACTTCAAAAGAAATATAGCATCTTTTAATCAACTTAATTCAAAGAAAACAACTTTTTAAAATAACAACTTGGATTAAACTGAAAACATCATAAAATCAAATAAGCGTTCATCCCCCCCGAGTGCTACGTATCAGAGCAACGACACCAACAAGCTATTAAGTCTCTACTCCTCGTTACCTGCACGTTACCAGTATAAAGGAAACGGCGAAACAAATAAATGGGTGAGATATCAAACTATATAATTAGTCATATGATAAATAATATATTAAATCAGGTCATATAAAATCACCACTTCACAACTTACAAACAACTTTAATCACAATAAAACACTCACAACTATCATTAGCGATTCAAAATGCAATTCGAATGTGACACAACTGTGCATATGCATGTGGTACCAATAGGGCTTCAGCCCTCTTCACTAATTGCCAATTAATAGAGGCACAAGGCATAAGCCTACTTCACAAATCCGTCAATACAGGCCTTCACAAATGCAAATGTATGAGACTCATGTAACATACAACATCACATACATATCATTCACCACAAACTTCATTACAAGGCATTCGCCTATATCTCTGCATCACTAGAAATAAGCCTAACACTTCACATATTCAATCACATAATCACTTTACCAATAAGAAAACACTGAATAACCAATTTTGTACTTTAATCATATAGCACACATGTTTATTATAATTCCATAAACCGGGCGAATCGACTTAATTCATTTCTACCCGCAAAACAACATTTTTCAATAAAATAACTCAATTATAATTATCTACTATTTTATATAGTTACCTTGTAAAATTCTACTTAATTCCGAACAACTAATTATACTGCTTAATTCGGCTAATTCGCAAAAATACATCAACATACCAACATACTGAATTAATCGACTCGTGTCCAATTATTTTCTAACTTAATTAAATTAATCCCACTGCTAAATTATTCCACCATCATGTAATATTAATTAAGTAACATCATGTAATATTAATTTAAGTAACATCAGGTACTGCACCCTTCACTCTGCCTATCATCACAACCACAAACAATTATATATATATATATAGGTGGTGTCGATCGGCACCCACCTTCTCCTCATCATCCTTGCCGGTCGGCAGGGTCCTTCTCCCAGCATGTGTCGTTCGGCACAATGCCCATGCCTGCCGGTCATTACGTTTTCCTTGGTTTTGTTTTTCTTCTGTCTGCTACGAAACCAATACGGATTCAAATCCAACAATGCAACACAGTATGCCAGCAACATAAAATTATACCCAGTCAGCACAGAGAAATTTTCCCCAACCAATTCATTGCCAGCAACCACATCTTCGTATCAATTACAACAATTAAACATAAACAGTAGCAATAAAACAAAAACCTTTTACACAAAATCACACACGATAATTTTCACATAACCAACCCCACATATCATTTATCATATACCCGGTTATAAATCAAGAATCCCACCCTTACCTCGGATTGGAGATCGCTCTATAATTTCCGATTACACCTCGCTGCTGCCATAGCTCCAAACCTTTCTTCTTCTTCTTCTTTTCTCTAAAACCCTTATTTTCTTTACAACCACTTCTTATTCTCTCTTCTACTTTACAAAAAACTAAGTCCTTCTTATTCAACTTTAACATATAATTTCTATTACTAATTCTATTGGGCCTAATATTCACACCCCGCCTTTTACTACCAACAACACTTTAAATTAAGCCCATAAGAAATAATAATAGCATTATTATGATACTATCTTCCACCACTTAATCAACTCAATAATAATCCAACATAATAATATAATTTCTAATATTATTTCTCCGATTAAACTGACTAATTTATCCAACTATCAACTTACTGCTCAACTCAACATAATTATCCAATTATGCTTCTTAGAATAATACTGATAATTCTCAACTTCGACGATTTCCAATAATCAAATCCTTAATTAATTTAATTAATTAATTAATTAAATTCGGGGCATCACAACTCTCCCCCACTTAGGATATTTTTATTCTCGAAAATCTATCTGACATAACCATCCTCAACTTCGTTTCCAACCTCTCTGATTCTCAATTGCGCTTGGCAACACTTCGACTACTACCTTTCCGATATAACAACAACTCAACATGGTTAAATCCAATACGCATACGTTAATCTTCCAATACTCTTGCAACATAATCATCTTATCTAAAAACATTTCATATATATCTACACCTCCAACAACTATGATAGAAATCATCTAAGCTCAACAAGCTACTAACCTCTATCACAGACTTTGTCGTTCTCCAACTTAGAACTGCATCCACCTTGAACGGATCTACATACACTTTCACTTGGAAATAAAATTACTCAAGAGAACTCTTCTCCCAAAACTATAACATACATCCTGACAACTCAGCATAAATCCTCCTCCTTTTTGACACCGTAAATTCCACAGAACTTCGCACTATCGTCTTTCGTTCTAATTAATAAAACCAAAGCTTTTGAAATGATACCTTCTATTTCATAAATTACTTTAAATAAGTATTCCAATTTCTCCTTTAATTCACCCAACTTGGACGCTGATGTCTCGTACAACACTGAAGAACAAGCCTAGTCCCAAAGACAAGCTTAACAACAAACTGCACTTATTTCCAATATCATCAAGTGATAAATGAATCTATTACAGCTACTAGAACCATTTTTAAAATGAAGCTTATTTCGTTAGCTTTCCAACGCTTCAAACGTAACTCAAATCAGATGCCCGGAACTCTAGTTATGAATTTTTGAAGTCCCACAACAATTCTGCAGTTTCCTGCAATTCGCTTACAGAAATTCCACTCCGAAACTCATTTGTCTTCAACTTAGACATATTCTAAACAACTCTTAACATATCTCGTGCTCCCAAACTTCTTACAACTCGAGAGATGCATTCCTTTGCCAAAGTTCAGGTTCCAAAACAGTAGGGCAACAATTCTTTTTGCAACGCTACTCACTTCTTCAAGTTTCGACTCAGACTCGCGATTCACAACTACTTATCAACGTCAACTACTTCCGGAAATCACTTATGTGATCCCAACACAAAAGTTACAGCAACTTTATTACTCCATCATTGTTTGAACATCGACATCTTACACTTGCTTCGTAAATCAACAAATATTACATCGCTCTTCATTCTTCGAGAAGTAAGCACCAACAATGTCTGACCAATTTCTCTCAAGGCACTCTAACTCGACTAACAACAAGACCTTGAATTCAAGTCACCTTCAAATTCGGGAACAACAAGACTCCAATGATTCTTGCATTGTCGTCGTCGACAGCACACCAAACCAACACCTTTCAATTGAACATATCCGAGAAGCAAAGCTTCTACCCCACTTATCTTCAACCAACTTCCTGCAATTAAGGCAAACAAGTACCAGTGTTTCACACACTTGTCGCGCACTAAGGAACAAACATTAGACAACTTGGTCGGACAGACCGACCTGCTCTGATATCACAAATGTAACACTCCAAATCTACCCCACAGTTATATTAAAATCAGAGTGCCAAAATTTCCACAAACATGAGGCATTACATTCTCATTCCAAAAACCAACAACATAAAAACCTATCATAATAGATACATAGCACATATTAACCCAAAGAACTTATAACAATTAATTAGTCTTCCAAAATATTTCAACTTGATTCCATAAATACGTAGTGGATTCACAACTTTAAAACTTCAAAAGAAATATAGCATCTTTTAAACAACTTAATTCAAAGAAAACAACTTCTTCAAATAACAACTTGGATTAAACTGAAAACATTATAAAATCAAATAAGCGTTCATCCCCCCCGAGTGCTACGTATCAGAGCGACGACACCAACAAGCTACTAAGTCTCTACTCCTCGTTATCTGCATGTTACTATTATAAAGGCAACGGCGAAACAAATAAAAGGGTGAGATATCAAACTATATAATTAGTCATATGATAAATAATATATTAAATCAGGTCATATAAAATCACCACTTCACAACTTACAAACAACTTTAATCACAATAAAACATTCACAACTATCATTAGCGATTCAAAAGGCAATTCGAATGCGACATAATTGTGCATATGCATGTGGTACCAACAGGGCTTCAGCCCTCTTCACTAATTGCCAATTAATAGAGGTACAAGGCATAAGCCTACTTCACAAATCCGCCAATACATGCCTTCACAAATGCAAATGTATGAGACTCATGTAACATACAACATCACATACATATCATTCACCACAAACTTCATTACGAGGCATTCGCCTATATCCCTGCATCACTGGCAATAAGCCTAACACTTCACATATTCAATCACATAATCACTTTACCAATAAGAAAACATCGAACAACCAATTTTGTACTTTAATCATATAGCACACACGTTTATTATAATTCCATAAACCAGGCGAATCGGCTTGATTCATTTCTACCCGCAAAACAATGTTTTTCAATAAAATAACTCAATTATAATTATCTATTATTTTATATAGTTACCTTGTAAAATTCTACTTAATTCCGGACAACTAATTATACCGCTTAATTCGGCTAATTCACAAAAATACATCAACATGCTGAATTAATCGACTCGCGTCCAATTATTTGCTAACTTAATTAAATTAATCCTAATGATAAATTATTCCACCATCATGTAATATTAATTAAGTAACATCATGTAATATTAATTTAAGTAACATCAGGTACTGCACCCTTCACTCTGCCTATCATCACAACCACAAACAATTATATATATAGGTGGTGCCGATCGGTACCCACCTTCTCCTCATCATCCATGCCGGTCGACAGGGTCCTTCTCCCAGCATGTGTCATTCGGCACAATGCCCCTGCCTTCCGGTCATCACGTTTTCTTTAGTTTTGTTTTTCTTCCGTCTGCTATGAAACCAATACGGCTTCAAATCCAACAACGCAACACAGTATCTCAGCAACATAAAATTATACCTAGTCAACACAGAGAAATTTTCCCCAACCAATTCATTGACAGCAACCACATCTCAATATCAATTACAACAATTAAACATAAACATTAGCAATAAAACAAAAACCTTTTACACAAAAATACACGATAATTTTCACATAACCAACCCCACATATCATTTATCATATACCCGATTATAAAGCAAGAATCCCACCCTTACTTCGGATTGGAGATCGCTCTATAATTTCCGATTACACCTCGCTACTGCCATAGCTCCAAACCTTTCTTCTTCTTCTTTTCTCTAAAACCCTTATTTTCTTTACAGCCACTTCTTATTCTCTCTTCTACTTTACAAAAACCTAATTCCTTCTTATTCAACTTTAACATATAAGTTATATTATTAATTCTATTGGGCCTAATATTCACACCCCAACTTTTACTACCAACAACACTTTAAATTAAGCCCATAAGAAATAATAATATCATTATTATGATACTATCTTCCACCACTTAATCAACTCAATAATAATCCAACATAATAATATTATTTCTAATATTATTTCTCAAATTAAACCGACTAATTTATTCGACTATCAACTTACTACTCAACTTAACATAATTATCCAATTAAGCTTTTTAGAATAATACTGATAATTCTCAACTTTGACGATTTCCAATAATCAAATCCTTAATTAATTTAATTAAATAATTAATTAAATTCGGGGCGTCACAGATCACACCATCATGCGTATCTCTTGCAGAACTAGGCACATACTACCCAGAAGTTGTGACCATTGGTGGTCTTGCAGTTACTAGTTGTGTTGTTGTAACTATATTTCGTGTCGTCGAAGATACAACCACCAGACTAGAACCTACACTCGTTGTCGTGCTGGTATTTCCTCCCAGGTTTTGATCCCTTTCAAGAGTTCTAGGATCTACCATTTTTCTACCACTTCTTAATTTCATGCCCAAAACAAGAAGACTCAAACACATATGGGTTCCTTCGGGTGTGTCAATTTGTTTCTCCGTGAAATAATCGCTAGCCACTTATTAAAGGTTACTTGCATGATCGACTACAGTAATTCTAGACTTAGTGTATTGAGTGTTTTTGGGTTAAAACTGATTGATTTGGATAAAAAAGGAAAAAGTAAGACAATTGCTATGAATTTAAATGCGGATGCATTCATACATTGTTAAGTCTAATCTCGTTTCTCTCTTAGATGCGGGTGCTTTGAATGTAATGCTCTAAATGTGAAGAAATGCAACCTCTGACACAAATACAAATATTTTCGTAAATAGAAAATCTAAAAGTGTAACCATCAACGGTTACTAGTCCGACGTTGGGGCTTTATGGAGAATTGCCTTAAATTGCTTTGAACATCTCTATGTTCTAACTGGCTTGCATGTTGATAACTGTTCGTGCCACCATATATCCTTGCTCGTCGACCTTTATGCTTGTCGATGGCTGCCTCTGAATCCCTTGTCCTTGTCGACTAGCTCTTCTGGTCAATATCCTTTAACTCGATCGACACATCATATGGTTTCCTACAAACTCATGCCTTTTTAACCAAAGAACTCTTATAGCTTAACGACTTATTTCCCTAGTTGAAAATTGCTTGTAAACAGTATGGTGTCTATGTTCAGGTTATGACACAAGATATAATAGTCATCTGCTTATATGTCGATGACTTGCTAGTATTAGAAATAGCTTAGAGAATTTGTTGAAGTTCAAAGAGCTGATGATGAGAGAATTTGAAATGTCAGATATGGGGAAATTGTCTTATTTTCTAGGCATGAAATTCCAAATGGCGAAGCAAGGTATGGTGTTGCATCAAAGGAAGTATGTCAAAGAGACACTCAAGAGATTTAGGATGGATGATTCACTTCTGCATCTTCTCCTGTCGAACCAAATTTGAAGTTGAAGAAACATGGAGAATAATACAAAGTCGATGTAACTTTGTTTAAACAAATAGTTGGATCTTTAAGGTATGTGCGCAACAGTCGATCTGATATAGGTTTCACAGTTGGATTAGTGAGTAGATACATGAGTGAACTAAGGGTGTCACATATGAAGGCTATAAGAAGAATTTTGAGATACTTATAAAGAACGATAAATTATGGAATTCTATTTTGATGAAACTCTGAAAACAAAGAAGCAACAATTATTTATTTTTCAGATGCTGATTGGTATGTAGATAAGGAAGATCGAAAAAGCACAACTGGATATTTATTTCAAGTATTTGGTGTCACAATCTCATGGTGCTCGAAAAAGCAACATGTGGTGGCATTATCATCGTGTGAAGTTTAATATATAGCAGGATTCTATGCTGCATGTCAAGCAATTTGGATCAGATCAGTATTTGAAGAAATGGAGGTCGAAGTGAAGAAACCTCTTGCGTTGCAAATCGACAACAAGTCATCCATAAATATGGCGAAAAATCTAGTTCTGCATAGAAGAAGTAAGCATATCGAAGCTAGATTTTACTTTTTGAGGGAAAGGGTAAATCGATGGGAATTTGAACTTAGGCATTACTCAAGTGAAGCACAGTTGGCCGACATTTTCACCAAAAGATTGAAGATCGACAGATTCTTAAATTTAAGAAAGAAATTATAAATAGTTCATATTGACTATTTTTAGAGTATGTTTGACAAATTAGATTTTGGGGGATATGTTGAGATATTAGACTTAATCCATCAAGTTGTGTAACCTAAGTCCAAATCTAATTAGAGTTTGTTAGCTAATTTAGTGTATAAGTTAGGTGTATATAAATAGTTATAATTTATATCATTATTTGTAATAATTCAATTTAATAATACAATCCTTAATTCTTTATTCTCTCTTGCTTCCCTCATTAAAAATGTCTCACACACTAATAATATTCAATCCTTTGCTTAAAAAATTATCTTAATAGTTTGCTTATATTTATTCTTAATAATTGCTAAAGGGACCAAATAATAACCGGAATAATAATAATTAAATTCTATTGAGTGTTTTTTTTTTTACCTCTAATGCTAACGTTATAGAGCATAACTGATAAAAAAAAATAACTTTGGTTAATGTAGATTAGGTTGTAGGTTATTATCGATCGATCTAATATTCTCATTTTTAAATGAGATATTAACTTCTACTTGCTATTTTGAGAATTCTTCCATACATTAGATCGTATAGTCATCCTCATTTGTATCCAAATAAATAATAACATAATATGTAGGTCATATTCAGTTTCTCTCTTAAATAAAAAATTATATTTATGGATAATATCATAAATAATAATATGAATAGTATAACAATAATATTTATCAAAGTGTCCATGAACAATAATTTTTAATAATAAAATAAAATTAATTAATAAAATATTAAAAATTGGTCAATAAAATGATAAAGTTGCTTCGCTTCGCCGCATGCGTTCGTAACAAAGATTTGCCACGCCGCCTGCGTTCGTGACTTCGATTCACGATTCTGGTGTGTTCGTGACGGCATGATTCTCCAGTGTTCGTGACTGTTTGATTTGCTTCGTGATTCTCCTGCGTTCGTAACTTTGCGTTTCGCTTCGTGTTTCTCCTGCTCGCTTCAACTGAAGTCCTGTTGTGTTCGGTTGTTCCCCTTCCAGCTTAGTGTTGAAATTAGTGAATATACTGTGTTGAATATATTGTGTTGAATATATACTGAGTGCTGAATATATTCTGAATATACTTGGGGAATATACTGCGTTGAAACACACTTAGTGAATAATGTAATATGAATAAACTGTGTTGAAACTATGTTGAATATACGTAGTGAAACTGTGTTGTAATTTTGTGAATTATATTGAATACAGTGAAATTCTGAACTTGTTGCTATCGTGTTGATTTACATGTAGGGATTATAAGAATTTAATAATGATATTAACATTAATTAAAATGATGGAAGTGGACAAATATCCAACGCAATTGAACATGTGAATATTGTTGAAGAAAATTTAAGTAATTTTGTGAGTCAAGTCAGAATTATTTGAATTTGTGTTATCTTAGAAGGAACAAAGTTATTTTATGTTATTATGAATATTTGTAATTTAAAATTTTTGGAATAAATTATTTAATTTTATATGTTACATTAGATAATTTATGGTATATTTTAAATAATTTGAAAGTTAATGTCTTGTTTTACCTTTTAATTATTAATTTATACGAATTATTTAAAAAATTTAATTTTAGATATGAAAATTTCTTATTTAGAAGTCATAATTTTAAATTATTTATAAAATTTAATATAGATATTATTGTATAGAATTGTATGATTACTCATAATAATTTAGAAAAAAATTTAATTTTTTTTAATAAATGAGTCTGTTTAGGATCGTGGTCCGTTTATGATCGGATTATCTGCGGTTTAGATAGAGTTGGATTGGATAGTAAAACTAAATTTTACTTAAATATAAATTTTTTAAATCTGAGGTCTATATAAACCGGTCTGTTTATAATTAGATAGTCTATTTTGAAAATTTTAATATTAGTGAGCACTAAAGTTCGGTGTGGATGTAAAAATCTTCCGTTTAGTTTCACCATCATAATTTTTTTTAATTAAATATATTTAACTTAGAATAATTCTGGATGAACTTCATAAATTATCCTAATTGTAATTTCTACAATTTTTTTTGTAAGGATTCTGTTTTCTTTCTTTCATAAATTTAATCGGTGTGTAATCTCGTTGGTTTTGGAGATTTGCTTGTTCCTTTTATAATTAAGTTTGAGAACATTTAGTTCTGATTTCAATATATTTCTTGCTTAGAAAAAAAAGTTTATCCTATTTTAAATTAAAATTTTATGTGACAACATGTACGGTTCAAACATATATATATATATATATATATATATATATATATATATATATATATATATATATATATATATATATATATATATATATATCAATTGATCAAAATTTATTACATCTTTAATCTCTCGTTAAGACATGATTCTCCTCAATTTATTTATTTTATGTTACTACTTTGAAGTTATGAGTAACGTTTTAAAATATAACTTCAATATAGTATTAAGTTGAGGAAGATAAAGGGGTCAAAAACGAAAAGACAACAAATTAACAAAACAAACATTAAAGTGATCTATTGCATTGCATAGATATCTCTTGGTGTATCATTTTATACATAAAAAATTCAGCTACATATCGTGATCTAGAATTTTCATGTCACCCTATGATGATGGTTACCAAAACCAAAAGGGCACGGATATTTCTGAACCTAGAACTTGTAATTGATGAACACATAGCCAAAAGAAGTGACCCCAATCAATTAACAATATGCCACATACCCTCTTTTGCATGTTACTCTCATGCTGCTTAGCCACATACACCCCCTTCTTACCTTTTTATTTTCTCTTTCTTAACTCACACTCCATTTCATTCTCATTCTATTCACTTTCTCTTCTTCCTATATAATAACTCTCTTACCCTTTCTTTCTCTCCACATTCCACAACACACATTACTCTCTTTTTCTATTTACATCTCTCTTTTGCTATTTAAAACTCCAATCTTTGCTATTGCTATTTGCACTCCCACAATGAGTACTATTTGTGATGAACAACAAAACCACAAGTTTCATTCTTCTTACCAACCTCTCTCTCCCAAAAAACCTCTTAGAGAAATCGATATCCCTCCAAGAAAACTCCTCACCCGCCGCACGACTGCCGCCGACATGTTCTCCGATGACACCATCCTTCAAAAATATCTCCCTCACAATGACTCCGACTCAGATTCCGATGATCCTTACTCTTCCGACCATTTTCGTATGTACGAATTCAAAGTCCGGAGATGCACTCGCAGCCGAAGCCACGACTGGACTGACTGTCCATTTGCACACCCTGGAGAAAAAGCACGCCGTCGCGATCCACGGCGGTTTCATTACTCGGGGACTGTCTGTCCTGATTATCGCCGTGGTGGCTGTAACCGCGGTGATTCTTGTGAGTTTGCTCACGGTGTTTTTGAATGCTGGCTTCATCCTGCTAGATACAGAACAGAAGCTTGCAAAGATGGGAAAAACTGTAAGAGAAAAGTTTGTTTTTTCGCACACACTCCTCGTCAGTTAAGAATCCTTCCGGTAACTTCTTCTTCTTCGAATTCAAATGAACAATTCTCATGCAACAAGAAAAATAACAAGCTTTTAAATAACCATGTTTCATCAAAATCAAACCATGGTTGTTTGTTTTGTCGCTGTGGAGGTAATGCTAATGCTAATAATTCTCCAACTTCAACTCTTTTTGGTATGTCTCATTTCTCGCCGCCGGCGTCTCCTCCTGTATCTCCGATGAAGCCGCGAAATGGCGTTTCATCTCTCTCACGCTATGGTTCATTGGTTGATAGTAATAATCTTCGTTATAGAGACATGCTTATTGAACTTTTGGGCTCTTTTGAAGGATTGAATTTCAATGACGGTTCATCTTCTTCTTCCGTTGTTTCTGGTTTACAGAACCAGAACAACACAGGTTATTTTAATGTTCCTGTTAACTCCGAGGAACAGATTCAGAAACAGCATTTCAATATTCTTTCACCTTCGATTCAACAGAGTTTGACACCGGTTAGTTTCAATGAAGGTGACAATAACATAAACAACAACATGGTGTTTTTGGGAGATAACGAGAATAATAAGGTTCTTGTCGGGGGTGATGTTCCTGATCTGGGTTGGGTTAATGACCTTCTGATGTAGAAGAGTGGTGAACTTGAAGATGGTGGATGGGTTTTGAATTATGAAAATTTCAGTGGAGTGAAGTGTAAATATGAAGAGTTATATGATATTACATATTTACCCCTGCAAATGTTAAAAGGAGAAAAATATGGGTTTAAGTTATTTTGTTATGTTTATTTTTGTTGCATTGTTTTCAAAGCCAGTCAATAATTATGTTATTTTATGATGTACTATGCTCTTGGATAAAATGGAATATTTTGATTCATGTGTTTTTGTGCTTTACTTTTCATTGGTGACTATTACTTTGATACGTGGTACAAATCTACTCAATTGAAGATGGATACAAAAGTTTTGGGATTGGGTGTTTTTTGTATTTTTGGGAAGTGAAACAGGAATATTGTGACACATGGTCATCATGCAGTGTTTGTCGTGGCAAAAGTGGAAGCCATTTTTTAGGATAATCCAAAAATAGGTAAAGAAATAGGGTAGCATTACCAAAAGAGGTAAATATAATAGTAAAACAAAAATAGCTAATAATATAGTACTACTTTAAGGATGTACTAGTAATAAGCAAGTGTGAAACTACGAAAATAAGGGGAAAAAAAGGCAAGTTTTGTAATTAAAATCATGGGTCAACTACTAATGAAGTGAAGTGGTTGAACCTCAAATTAGATGTGATAGTACATGTACGAAGGATAAGAAAACATGAATCCTAATGGTTTTTATGGCAGTTCAGAATTTAGTTAAATCAAGCATTTTAAAAGTATGTCACTTAGAGGAAATAGTGTTAATCTCTGTTGTCAAAATTCCGTTTAAAATTTCTTTTAAAAGATTATGTGGTCTAAATTCCATTAATTTTTTTTAAAAGATTATGTTGTAGACGGTAATGAGTTGATATTAATTTTTTAATTTTTTATTGTCATTATTACACGTGAATAATCATATCATTTCTTTGCATTTGTACACTCTTCTTCTTTGCATCTTTTACATCGACTGCAAACTCGAACTCATTTCAAGTGTCCGTATGTGATAGTAATAGATCAATGAAAATATTTATGTCAAACTCAACTGCAAACTCGAACTCATTTCAAGTGTCTGTATGTGATAGTAATAGATCAATGAAAATATTTATGTCAAATTCACTTGAAAACTCAAAATAGAGACATCGAACTCATTTCAAGTGTTCGTATGTGATAGCAATAGATCAATGAAAATATTTATTAGAATATACGTATTATACATAATCTATTTTTTACTTCTTTGTATAGTCCAACTAGCTTACTTGTCATCTAACTACTGGGCCCAATTCTTGTATATATAGTCTTATCTTGTAACTATTAATCACATAATGGAATAACAGATTTTATCTTCTTCATCAATGGCTTATTTTCTTTTCTTGCCAAGTTTGTTATTCTGTTATATTTTCTTGCCATAATCAACATGATATCAGAGCTTCAAAAGCTCCGGTAGCCATTGTTTTACCTTTTTCTTTCTCCCTGATTTCTTTCTTGGAAGCTCTCTTTTCTGATTCTTTCTTGTTCTATCTTCATCGAGCTTCATCTTATCTTCTTGTTTCTTTCAATGGCAAACCAGAGCTACGTCGATTTCGCAATCAACTTTGCAAACTTATACTACCTTCATCCCAACGAGAGCCCTGCTCTCGTTCTTGTTTCACCATCTCTTACTGATAAGAATTACCACACCTAGTCCTGTTCAATGCAGATTGCTTTAATCTCCAAAAATAAAGAGAAGTTCATTGATGGAACTCTCATCAAGCCACCTGTCTCTGATCAGTTGTACGTCCCATGGATTCGTTGCAACCCATGGTGCTCGCGTGGATTCACCGATCGATTTCAGAGTCTATAGCTAAATCTGTTCTTTGGATTGATAACGCTGTCGGTATACGGAAGAATCTCCAAGTTAGGTTTTCTCATGGCGACATCTTCTGCATCTCTGACATTCAAGAGGATTTATACAAGTTTCGTCAAGTTATGCTTGATGTTTCTAACTATTTCACACAATTGAAAGTCATATGGGATGAATTAGAGAATTATCGACCCATTCTTGTTTGTTCTTGTAGGATTCCATGTGCTTGTGGTGTTGTTGCATCTGTTAAGACGTATAGGGAACAAGATTATGTCATTCATTTTCTCAAAGGATTATCAAAAAAATTTACACACTCAAAGTCCCAAATTATGATGATGAATCCTCTCCCCAATATTGAGAAAGCTTTTTCACTTGTTATTCAGCAAGAAAGAGAAATGGATAGTTCTGATGCTGGTATTGTTTCATCTACGGATTCCACTGAAGAAGTCTCTGCTCTTTAAGTTCAAACACGCTCAGAAAATTCTGCTGCTAGATCTGGTAATAACAGTTATCGTGCTAAGCATCAAGGTTCTAATGTTGCAAAGGGAAATGTCAGATTGTGCACACATTGTAACAGGACGAATCACACGATTGAGACATGCTTTCTTAAGCATGGATTTCCACCATGTTATCAACTTAAGGGAAAGAATTAAGGGAATGCTCAATCTTCTTCACCTGCTGCATCTATTTACAATGCCTCTGAGTCTTCCCCTGCGAGCTCCACTGCAGCATCGTTTGGTTTCACTAAAGACCATTATGAAAGCATCCTAGCATTACTTCAACAATCCAAGCCCAACCCTGCAGCTAACTCTGTATCAACCTCACCTTTTGTTCTGAATTCTCATTCCTCCAATGTTGTTGGTAAGAATTCCTTTCTCTGGATCCTAGATACTGGTGCCACTGACCATTTTTCTTTCAATCTCTCTTCTTTTACTGATCATAAATCTATAGTTCCTATACCCGTAAATATGTCTGATGGTTCACAAGTTCCTGCCTCTATATCTGGCACTGTTACCATATCACCTTCCTTAACCATACACAATGTTCTTTATGTGCCTAGCTTTTAGGTTAATCTGATCTCTGTAGCAAAGCTTGTTGATCATAATCAATGTTTTGTTCATTTCAATGCTAATGCTTTCCACATTATGCAGAATCATTCCAAGGAAATGATTGGTATAGCTAACTTGCACCGAGGGCTCTATGTGTTTGATTCCACTCCTCGCCATTCTTCTGCAAATAAATCTACTACTCATACTTCTTGTAATTTGTGGCATTTGCGCTTAGGTCATATTTCCAATATAGGCTTACAAACTGTTTATAAGTTTTTCCCTTTCATTACATGTAACAATTACAATGTACCTTGTGACTCTTGTCACTTTGCTAAACAAAGAAAACTTCCCTTTCCTAATAGTACTTCTATGTCTTCTGTTCCTTTTAATATCTTACATGCTGACTTATGGGGTCCATATTCCACCATTTCTACTTCAGGTCATAAATATTTCTTGACCCTTGTGGATGACTACTCAAGACATACTTGGGTTGTATTTCTTAAAACTAAAGACCAAACTAAAACAAGCTTCATCAATTTTATAGCCTATATTGAAAACCAATTTCAAACAACCCTTAAATGTCTGAGATCTGACAATGAAATTGAGTTTATAGCTTTATCTGGATTTTTTCTTTCAAAAGGCATAATCCATCAAAAGACATGTGTTGAGACACCCCAACAAAATGGGGGTGGTTGAAAGAAAACACCAACATATACTCAATGTAGCTAGATCCATCTTTTTCCATTCCAATGTTCCCCTAACTCTATGGAATTTTTGCATTCAACATGCTGTCCACATTATTAATAGACTACCCTCTCCTCTTCTTCATTCAAAATGTCCTTATGAACTCTTATTCAAACAGCCACCATCATTAATCCATTTAAAAGTGTTTGGTTGTTTATCTTATGCCACGTCTCTTTAAGCACAAATAACAAAATTTGCCCGTAGAGCCAGAAAAGCAGTTTTCCTTGGATATCAAGAAAGTACCAAAGGTTACATTCTTTATAACCTTGAAAGTCACAATATTTTCATCTCAAGAAATGTCATCTTTTATGAAAATGTTTTCCCTTTCAATACCAAAATTACATCTTCTAAAATTCCCTTACAATCTGTTTCTCAAAATCATGACTTATATTCTGAGATATCTCCCCCTTCTCCCAGTCAGCAAGCCAACACAACTGATTTATCTCCTCCTTCTGAACTAGTACATCTCAGAGTGACAGTGATGTTGCTTCTCCTCAACCAGTACAAATTCATAGTCCCAGCTTTGTTTTACCTTTTTCAACTGATATGACCTTTCAGCCTGACTCAGCACAGAGCAGTCCTACCCCCCCCCCCCCCCTTTCCTACTGCAGATTCACATAGCCAGCCTGTCACTCTCAATGCTACTGCAGAGCTAGCCCCTGAACTGCATCAGTCAACTAATCAATTTCATAGCCTTTCTTTTAAACCTCCCTCTCATAGTCCCAGCATCCAAGACTCTATAGAACTTCCTTCTTTACCCACTAGAAAACCCTCTAGACCTACTCAACCCCCCCCCCCCACTACTTAAAAGATTATCATTGCTATTCTGCTCATTTCAATAATAATCCTTCTACTGCCTTTTCTAAAGTCTTATATCCTTTATCATCTGTTCTTACTTATGATCAGTGTTCTCCCTGTTATAAAAAATTTTTTTTTTCTGTATCAACAAATATTGAACCAAAAACATTTAACCAAACCATAAAAATGGATTGTTGGAAACACGCTATGGATGTTGAAATACAGGCCCTTGAAGAAAATCAGACATGGACTGTGGTTGATCTCCCACCAGGAAAGGTTCCTATTGGTTGCAGGTGGGTATATAAGATTAAGTACAAGGCAGATGGCTCCATTGAGAGATACAAGGCAAGGCTTGTAGCAAAGGGTTACACACAAATGGAGGGCATTGATTATTTTGATACCTTCTCCCCTGTGGCCAAAATCACAACTGTCAGGGTTCTTCTTTCTATAGTTGCTATAAAGGGTTGGCATCTTGAGCAACTAGATGTCAATAGTGCTTTTCTGCATGGTAATTTACATGAAGAAGTGTACATGACACCTCCTCCTGGAATTTCCATTTCTAATCCTTCCCAAGTATGCAGGTTACAAAAGTCTTTATATGGCCTCAAACAGGCTAGCAGACAATGGTACTCCAAACTCTCTTCCTTCTTGATATCATTAGGCTACTCTCAGTCACAAGTTGATCATTCTCTCTATGTGAAATCTCAGAAATATACCTTTACTACCATACTAGTCTATGTAGATGACATAGTTATTGCAGGTAATTCTATGGTGGATATACAGTTTGTTAAGACCACCCTTCACCATAAGTTCAAGATCAAAGATCTTGGTCAGTTGAGATTTTTTTTGGGCTTTGAGATTGCCAGGTCCTTAAAAGGCATCTTCTTGAATCAGAGAAAATACACTCTTGAGCTCCTGGAAGATACAGGTTATCTTGCAGCAAAACCTTCTTCAGTCCCCTTTGATTCCAATCTCAAATTATCTCCTAATGATGGTGAACTCCTTATTGATCCCACTATGTACAGAAGATTAATTGACAGGCTTATATACTTGACAAACTCTAGGCATAATATTTCTTTTGAAGTGCAGCACTTGATTCAATTTGTCTCCAAGCCCCTTGCAACTCATTATCAGGCTGCTACCAAAGTTCTACGTTTTTTAAAATCCTTACCTGCTAAAGGTGTCCTATTCTCTGCTTCCAGTTCATTGAAGTTGTGTGCTTTTGCTAATTCTGATTGGTCCAGATGTCCTACAACTCGAAGATCTATCACTGGTTATTGCGTCCTTCTTGGTTCTTCTCTTATCAGCTGGAAGTCAAAGAAATAAAATACTGTATCAAGGTCCTCTACTGAAGCTGAGTATCGGGCTTTGGTTGCTCTTACATGTGAGCTACAATGGTTACACTATCTGTTTGCTGATCTTAAGATTCTTTTTCCTCACCCTGCTTCAGTATATTGTGACAATAGATCTGCAATCTACCTTGCTCATAACCCTTCCTTCCATGAACGAAGCAAACATATTGAACTCGACTGTCATGTAGTTTGAGAGAAAATCAACTCCAAGCTCATTCATTTTCTCCTTGTTTCCACTACGGCTCAACTGGCAGATGTTTTTACCAAACCTCTACATTCTCCTGTTTTTTCCTCCATCATGACCAAGTTGGGACTTTGTAGTTTACACAGTCCAACTTGAGGGGGCATATTAGAATATATGTATTATACATAGTCCCTTTTCTACTTCTTTGTATAGTCCAACTATCTTACTTGTCATCTAACTACCGGGCCTAATTCTTGTATATATATAGCCTTATCTTGTAAATACCAATCACATAATGGAATAACAGATTTTATCTTCTTCATCAATGGCTTATCTTCTTTTCTTTCCAAGTTTGTTATTCTGTTACATTTTCTTGCCATAATCAACAATATTCATGTCAAATTCACTTGAAAACTCAAAATAGAGATATTGAAAGTGTTAAAATTCAGAGTTAATGTTAGATTGTGAGTTGTTCATATGGGATGATAGTTTGAATGAAAGACACTAAATTGTCATACTCCAAATTTGTCATACCATTATATTATATTTAGGGTTATTAGTTTGAATGAAATACACTAAATTGTCATACTCCAAATTTGTTATACCATTATATTATATTTAGGGTTATATTTAAATAAATCATATTGTAGGTTTTATTTTTATAGGGGTTTAAAACAAAGAAAAGGATTGTACTAATTTAAAATGAACCATCATGGCCCATTAAAGTTACTTTTTTTTAGAGAGTGCATTTTATAAAAGAGGTATATTATTTATAAAAAATCATGGGCTTTTCTAAATCAGAAATGGCCTATGTAATTATTTTAGTCCACTTCAAAAATTAAAAGAGGAGGTTTACATTATTGAAAGTAAATGAGTCTTTCTAAATCAGAAAGGACGCATGTAATTTTTAATGTGTTTCAGATATTGAAAACGAGATGTATATTGTAAATCAGGAAGGCCTATATAGAACACGTTTTTGTTAAAACTCAATATTTAAAAAAACAGTGGTCCAATTCAGCTTTTGATTTAATTTTAGAAAAAATATTTTGTTTTAATTATAACATTGTCATTATTATTAACTTATTATTAATTATGCTAATTTATTAAAATTAAAATATTATGTTATAAACTTATTTAAGATTATATTTTATTTACTTATTTGTTGAAGCTTTCAAATTGAACATCTTAAAACAAACAACTCAGAATTGAAAAACGGGTAGGCCTAGTTCAGTGAGAAAAAATGTTTGTTTTCACAAATAAACATCTATTGTACGAATCATGAGAGAATAACGCATGGAAACAGATACGATTCAAATCATTGAAACAAAATCGAGCAATATCTATATATTCGTTGTCCATAACAGAACGAATTAATACAAATCAAAATAGATACAAAAACAAGATCAAAGCTTTATACAGGATCCAGAACAAAAGAAAATTACAGTCTATAATTTTCTAAATTAATCAAAGAGTAATGACAAATTCAAATTGCTTCTTAATATATCTAAATTCTAAGCTATAAAACCTAAAAGAAAAATACAGAAAAGGGGAAGAATTTTAAGAACAAGACTATTTACAGGAGAGGGAAATTTGACATAACAGAGAGATGAGGAGGACAGAAGAAAAGAGAATTAACAGAGATGGAGGCTCCAGAGAGTTCCTATCTGTTGTACCCCAAAATTTTCCCTCTTTTCTCAATACATTTCTCATAAGATCTTCAATAGCTCAAGCTCGCAACACGGATACATCAAATTAGGGTTTAAGTTTTCATAAGGACAATTGGACTTTTAATGCCTCAAAAGACTTTCATGGATCATTATGGACCTCCAATAATACTCATGACAAGTTTTAAGCCTTGGATCACCAAAATTGCTCAGTCAATTGATCAGATGACCTAAAATCAGTTATATTGATGAAAAAGTCAACGGTAGCACCAAAAATCAAACTTTGACTTTTTTGGTCAAGATTAAGTTTCAAAGATCACAATTCATCAAGACATTAAAAAATACAAAGTTTGATCATCTAGAAATCAAGAAAGTCAAAAGTCAATGTGAAGTGTCAAACTTTTCAAGACTTGGAAATTTTTTCTAAGTGTTTTTGTATATGATAATTTCATTACTTCATGCCATTCTTTCACCAAGATGCAAGATGATTCAAATAAAACTTCTAACATGAAAGTTGTAGATATCAATGAGATCTAAAACATTGTAGGGCTGGACTTTTTCTAAAAGTACTTGGATTTTGAGTTATAAATTTATGAAGTCATGGCATTTTTGTATAAACACTTAGAGAAATTTTCAGCAAGTTTGGTCAGGTTTTTATCCCAACTTGTTGGCCAATTTTCATCAAGTTCCAGTTTGATTTAACAAAATTGGTCAGCATGAAAGTTCTAGAGGGTGTTTCAAGCTTTCCAAAACATCCAAGAACATGAATTTATCATACTTGAGCTAGAAGATTCAAGGGCATGAAGTTGGGCATCCATTATTGAGTTACAAGTTATTTTGTTGAAAAAACATATAACAAAATCCTTATGCCATGCTGCATAATCTTATTTTGCAGGCCTCTTGACTTGCAAATCTATCCATAATCAGATGTTTACACAATTGATTGAACCATTATCCAAGTGATTCAAGTATTGTCCATTGCATCTTTCCATTTTGGCACAAAGGCACCATTCTCATTCTTGCAAACTTCACTTTAATCACAAAGTCAATTTCTTGAGCCTCTAACTTTTTCCTTCCACACAAACTCAACATACAAAATTAGAAGAGCATGCTTAAAGTGTCCAACAACTCTATGCAACAAATTACAAAGCATTGAAACTATGATCTTCAAGCTTGCTTCATGTATAATCCAACCTAGCCACAACATGTGATTTTTTGAAAATTTGATCAACCCTTGTCCCAAGCCTTTTGCTTATAAATAGAGAGGTCATTTGTAAGCTAAAGACAAGAAGTTCTCTTGTGTATAAGCCCTCAAAAATCCCCGCACTCTCAAAAAACCAGAATTATCCATAAAACCCCCATTGTTGAGCTTTGAAGTCCAAATCCTTGAACCTCTCACTCCTTGCAAGTTTTGTCAAAACAAATCATCCAAACACTCCACATACATCATATAGAAGTTGTTAAAACACAAGAGCAACTTCTGTAACATTACTCATCACTTCCCAAGCTGAACAACAGCCCATACAGCAGCTCAAACTCAAAGCACAAATTTCAGTTTCAAGGTAAGTTTTCTTGACTTTGAACTCTTCATACAAGCATCATTAATGGTTCATTTGTGAAGATAAAATGTAGATATCATTGCCTTGAAGCTAACCATATGCTTGATTTTTATTTTCACTGACCATGTGTCAAGAACTGACTTTTACATGTAGCAAAACAGTGATAAAAGTAAAAAAAAACAGCAGTATGAGTCGATACGAAATGCTATGAGTCGACACATATTATGTTCAAAACAGGTTATGAGTCGACACGAAACACGTATGCATCGATACGAAATGAAAATGAGTCGATACGAAACCAGTATGTGTCGACTCATACTGAATTATTTTGACTTCCAGGAGCATGAAATGATTATGAGCCAATACATGAGCCAATACATGAGCCAATACGAAACAGATATGAGTCAATACATAAGCTCATGTGTCAATACATAAAACAATTTTTTTTATATTTTTATATTTTATATTTTTTCTTTATATTTTTATTATTATTATTTTTCATATAAAAAGTTCAAAACAATATTTTATTTAAATATGAATGCATACACTTTTGTTTTATTTCTTTTTCTAAACTAAAAAAAAGACAAAAACACTTTCTTATTAAAAGAAATTTCTTTTCTTAAAATTAATCTAATATTTAGACTTAGGTTTTATTTCAATTTGTTTCTTTTGATTAAATTAATTTATACATTAGGATTTTAATTAATTTCTTTTTTCAAATCAATTAGATTAATTAAAACCTTTTTCATAAAAAAAACATAAAAACAATTTCTCTTCTCTTTATATTTCTTTGTACATTTTATTATTTTGCACTATAATTATGTAATTGTCAAAGTCTTGTAATAGTAAATTAGGTCTATTTGCTTTCATCCCTCCATTTATAAATTTGTACCCCCATCCCCAAATGGTGTAATAGCGTAGGACTTTACATTTCCGTAATTTATCGCTTTCAAATATAAATGCTAGTAATCAGGGTTTGTATGGCAAGATAAAATCATTCTTAGTAAACCCTAACTCAAGACAAAAAATGCATGCAATTAATACACCTTGCACACTTGCACCTCTAGGGTGACCCACATTGGTTGCCTCGGATAAAAATAGTCATGTCCCTCGAACGTGAAAAGCTTTAGCAAAGATCCTCAAATACAAGATCGTAGTCTCTCGATGACCCTTCGATGTTGCCTTCGTAAACGATATTAGTCCCTTACGACAAATTGTTAAGGTATCCTACAATGTTTCCTTCTATGACTATACGATGACCCACAACCGTCCCTTTATATCCAATGATAAGGCTTCTTACCAATCAATGGTAAGATAAAAATATTTAAAGGAGGAGGAAAATAACTAATACTTTTTGAGTAGGTAGAACGCTCGTAGTTGCTTGCTCACAACATTTCAAAACATCTTTCAAAAACACCAACACTTTTCCATGAAATATTTTCAAAAGTCAACGCTTTGTATGTATTCTTATAGACACGAGAATCATTACAAAGTTCGCATAAACAAAGGCACTTTTCAAAATACTTTCAAACAAACACAAACACATTTCAAACAAAGCATTTCAAAATGAGCTAGAAACTAAGAGCCCGTAGATAAATAAGGATGAAAAGGGTGCTAACACCTTTCCTTTTCATAACCTACCCCCCGAACTCAAGAAAATTCTCAAAAGGTCTTTCCTGTTCTTTTCACCCTTTCCTTTATTGGATAAAAGAAAAGTTGGTGGCGGCTCTTGCTATCCACAACAATTGTGATCGAACGCAAAACAAACAAGTCAGTTCTCCCACCGTATTACAGAACTGGCGACTATGCTGGGGATAAAGACTTAAAAGTGGGGTTACCTTAGAGCTAGATCAAATTTAAATGCTTTCTTTGTTTGATTTATTTTCTTTACATTTTGGGTCCATGTTTGGGTTTTGTGTTGATCCTCTACCCAGATCGGGGAACATCATTAGGTAAGTAGCAATAGATTATGGAAAATATACGGTATAGACCGATATGGTTGAAGCAATGGCTATGTTAGTGTGACGCATTTGTTGGTACCGGTATCCCTTGTGTTAAATCGAGGAGAACACGGAGCCGTTGGGCGGTGTCATGAAGCGCTAACTGCTCGTAGAACCTTTAATTGAACAACTTGGCCATTAGGAAGTAGTGAGATAGCCGGTTTCGGTGGAAAGATGAAAATTGGTTGATACTTGATACTACGCTCATTGAGATCGGACTTTTGGGATATTTCGGCCGCAAGAAAAGATTGATTGTGCTGAGACAATGCCCAATGAAGAAAGATCAGCGATATTGAGATTCCCTAGAACCCGATTACTTTGTAGGACATGTTGAACCAACTAAACTTCAAGAGGGTACTTACCTATGAACTCCAAGAAAGCCTAAACCTAAGGACTTGTTTACTTTTCTTGTATACGTTTATTTGTAAATAACATCATGACATCACGAATAGCATTTTCAATAACCATTTCAAGGATCTCAAGGGTCTGTGATGTAGGGTTATATTGAATCAGACATCTATCAAGGGGCAAGAGGATTTATTTTCCTCTAACCAAATATTGTCAAAGACCAAAACGCGATAACTTGAGTCAAGGGCTATGACCCACTTGACATGGTGAGCTTAATTCTCATGGAAGGACATCTAATGATACAAAGTTCTTCAATCAAAGTTATGATCAAAATCTAACTTCTAACATTTTTTTGTGTTTACCACGCGAGATCCTTGAAAACATTGCATCCACATATCATGCATCATATCATGACAGGTTTTCTCCATACAGGTTTTCTCATCCGCTTGCTGTTTATTTCAGTAAAAAATGACTCTCGAACAAACTGTCCAAGATCTTCAGACCCAAAATGTTCAGTTTCAATATTTGTTCCTAAATCTATCCAAGGGGCAAGAAGAAGTGAAATCACTCCTCATTGAGAGCATGACCGAGAAGAATCCTGAAGATGACAAGGATGGCCAGTTGAAGCAATTATAAGCTGAGATAGCAACAATGAGAATCTAGATGTTGGGACAGACGACTCTTATCCAAAACTTAGCTCGGGGACAAGAAGAGTTGAGAGTTCTCATCAACAAGCTTCATCAAGACGGATGCAACCGTATGAAACAAACAGTCAAAGGTGGGGCTCAAGTCATTAATCAGCCACCGATACAACAAGAAGAAGAAGAAGATTTGGTTGAAAGAACACCTTTCAAAATGGTTACTACGCCAAGAGTCCAACAACGACTTCACCAACCACGATAGAGTGGCCCGCGTAAGCAAGATACGCCCAAAATAAAATTTACCAAGGCCAATATGCCTTTGGCTCAAGCATTGCATCGTATGTTGGAAGCCAAGTTGGTTACATTTAAGGAGCCTCCTTAAAAACCTAACACTTCTGCTCCCAACTGCAAATATAGTGAAAGGTGCGCATACCAATCCAACAGTCAGGGACACGACACTAATCACTGTTGGTAGTTAAAGAATAAGATTCAAGACCTGATTGACAAAAAAGTGTTAGAATTTACACAAGATGGTCAACTGGAGTTTTTCTGTCACCCCTCAAAGACATACTATATGAAGTGACAAAGTTTAGGCGGAGAAATTTTTGTTCATTCGAATTTGCAGTTGTAATTTCTTTGTTTGTTTAAACATTTGTCCTTATGTCAGACTTTGGTTGTTCTCATTAATGTATTGCATATGTTTGTCTTGAGTTAATCCATTCGTTTTCACTATATTTAAACTTTGCTTTTATTCCCTTTTTGTGATATTCAACTCTTGATTACAAGTTGTAAACCTTTAGAGGGAGGATGACGAAAATGATACTCTAATCTCTACAATATGCTTTTGAACCGACCTTGATGACGATGTACATGAGTTGTTTCGAACCCTATACACTGGAGTTATAAGGAAGATAATCCCTAGTCAACCCCTTTGAGCCTAAGAAGTAGGAGTTTTCTTTTCACACAAAGCGAAACCTTTAATCATAACCTGGGGCAGGATAGTTTCTCAGTTAATACAAATGCGTGTTCAATCGCAAGCTTTCACTTCGTACACAATGAATGACATCAAAAACACCCTTCTGAATCAAAAGATGGTGTTGGTCCCCCATAAAATAGGAAGTCATTATCTCTCAAAAGAAAAGCCCACCAAGTCAAAACCTATGAAAGAGACTTAAGAAAAATTGGGGCATCCTGCTGGCTGTAATCTTAAAACAAGAGCAGTCAGGAAAAATTAGGGATAGTAAATAAAAAAAGAGGTCGCTACCAAATCCTCGAGAACAAAAAATGTTGCAAAAATGACTGCCTTCCCAAATTAACTTCCAGTATCCGAACCATCACCAAAATATCATTCCAGATTCTAGTAGGAGATAAACGCACAATTAACTAAGTATAGGGCTGAAGAACATCATGAAGAAAGGGCAGGTACAAATAAACTTTGAGCCTTATCCTTTGTTTCTTAAAAATGTGAACCAGGCCACGTTACAACCCCTTAAAAGTCCTAATTGAAGCATGGGTTAGTTCGAAAGCATACTGTTACGAAAGGTATCCTGACTCCTGTAAGGCTTACTGTAAATCTTGAGTTGAATTCATATTCTTACAAAATTCTTTTATTTGCTAAAAATTCATTTTCAAAACATCAATACAAATATAAACTTTGCATTGTTTGAATACCACTGTTTGCATATAGCCAATTGTTTGACAATGGAGAAATTTGCACAGAGAATACCCAATGAACGGAAATTCTCTCAATGAACATAATCACTTCAAATTGAAAGACGCTTCCAATGACAAATCTATCATAATCAAGGGGCATGCTATGTTACTGTCCAACTCATATGTAGCAGTCAAGTCGAGATTCCAAGAAATCTCTCAAGAAGTGCTGAATAACCAGGGGCAGGTTTGCATCTGAATCACTTGGGGTATTGAACATGAATTCCAGCAAAGGGTCACGTACGACCAAGCACACATTTTTCTGGTAGCGCTACAACACTTACTACTATGGACAGTGGTAAATCCCCATAAAGTCCCTTTCATAAGGTGATCCCTAGTGAAGTCGTCAGAGCCACCTCTATAAGGTTATCCCCACAGAATAATCTTCACAGATAAGGGTACAAACCCCACAAGGCCGAATTCATGGATATCCCCACAAAGTTGGATCCATGCAATCCCCAACCAGAGTTTCAATCTCCGAAAAATCTCTCCCCAACTGAGTTGATCTTAAGAAGAATCCTCGAGGAGTTCAGCCAAAAGAAAACACCTCCCCAACAGATTGTCAAATGTTCTCTTCAATAAGGTTTATTTCCCCAACAAACTACAAATACCCTAGTATGAGTCTTTCTCTTAGACCAATACAAATCAACGAATAAAACCCCTTAATCCTGGGTAGAGTCATTGCAATCCCCAATAGAGTTGTTACTATCCCCGAAAGTTATTGCGAAGCCTGGAATTCGATCAGATAACAGTTTAACTTCAGTAAGTTGTTGCGAAGCCTGGAGTCCGACCAGATAGCAATTAACTTCATCATTTCATCTAAATTATTGTGAAGCCTGGATTTCGACCAGATAACATTTTAACTTCAGTAAGTTGTTATGAAGCCTAGAAACCGACCAGATAATAGTTAAATTCATCTCCCCCAGCAAGTTGCTGTGAAGCCTGGATTTCGACCAGATAACAATTAACTTTCATTCTCCCAGTCAAGAAATAATTCCCTAGTAGAGCAATGGACAACTAAAATTCCTGAACTCTATCCCTCAAGCAGAAATCAACATTCCCCACAGAGTTTCCTCAAGCAAAGATCCAAAGTCAATGTCTGCCAACAGAGTTATCCTCCCCAACATAAGCGGGAATCCCCAGCAGAGACATTCTAAACAAAGTTCTAAGATACACATACTCTTCATCTCCAACAAGCAGTCCGGAATTTAACTTCCCAAAACTCCCCAGCAGTAGTTAGGAATTTATTTTCCCAGACAAAGATACATTTCAGTAACATTTCACATTCATACATCATAGCATATGCATACGAAACACATATAGCACAATCTCATTTATTTTGAGAACATCATTACACCATGAATTTCATATATCATGACATTACGCACAACTAACACTATACCTTTTCAGGAAAGATCAATCAACAGATAATTATCATCAAAAATTTTCAACAGGTCCAATATTAGTTCTTGAAACAAGACATAGCAACTATCTACACGACCAGCTGAAGCAATCTTACACAAATTCCTTCTAATTTCCATATGCAGCTTCACACAGGCTCATCATGAAGAAATCTTACATGGGTTCCTTCTAATTTCCAGATGCAACTTCACACGGGCTCATCATGAAGCAATCTTATACGGGTTCCTTCTAATTTCCATATGTAGCTTCGCACGGGCTCATCATGAAGATATCTTGCACAGGTTCCTTCTAGTTTCCAGATGCAGCTTCACACAGGCTCATCATAAAGCAATCTTACACAGATGCAACTTCACACAGGCTCATCATGAAGCAATCTTACACAGATGCAACTTCACACGGGCTCATCATGAAGCAATCTTACATGGGTTACTTCTGATTTCCAGATGAAGTTTCACACAGACTCATCCCGAAGCAGTCCTACCCAGGATCTTTCTCATATATTTCCAGATCAAGTTTCACACGGACACATCCTGAAGCAGCCTTACCCAGACTTCTTCTCATATATTTCCAGATGAAGTTTCACACGGACTCATCCCGAAGCAGCCCTACCCAGGCTCCTTCTCATATATTTCCAGATGCACTTTCACATGAACTCATCCTGAAGTAGCCCTACCCAGGCTCCTTCTCATACATTTTCAGATGCGGTTTCACACGGACTCATCCTGAAGCAGCCCTACCCAGGCTCCTTCTCATAAATTTCCAGATGAAGTTTCACACGGACTTATTCTGAAGCAGCCCTACCCAGGTTCCTTCTCATATATTTCCAGATGAAGTTTCACACAGACTCATTCTGAAGCAGCCCTACCGAGGCTCCTTCTCATATATTTCCAAATGAAGTTTCACACTGACTCATCCTGAAGCAGCCCTACCCAGGCTCCTTCTCATATATCTCCAGATGCAGTTTCACACGGACTCATCCTGAAGCAGCCCTACCCAGGATCCTTCTCATATATTTCTAGATGAAGTTTCACACGGACTCATCCTGAAGTAGCCTTACCCATGCTCCTTCTCATATATCTCTAGATGCAGTTTCACACGGACTCATCATGAAACAGCCCTACCCAGGCTCCTTCTCATATATTTCCAGATGAAGTTTCACACTGACTCATCCTGGAGCAGCCCTACCCAGGCTCCTTCTCATATATCTCAAGATGCAGTTACACACGGACTCATCCCGAAGCAGCCCTACCTAGGTTCCTTCTCATGAATTTCCAGATACAGTTTCACACTGACTCATCCTGAAGCAGCCCTACCCAAGCTCCTTCTCATATATTTCTAGATGAAGTTTCACACGGACTCATCCTGAAGCAGCCCTAACCAGGCTCCTTCTCATATATCTCCAGATGCAGTTTCACACTGACTCATCCTGAAGCAGCCCTACTCAGGCTCCTTCTCATATATTTCCAGATGAAGTTTCACATGGACTCATCCTGAAGCAGCCCTACCCAGGCTCCTTCTCATATATCTCCATATGTAGTTTCACACTGACTCATCCCGAAGCAGCCCTACACAGGCTCCTTCTCATGTATTTCCAAATGCAGCTTCATACGGTCTCATCACAGGTTCCTTCTAATATATTTCCATACACAACTTAACACGGCCCCATTCCAACATACCATTCGGATTAAATCGACCAAAGATTTATTCTGATGCTTCTTCCAATCTCTATCAACAGTCATCTTGGATGACATCTATAAGCCCATCTCTGACAAATTCTTCATCACTTCTCCAAATGGCATCTTTAAGCCCATTCCCGACACAATCAACTAACACATAGTCGAGTGCAAATTTCTGGGCTCTCTAGTGTTCAATCATCTCCCACCTTCAAGTCACGAATGGCGGACTCGCCAATCTACTCTTCAAGTTTAAGAAGATTAAACAAGGGCAGCTGTTGTATCCCAAAATTTTCCCTCTCTTTTCTCAATGCATTTCTCACAAGATCTTCAATAGCTCAAGTTCGCAACACTGATACATCAAATTAGGGTTTAAGTTTTCATAAGGACAATTGGACTTTTAATGCCTCAAAAGACTTTCATGGATCATTATGGACCTCCAAGAATGCTCATGACAAGTATCAAGCCTTGTATCACCAAAATTTCCCAGTCAATTGATCAGATGACCTAAAATCAGCTGTATTGATGAAAAACTCAATTGTAGCACCAAAAGTCAAACTTTGACTTTTTTGGTCAACATTAAGTTTCAAAGATCATAATTCATCAATACATTAAAAAATACAAAGCTTGATCATCAAGAAAGTCAAAAGTCATTGTGAAAAGTCAAACTTTTCAAGACATAGAATTTTTTTCTAAGTGTTTTTGTATATGATAGTTTCATTACTTCATGCCATTATATCCCAAGATGAAAGATTATTTAAAGAAGACTTCCAACATGAAAGTTGTAGATCTCAATGAGATCTAAAACATTGTAGGGCAGGACTTTTTTTATAAGTGCTTGGATTTTGAGTTATAAATTCATGAAGTCATGGCATTTTTGTATAAACACTTAGAGAAATTTTTAGCAAGTTTGATCAGGTTTTTATCCCAACTTCTTGGACAATTTTCATCAAGTTCCAGTTTGATTTAACAAAAGTGGCCAACATGAAAGTTGTAGGGGTGTTTCAAGCTTTCCAAAACATCCAAGAGCATGAATTTATCATACTTGAGCTAGGAGATTCAAGGGCATGAAGTTGAGCATTCATTCTTGAATTGCAAGTTATTTTGTTGAAAATACATATAACAAAATCCTTATGCCATGCTGCATAATCTTACTTTTCAGGCCTCTTGACTTGCAAATCCATCCATAATCAGATGTTTACACAATTGATTGAACCATTATCCAAGTGATTCAAGTATTGTCCATTGCATCTTTCCATTTTTGGCACAAAGGCACCATTGCCATTCTTGCAAAGTTCACTTTAATCACAAAGTCAATTTCTTGAGCCTCTAACTGGTTACTTCTACATAAACTCCACTACACCAAAAAGGGTTTTAGGTAGCGCACCTTAGACAATTCTTTTTTTCAGAAGCGCTGCTATAAGTTAAATAAAAAATAAAACACGAAAAGTATAAACGAAATTATGTAAAAGCGCTGCTAAAAGGCCTATATTAGAAAGCACTTTATCAAAGCGCTGCTAAAAGGCCCACTTTAGACAACGCTTTTTCAAAGCGCTGCTAAAAGGCCCACCTTAGACAACACTACTTAAAAGTGTTGCTAAAGGCCTATATTAGAAAGCGCTTTATCAAAGCGCTGCTAAAGAAAGAGAAAGCGTTGCTAAAGGCCCACATTAGACAGCGGTTCACAGAAGTGCTGACTAAAGTCATTTATAATTAAAATTAAAAAATAGATTTCGCTGTTTCTCTTCTATTCTGTTCATAGAAGCGTCGTTTCTCTCACTAAAAACCCTAAAACCAGAAGCACCTCCATCCTCCGTCATCCGTCCTCACGCACCTCCATCCTCCGTCCTTGTTACTGTCGTTGATTTCGCCGTTGATTTCTCCATCCATTCCTTCGCCCTTGATTTCGCCATTCAGACGTTACTATTGTTGTTGTTCGCATAACAGGTTAGCAATATCTGATTCATATACTGGTTTTCCTTTGATAATGATTTGTTCCAACTATTGTTTTGCTTTTGACATAGAACTTAGGTTTCAATTTAATGATATGTTTTGGGAAAACGATTAGCTTGTTTCGTTGATTTCCAAAGAGGGTGAGACCTATTTGTGTTTTGTTAATCTCATTGTTGATGGATCTTTAGAAGAGATAAACCATTTGACCATTGTTCTTGTTTTCAACTAATTTGTTATATTCAAAAGGAACTTAGTGATGTTTCTTGTTTGTCTCTTGCTGCTAAAATGGAAGAAACCCATGTGCCACTTCTTTTAGATTTTCAAGCGTTTTTTATTTGAGATGAAGTCTAAGTGTTTGTTGAAATGCCCCTTTGTTTTGTTTTGTTTTGTTTTTTTGGTGTTTATGGTTCGTTGAAATGATGTTTGCACCGGGAGTTTATGTAGTTTTGTGAGTGATGAAATAAATACTATGCATATGCTACTTTCCTTTTCACAAGTAGGATAAAAAAACCAAAATATGTATCAGAGAAGAAAACACGAACAAGGTAGAAAAGTTAGTACTTCCACTGAAGTTGTTAATGGTGTTTCAAGCTGTGATGTTTTTTAGATTAAATATAGTTGTAAGATGATTTCATGTAAATAAAGAACCAATAAGATGCATATAAAAAGTGTAGTTCAGATGGTTGAATTTCCCATACATAACACCAAGGTGATATTGATGTTGAGAATGAGTCATGTATTAGACGGAATGAGTCGTATATTAGAAATGATCAAGATGAGAATATTATAGCGGATGAATCATATATCAGAAATGATCATAACGAGGGAATTTGGATCAATCCATCAATCCGCATTGTTAAGAAACAAGTAATTCATGTTCCAACCAAGAAAAGAAAGAGATGTTAGTGAAATAGGTAATATAGTAAAATGTTATATATTTTGTCATTTTCAATAAATTTTTATGTTCTTTCATTCAATAAAATTAAATATTTGTCATTTTATATATATATATATATATATATATATATATATATATATATATATATATATATATATATATATATATATATATATATATATATATATATATATATATATATATATATATATATATATATATATATATATATATATATTCAATTGATTATGGAATTTGATATTGGGTTTATGTTTTTCTTTATTACAGGTTAGATGGCTAGTAACGAAGATCACCCACATGATGATTCTATGACAAATTGATGCGCCCGCATGGATTGGAACAAAGATTCGCTTTCTTATCTCCCATGAATATCAACATGTGGTTAATCGTATAAAAACCAGATGAAGTCATGGCATATGTACTCCATTTATTTATGGCCAACAAAGACACCGAAAAGTTGTACTTTTTACCATAAAATACTGGCAAAGGGTTAGATTTTCATTCTAACTTCATCTATTATAATTTTCCGTTTTTGATGTTGTGTAGAAAGTTTCCATCTAACCTTTGTTTAATCTTACAGTGGACATTGGTTGTTGGTCGTGATTAATTCGATAAGAGGAATTTTATATTATATGGATTCTTTACACAATGATCAAACAACATATCCAGATATGAAGAAGTTGGTTGATACGTAAATGAGATTATTGTAAATATTCGTGTGTATATTTATTTATTTATGTGACATGTTCTAAATATCTGTTTATATTTTATTAGAGTTATACAAGTTTTTCGATCACAACGAGATATTCAAGTTCCAAAGAGCAAAGCCAACAACATTACATGGATTAGAGTGGAGGTATATTTTCACAATTTTTATTATATTAGTGATGATACTTGATAAAACTAGTTAAGGGGTATATCCTGATATATATCCGTGTGTAGTGTCCTCGTCAGCATAATGGGATATATTGCGGATATTTCATGTTGAGGTTTATGAAATAAATTCTTCTTTTGGATCGAATAGAGATTCCATCCAAGGTATGGATTTCTAACTTAGAACTTATTTTAATATTTAACACATATTTCTCATAATTAAATAGTTTTAACTAAATTATACTATGTTATATTATTATGTAGTACTTTGATGAATTCAAGTATGCTCATTACTTAAAAGATCAATTGGATGAGCTTAAGGAGGATTGGTGCCAATTCATTATTGAGCTGCGAATTTTATAAGGTATATTGTCTTTCTTTCATTGATGAGAATTTTGAGTATATATAAGTTTGATTTTTGATGAGATAATATGTCGTTATTAGTATAGTAAATTGTGTTGCAATGCTATTGTTGTTTGTTATAGAAGGTTGGAATCATAAATTGTGTTGGTGATGCCAAATATTGATTAATATCTTGGCCATAGAAGGTTGGAATCATATACTGATTTTCATAGGCACTTGGAAATATTCAATAACTCATGTTCATTTGTTGGCATTTTGGGAAATGCTTGCAACTTGAATAACATATTTGGCAATGCTTGCAGCTTGAATATCAGATAATAACAATGCGTTATTTGTTTTCTTCTATATTTTATATAATGTTGTTGTTGTTTTATTTCAGGTTATATGTGCAGATGTAGAAGATAGAGCTAACAAGTTCATTGTTGTTGTTTTTTAGCTTGAATATCAGATTTTTGTAGCTAACAAGAGATAAGAATTTTCCAGTTGTATCATCAATTATTTGTATATATAAATTATTGGATTAAAGATGTATATATAAATAGGCAAATTTGGTGCATATTTATTGGATTGAAGCTCTAATTTATGAAAATTTGGTGCAAATTCTAAGTGCATATTCTGGTGTAAAATATGGTGAAAACCTGGTGCAAAATATGATGAAAATCTGGTGCATATTTATTGTATGTATCAGGCAGCGCTTTTTTTAAGTTTTATAAATAGAAAATTTCGTGGACATTAGACAGCGCTTCAAATAAAAAGTGTTGCTTAAAGTAGGGAATAGACAGTGCTTTGAAGGGAAAATGTTGTCTAAAGCGTTGCCAAAAGCGCTGTCTAAAGTGAAAGCGATGTCTAAAGTGAAAGTGCTGCCTAAAGGGGGGCTTTAGACAACGCTTTTAAAGCACTGTCTAAAGTGCTTCCTAAAAGATAACCAAAAGCGCTGCCTAAAGGGGGGGCTTTAGCCAGCGCTTTGGGGGGCTTTAGAAAACACTTTTACAGACAAGGCGTTGTCTAAAGTGATGCTTAAAAGATAACCAAAAGCGTTGTCTAAAGGTAAAGTGCTGCCTAAAGGGATGCTTTAGACAATGCTTTCTCATTTAACCAAAGCGCTGGCTTTACTTATAGCAGCGCTGGAATAGACAGCGCTTTTAAGCACTGTCTAAGCCCAAAAAAAAAGTTGCCTAATACCTTCTTTGGCATAGTGCTCAACATACAAAATCAGAAGAATATGCTTAAAGTGTCTAACAACTCTATGCAACAAAGTACAAAGCATTAGAACTATGATCTTCAAGCTTGCTTCATGTACAATCCAACCTAGTCACAACATGTGATTTTTTGAAAATCTGATCAACCCTTGTCCCAAGCCTTTTTCCTATAAATATAGAATTCATTTGCAAGCTAAAGACAAGAAGTTCTCTTGTGTAGAATCCCTCAAAAATCCATGCACTCTCAAAAAACCAGAATTGTCCATAAAACCCCCATTGTTGAGCTTTGAAGTCCAAATCCTTAAACCTCTCACTCCTTGCAAGTTTTGTCCAAACAAACCATCCAAACACTCCACATACATCATATAGAAGTTGTTCAAACACAAGAAAAACTTATGTAACATCACTATCATCACTTCCCAAGCTCAACAACAGCCCATACAGCAGCTCAAACTCAAAGCACAAATTTCAGTTTCATGGTAAGTTTTCTTGACTTTGAACTCTTCATATAAGCATCATTAATGGTTCATTTGTGAAGATAAAATGTAGATATCATTGCCTTGAAGCTAACCATATGCTTGCTTTTCATTTTCACTAGCCATGTGTCGAGAACTGACTTTTACATGTAGCAAAACAGTGATAAAAGTAAAAAAACAACAGTATGAGTCGACACGAAATGCTATGAGTTGACACATATTATGTTCAAATCAGGTTATAAGTCGACATGAAACACGTATGCATCAACATGAAACGGAAATGTGTCGATACGAAACCAGTATGCGTCGACTCATACTGAGTTGTTTTGACTTCCAGGAGCAAGAAATGATTATGAGCCAATACATGAGCCAATACGAAACATATATGAGCCGATACATAAGCTCATGTGTCAATACATAAATTTTTTTTTTAATCTTTTTAATTTTTTTTATTTTTTCTTTATATTTTTATTATTATTATTTTCATATAAAAAATTCAAAAAAATATTTTATTTAAATATGAATGCATACACTTTTGTTTTATTTCTTTTTCTAAACTAAAAAAAGACAAAAACACTTTCTTATTAAAATCAATTTCTTTTCTTAAAATTAATTTAATATTTAGACTTAGGTTTTATTTCAATTTGTTTCTTTTGATTAAATTAATTTAGACATTAGGATTTTAATTAATTTCTTTTTTCAAATCAATTAGATTAATTAAAACCTTTTTCATAATAAAACATAAAAACAATTTCTCTTCTCTTTATATTTCTTTGTACATTTTATTATTTCGCACTATAATTATGTAATTGTCAAAGCCTTGTAATAGTAAATTAGGTTTATTTGTTTTCATCTCCCCATTTGTAATTTTGTACCCTCATCCAAATGATGTAATAGCGTAGAACTTTACATTTCCACAGTTTATCGCTTTCAAATATAAATGCTAGTAATTAGGGTTTGTATGGAAAGATAAAATCAATCTTAGAAAATCCTAATCTCAAGACAAAAAATGCATGCAATTAATACACCTTGCACACTTGCACCTCTAGGGTGACCCACACTGGTTTCCTCGGATAAAAATAGTCATGTCCCTCGAACGTGAGATGCTTTAGCAAAGACCCTAAAATACAAGACCGTAGTCCCTCGATGACCCTTTGATGTTGCCTTCGTAAACGATCTCAGTCCCTTACGAAAAATTGCTAAGGCATCCTACAATGTTACCATCTATGACTATACGATGACCCACGCCCGTCCCTTCACATCCAAAGATAGGGCTTCTTACCAATCAATGGTAAGATAGCAATATCTAAAGGAGGAGGAAAAGAACTAAGACTTTTTGAGTAGGTAGAACGCTCGTAGTTGCTTGCTGATAACATTTTAAAACATGTATCAAAAACACCAACACTTTTCCATGAAATATTTTCAAAAGTCAACACTTTGTATTCATTCTTATAGAGAAGAGAATCATTACAAAGTTCTCCTAAATAATAGCACTTTTCAAAATACTTTCAAACAAACACAAACATATTTCAAACAAAGCATTTCAAAGTGAGCTAGAAATTAAGAGCACGTTGATAACTGTGGATGAAAAGGGTACTAACACCTTCTCTTTTCATAACCTACCCCCCGAACTCAAGAAAATTCTCAAAAGGTCTTTCATGTTCTTTTCACCCTTTCCTTTATTGGATAAAAGAAAAGTCGGTGGCGACTCTTGCTATCCACAACAATTGCGATCAAATGCAAAACAACCAAGTCAGTTCTCCCACCGTATTACACTATTGCCGCCGTAAGTCCACCACTCCAACTTAGGGTTTCAATATCTAAAACCCTAAGTTTGTCGTCACCTTCATCATCATTATTCGCCGCGTGCCTTCATCATATCCACACCACCGTAGTACCTACGAACACGAGGAGGAAAAGAATCAGAGACAAATTAGTAGCAAACTCAGGGATTAACGAAGGAGGTAGCGATTAATCACTTAACTTGAGTTTTTACGATTTGTATTGTGTTTATTTGGGGTTTTTGGGGGAGGGGTTGATACGGGTTGGATCTGGGTATGACGATAATGTAGTCCCGCCGCGAGCTGGGGATGAAAGGGTTAGTGTTTGCTTTGGTGAGAGAGGAGAGGAAAAAGGAAATGAGACAAAGAGAGAAAAGAAGAGAAATGAAAATGAAATATATTTGTTTGGTAAAAATAAAAATATATCAGACCTTGTTATCCCGTGCTGCATGCCCTACCGTATACCCCAATTCTTAACCTTGTGATTTTCATCCAATACCCTAAATCCGCGTACACACGATACACCTGTGCACTCACCCTCACGCAATCTAGGTGGAGACATTGCGGAGGGGGGGGGGGGGAAATTCGAAGGATCCAGCGAAAACGAACAACAACCTCACATGCGACAGGAAGACCTAATGTGTGGTTGGAGGAATTCAAAATAGACAGCGACGTAGTGTTGATGATGCATGGGTCAGATGAAATTGTGTTAACAGTTGTAATTTCCTAGATGGAATATCATTAATTATTCTTGTACGCGTTTTAATAATTGTAGCAAAATCTGTTAACAGAAAACCCAAATGTTTACAACACAATTATGAAAAGATTTTATGTATTACAATATTTATATGGTCGAGGCAGACGCCTGATTCAGACAATTTTTGCGATTGTGTCCGACCTGACGGCATAAACCACACTTTCTTTCCAACCTGTCAAGATCGTCCATTTCTGTTGTGATGCGCTTACTTTTGGGACGACCCTTCTTGTTCCTTCGCATTTGGTCATTGTGCCACACTATTTCGCCGTTGTATTCAGGCCAATAATCTGGTTTTGCTACCAAAGGAAAGTTGTTGTTGTAAACGTTGAGCAACGTTTCAGATTTGTAAATGTTCGACAGAAGTTGCAGCGCGTCTTGATGGGTATGAGCACAAGCGGCAATGACATGAGAGCAAGGCATACGAAATGCTTGAAACCTGCCATAATCGCACCATTGAGAAGGTAGCATGACCCTATATTCTTTTCTTGGCAGGCCTTCATTGTGGTTGATTGTCTCTTTCACAATGAAGTTGTGGCTGTGTCGGTCAAACCGTATAACCATGTGAGTGTTGGATTTAGCACTTTCAGCCTTAATGTATTTCATGCAGCTTTCACTCCATAGTTGTCCAGATTGCAACACCGCATTCCACATTTCACCTCTTTTGGCAAATAACGCAGCCATCCTAAAATACGTAGATTTTACCAAGGCAGTGATTGGGAGGTTTCGTATGCCTTTGAATACCCCATTCATTGATTCAATAAGATTCATTGACATATGCCCCCATCTTTGGCCATTGTCGTATGACCTAGTCCATTTTTCTACCGAAATATTGTCGATCCACCTACCGGCTTCCGGATTAGACAAATGGATCTCGTTGCGGTAATATTTGAATGTGGGTTGTGTCAATGCATATCCCGTATTCATAACCGCTTTCCTAAATCTTTTGTCCTTGATCTCCCTCGAGAAATTCTGGACGATATGCCTAACGCAATATACATGCGTAGAAGGAGGGTCATGCCAACCATTTGCTAGATTGTTGTAGGAACTTTCAATGGAGGCATATCTGTCCGAGATCAAATAGAGATTTGGTTGAGGAGCCACGTGTGTCCGCAGATTTTTCAGGAAAAAGCTCCAAGCACCACCGGTCTCCCCCTCGACAAGGGCAAAGGCAATGGGGAAAATGTTGTTGTTGCCATCTTGTGCAACTGCCATCAATAGCGTGCCTTTGTACTTCCCATACAACCAAGTCCCATCAATTTATATAATTGGTTTGCATGATGCAAACCTTGTGATGCATGGTTGAAATGCCCAAAACACGCGACTGAATATTCCGTTGCCATTTAGTAGACTACCATCTTGGGCGTATGCTGGCACTGTTTCCAGAACGTAAACACTACCTGGAGAATACGTCTTGAGTGTATTCAGGTAGCGGGGAAGTTCTTGGTATGACTCCTCCCAGTTTCCGTACATCCTTTCAATCGCCTTAGTCTTTGCTAACCACGCCTTACGGTAAGATGGAGTGTAGTTAAAAACCGTGGTGATGTGGGAGATGATTGTTTTCACCTTCAAAGATGGGTCGTTGCTGACCAGGGGTAGGATTTCTTGACAGATTAGATCATAGTTGAGTTTTCGGTGGTCCTGTGATTGAGTGGAACTTACACAAGTGTGGATAGTCATGAAACCTATGACCCAGCAGTCACCCCTTAATCTGTATGATGCGGTCAGCTTGAACATACAGTCAGGGTGGACACACTTGATCTTGTACCTTTCCGGGTTGACACGATCCACCTTAAAATCAACCGAGTTGAGCATGTGGAATTTTTTAATGGCCCTGATGCATTACTCTCTGTTACGAAACTTGTCCTTCTCTTTTGAATTTTCATCCAACTGCATATACGGATTGAAAAATAAGTCAGTAGAAGGTTCATCTCCGCCCATGTTGAAGTTTGTCATGTGCGGAGGTGGTGTGTAGATTTTGTTTGCAGGAATACTTGGGATGCCATCATCGTCAGAATCATCATTCACCATTTCGTCAAACTCTAACTCGTTATCTTCTTCTTCATCATCAACTGCATCTACCTCAGCTTGTTCATTCTCCAAAGGATCAACCTCCTGTGTCACCTGAGGCTGAGGCTCTCGCAGCATAACGTACAACTCAATAGAGTCGTACCCAGAATATACATGGCTGGAAAACATATTTTGGAGATCCTCTTCATCTTGAACTTCAACCTTATAAAAAATTACTTGGTTATTTCCAAAGAAAACTGGATTCTGATAAAATATATGGGACACCGGGCCTCGTTCAAGTTTGGCCTCCAATCTTTTTTTGAAGTACGAGAAATTGGCTTTCCCGTTTAAGAGAAATCGGATGTTGTCTGTGTCTCTAAACAAAAACCCAGCGGTGGGACAAATGTATGTCTCACCGTTGAAATGTGCTTTGACGACAAATTGTGGTGCGGAGGCCATTGCGTAGAATTGTTTTAAGGTTTGAAGGTTGGAATGTTTGAAGGTTGGAATGTTTGAATTTTATGAGTGATTCAAAGGTTGGAATGTTTGAGGTTTATTGATTGTATGAAGGTTTGAATGCTGTAATGTTTGAAGGTTGGAATGTTTTAATTTTATGAGTGATTCAAAGGTTGGAATGTTTGAGGTTTGTTGATTGTATGAAGGTTTGAATGCTGTAATGTTTGAAGGTTGGAATGTTTGAAATTTACGAGTGATTCGAAAATTTATATGTTTGATTGTTTGCAGGTTTGAAGGTTTGGTTGTAAGAACGTTTGAAGGTTGGAAGATTTGACAGATTATGTGAATAAATGTTATGATAAACGTAAGGCTAAAAATTTCAATTAAGTAAGGATGCAACCCCCCAAGGCTGCCAATAATGTTACATGCAAGGAATCCCAAAGGCTGTCACGTAGCCTGAGCCTAGGCTGCAACAAAGGACACATCTTATTCTCCAATTGGGGTGGCGACACCATTCATTTTTGTACTCTTTCGCTAAGTCCAATGGCGCCTCCCTTACTGTCTAATCGTGATACATGCATGCAGATATGTAACCCCCTAGGCTGCCACCTAGCCTGCCCATAGTCTGCACCTATACATGTATGTTGTAAGTCTCCTTCCATCACCTCCAATGGGCTTACATGCATTCAGGCAAGGAATCCCAAAGGCTGTCACGTAGCCTGAGCCTAGGCTGCAATAAAGGACACCTCTTATTCGCCAATTGGGGTGGCGACACCATTCATTTTTGTACTCTTTCGCCAAGTCCAATGGCGCCTCCCTTACTATCCAATCGTGATACATGCATGCAGATATGTAACCCCCTAGGATGCCACCTACCTGCCCATAGTCTGCACCTATACATGTATGTTGTAAGTCTCCTCCCATCACCTCCAATGGGCTTACATGCATTCAGGAAATGAATCCCAAAGGCTGTCACGTAGCCTGAGCCTAGGCTGCAACAAAGGACATCTCTTATTCGCCAATTGGGGTGGCGACACCATTCATTTTTGTACTCTTTCGCCAAGTCCAATGGCGCCTCCCTTACTGTCCAATCGTGATACATCCTTAGGCTGCCACCTAGCCGGCAATAGTGACACCTTTCATTTTTTGTACATGCATGCATTCATATATGTAACCCCCCAGGCTGCCACCTAGCCTGCAAGAGTGACACTTCGCTTGCATGCAAGCACCAGCAACCACTATATGAAATTTATTTGCCTATAAATACATACCATATCATACATCTCTCACACCCACACAAGTCTCACTCTCTGCTACGAAATCTTTCATAATCTCTTAAAATTTCTAAGTCTATCATACTCTCTATCTCTTCCTAAGTCTTTCATAATCTTAAGCATTTTAAACAATGGCTCTTCTAACAATGGGCGATACTCATAGAGGCACAAGGGAAAACATTGCCGCATTTGTAAGTTTCTTTTTTGGTTTTACATTTTTCATACTTCAGATAATGCGTTGTTCTTCTTACTTAATCTTACACATGTTACATTATGAACTCAGGACACAAAAAGATTCAGAATCCGTTCTCACAACTACCTGGCTCCCGACCCATTTATCGTACCATATCTGGAATACGCAGGTTTTGGACATGTCATAAAGATCTCCAACTGCACCATTGACTCGAAGTTCATTCTTGCAATGTTGGAAAGGTGGAGACTAGAGACCCATACATTTCACCTACCAATAGGTGAATGTACCATCACGCTTGAGGATGTGTACATGCTACTAGGTCTCCCTGTCGATGGTAAGGCCGTGAATGGGTCGGTTCAACAACCCAACTCTCAGTGTGAAGAACTGTTGGGTAGGGATATGGTAGAAGGTGGTGGTGCGAGAGGTCAGGGAGTACTACTCACTGAGCTGAAAAGTCATTATGCAAGTTTGGAATTAAATGAAAATTCCTCCGAGAATGACAGGGTAGTAAAAGCCAGAACTTATCTTATGATACTTTTTAGTACATTTTTATTTCCCGAAAGTACGGGAAATAGTGTAAATTTTATGTATTTACATTTACTAAGAAATTTTGAAAAAACAAGAAAATATAGTTGGGGTTCTGCAGTTTTAGCCCACCTATACAGTTCCTTGTGCAAAAATGCAGTCAAGGAAAAATGTACATTTTATGGGTGCGCTTTTTTACTACAAGCCTGGGGTTGGTGGAGGATGAAGTCCTTAAACCCCGTCAACAACAACACTTTCGGTTTCCCGTACGCAACAAAGTAAGTCATCAAGTTATAGCATTTATAACTATTCATCTCTTCCCCAAATATATGCTAAGAATAAAATGTTTCTCATTTCCTTTAGGTACTGCGTGAGGGGTATGGATTACGGCAAGAATCCAAGATTCAATGTCGAACTCTACAGCAATCTGTTGGATCACTTAGGCCCGGATGACGTACGTCGTAGCTTTTAACTTTTGTTCATTTAAATTATTTATACATTACTTTTGTGTTAACCTGATTTAAATTTTATCGCAGTTCGTCTGGAGACCATATTTGGGTTTGGGCCATGATCCAAACCCGGAGGATGCAGCAACTTGGACTGTGAAGACTGCAATCATTCGGTTCAACATTGTGGAGATGCACCATATCGACCGTGTGAAGATGCAGTTCGGAATGCATCAGGAGATACCAAGTGATCCAACTTGTTTATCCCCATGGCATCTAAAAGGGTCGATGCCCAGTGGGGTCTTACCAACTGGAAAGACTTCGCTCCGGAATGGTGTAAGATGTGGCAGAGGCGTCACCGCTATGTCTTGTAATTCCCGGTTTTCCTTAATCAAGGTAATATGCGACACACGAATCAATATTTGTCTTGGTACAGGTCGGTTAGTAACCCTGAGATGCACGTGTCTCATCCAAGGTACTTGGTTGACCCACACACACAATGGGCACAACCCTCGTTTCCACATCAACAAACCCAAAACCCATCAACCTCCCACCAACCCCCAAGAAGAAACAGACCCACAAACACCCAACCACAATCCCCACCACAACACAACTACACTCAAATGCCACACAACCAACCACAATCACCACCACACTACCAATACCCCGATATGCCTCACACCCAACCACAATACCAATCCCAATACCAGCACACCCGCATACCCCACACACAATTTCAGTCTTCCGCATATCCCAATATGGGCCCCTCAACATCCAGCCTTAGCCCTGATATGGGAATGTCAGAAGATTACGAACAAACCGACCCAACCTACCATCAACCACAATATCACCAAACCACCCAACATCCTCAATACCAAACACCCCAAGATCCATTTCCTTTCTATCCACCGTACTCAGACGATCAATGCTACAGACCCACTATGGAACCCCATCCACCGCCAACACGACCAAACTTTGAGGGTATGGGTAACCGACTGTACCAAAGCGGATCTTCTAGATATGAAGATCTGACTGATTTTATGGATCCGGACCGCATTGACTTCGCTGGGCCATCGACCTTGCCGCAGCAGGAAACACGACGACACCCAGCACGAGAAAGGCGAGGACGGGGATGCGGAACCGAGGGTCATTACCGGGTTCCGGGGGATCACTGATTTATCTGTTTTTTTTCCTGTATTTTTTTATCCATTTTTTTCTTCTGTTTTTTTATCTGTTATTTTAATGTAATACAGTTGGATGTAATTATTTTTTTTTAAATAAAAAGTCCATTTTGTTTATCCTCTATCGAACACGCAACGCACCAGACAAAAAAAAATCACATTTTGCCATAAATTAACACCTAGGCGCTATCTCACTTGGCTTAGGGCATGCCCTAAGCACATATGCGCCAAGTGAGATGGCGCCTCCCCTTAAAATATAGGTGCATGCGCCATTTCAGATGACTCCTCCTTTGGGGAGTCATCTGAAACATGGTTATTTGCGTATTTTTTTCTGAAACGCGGTTATTTGCGAAATATTATTTTAATACATAGTTATTAATAAAAAAAATTCAAAAAAAACCGCACACTATTATATTATAGGCAACACTTAAAAAAGTGTAGATACTTCTAACCACAATAAAAATCTGCGCTCTATTTAATTCGGCCAACTCTCATTTTCTCCGATGATTCGGCCAAATGCTTGAAGTTTCATAGATTCTACTCAACCCTAACCCTCGTAACATAGAAATTGCGGAATCGCTATTGAAGATTGGTCACTTTTGAAGTTGACAAAGCCGTCGCCCTTTCCACCACAACCAATCTTCTTCATGCTTGTACTTTTCCCTCTTTCAACTCAGGTAAAATCATCTTTTGATCTTCCTAGTTTCAGTTTGACGCTTTTATTTTCTATTTCAGTTAAGGAACTCAGTTAGTTGGTGAGTTAATTCAAATGGTAGGGTTTTTACTGGTTTTATTTTTCTTGGTTAGTTAATTCAATTATTACTACCTTAAAGTGTATTAGGTTACCGATGCTCTTGGTATTAGGTTTTTATTGTCTATTGCGGTTATGGTATGGCAAGTTACGTTACAAGGACATGTATTTCCATTTAATCTCTCGTACTATGTTTGCCATGTAATATGCTTTTAAGTAGCTTTTATTCATGTGAAGTTTGTTTAGTTTTTGCAATATTCCTAGTAAATAATTTTAGTTTTTACTAATTCAATTGATATGAAGTTATTTTTGAGGTGGTGCAGTTTCTCATCTCCATGCACCTTCTTAAAACAACAAGCTTGGTTTTGAAGTTTTAACCTTTTGAACTGCGTATTTTAGCGTACAATATTTTATGCATGTTTATGAAATTTGAAATGCATTGGCGGCATATTGTACAGGAAAACAAGTTGCAACATTTCAAGCTACATGAACCTGTTTTGTGCATTGGAGGTTTTCTCCTAGTGGAGTTGTTGGGAATTGTTCAAAATAAAGAGAAGTTAATAGAAGAGCAAAAGCTAAAAATTGATAAGAGACGTTTCAACTAGGTTTACATCTCAGACTTATCACTTACACTTGTTATTTGCATTCTGTTAGTGTTGAACTTTAGTGTCCATCAAACACTCACAGTATTATCTCACACTTTAAGTAAAAAAAAACTGTCAGTCGGTTAGTGCCCCACATTTTTTATAGGTTGAACCTAATGACATAAAGTAATAGACATTAGGTTACAACTAAATAATCCAGAACCACTGGCAAAAAGGTAAGTAAATCTCCACTCTAGAGAGTAGTGAATATGAACTAGTTGTGAAGTTGAACCGTAAGGAGGTATTGATTGTATATATATTTTTTGGTTTGCTTACTTAGCCTTATTTATTAGTTTTAAGTAAATTGACAATTCATAAGTTACACAAAGTGCATATGCTAAAATAGTCTCTCTCAATCATCTGCTGCACTTTAGCTGACGTCTACTAAATTCTACTCCATTGCTCTTTATCACATTGTCATTACGGAAGGAAAATAGCGACTCAACTCAATACGCAGTGGAAATTAAAATTTTTTTTAGTGATCCTTACGAATGAGCATGGTCCTTTAATATTATCTGTCTATTTTTAGTTTATCTTCATAATAATCTCAATGCTTTAATGTTATCCTGCTTCACAGTAAAGCTTGATTACGGATATTTTAAGAATAGTGTCCTTAATGAGATCTCATGATTAGGTCACACTTAACATTTTATTAAGCAAACTAACTATTCTAGGGACTTTATCATTTTAGAAAAACAAACATAATAAAGAAATGTCTTTTATTATTAATATATAATTTGATACAAGTACCAAAAGTATTGGCCTCTAGGGCTTACACCAACAATCTTCCACTAGTACTAGAGCCAATCAGATATACATCTAATACCCATAAATCTAGTATGACCGTCATGTTTCTACTGCGCAAGAGGTTTTGTTAGTGGGTCAACGACATTGTCAAGTGTTGGTACTCTGCATATCTTCACATATACTATTTCTATCATCTCTCGAATGAGGTGATATCGTCTAAGTGTGTGTTTGGATCATTGGTGAGATCTAGGCTCCTTAGCTTGTGCGATAGCACCATTGTCATCACAATAGAGATCAACGGGATCCACAATGCTATGGATTATGCCAAGTTCATAATGAACTTTTTGATCTAAACAGCTTTCTTTGTTGCATCCAAAGCAACAATACACTCGACTTCGGTTGTAGAATCAACAACTATATCATGCTTTGAACTTTTCAAGCTTACAACGCCACCATTTAAGCAAAACACATAACCAGATTTGAGTAATATGTCATCTACATATAATATCAGGATTATGATCATGCTCCCACTAATCTTATTGTAGACACAAGGCTCATTTTGATCCATGATTAATACATCACCTTGATCAATTACGAGATAACCATATCTCTCAGGTTGGTGACGTATCATCTTTGATCTTTCCTAGTCTTGTTCTACTTGAGCAGGTTGCTCTTCCACAATTACTTGTGTTTTCTGCTCTAGTTCCTCTATTAGTGTATCTCTACTTTTGTGATTCTTAAATTTTTTCAAACTCTATTTTTCTCCCACTGATTCCTTTGGAAATAAAGTCCTTTTCCAAGAAAACTGAAGTTCAAGCGACAAACACTTTGCCATTAGAAGGATTTTACAAATAATATCCTCTTATTTCTTTAGGATACCACACAAATAAGCATTTGTCAGATTTGGGCTCAAGCTTTGATGAAATTTATCATTTCACATAAACTTCGTAACCCCAAATCTTCATGAAAGACATAAGTTGTCTCTTACCACTCTATATCACGTATGGTGTCTTCTCAACCTTTTTGGATGAAACATGGTTAAGTGTGCAAGTTGTTGCCAATAAAGCATGTCCCTAAAAGGAGTTTGGAAGATTGATGTGACTCATCTTAGATCGAACCATGTCTAACAATGTTTAGTTTCTTCTCTCGGATACACCATTCCATTGTGGTGTTTCTGGAGGAGTAAGTTGGAATAGAATCTCATATTCCTTTAGAAGGTCATCAAAGTCTAGGCTTAAATATTCATCGCCTCGATCTGATCGAAGAACTTTGATATTCTTATCTAGTTGGTTTTATACTTTATTCTTGAATTCCTTGAACTTTTCAAAGGTTTCGGGTTTGTGTTTCATTAAATACACATAACCTTATCTACTGAAATCATCATTAAATGTGATGAAGTATTGAAAACCTCTTCTGGCTGGTATGTTCAGTGGTCCACATACATCAGTATGTATGAGGGTCAAAAGATCATTATCGCTTTTATCTTTTCGTGTGAATGGGGACTTTGTCATATTTCCAATTAAACAAGATTTGCATGTCTCATATGATTCATAATCAAAAGAGTCCAATATCCATCTTTATGGAGTTTGGAAATGCATTTATCATTTATGTGACCTAAGCGACAATGCCAAAGGTAACTTAGATTTAACTCATTAGGTTTAATCCTTTTTGTATTAATATTATAATTTGGCATTTCAAGATCAAGGATATACAATCCTTTATTCATTTGTGCAGAAGCATGGAATATATCATTCAAATAAATGGAGCAACAATTGTTCTTTATTATGATTGAAAAGACCAAACTTATCCAAACAAGAAACAAAAATAATATTTTTGCTAATTGCAGGTACATAATAACAGTTTTCTATCTGAATTATTAAAAAACTAGGTATAGTCAAAACATAAGTTCCTATTGTAGCGGTAGAAATGTTTTAAGACTAAGTCATTGGATTGACTAGACTTATACATATCAAAATAAAAATTGTCACCGCGCTTTATTGTTTCCAAATGAATGGGAAAAGATCGAAGAACTCAAAAGAGGGGGAAATATTCTAGGTAAGGGGGTTGGTTATACAAAGTGAAGGTATTAGCACCCTAAACATCTACGGTACTCCGCATGAACCTCTTTGAAAAATCTGTATATTTTGGCTATAAAATATTGCATGTAAAATAGATGGTGGATGTGAGAAAAGAAGTAGTTTTTATGATTTTTGCACCCGCCGCGGTTGTGAACCTTTAGTGCCTACGTACCACCTTTCGTACAATAGGGGATCAGGGTACACGCAGTTCCTCTTTAAAAATTTTAAAACACAAATGTGTTGGTTAATTTTATGAGATAAGACATCGTCGTCATTGTTCGTGTGGAAAACATACTTACTACCACAATCATGAGAAAGGAGAATTTGCATCATCTCAAAGTGGAGGATATGGATTGGATTTTAAAATCAACAATGCCGAACTCAACAACCAAGTGGAAAATATCTCTCTTCACTATATATTATAGAAGTATAGTTGTTTGCATCACTACAAGGATTGACAAGAGTCTAATCTTTTGAGAAAGTTTTTACGCCAAAATGGCAAAATGGTTCGAAATGAGATTGGTTGACTTTTAGTCTTCTCACAAAAAAAATGTCAAAGCATTATTAAATTGATTGAGGTTTATTTATGAAAATGATTTTTTTTTTAAAATACATGGACCTAGGTTCAAGTATATTATGAAAGTGATTCAAATTTAGAAACAAGAAGAGTTTTCAAAAGGAGGAGGAAGATTTTTGAAATTAAAGAAGATGGGAGGAGAAGAAGGGACTACCCTAAAGCATAAGGTAAAAGCTAAGGATAAGAACCGTCTAACCAACAAGAAGCCAATACTTGACATTATGAGTCAAGATAGAATTTCCATTATTCGGATTGAAACCAAGCAAGCAAAGATACTGGACCTCTTGAGAGAACTAAACTTCAAGTGTATTAAGTCTTCACAAAAATTAGCCAGAGTAACGGTTGTATACGGGTAAATTCCAGATTACAAACAAAGAGTGTAATCACAATAGCCTGCACATAAAATAAACAAACAACCCAATGTCTTGAGGTAAACCTCACGAGCTCCAGACAAAATTTCAATTAAGGTTACAAGGTCTCCAACATAGGCCAAGGTTTCTAACCCTAAGTCCAAGAAGTCCAATACTCCATAATTCCAAGGATAATAGCCAAATAGTACAAGTATCATTAAAGCTTTTTATGGTTCATGTTGATTATTAGGTGTCTTAAAAAAGAAAAGAAAATCTCAAGTGAGCAAAATAAAAATAACAAGAATAGTAAATGCTCAAGTGAGCAAAAATAAAAATAGCATGAAATGTAATACTTAAAGTAAATTGTACATAAAGCATAAAAATAAAAGCATAAAGTAAAACAATTTATAATTAGTGGTTAGTTGGATGACCATCTTGAAACTTACATTTGAAACTCATTAGGGGATTGGTAGAACCAAAGCCTCCACACAACAAGTTGCATTTGCTTTTTATCAAGTATATCATTTATTTGGAATCCTCAAAAGTACCATTTAATGATCAGTGATGTTTAAGTGATCCGCGTTGACCAAAAGTGTTGTAGATCCATTAGAGGATTGGTAGAACCAAAGCCTCCACAAAATGAATCTCAAGGTTATTGGATCAAAGAGATCAAATTAACATACCTGGGTTTGCAAACATAGGTTTTGACCATGAATGATCATTTATTCGAATCGAGACAAAATTTAGCGCTATGTTAAGCAATCGTAAGTGGACTTATATAAAAGTCGCACCTATTTTGAGGTCGGTCAATAGCAATCTATGCACCTATTTTGATCATGCTCCAATAACACTTAGTGCAATAAGAAAGAGATAAGATGAAGAGGAGTGGAAAAGAATATACAAACCACATTTGAATTAAAATTTAATCAAACTATTATTAAAATCATTCATCCATTTTTATGGAGTTAGACTCAACACCATGGATCCAATGATGTTAATAAATTTCATGATAAAAAATTCAACCCAAGATCAGCCAGAAAATAATCACAAAATAATATTGCATTTAATATATTCATTAAAAAAAGGTTTTTAAAATGTTTTAAAATAGAAATAAAAGAGAAAAATATCAACTACATTTAAATTAATCAAGAAATAAAAAGTAAGACCATAAAAAAATCAGAAAAGGAGTCAAATATTTTTATAAAATTTTTGGTAATTTTTTAAAGTCGGAAACTATTTTTAAAATTAAAAGAAATAAATAAAATAAACCAAAAATGATAAAAAAAATACCAAAGTTAGAAATAAAAAATAAATGAGGTCACCAATATTTGTCATAATATCATTGGATCATTCCATAATTTTTTCAGAATTTAAAAATACATAAAAGTATTTTTAAACATTTAAAACAATTCAAATAAAGTGAAAATTTATAAAAAATATCAAAACACAAAATAAAATTGTAAAAAAATAAAAATCAGAAAGAGAAAAATCAAAAATATTTTTCATAATTTTTTCACATTTTTTGGACTTAAAATGAATTTTCTATGATTTTTTGAACTTTAAAATAATTAAATATAAAAATCAGAAAAGAAAATAAAAACCAAAAAGATGTGGACCAATGAATGAGAGTCAAAACACGTTAGTAATCAAATCCAAGGGATCTGACGCGCTGTGCATATCATGGTCATTACTAAATAACACACCGAATCCAACATTTTTAAAATAAAACAACTTAAATATGGCACGTTGGATGGAGTCTGACTCACAAAAGTAATCAGATCCAAGGGCTCCTGAGGTACGGACATGGTAAGACAAGCATATTGTATCCATTTCAAAAAAATAATGTGGCTTCATGTCATTGGTTGAAGACGGACATGTCATCGTCTTCAACCTCCAGCCATCCCCAAATTGAATCCTTCAAACTGTAAAATTAGCAAACCAGACCGGTACCATTAGATTCGTCTCTTCAAGACGATTCTAATGGTACCAGCGCGCCAAATTTATATAAATTGTGTAAGGCTATGTTTGAAGAAAACCAGAAAAAATAGCGAGCACGAAAGTCTGGGATATCTCACTCAATTCTCAATGAAATTGCTAACTATAAAGAGCACGAGGATCAGAAGAACACAAGGATGAGTTAGTCTTTTATTTGAATCAATTTGGCCAAGAAATCTACATGAACGAAGTTGTGATAAATTTCTCTGAAACTGGACTTCTATAGATTAATATAGGTCACAATTCTTGAAAGTAATCGTATGGTTAGCTTCAGAGAAGTTCAATGAAGCTAACTGAATGAAGATTTTGGTGTTTTAAGGTGAGAATGTAAGAAATCATAATTTCAAATTCAGAGTTCATGTGGGATCTGAACAGGGGTCAATTGGCTATCAAAATCTTGCCCAAATGAGTAAGGGATGGTCCTTATTTATAGTTGATCATGATGCAAGGCTCAAGCGTGTGAATTGGAGGCAAAATCAATGAAATCGTGTGGACCTGCTAAGTGTGAAAAGTGTGACTTCACATGGCTCAAAACCCTGCAAAATGAATGGTTTAAGGGTCGTTTCTTGTTATGGCAAGTTCCTAAACATGATTAGACACGAAATTGATCTTTAAACAGGCTTGTAATTGGATTTAAACCAATTTTCAAATCTGACTGAACTTGGAATTTCCATTTCATGATGCTACTTTCATAACCATGGTGCCAACAATGTAGGGCACCATATGATGTGATTTTTGAAGCATTTGAAAGATGAAGTCACAAGCTTTATAATATGCAAAGAGTGAGATCAATTGGATGTTTGAGCAAGAAGTTGTGTTGAGTCAAAGTTGGAAGAAAAGGGTTGACTTTCCATACTTAGAAATATTTCAAATTTTTCTTCAAAAGTGACCTATAATGTTTTGCATCCAAACATGGCCTTACTCTTGGAATTTTCTCTTGACCAAAAAAGATGGCATGAAATTGACCTCTTGAATGACATTTTGAAACTTGAACCATTCAAAATCTCCAAAAATTGAGAGAGTTATGAATTATTGAAGTTGGAAAAAAATCATGAAATGACCTATAATCTTTTGTATCCTTAGAACATCTTCCATCCATTTTCTCACTTTGCACATAAAATAAGGAATAAAGTTCATATCCTCAAGATAATTGTGGAAACGAGTGGGCTCAAGGCGATAAAAATTGACCAAGTTATGATCATTTGAAGTCACACATGAGAAATTGGGGGTTCATCTAGAGGACTTGTAACCTTTCTTCATCATCAAGCTTCTTCCACATGAAAACTCCTTGAAACTTTTGAAGTGATTTGTTAATAACCCTTTGAAGAGAGGGATTCTTTTAGAATCACTAAAAAATTCCAAAAGATGAGCAAGATATACTTCTTTGAAGTTCAAAACCCTAGCTCCTAGATCAAGAAAATGCATTGAGGAACTTTGACAATTTTGAACAACTTTCTTGTACCAACACTTTTGCTTTGTAAATAGAAGTTGGTGAGGATGATAATGAGAACTCATAGCCACAAAAACCACTTCCATATCTTGAGAATTGAGAGAAATATGCACTTGTAACCAATGGGAGCAAGGCCTTGCCCAACCATGACAACTTCTTCAATCAACCCCTTGTACTTTTGAATCAATCTTGATAAATTTTAAATATGGTGAACCAAGATAAACCTTGCCATGCCATTTATTTCAAAATAACTTCAATGGCGAGGTTTGAACTTCTCAAGCTTTATTGACTAGGGCATGGAAATAAACTCATGAACCCATGGATCAACTTGCTAAGCCTCATTGCCTTTACCTGCATTATTAACAAGTAAGACAAACCAAGATTGAATTTCATTAATTAAAAGGAAAGTCAAAACAAATCATGCATGATCACAAAAGAAAAACAAGTCAAGGTGCTTGGTGATTCCTCAAAGAGCAAAGCTAAAGATAGGGAGGAGAACCAAAATCCCTAATGTGACCTTGTTGTGATTGAATCAATATGGTATGATGAAGGGATCTTAGGGGGAAAAATTGGGGTACAACACCTACAGCTAAAGCGACAACCTTTGCTTTATTTCCAACTCGTAGCTCAACTTCACCTTTTTCTAAATCTCTACTCCTTTCAAGCCCCTGCACATTGGTACAAATGTGAGAACCGCATCCAGTATCTAATACACATGATGCAGAGTAGATAAATTAATTTCTATAACAAAAAAATTGAATGTGAAGTCTCTACTCCACTATTCTTATCTTTCAAGTACTTTGGGAAGTTTCTATTCCAATGTTCGATCTTCCGCAATGGAAGCAAGTGGCCTCTTTTGCCATGCCTCCACTAGGATTCAAAGCAGGAACAATAGGTTTAGGTTTGACGACTTCCTTGCCTTTCCCTTTACCAACCTACTTAGTGGGTCTTTCGTTCAGCTTCTTTCCATTACTGACCATTGGAATGGACTTCCCTTTTGACTTCACATTTTTCTCAGCAGTTCTTAACATGCTTAGCAACTATGGAAGGCTTTTGTCCATATCATTCATGTTGAAATTCAGGAAAAATTGACTGAAGCTCTCTGGCAACAATTGGAAGATCAAATCTTTCACGAGTTCCTTTCCAAGGGGAAACCCTAACCTTTCAAGGTTCTCCATATACCCAATCATCTTGAGTACATGGGAACTTACAAGGGTTCCCTCAGCTAACTTTCTACTAAAAAGGGCCTTTGAAACCTGAAACCTCTCATTTCTTGCCTGCTCTTGATAGAGCATCTTCAGATGTCCGGTCATATCAAATGCTGACATGTTCTCATGCTGATTTTACAACTCTGAGTTCATGGTAGCTAGCATAAGGCAAGCCATTTCATTGGCATCATCAACATGCTTCTTATAAGAACCTCTTTCCGCCTTAGGTGAAAAACTAGGAAGTTCCAAGACATACAACTTCTTATCGTGCTTGAGGAAAATTCTCAGATTTCAGTGTCAATCTAGAAAATTTGTCCCAGACAATTTTTCCTTATCAAGGATTGATCGTAAAATGTTATTAAAGGTGTTTGTTGTCATGGTAATCGACAAGAAAAATATGAAAATATAAGTATTATTAAAACAACATATTTAATTAGGTCTTTAATCAAATGTGCTCCAACTATTTTATTCAAACCAAATGACCCTCATCATTTGATTCGAAAAATTTCGTTGAAAGATTTATCTAGTGGGTCGAGATCCACATCTCACCTTACTAATATAGAACATGCAACTCGTGTTAGGAGAAACCTACATTGTTCGATACTAGTCTTGATGAGTGCTAAAACTTGGAAAGCATAGACTTAATATTCCTTTTAAGGGAATTTGATATTAGTTTGATCTCACCGGCTTAAGATGCAAATCGTCTCTCACATGCATTAGCATACAACCACATGCATCAACATACATATAAAAAGATACAGTTATGGCCCCTAGCACAATTATTCTCCCAAGCCAATGAGAGAACCTAAGCTAACCTAATAACGATCTAAACTTCTCCAAGATAGACCTCTATGGTTGTCTTCCTTCAATCTCGTCTTCTTCCTTTTTCTTAATTACATTACATTACATAAAAGAATACTCGTTTTTACATACGAGGGAATGAGATGAGAAAAGAAGTTACATCAAGAAATTAAGAGAAAGGCACGACATGCAGATCGTATTTTAAAATCCCAAAAACAAAATAAAGGAATCTAAGCTCATAACTGATCACCACAAGACCACAATAATAAAAATATTTTATTATTATTATTAATATTAATTTAAATTCTATTAATTAAATAAATTAATTTAATTTTTAACAATTGATCAGGTAGAGTTATCTTTGATTTTGTTGCCTTACTATAAAAGTATATCAAATTACTTAAATAAAAAAATAATAACAATTATTATTATACTAATTAAAGTAATTTTATAAAACCACATGGCTAATGTAACAGACTGTTTTGCTACCACAGTACATAAGACAATGTTTGACTTATTTTTCACTACCGACACATCGTCGTCACGTTACTGATTCCTACAACAACTTTCGTGATAACATATGTTGTAACTTTTCATGTTCATTTTAAATATAATAATAACTATTATTATTATATTATAAAACAAATAAAACTTATAATAATAACAATAACAATTATTATCATTATTATAAAATTTTACAAGTTTGATGCATAATTTTTGTGTTGTTACAAACTCAAATTTTATAACTATTGACAATACAACTCTTGTATCTTCACAAACACTAATGCAACATATTCATACTATTAAAAATATGATGATCGATTATTCAATTAAAATGATCCAAATGTCATTGCTTCACCTTACAATGTCGGATTCCAAAGCAGAATGAACATTGACCATTCATATGAAATACAATCATCACACTAATTGAATCGATGAAATTAAAGATATATCAAATATACCGTCTTTGCATCCGAATTATCCATATCTTATATGAATTTGATCAATCAATTTTGTGTAACTTATAGATGATCGATGTATCGCTGCTTCACCATACAGAAGTCGGATTTCGAAGCATAATCAACATCGAATCATCCATATCATACACAACATGATGCCAAAAATTAATTTTCTTAATTATTTAATTCATTATGTGTTTTAATCGAATTAATACAGAAAGTATATAAAATAAAACAACTATCAGATCCATGGTTTAGTAATGGCTCTGATACCACTGAAGGAAAATAACGACTCAATACGCAGTGGAAATTAAAATTTTCCTTTAGTGATCCTTATGAATGGGTATGGTCAGTGATAGAAACTATTACCTCTTATGGAGATTTATATCTTTGATGCTATCACTATGCCATAAAGGGATTTTAACAGCGCACATTATACAGTGCTTTTATACAAAAGCGCCACTATAAGTGAAATTAAAAAAACACGGAAACTGTATACAATAATAAATAAAAGCGCTGCTAAAAATGTGACCATAGATAATTCTTTTAAAAAGCGCTGCTAAAAGTGTTGCTTTAGAAAGCGCTTTATCAAAAGCACTAGTTAAGGACCACTTTAGACAACGCTTTTCAAAAGCGCTATCTAAAGTCATATAAATTTAAAGAAAAATAATCTTAAAAGCGCTGCTAAAGGACCACATTAGCCAGCGCTTCTCAAAAGCGCTATCTAAAGTCATATAATAAGAAATTAAAAATTAGAATCAGTATTGTTTCTCTTTTCACAGATCGAATTCCCTCCTCACGCGAAACCCTTTTCAACGTCTCTCTGTCCACCACTGTCCGCCATCCTCCACCGTCTCTCTCTGCAAAACGAGGCTCTCTCTCCACCGCTGACCGCCGTCCTCCACCATCACTTTCAAGGTACTTTTCTCTCTTTCTCTTCCCTCTTTCTCTCTGCAAAACCGTTGGTTTTATGTTCTAATTTATTTGTCCAGAAAAATATAGTTTGATGATTCAAAATGGCAGGATCTATTTCTATTTCTCATGACTGGAAAATATTAACATCTGTTGTACCCCAAAATTTTCCCTCTCTTTTCTCAAAGGATCATCCTGGACTCTCAGGTTTGCTTCTATCAAGTTCCAAGTCTTGAATTACCACTTTTCAAGAAAATCATCCACAAGGGCAAAATGGTCAAAAGCACACTGAAAAGTCAAACTTTGACTTTCAGATCAAATCAAGTTTCAACAATTATATTTCATCAAGACATGAAGTTGGTTCATCAGAAAATCAGAAGTCAGAAATTACTTTGAAAAAATCAAATTTCTAAACATTTAGAAAATTTTCTAAGTGTTAAGAGAATATGAAACTTCAGAACTTCTGGGCCAGCCTTCATGCGAGTGCAATCAGAATTTATAGACACGGTTCAGAACATGATGCTTCAATCAGAACATATGGAAGCAATGTCTTTCGGTCAGAACATGACCCTTCAGCATATGGAGGTTACCTTTCTGATCTTCTACGATCATGACATCACCAAATCCCAAAACCTCGTTTAAGCAGCCTGTTGCCCTGCTATATCACAGTCCTGCAATCAGCTGTTGATCCAGTCCACACCTGCACTTTCTCAAACCCTATATTTTCATCAAATTAGCATACGAAAACTGTGATTAAAAAGCAATGGAAGAGTATGCCAAAAAGGTTAAAAATCCCATTTGTTTCCCCCCCCAAAACCACAGCAAATCCATCTATAAATAAGTGGCTCCATCACACGTTCAAGAGGCTGGGCTTTTGGAGAGAGAAAATTGTCAAAAGATAGAAAATAAAATTGCGAAACCTTCATCAAAAATACAATTCCCAAACAGAAAACTAAACTTTTATTCTTCCCTTTGAATCAAAGAACTTGGCATTTTCTCTTTCGTTGCTCTTGCTGACTCCAGAACATCTGAAGGCAGCAGTTCAGGTTCCAAACACACGCTCTAGATTCAAGGTAAATATTTCTGACTTTGCATCTTTTCATTCAGAACATCATTAAATATATAAATATCACAGTATTGATGTTGTCCATATCATTGTATAAGTAGAAAAATAGCGGATCAGAACATCTTGATTAGGGCTAGGCTCAGAACTAGGATTAGAACTTCTATAAACTGCTGTGCTTTTATCCTCCTGATTTGCTGTTAAGGACTGAATAAATTGCTGATGTTCTGATTAATATGATGAAAAAGTTGAAATGTAACACATAACTGATGTTCTTCATTCACCTTTTAACACAAAATTTCTAGAATGCTCACTCACTGTTTTAGCATAGCACAGAACTTCTGAGTTCTCCCTACACGTTAAACACACAGAAATTCTAGAATTTCTTACTGTTAAGCACACTGAACCTCTGATTCTTCCACTCGTTGTTTTAACACTCAGAATTTTGATTTTTCACACGCTGACAACACACTGAATTTCTGATGTTCACTCACTATTTTAGCACAATACAAAACTTCTGATTTTGGCTCATTGTCTGAATACCACCCAAAACCTCTGTTTCCTTTCCCTCTGATGTTTCTTGCAGGGCTTTAGAGTGTATCAATCTAGAACTTCTGATTCCACTGACGTTCCTTTCTGAGTCACAACGCGCAGGGCCTTAGAGTGTATCAATCCAGAACTTTCTGATTCCAGAACTTCAGAACTTCTGATCCTTGTTGTTTTGCTTGCAGCAACACACTGTTTCTATCTTTCATTTACTTTCCTTTTTATCATTTTCAATATTAATTCCTTTTTTTATTAATATAAAAAGAAGACATAAAAATATTTTCTTTTATTAATTAATTAATTTATTTTTCTTAATTCATTAAGACAAAAAACAATTTTCTAAACAAGTCCTTTTTCTCTCTTGCATGGTATATTTAAATATGGTTGTAATAGTTAAATAGGATTTAAATTCTTGCAACCCCCCATTTCTAAATATGTACCCCCATCCCTAAAATATTGTAATAGGGTAGGACTTTTATATTTCCACAATTTAACGCTTTTCCAAATATAAAATGCTAGTAATTAGGATGTGCATGGCAAGACATGAAATCAACAAATAGATAACCCTAATCGAGACTAAAATGCATGCAATCAAACACACTTGCACACTAGCACCCTTAGGGTAATCCCACCTTGTTGCCTATCAGAAAAAATAGTCATGTCCCTCTAATATAGGCATTTTAGCAAAAGACCCTCGATAAAAGATCGTAGTCCCTTGATGACCCTCGATGTTGCCTTTTATAAACGATTTAGTCCCTAACACGACATTGCTAAAACGTCCCATAGGTTGCCTTCTATGACTATAAAAACGTACCACACTCATCCCTTCACATCCAACAATGGGGCTTCTTACCAAATCAATGGTAAGATAGCAACATCTAAAGGAGGAGGAAAAGAACATCTAAGACCTTTTGAGTAGGTAGATTCGCTCCTAGTTGCTCGTTTGCTCACAACAAAAACATTTTATACACCAACACATCTCTTTGAACTATTTTCAAAAACCAACACTTTGTACGCATTCTTATAGAGACGAGAATCATTACAAAGACATTTTCAAAATATTTTCAAACCCACACCACAAGCACACATTCAAACAAAAGCAAGTGATCTAGCAAGTAACTAAGAGCCCATGGAAAACTATGGATGAAAGGGGTGCTAACACCTTCCCCTTTCATAATCTACCCCCCGAACTCAAGAAAACATCTCTAAAGGTCTTTCCTATGCTTTTTCACCTTTCCTTATTGGATAAAAGAAAAGTCGGTGGTGACTCTTGCTATCCACAACATTGTTGTCAAACACAAAACAAAAAGACAATTCTCCCACCGTATCACAAAACTGGCGACTCTGCTGGGGAACTTATAAGTGGGGTTACCTTAGGGTTAGATCACCTTTACTTGATTTTTTTTGTTTGACTTGTTTGCTTTACATTTAAGGGTTTTCTGCTTGGGTATTGTTAAAAGATGCTACACCCGGATCTAGGGGACACTTATTAGGAAAACAAAAAAATATCGTGGAGACTGTACGGTGTAGACCGATATGGTTTAAGCGATGGTTGTGTTGGTGTGACACTTTGGTTTGTACCGGTATCCTTCGTGTGGAAATGAAGAGAATACGAGGCCGCCGCGTGGTGTCATGAAGCATTAACGGACCTTAGAACCTTAGTTGAACAAACTTGGCCATTAGAAAGTAGTGAGATAGCCGACCTTAGTATAAAGCTGAGGATTAGTTGATACTCGTACTACACTGATTGAGATCAGACTTTCGGGATATTACGGCCCCAAGAAAAGATTTCCTGAGCTAAAACAATGCCCGATAGAGGATGATCAGTGATATTGAGAGTCCTTAGAACCCATGTACTTTTCTAAGACATGTTTGAAACCAACTAAACTTCAAGAGGGTACTTACCTTTAACCTCATGCAAGCCTTTGAACCTAAGGACTATTGTGTGTTTGGCTTGTGTGTGATTTACTCTGTTTGAACATAACATCATGCATCATAACATAACATCCATTCTTACTACACTAACCATTTCAAGGACCAAGGGATTTTATCTTTGTTTTGTTTTGCAGATCATGGCTTCCGCTCGTAGATTCACTATCCGAATCAGCTTTGTGAGAACACTTCCCCAACTCAAAGAACTAATATCAAGGGTTCCTGAAACTTCTACGTTCACCAAGAGACATGGTTGACTTCTCAACCTGGTTACTTCAAGATTTGATGAGAAGATGATGGGTGTACTCTTTCAGTTCTTTGATCCCGAGCACCACTGCTTCACCTTTCTAGACTATTAGTTGGTGCCTACCATGGAAGAGTTCTCCCAGTTATTGAATATACCCATTCTTGACCAGGTACCTTTCACAGGTTTAGAAGAGGTTCCGAAGCCAGAAGTCATCGCCTCAACTTTGCATCTAAAACGGGCCGACGTGGTATCTATTTGGGAAACAAGAAGCGGAGTCAAGGGTTTTCTAGCCAAGTTTCTAATAGACAGGGCCCATCTGTTTTGGGATGATTTGGACTTTCAAGCTTTTGAGGAGATCTTGTCCCTCCTAATCTAAGGTTTAGTATTGTTCCCTAATCTAGACTTACTCATAGATATGAATGCTATCAAGATTTTCCTCTCTCACAACCTTGTGCCTACCTTGCTCAGAGATGTCTTGCATGCTCTCCATACTCGTACCATGAAGAGAAGAGGGATACTTATGTGCTGCATGCCATTACTGTCGAGGTGGTTTATTTCTCACCTCCCTAAGTCAGTGCTAAAGAATAAAGAAGTTTTGGGTTGGTCGCAAAGGATAATGTTACTTTATCACGCGGATATTCTCTGGTATTCCTGATTTATGGGAGATGTTTCTATTATTGACCGTTGCAGGGAGTTCCCTAATGTCCTACTACTTGGCATTAGGGGAGGTATAACTTACAATCCTTGTTTGGATCTGCACAATTTGGTTATGCTCGAAGGGATGGTCCTCATGAGTTACTTATCCATGGCATTATATTTAACTATGAGGGGGATGTTCAAGGGTATCTCCAGAGGTTCATACGAGCTTGGGGCATGATAAACAGATATGACGCCAAGACTTTGGGGCCGAAGAATTCCATTCCTATGGAACCTTATCTCCAATGGGTACGAGCTCGTGCTCAGAAACTTATAATGCCCTACATAGCCGTCTTACCAGTGATTATGGAGCCCGTTACTGAAAGGGATATTCCCTACACGGTTCTTCATCCTGATATGCCCATTGATATTGAAGAACTACAGAGGTCTTGGATCTAGTTGAAGAAGGAGCGAGATACTTATAAGGACCAGTTCTATGCCTAGGAGAAGAAGGTTTTAGAGCTCACAAAGCAGCTTCATGAGGAAAGAAGCCTTAATGCCTATCTCGGCACGAAGAGGAAGCATCCATGGGAAACTTGATTTTTTTAGTTTTTAGAATTTTTAATTCTAACGCCTAAGAGGAAATTGTACCTTGAATTCTACTAATAAAATCTTTGTTTCATTTTGGTTTGCAAATTTAAATTTCCCAAAGTCCTTGAAATCATTGCATACGCATCCCATCCATAGCATTGCATAAACAGGTACCATTACAGGTTTCTCATCTTCTTCGCTGTTTATTTCAGCAAAGATGTCTTCTGAACAAAGCATAAAAGATCTTCAGGCACAAAATGCTCAATTTCGACAGATGTTCATAACTCTAGCAAAAGGGCAGGAAGATCTGAAGGCCCTCATCCTGAAAGAGAAGAAGAAGAAGAAGAAGAAACCCGCTGGTATCCTTAATATGGGCAGAAGATTCGGGGGGGCTCTAAAGTAATCAGTCGATCTGACCTCCTCGTCCAAAGAAGGGGAGAATCAAGAGAGGATGACAAGAGAAGAGGACCCCAGTCCTGAAGCTTCTGACAATGATACATACTACAATGATGAGCAATATCCTCCCATTGAGGATAGATACAAGCAATTAGAGGATCGGCTGAGCGCCATAGAAGTCTAGAGAATACCTGAGTTGGACTTCGAAGAACTGTGATTGGTGTCAAAAATGGTCATACCACAAAATTTTAAAGCTCCGATTTTCGCAAAATATGGTGGGGTGTCTTACCCAAAGCTTCATCTCCATTCCTTCATAAGGAAGATCCATCCCCACACTGCTGATAGAAACTTGTGGGTTCACTTCTTTCAAGACAGCCTGTCAGGGACTCAGCTTGAATGGTTCTACCAATTGGAGGGAACTAATGTCCGAAACTGGGAGGATTTAGCTGCTGCTTTTTACAAGCAGTATCAATACAATGTCGACCTGGCCCCTACTCGTACTCAACTCTAGAGTATGTCCATGGGTGCAGGTGAAGGCTTTAAGGACTATGCGCAGAAGTGGAGAGATTTGTTCGGGAGAGTCCAACCCCTTTTGTTTGATAGGGAGTTGGTCGACATGTTTCTTGGGACGCTGTCTGGTCCATTCTTCAACCATTTAATCGGTATCTCATCGGCTGGTTTTACAGAGCTGATATTAATTGGAGAAAGGGTAGAAGTTGGAATCCAGAGTGGTAAAATACAGAAAGACACCTCTTCGAGTTTAGTAAAGAGGCCATTCACAAGTAAGAAGGAGGCCAGTGTCATTTATAGTCCGAGAGGTCAGAGCAAAACGGAACACCGTCCAACGGTAAGTGCTGTAATGATACCTATGCCTGCGGCTGCCCCACAATGCAACAATCATCAAAGGGTAGAAAGACCACAAAGGCAGCTTACCCAGATTAACATGACATTGATAGAGGTTCGACCCCATCTGCTAAGATCCAACTTGATAACTTTGAAAGAGGCTCCCAAGAATCCTAATACCTCATCTCCTTGGTACAATCCTAACGCTCGGTGTGCCTACCATTCCGAGAGTCCTGGTCACTATACAAATGACTTATGGGCTCTAAGAAATAAAGTACAAGATCTTATTGAAGCCAAGGAGATTGAGTTCGACGCTCCGGAGAAGCCCAATTTCATAACTGCTCCCATGCCTAGGCACAACCGTGGAGTTAACACCGTTTATACCGATCTGTTTGTGACCTCAGTTGATGAAGTTTCTACTCCCCTTATAACTGTTAAGAAGAATTTGTTGCTGGCCGATTTATTTCCGGGTTGTGGTAAAGGTTTCCACATGTGTTCATCTCTTCCTTCTGGTTGCTATCTTCTAAAGACAGGTGTCCAGAGCCTGATAGATAGCAGAGAAACTTTGTTCTAGAAAATTTTGACTCCTGCTGTTCCGTTCGAAGATGTTGCTATTATAACCATTTCCGCCAATACTTCCAAGGCCTCCTTGAGAAGACCTGTTAGGATTACACCCGCTCCGAGAGTTGCTCCATTAATAATCACTTGTCCTGGTCCTGTCCCGTACACCTCGGACAAAGCTGCCCCTTGGAATTATGGCGCCGATATCTACTATCATGGCGTTAAACAAGACATGAAGAATGAAAAGGTTGATCCTGATGTCAGTAACATTGTCAAGACCAGTAGGATTACTAGAAGTGGAAGGGTTTTTTCTCCTGAGATCTCCCCAAAGACTGTCACTAAGCCTGTTGTTATTTCATCTGCTGTTCCTACCAGTACTTCCGTCGCTACTCCTGTTCTTACTCCAATTGTTACTTCTGCCATAGAGTCATCTGGTACTCGAGGCAAAGAAGCTATAGGTGAGCCTGCCTGGACGGAGGCACCTAGAAAGATTGTCGTGGAAACCTCTAAGCAAGAGATAGAGGAAATTTTAAAAATAATTAAAAAAAGCGACTACAATGTGGTCGAGCAGTTGGGGAAGCCCCCCTCAAAGATATCGATGTTGTCTTTGTTGTTATGTTCTGAGGCCCATGCGAAGGCTTTGATTGCATTCCTCAAGACAACGCATGTGCCACAAGAAACTTTAGCAGATCAATTCAAAGACTGTGTTGCCATCTTGACTGCTAACAATGGGCTGGGTTTTTTAGATGTCGACTTAACACCGAAAGGGAGGAAACATAATGATGCTCTGCATGTCTCGATCGAATGTAGGGGCACCACTATGGCTCATGTGCTGGTGGATACTGGGTCTTTCCTGAATGTGCTGCCTAAGAAGGCTCTTGATCGGTTGGATTGTGAAGGCTTGACCCTAAAGCCCAGTAACATTGTGGTAAGGGCTTTTGACGGGTCGAAGAGAATGGTGCGTGGGGAGGTGGACATCCCTGTCAAGGTAGGCTCTCAGACTTTTAAGTCCACCTTCTACGTGATGGACATCAGGCCATCATACTCTTGTTTGTTGGGTCGTCTTTGGATCCATGAAGCTGGGGCTGTTACTTCTGCACTACACCAAATGTTGAAGTATCCGGTGAAGGGGAAGATAGTCACTGTGCATGGCGAAGAGGAGTACATGGTGAGCCACCTGAACTCCTTCAGGTATGTGGAGACGGACGGGGAATTCATAAAGACCCCTTGTCAAAACTTTGAAGAGGTTCCCCAAATTTTAGCATCGACCAAAACTATCACCAGCTCCAAACTTCCTTTGAAGATGGCTTCTCTCAAGGATGCCAGAACTGTGGTTGAAGAAGGTGGGTGTACCAATTGGGGATGGCTCCCTGATTTTACTCATAAAACTGATAAATTTGGTTTGGGCTTTACTTCAGGGGCTCAAAGGGCTGTTCGACACGCTCGGGCTGGTGGACCTCCCCCACGCATCAGTAATCGTGAGGTCAACGCTATTGAAGACAGTGAGGAAGACCCTGACATTTACAGCTGGATCTACCCGACTACCAACGTTGGACCGAATAACTGGACGACTAGATATTTTATTCCAGTTTCTTTTATTCCGCACTAATTGTCTTACTTGTGTTCTGAATTTGTAATGAACAATTTTTAAACTTTTTTGGCCTTGTGCTTTACCCGAGGCACAATGGATCCATCTGTGAGGGTTATTACATGTCATTTCACATGTCATCAATAAAGCATTGGACATTCCTTGCATACAAATTTTGCATTCTCTGTTTTTTCTTTTCTGCTTTTACTTTATTAATACGAATATGCTCTTACACACACTCACGTATCAAACTGCAGATCCATATCCACTCTAGATCCCATTGATAACAATTATGCTATTGCCAGTTATGATTTTGAAAATCCGATCAACCAAGCCGAGAATGAAGGTGAGGATGATTGTGAGGTGCCTGGAGAACTGGCTAGACTGTTACAACAGGAAGAGAGGGCTATACAGCCTCATGAAGAGCCAGTTGAGACAATAAACTTGGGCACAGAGGTGGACAGAAAAGAAGTCAAGATCAGTGAAAATCTGGAAGCTAAGATCAAACAACGGTTGATACAGATGTTGCACGACTACGTTGATATTTTTTCCTGGTCATATGAAGACATGCCTGGGTTAGACACTGACATCGTGGTACACTGTCTGCCAACTAAACAGGATTGTCCTCCGGTTAAACAGAAGGTCTGTCATATGCACCCTGAAATGTCAGAGAAGATCAAGGCAGAGGTCATGAAGCAGTTCGACACGGGGTTCTTAGCTGTCACCTCCTATCCGCAGTGGGTTTCTAACGTCGTTCCGGTACCTAAGAAGGACGACAAGGTACAGATATGTGTGGACTACAAAGATCTGAACAGGGCAAGCCCCAAGGATGACTTTCCGCTTCCCCACATTGATGTTCTGGTTGACAACACCGTGCAACATAAAATATTCTCCTTCATGGATGGTTTCTCTAGCTACAACCAGATCAAGATGGCTCCTGAAGACATGGAGAAGACGACCTTCGTCACACAGTGGGGCACCTTCTGTTACAAGGTGATGCCTTTTGGGTTGAAGAATGCTAGGGAAACCTATCAGCGAGCCATGGTCGCTTTGTTCCACGATATGATTCACCATGAGATAGAGGTTTATGTTGATGACATGATAGCCAGGTCTAAAACCAAAGAGGAACATCTCGATCATCTACAAAAGTTGTTCGATAGGTTGAAGATATACAAGATGAGGTTGAATCCGAACAAGTGCACCTTCGGGGTAAGGTCTGGTAAGCTTCTGGGTTTCTTCGTCAGTGACAAAGGTATTCAGGTAGACCCTGCAAAGGTAAAGGCCATACAAGAGATGCCGGATCCCCGTAATGAGAAGGAAGTTAGAGGTTTCTTGGGACGCTTGAATTATATCGCCAGGTTCATTTCACATCTGACTGCTACTTGTGAGCCCATCTTCAAGCTTCTGAAGAAAGATCAAGTGGTAAAGTGGAATGACGAATGCCTGACTGCTTTCGAAAGGATCAAGGAATATCTTCAAGAACCTCCAATTCTGATGCCTCCGGTTGAAGGAAGACCTTTGATATTGTACTTAACAGTGCTAGACAATTCAATGGGGTGTGTGTTGGGGCAGCATGACGAGTCTGGTCGAAAAGAGCATGCAATATACTACCTTGGCAAAAAGTTTACTGACTGTAAGACAAGATACTCACTGCTCGAGAAAACTTGTTGCGCTTTGGCATGGACTGCTCGCCGACTAAGACAGTATATCTTGACCCACGCTACTTTGTTGATATCTAACATGGATTCAATCAAATACATCTTCGAGAAGCCCGCACTCTCCGGAAGAATAGCGAGATGGAAAATGATCTTAACCGAATACGATATACAATATACAACCCAGAAAGCAATCAAGGGGAGTGTATTGGCTGATCATTTGGCTCATCAGGCTGTGGATGACTACCAGTCCATGAATTTTGAGTTCCCGAACGAGAACATTATGCTGGTGACTGACTACGAAGGACATGAACCGGATGAAGGACCTGAGAAAGGATCCTGATGGACTATGGTTTTTGATGGAGCTTCGAATGCACTCGGTAATGGCATTGGTGCTGTAATCATATCCTCTGAGGGCTATCACACTCCTTTCACTGCCCGATTATGTTTTAACTGCACTAACAACATGGCGGAGTATGAAGCCTGCATCATGGGTCTCAAAGCCGCTATTGACCTCAGAATCAAGTTCCTAAATGTCTTCGGGGATTCAGCCTTGGTGGTAAGTCAGATCAAAGGCGAGTGGGACATGAAGCATCCGAATCGTATCCCATACAAAGAGAACGTACTGACATTTCTCCCACACTTTGAGGAGGTAACTTTTGAACATTTCCCATGAGAGGAGAATCAGTTAGCGGACACGCCAGCTACCATGTCTTCTATGTTTAAAGTTAGGTGGGACAACGAAGCTTCCCGAATCACCATTGAAAGGTTGGATGAACCAGCGCACTGCTGTGAGCTTGATACTAAAGAGGTGGCAGACAAACCCTGGTTTCATGAGGTAAAGAAGTATCTCGAGACTCAAGAGTATCCCTAAGGGGCATCTGTCAATGATAAGAAGTTTCTTAGAAGGTTCGCTATGAAATTATTCCTCAGTAATGGAATCCTCTACAAGCTCAACCATGACTCTACCTTACTACAATGTGTAGACAAGAGCGAAGCAGAGAAAATCATGACATATCTACATGAAGGTACCTTTGGAACCCTTTCCAATGGACATACCATGGCTAAGAAGATCCTACGGGCAGGATACTATTGGTCCATTATGGAAGCAGATTGTTATCAACACTCCCGATAAGGTGCATGTGCCTTCGGCTCCTTTGAATGTCTTGATAGCTCCGTGGCCCTTTGCAATGTGGGGCATTGACATGATCGAAGAAATCAGGCCCATCGCCTCCAATGGGCATCGCTTCATCCTGGTGGCCATCGATTACTTCACGAAATGGGTTGAGGCGGCCTCTTTTGCTACTGTTACCAAGAGTGTTGTGGCGCGGTTTATCAAGCATAACCTGATTTGTCGATATGGTGTGCCAGAGAGAATTATGATCGATAATGGTACGAATCTAAATAACACAATGATCACCGAACTCTATAAGCAGTTCAAGATACAACATCATAACTATTCTCCCTACCGGCTGAAGATGAATGGCGCTGTTAAAGCGGCTAACAAGAACATCAAGAAGATTATACAGAAGATGACAATGACATACAAATACTAGCATGAGATGCTACCATTCACTCTGCATGGGTACCGTACCTCATCACGGACGTCGACAAGGGAAACACCCTAATCTCTGGTATATAGCATAGAGGCAGTCCTACCCATTGAGGTCCAGATCCCTTCTCTGAGAATCATGAAGGATGCGGGTCTGAATGAAGATGATTGGATCCAGACTCGACTTGATCAACTGAATTCGATTGATGAGAAGAGACTTACTGCTGTTTGTCATGGTCAAACGTATCAAAAACGAATGACCAAAGCTTTCAAAAAGAAGGTTAGATGCCAAGAGTATCAAGTCAGGGATCTAGTGATCAAGCGTATCATACTGCTACAAGGTGACCCCATGGGAAAATGGACTCCCACATACGAAGGGCCATTTGTGGTTAAAAACATTTTCTCGGGTGGAGCCATGATTCTGACCACCATGGACGGTGACGACCTTCCTCACCTTGCCAATGCAGACACAGTGAAAAGATACTACGCATGATAAAAGACCCGCTAGGTCGACTGGCCTAGGAAAAAATAAGGGCTTCCCGACGAACCAAAAGGGTTCAGGCAAAAATAAGGGATTAAAATGAAAAAATCTATACACCCGGCAAATTGAAAACCTGAAAAGGCGACTTGGGCAAAAAAGGGTATCCCGGTGGACTGAAAACCCTAAAGGGCGGTCCAAGCAAAAGTTAGGGATGAAAAGTGTATCACTATGTCCCATTGGATCACCCTGCAATCTGACCTCAGTATCAATTATCAAGCTCAAATAACATCGATCAACCTAATCAGCTTCGGACAAGCAGCAAAGTGATGAGATACTTGAAGACATAGCGGCAATAGCAGAATCGGAACCCAATGGGATTGTTGTACATAGCTATTTTCTTTTTACACAATATTGTATAAATTCTATTTTTACGGCAACGTTATCTTACTAGAACGTCAGCCTCCTTGTACGAAAACGCCTATTACAGGCCAACTTCAAAAAAATAAATACAAAATCATTTTCATAAGAAACTTTGAGTTTTTCTTTTTCTGTTTTGTTTTGCAAGAACGTCCAATGATTTATTTTTTACATATGCATTTAAATATGATCGCTGCTCATAAATATTTACATAAAGAAACAAAAGACAATTACTCGTAATTCCAGAAATAGGGACAAAAATAAGAAATGTCAAACCCGACAGTTACTCTTTCCAGCAGGTACCAGGGCAGAGACAGCTTTGGAGCACAATCATCAATACATGCAACCTTGTAACATCTGTATTCCCCACAGAGTAAAGGTAACCAAAGCATTGATATCAGTTCTCTCAAAACGGGAAGTAATCTCCCTAGCCAGGGTCGTCCAGAAACCTGACATCTATATCCCCCGGCCGAATTGCATGATCGCGAGCAGATCATCATAAATTATTATCTCCCCAAGCAGAGTTTGTTTCTCTAGACACAGAAGCTCAGTCCCCAACAAAGCTTAACAAGAGTCATTCCCCCGTAGAGCTGTTCTCGAACAAAGTCTCTCCCTGGAAGAATATTCACAAACAACAAAGAACCAATCTCCGACACAGTCATTTCCGTTCACCCTCTCCAACGGAAGTAGAAGAATCAAAGTTCTCTACAACAGTCAGAAATGCTATATTCTCCAGCAGCAGTCAGGGATTTATTTTCCCAGACTCGGATATGTCACAACTAACACCTCATGCCCATACATCATGACATGCACATACATATCACATACATGTCGTACCCCAAATTTGCCATATCTCTTTTATTTTTGTCTGGCTTTGGAATTTGCATTCCAGTGGTATCATTTTATTACTCAGTCATTTGCATATCACGCATCTCATGGAATCAGGCGCTTTGGTTCAAGGTATTAGGGCTGCACCCTCTTTATGTCTAATCTTGTTTTGAGGTTTTCTTATCAGGTAAAAGGGAAACGCATTTGGTTCTCGATTAAAGGATCGTGGAACGAATTTTGTCATCACATTGCAAGGTTGGTTCTCGCTCAAAGTTATCAGAACCTGGATTAGGGTTTATTTACCTATGTGTGCTGGTCAAGATGCTAGGGTTTCAGGTCTTTGGTTTCTGGGAAGATGTTTCTCTCGCCTGCCTCGAAGATGGCTCAAAGCTCAATGCATTAGGTCAAGAATTTCATCTCCTTGCATTTCAAGTTTCTTCTTAAAGTCTCTAAGCCATGGAGTCGAGAATTTGAAGTTTGAATTGACAAATATGGAGTTTGAGCACTTCAGGAAATAAGGTTAAAGGTTCATGATAATCAAGATATGTTTCGTTTGTTTAAGTTGCAAGTTACTTGTGAGGTGAGTGTCAAAGTTAAAGTCCTGTTTAAGAAATACAAGTTTGGTTCAGGCGTGATATGAAGATCAAGGTTTAAGCGACCGATGTTATGGGTTCGAATTAACCAGAGGGAATTAAATTCTCAAGCATTTATTTTGTTGGAAAGTTTGATTGGATTTTGAAAGATAAGGCGCATTGATTGCTTGAAGAACAAGTTACAACCATTATTCATGATTTCTTGAGATTTTAGTTACAAAGTTAAGATGCACATTTGAATTATTCAAGAGAGAATTTCAGAATTCAAACAAGGTTCAAGAGTTATTTGATCTCTATAACAAAGTTCATCATTAATAAATTCGGTCAAATTCGTGCTCATTACATTTTTTGAGACAAGTTACAAGGCATGTTACAGTGTGAAATACAAATTACATTTGTTTGTTTACAAAAAAAAGAAAGACATAATGTGTGTTTCTTCGAGTCTTCATCTTCAAGCCATTCGTCCTCACTCCTTGCCATGGTATTTTCATCATTCAATCTCGCTTTGGCCGTCCAATTCTCAGTGTTCATGAAACAAGATCAAGAAAAGAATAAAAGTTAGCAATCAAACATATGAAAAGAAATTCCAAACAAGAAAGCTCATCATTAGGATTTGCATTCGGAATCAGAACTAAAAGGGGTTTATTTCTAATCATGGGCTATTTTCTCACAATTGAAAATCACAAAAAAGGTTGTTCTCTTTGGTTCACAAAAAGGAGAAGAAGAAAAAATTTCAAATATTTTCTTGTTGCTAAAGCAAAGCACAAAGCTGCCACAAACAGCTAGCTAAACATGCAGCAAAGCAAGTAGCAAAACAAGTAGCATAATTGCTAAATAGGCTGCAAACCAAACCAGCAAACATAACAGTGCAAACTGTCAAGACTGCTAAATAGCAACAAACAGCATCCAAGACATACAAAAAACAGCAGTAGCAAATATAACAGCAGCTCCAAGCTGCCAAATAAAGCCCAAAAATAGCAAATATACAATAGCAGCATTTCACAAAACAATAGTGCAAGCTAGCACTAGCTCATGTAGCCCATATCATCATGTTCCAAAAGTGAAAATCCTTCAGAATTAATTTTCAAAAAAAATCAATAACTTTTTATCATAGAAAGATGAAAGAGGAAAGATATCACCTGCACAACATGCCAAACTATGGAAAACTGTCCAACAAGACAAACCAAAACCTGCATTAAATCTGCCCAAAACAGTCCAAACACCTGCTCCAAACATCCTGTAAATGATATCAAAATAGCCAAAGGCAGACTGCACCAAAAAGTACTCAAAACAGCATACCAATTGTGTTCAAAATTCACCATTTCCCCCCCTAATTTCCAACCTTGTTTCACTATAAAAGCAACTTCTTCATTGAAGCACAAGGGGATTTTTTTCATATAGCCAGCGAACAAAAAGAGCTTTTTCATACAGCCTACATACTGAAAAAAGAAGGAGAGAAAAGCCATTGTTCCATTGCAAAGGTAGGAGAGAACTGAGCCAGCAAAAAAATGCCCCAAAAAGTCTCTCAAAACTCTGCCAAATACCTCAAAAACCATAAAAAACACACACATAAAATCACACGAAAAACTCTTCAATTCTTTATGCAAAATACACCAAAATCTATGCTCTAATACACCTTAATCCACCAAAAGTCTTGTTGAACCTCTACATCATTATATCCATAAATATTTACATTTACATCCTTACTTTATCCCCTGCAGATCATTCAAGCCAACCCTCCATTCATACCTCGTAACCTCAGCCCTGCATCATACCTTTACATCAGAGGTACCACTATCAAAGCTCGCAAACCTTCCTTCAACTCACCTTATCCCAAACTTCATACTTATGTTCCTCAACATCACTGCAAGAGCCTCGATCATAAAATTCAAAAGAGATGCCAAATCAACAATACAACTAACAATTCACAAAAAAATTCATACCAAAAAAAGCCACAGTTTCACAGATTTGTTTCACAAAAACTCATAGAACAAATACTCCCAACTCAGATAATGATATTGACAAGCTACAAAGAAATAAAAAATCAAGATTTGTGAACAAAGAAAAACTCACCAAATTCTATGTGATTTCACGCAACATCATCTTCATCAACAACCTTCAATCATTATTTTTCCTTCTGCATAACCTTCATTCGCGACACTGCTTCCTCAATTCCTCAATCTTCATCATTGCTTCTCCAAACGCACGGTCACCTTACACATCATTATCATTAGTGAACAACAAAACGCAATGCAAAAAAAAAGGGAAAAGAGGAGCAAGTCAAAGTTGTTATCTGAGTTTCACGGTGGTCGGGAATCTCCGCCATTGTACCAGAAATTCAGGTCTCTGTACAGGTTCCCCCAAACGCTTTTGACTTTTATTTAGATTAAATTAGTATCTTGTTTGCTTCATTCTTCTGAGATTGTGTTCATTTGTGCCGGATGTGTTCGATTGGAGGGTTAATCGTGAGTTGAATTAGAGAAGAATCGGCAGAGCAGATATAAAGAAGATGGTTGCGCCACTTGAAGGAGAGAGGAGAGAAAATACGTGGTTGAGGGAGACGAGCTTCTCGTTTTTGACGTGAAACCATAAGAGATTGCGAGAGGTCCAAGGATCGCGTTTCATTTTTACTGTTGAATTCAGAAATCTTGTGAACAACGTTTGAGAATTTGGGGCACAACTTTAGGGTTCCTTCAACCCGTGTAAATATGTATAGAGAGGGTTAGACTGGGTCTGACCCGACCCTAATCATTTAAGCCCAGAACCCATTTTTACCGAACCAGCCTTTATATAACCCGGGCCTATGAACTTCTTTTAGCCCAAACCGATTTTCATGGTAAAACCCCTCTAATTGCTAACATTTCAACCCTTTTGTTTATTGGTTTTATTATTTGATGATTTTAGTTTAGTTAGTAAGTTAATTAGGTTTTAATTAACTAAATAATTTTATTAAATACTTTAATTTTAAAATTAATTGAATTAATTCTTGAATATCATTTTAGCTTAGTTAATCATTTTTAGTTACACTTCTCTTCCCGATAAAAATCACACAAAAAATGTTATCTTTGTATCTTTTTTTATTTATTTTTGTTTTGTTTGATTACTTAGTCAATTATTAATAAAATGTTCCCTTAAGTGATTACATGAAGCAGTTAAGTTCACTTTGATCGCCTCGTGTTGAAATTAAACATAGGGTTGAAACTTTACATAATAGCATTAGGATAGAATTTCCCCTTTAACTTTTCTGTTGGAATTAATTAAAACTTAACTTATCACTCACAAATCAAAAATCCAAAAACACTTAATCATTACTTGAATTTATTTTAAAACCCGTAAAACACTCAACAAATCAAAACCTTCCCCAAGGGGCATGTTATCTCCGTTCTACCGCGATACCGGCCGTGCCTATTGCTAGAATGTGTGCGTTAACGTCTCCCACTAAAAAACACAAACAAAACAATCATTTTATAGAGGAACTACGGTGTTCTAATTCCTTCATTGGATACATAGGTAAAGGGTCGCGAAACCCTCACGAACGCAATAATAAAAAACCTTTCATTTCCCCTTAAGTAAGCATAATTATAGATAAATACACCTTTTATGACAAACAAACAAAATGGATCCCATTGAGTATAACGGATATGAGGGGTGCTAATACCTTCCCCTCGCATAACCGACTCCCTTACCCTTTCTCTCGGTCGCAAGACCATCTTATCCATTCCCTTGTGGTTTTATCGATATTTCCCCTTCCTTCGCGATAAATAAAGTTCAGTGACGGCTCTGTGTTTTCTGCCGGTAGCTTCAATACAACATAATCTCATTTATTTTGAGAACATCATATCACAATGCATTTCATGCATCGCATATAATTAACCCTGTTATCTTTTCAGGAAAGACAGTTATCACCAACAATTCCAGCAGTTATACATGTCATATCTGCAGACAGCTAATGAAAAAATCAGTTCCTGAAACTAAATGGGTCAACTAATCTACATGATCAATCGAGGTAACCCTATGATCTAGGTTCCTTCTCATAGCCCTACTATCCAGGATTTCATTTCGAGGTAACCCTACTATCCAGGTTCTTTCTTATAGCCCTACTATCCAGACTTTCATTTTGAAGTAACCCTACTACACAGGTTCCTTCTCATAGCCCTACTATCCAGGCTTTCATTTCGAGGTAACCCTACTATCCAGGTTCCTTCTCATATCCCTACTATCCAGGATTTCATTTCAAAGTAACCCTACTACCCAGGTTCCTTCTCATAGCCCTACTATCCAGGCTTTCATTTCGAGGTAACCCTACTATCTAGGTTCCTTCTTATAGCCCTACTATCCAGGCTTTCATCTCAAAGTAACCCTACTACCCAGGTTTCTTCTCATAGCCCTACTATCTAGGCTTTCATCTCGAAGTAACCCTACTACCCAGGTTCCTTCCCATAGCACTACTATCCAGACTTTCATCTCGAAGTAACCCTACTACCCAGGTTCCTTCTCATAGCCTTACTATCCATGTTTTCATTTCAAAGTAACCCTACTACCCAGGTTCCTTCTCATAGCCTTACTATTCAGACTTTCATCTCGAAGTAACCCTACTACCCAGGTTCCTTCTCATAGCCTTACTATCCAGGCTTTCATTTCGAAGTAACCCTACTACCCAGGTTCCTTCCCATAAGCCCTACTATCCAGGCTTTCATCTCGAAGTAACCCTACTATCCATGTTCCTTCATATAGCCCTACTATCCAAGCTTTTATCTCGAAGTAACCCTACTATGCAGGTTCCTTCTCCCTTATCTCCAGACAACAATTTGCAACATTGTAAGGCCCAGACCCGACCAAATACGGTCGGTTTTACATTTCCCCAGTAAGTCGCTAAACAGCCTGGACCCTGACCAGGTATACATTCTACTTTTACTCCCTCAATCAAGAGTTAATCCCCAGTAGAGTAATGGACAACCGAAGCTCCTAGATTTTACTTCCCAGGGCATAAATCAACATTCCTCGGTAAAGTCCTCCTCAACAGCAGGTACAGGGATTCTCACCAAGGAATCTCTTATGCAACCGATCTTTTCGGAATGGCATCTTTAAGCCCATCTCCGAAGATTCTCCGACGCCTTCCAAATGGCATCTGTAAGCCCATTCCCAATATCACCAATCAGCATTACTTCATGCGAGTGAAAAATTTTGGGTACTCTAGTGTTCAATCATCTTCCACCTTCAGATCACGAAAGGCAGACCGACCAATCTACATCCTCAAGCTTAAGAAGATTGAATAGGGGCAATTGTTGTATCCCAAAATTTGCCCTCTCATTTCTCAAAAGATCATCCTGGACTCTCAGGTTTGCTTCTATCAAGTTCCAAGTCTTGAATTACCACTTTTCAAGAAAATCATTCACAAAGGCAAAATGGTCAAAAGCACACTTAAAAGTAAAACTTTGACTTTCAGAAGAAATCAAGTTTCAACAATTATATTTCATCAAGATATGAAGTTAGTTCATCAGAAAATCAGAAGTCAAAAATTACTTTGGAAAAAATCAAATTTCTAAACATTTAGAAAATTTTCTAAGTGTTAAGAGAATATGATACTTCAGAACTTCTGGGCCAGCCTTCATACGAGTGAAATAAAAATTTGCAGACACGGTTTAAAACATAATGCTTCAATCAGAACATATGGAAGCAATGTCTTTCTGTCAGAACATGACCCTTCAGCATATGGAGGTTACGTTTCTGATCTTCTGCGATCAGAACATCACCAAATCCCAAAACCTCGTTTAAGCAGCCTACTGCCCTGCTATATGACAGTCCTGCAATCAGCTGTTAATCCAATCCACGCATGCACTTTCTAAAACCCCATATTAGCATCAAATTAGCATACAAAAACTGTGATTAAAAATCAATGGATTAGTATGCCAAAAAGTTTTAAAATCCCATTTGTTTCCCCCCCTCAAAACCACAGCAAATCCATCTATAAATAAGTGGCTCCATCACACATTCAAGAGGATGGGCTTTTGGAGAGAGAAAATTGTCAAAACAGAGAAAAGAAAACTATGAAACCTTCATCAAAAATCCAATTCCCAAACAGAAAACCAAACCTTTATTCTTCCCTTTGAATCAAAGAACTTGGAATTTTCTCTTTCGTTGCTCTTGTTGACTCCAGAACATCTGAAGGAAGCAGTTCAGGTTCCAAACACACACTCCAGATTCAAGGTAAGTCTTTCTGACTTTGTATATTTTCTTTAAGAACATCATTAAATATATAAATATCACAATATTGATGTTGTCCATATCATTGCATAAGTAGAAAAACTGTGGATCAGAACTTCTTGATTAGGGCTAGGCTCAGAACTAGGATTAGAACTTCTATAAAGTGTTGTGCTTTTATCCTCCCGATTTGCTGTTAAGGACTGAATAAATTGCTGATGTACTGATTAATATGATGAAAAAGTTGAAATGTAACACAGAACTGTTTTTCTTCATTCACCATTTTAACACAGAATTTCTAGAATGCTCACTCACTGTTTTAGCATAGCACAGAACTTCTGAGTTCTCCCTATATGTTAAACACACAGAACTTCTAGGCTTTCTTACTATTAAGCACACTTGTAGGTGTTTAGGTATTGGCCTGCATTTTTGGTAAATCCCAAGTGTATGTGTGAATGTCATGACTGATGTCATAACATTCTAGTTCAGGTTGTACTAACTCAATAGGTACATGTGCAGAAAAATATTGTAATTCAAATACTGATGTTTAGAAGTGTGTATCTGAGCATGTTTGCAAAATGATCACATTTTGCTAATCAGTAGACAGGTTTTCTCAGATGTCATAACAGATGTTATGACATCCTGTTCTGAACTAACAGGATTGCAGGATTGGATAAGTCTGAGTTTTTTCAGGAAATAACTCAGTCCCCTCTAAACAGAATCCTGCGTTTTCTGAGGAGTAACCTAGCTCAATCCTAACCTGATCAACAAAGTACTGTGACCTGGTCTTTAGGTCAAACGGAATCAACCCTAGGTTTTTGGAAACCCTAACTGAAGTTGCAGCTGCTATATATTCAACAGAGCTACGGTTTTTGAAGTGATCCCTGCTGATTGATTAGAAGATCAATTTTGTAATCTGTATAGATTTGTTTTATTGTACTCCAAGCAATTATCATTGTGATAAGTGCCTTGGAATAGGTTTCAATTGTAAGGGTTGTGTAGCACTCAAAGCTTTGAAGCAAGAGTGTTTGAATGTTACTTGACTAAAGCTGTGAAGCAGAGTCAAGTTAGTGGTGTACATCACTCAAAGCTGTGAAGCACGAGTGATTGTGTTACTTGATTAAAAAGCTGTGAAGCTTAATCAAGTGTGTGTTTTGAAGAGTGTCTTCATCAATTCTCAAGTCAAATTGATTTATGTATCACTGCTGTGATTGAGGGGGAGTGAGTAGGAACTCAGGTTTAAGTTGTACTTAGATTAGAATTGCATTGGGTAGGTATTAAGTGAAGGAGATAAACTGGTTAGTTTATTCCTGAATTAACATCTCTTATAGTGGATTCTCTCCCTGGCTTGGTAGCCCCCAGAGTAGGTGTTGTTGCACACTGAACTGGGTAAACAATTGACTGTGTTATTTACTGCTTTTGTATTTACTGTCATATAGTAAGTCAAATACGGTGTCATAACATTGGACGTGACATTGAGTATCTGTAGCCAGAATTTCAATTGGCATCAGAGCAGGCACCCTGCCTGTATTACTGGGTGAGATCTAGGGATATCACTTTCTGGCACTATGGACAAAGAAGGAGTTTTTGGAAATAGACCACCCATTCTGGATGGAACTAATTATGACTACTGGAAACCTCGTATGATTGCCTTCCTAAAATCTCTGGACAAAAAGGCCTGGAGAGCTGCTGACAAAGGATGGATTCATCCCACCATAACTGAGGAAGATGGGACAGTCAGTCTGAAGCCTGAGGAAGATTGGAGTAAAGAAGAAGATGAGCTAGCCCTGGGAAATTCCAAAGCTCTAAATGCCTTGTTCAATGGAATTGATAGAAATATTTTCAGATTAGTTCATCAATATGAACTGGCCAAGGAAGTTTGGGACACTCTCAAAACTACTCATGAGGGAACTTCCAAAGTAAAAATGTCAAGGCTTCAGATGTTGACCACTAAGTTTGAGAATCTAAAAATGATGGAAGATGAAACCATTCATGAGTTTCACATGAACATCTTGGAGATTGCCAACACCTCAGGAGCACTGGGAGAAAAAATGTCAGAAGAAAAACTGGTGAGGAAGATTCTCAGATCCTTGCCTAAAAGATTTGCAATGAAGGTGACTGCCATAGAGGAAGCCCAGGACATTAGCAAGTTGAAAGTGGATGAACTTATTGGGTCTCTTCAGACTTTTGAGATGGGAATCACTAATGATGATGTCAAAAAGAACAAGAGCATAGCACTTATGTCCAACACTGATGTTGAAGAAAACATTTCAGAAGCTATAGCCATGCTAGGAAGACAGTTCAACAAACTCATCAAAAGAATAGATCCAAAGTCAAGGTCTAATGTTCATAACATTTCCTCTGACATTGACAGTTCCAGCAGAAGACCAAGGTCAGATGAGAAGGGAGTTCAAGGCAGAGGAATTCAATGCCATGGTTGTGAAGGATATGGGCATATTCGAGCTGAATGTCCTACCTTTCTTAAGAAACAAAAAGGAATGACAGTTACTTGGTCTGACTGTGATTCAGAAAGTAATTCTGAAGAAGAGACTGCCAAACGAGTTACTGCTTTAACTGGTGTTTGTACCTCTGAAAGTGATGAAGAGGTGACTTTTGAAGAACTGGCTGAAACGTACAAGGAATTGTGTATCAGAAGTACTGAAGTCTGTGTGCAGAATAAGAAACAATCAAAACTCATCATAAAGATGGAGGCTGAAAAACGGGCAAACCTTGAAACTATAAGTCTTCTAGAAGTAGAAGTTCAATTGCTGAACTCACAACTGAATCAAATGACAAAATCTGTCAAGATGTTGACAAATGGAACTGACAAATTGGAAGAGATCCTACAGATTGGACAAAATGTGGGAAATAAATCTGGTCTAGGATTTATGAAAGCAACGAAATCTGGTTCTGGTAGGCAAATGTCAAAACAGATGTCTCAACACAACTCTCGACATCAGGAACAGAAACATATGAGGAAAAGGTACCAAAGATGGAAATGTCATCATTGTGGTAGATATGGCCACATAAAGCGTTTCTGCTTCAGATTACATGGATACCCTAATCAGAATTCAGGTGTCAAACCTAAGTCTAAAAAGGTACCACATGCTCCTCAATGGAAGAAAAAGGCTACTGCACTGATAGCTCACACTTCCCTGAGGGTCTCTGCAAAGGAAGACTGGTACTTTGACAGTGGATGTTCCAGACATATGACTGGAATCAAGAACCTCCTCAATAATGTTAAGCCTCACAACACCAGTTTTGTGACCTTTGGAGATGGGGCTAAAGGTGAAATCAAAGGAGTTGGTGATTTGAACTGCCCTGGAGTTCCAAGTCTAAATGAAGTACTGCTGGTGAAAGGACTGACCGCTAATCTCATTAGTATCAGTCAACTGTGTGATCTAGGATTCAAGGTCAATTTCTCAAAATCTGAATGCCTTGTAATCAATGACAAACAAGAAATAGTGATGAAAGGAGTCAGATTCAAAGACAACTGTTACTTATGGGAGGCTGAGAACACTAATTTCTCATCTGTGTGTTGCATTGCAAAAGAAGAAAAAGAGGTGAAACTGTGGCACCAAAAACTTGGCCATCTTCACCTAAGGGGTATGAAGAGGATCATCTCCTTGGAGGCAGTCAGAGGGATTCCAAAACTGCTAATTGATGAAGGAAGAGTTTGTGGTGAATGTCAGGTGGGTAAGCAGACGAGGATGTCACATCCAAAGTCAAGACATCTGACCACCACTAAGGTTCTAGAACTCCTCCATATGGATCTGATGGGACCAATGCAAGTAGAAAGCCTTGGTGGTAAAAGATATGCCTATGTGGTTGTGGATGATTTTTCCAGATTCACCTGGATTAATTTCATTAGAGAAAAATCAGATGCATTTGAAGTCTTTAGAGAACTGTGCAAAAGAATTCAAAGAGAGAAGGAAGGATGTATTGTTAGAATCAGAAGTGATCATGGCAAGGAATTTGAAAACAGCAAGTTTGATGACTTCTGTGCTTCAGAAGGAATCAGTCATGAGTTTTCTTCTCCCATAACACCTCAGCAAAATGGAGTTGTGGAAAGAAAAAACAGGACCATACAAGAATCTGCCAGAGCAATGTTGCATGCCAAAAGACTTCCTATGTATTTTTGGGCTGAAGCTATGAATACAGCTTGTTATGTTCATAATAGGGTCACCTTGAGAAAGGGAACCTCATCCACCATATATGAACTCTGGAAAGGAAGAAAACCAACTGTGAAGTACTTCCATGTGTTTGGCAGCAAATGCTATATCCTGTCTGATCGGGAACAGAGAAGAAAACTGGACTCCAAAAGTGATGAAGGCATATTTCTAGGATACTCCTCAAACAGCAGAGCTTATAGAGTATTCAACTCCAGAACCAAAACCATGATGGAATCAATAAATGTCATAATTGATGACTATCATGAAGAAACAGGTGTTCCTTGTACTGTTGAGACATTCTTTGAAACTTCAATCCAACAGGATGATCTACCCAACTCCACCACAACAGAATCAGAATCAAAGGAAGCTAGCAAGACTCCTTCCATCAGAATTCAGAAGGATCATCCAAAAGAGCTCATCATAGGAGATCCTAATAGTGGAGTCATCACAAGATCTAGAGAAATCATCTCAAATTCTTGTTTTGTGTCCAAAATAGAACCAAGAAATGTCAAGGAAGCCTTAACTGATGAATATTGGATTGGTGCAATGCAAGATGAACTGAACCAATTCAAGCAACATGAAGTTTGGGAACTGGTTCCTAGACCTGAAGGAACTAACATCATTGGGACAAAATGGATATTCAAGAACAAGTCAGATGCTGAAGGAGTTGTCACCAGAAATAAGGCGAGACTTGTTGCTCAAGGATACACCCAAGTTGAAGGGGTTGACTTTGATGAAACCTTTGCACCTGTAGCCAGGTTGGAATCAATCAGACTCTTGTTGTCAATTGCTTGTCTTCTGAAGTTCAAGTTATTTCAGATGGATGTGAAAAGTGCCTTTCTAAATGGGTACTTAAATGAGGAAGCTTATGTGGAACAACCTAAAGGTTTTGTGGATCCAACCCATCCTGATCATGTCTACAAATTGAGAAAAGCTCTATATGGGCTAAAACAAGCTCCTAGAGCATGGTATGACAGGTTAACAAAGTTTCTCTCAGACAAAGGCTACAGAAAAGGAGGCTTGGACAAAACTCTATTTGTCAAAACTGAAGGAGGGAAGTTGATGGTTGCCCAAATATATGTTGATGACATAGTGTTTGGCGGAATGTCAGAACATATGGTTAAACACTTTGCTGACCAGATGCAGGCTGAATTTGAAATGAGTCTCATGGGAGAACTAACTTATTTTCTCGGACTACAAGTCTCACAGATGGAGGACTCAATCTTCTTATCTCAAAGCAAGTATGCTAAGAATATTGTAAAGAAGTTTGGTATGGAGAATGCAAGTCACAAAAGGACTCCTGCTCCTACTCATCTAAAGCTCTCCAAAGATTCAAGTGGGGTTAAGGTGGATCAAAGTCTGTACAGAAGCATGATAGGAAGCTTGTTGTACTTAACTGCCAGCAGACCTGATATTGCCTTTGCAGTTGGAGTTTGTGCTAGATACCAAGCTGATCCCAAAGTCAGTCATATCAATCAAGTGAAGAGAATTTTGAAGTATGTAAGTGGTACTTACAACTATGGATTGTTGTATACTCATGGCTGTGAACCGACTCTGACTGGTTACTGTGATGCTGATTGGGCTGGTAGTGCTGATGATAGAAAAAGCACCTCTGGAGGATGTTTCTTTTTGGGAAGTAATCTGGTTTCCTGGTTCAGCAAGAAACAGAATTGTGTGTCTCTTTCCACCGCTGAAGCTGAATATATTGCAGCTGGCAGTAGCTGCTCTCAAATGTTATGGATGAAACAGATGCTCACTGAGTATAATGTCACACAAGATGTTATGACATTGTACTGTGACAATCTGAGTACAATCAACATATCCAAGAATCCCATTCAGCATAGCAGGACCAAACATATTGACATACGACATCACTTTATTAGAGACCTTGTAGAAGAGAAGACCATCAAATTGGAACATGTTGCCACTGAGCTACAGCTGGCTGACATTTTTACCAAGGCTTTGGATGCAAATCAATTTGAAAACTTAAGGGGTAAGCTGGGTATTTGCCAACATGAGGAATTGTAGCAATTAATTTTGCTTAAAACAAAGACCAAAGGACTTATGCCTGTTCTGATTGGTTTAAAATTGTATTTTCTCATTTCCTACAACTGTTTTAAGAAGTTGAATAGGCACTCCTTTGCTTCGTTCCTCTTCTCATCAATCAGGAATTCCTTCTCATTTGCTGTTGGTCCTTCAAAACTGACAAAATGTCTCAAACTCCATCATCATCCAATACGACCATCTCAACCTCTTCATCTGATCAAGATTCTGGGACAATCTCTTCCTGTCTGGACTCTGATGTTCTGGAGATCTGTTCTCATAGAATTAACTCCACCAAGGCCAAAGAGTTGAGAACAAGACATACAGGTAATCCATCTCATCCTTCCTCTTCAGTTCCCCCTGAAATTGCAAATAGGGAAGGGACAGCCTATGTTAATCAAGCAATAGCAAAAATTGTTTCCCGAATTCTGAACGAGAACCACTCAGTTCCTGGCATTTCTGTTCCTCTGAACCAAGAAAACTCAAATGCTGAAACAAATCCAAATGTCTCTAAGAATGTTGAGACATCAAACAAAGAGAGAAATGCTGACATTGCTCACAAGAAAAGAAAGAAGCCTGAATTCTCTGGATCTGATGACAGTCCTTGAAGGATGATTGCTGCTTGGTGGTGTTGCTGGTGGAGTTTGGAAGTATGTTCTGCTGTTGTCTGCTGCTGATCTCATTATTTTGTCTTGGATAACTGTATAACTTTATAAACATGTAATCTTTGGCCCATTTGTGGCTAAAGTGGGGGAGAATATTTTTGGTACTGCTTAATTAGTACTTAACACTATATTTTTCTGCTGTCACTTATTTCTGCTGCTATCTATCTATCTCTGATTGTTTAGGGACTTTAGCCAAAAATCTGCCAAAGGGGGAGTTTGTAGGTGTTTAGGTATTGGCCTGCATTTTTGGTAAATCCCAAGTGTATGTGTGAATGTCATGACTGATGTCATAACATTCTAGTTCAGGTTGTACTAACTCAATAGGTACATGTGCAGAAAAATATTGTAATTCAAATACTGATGTTTAGAAGTGTGTATCTGAGCATGTTTGCAAAATGATCACATTTTGCTAATCAGTAGACAGGTTTTCTCAGATGTCATAACAGATGTTATGACATCCTGTTCTGAACTAACAGGATTGCAGGATTGGATAAGTCTGAGTTTTTTCAGGAAATAACTCAGTCCCCTCTAAACAGAATCCTGCGTTTTCTGAGGAGTAACCTAGCTCAATCCTAACCTGATCAACAAAGTACTGTGACCTGGTCTTTAGGTCAAACGGAATCAACCCTAGGTTTTTGGAAACCCTAACTGAAGTTGCAGCTGCTATATATTCAACAGAGCTGCGGTTTTTGAAGTGATCCCTGCTGATTGATTAGAAGATCAATTTTGTAATCTGTATAGATTTGTTTTATTGTACTCCAAGCAATTATCATTGTGATAAGTGCCTTGGAATAGGTTTCAATTGTAAGGGTTGTGTAGCACTCAAAGCTTTGAAGCAAGAGTGTTTGAATGTTACTTGACTAAAGCTGTGAAGCAGAGTCAAGTTAGTGGTGTACATCACTCAAAGCTGTGAAGCACGAGTGATTGTGTTACTTGATTAAAAAGCTGTGAAGCTTAATCAAGTGTGTGTTTTGAAGAGTGTCTTCATCAATTCTCAAGTCAAATTGATTTATGTATCACTGCTGTGATTGAGGGGGAGTGAGTAGGAACTCAGGTTTAAGTTGTACTTAGATTAGAATTGCATTGGGTAGGTCTTAAGTGAAGGAGATAAACTGGTTGGTTTATTCCTGAATTAACATCTCTTATAGTGGATTCTCTCCCTGGCTTGGTAGCCCCCAGAGTAGGTGTTGTTGCACACTGAACTGGGTAAACAATTGACTGTGTTATTTACTGCTTTTGTATTTACTGTCATATAGTAAGTCAGATACGGTGTCATAACATTGGACGTGACATTGAGTATCTGTAGCCAGAATTTCAACACTGAACCTCTGATGCTTCCACTCACTGTTTTAACACTCAGAATTTCTGATTTTTCACACGCTGACAACACACTGAATTTCTGATGTTCACTCACTATTTTAGCACAGTACAGGACTTCTAACTTTTAGCTCACTGTCTGAATACCACCCAAAACCACTGTTTCCTTTCCCTCTGACGTTTGTTACAGGACCTTAAAGTGTATCAATCCAGAACTTCTGATTCCACTGACGTTCCTTTCTGAGTCACAACGCGCCTGGCTTCAGAACTTCTGATCCTTGTTGGTTTGCTTGCAGCAGCACGCTGTTTCTATCTTTCATTTATTTTCCTTTTTATCATTTTCAATATTAATTTCTTTTTTCATTGACATAAAAATATTTTCTTTTATTAATTAATTTATTTCTTTTTCTTAACTCATTAAGACAAAAAACCATTTTCTAAACAAGTCCTTTTTCTCTCTTGCATGGTATATAATATGGTTGTAATAGTTAAATAGGATTTAAATTCTTGCAACCCCCCATTTGTAAATATGTACCCCCATCCCTAAAATATTGTAATAGGGTAGGACTTTTATATTTCTGCAATTTATTGCTTTTCCAAATATAAAATGCTAGTAATTAGGATGTGTATGGCAAGACATGAAATCAACAAATAGATAACCCTAATCGAGACTAAAATGCATGCAATCAAATACACTTGCACACTAGCACCCTTAGGGTAATCCAACCTTGTTTCCTATCAGAAAAAAATAGTCATGTCCCTCGAATATGGGCGTTTTAGCAAAAGACCCTCGATAAAAGATCGTAGTCCCTCGATGACCCTCGATGTTTCCTTCGATAAACGATTTAGTCCCTAACACGACATTGCTAAAACGTCCCATAGGTTGCCTTCTATGACTATACAAACGTACCACACTCATCCCTTCACATCCAACGATGGGGCTTCTTACCAAATCAATGGTAAGATGGCAACATCTAAAGTAGGAGGAAAAGAACATCTAAGACCTTTTGAGTAGGTAGATTCGCTCCTAGTTGCTCGCTTGCTCACAACAAAAACATTTTATACACCAACTCATCTCTTTGAACTATTTTCAAAAACCAACACTTTGTACGTATTCTTATAGAGACGAGAATCATTACAAAGACATTTTCAAACCCACACCACAAGCACACATTCAAACAAAAGCAAGTGATCTAGCAAGTAACTAAGAGCCCATGGAAAACCATGGATGAAAGGGGTACTAACACTTTCCCCTTTCATAATCTACCCCCCGAACTCAAGAAAACATCTCTAAAGGTATTTCTTGTGCTTTTTCACCTTTCCTTATTGGATAAAAGAAAAGCCGGTGGCGACTCTTGCTATCTGCAACATTACGATCAAACGCAAAACAAAAAGACAGTTCTCCCACCGTATCATAACATCAAATTCAACATTACTGATTCTTGTTGTTTGTTGAATTTTAAGAGTGCTTGTGTGTGTTAGTATTTAGTTGTTACTCTATAGTGTTATCACTTATTGTTATAATATTTCTTCATAACCAAAATAACGCTTGTTATGTTCAGTGTTTCCGTTCTATTCCAATATTTTGAACGATACTTAGTAGTAAAACAATGGATAAAAAATGGATGTCTGCCGATTGATTGTCAAAAGAGTACGAGAATGGCGTATTGGAATTTGTTAAGTTTACTGTTGAACATGCCAAAGACCCCAGTCGAATGAAGTGTCCTTGCTTGGGTTGTTGTTATGTGGGTCGGGTTGACGCAAATGGATTGAAATCACATTTACTTATGCATGGAATTGATAGAAGTTATACGTGTTGGATATTTCACGGTGAAAAAAGTAACGACAATGTTGAACCGGGGTAGAAAAGTAGTACGACCTATGCTTCAGACGAAAAGGACATGGATACATACGATTTTGATCGATTCGAAGAGATTGCAGAAGCACTTGAAGAAGATCTTCAAGATTTTCCCAAAATGTTTGAGAGATTGGTAAGCGATGTAGAGAAACCTTTGTATAAAAGCTGTATTAAATTCACAAGACTGTCTGCGGCATTAAATTTGTACAACTTAAAGGTGGGAAATGGATGGTCGGATAAAAGTTTCAGAGTTATTAGCCCTTATGAGAGATATGCTTTCGGAGGATAATGTTCTTCCTAATCGAACCTATGAGGCCAAAAAAATGTTATTCTCTATTGGCATGAGTTATGATAAGATACATGCTTGTCCAAACGATTGTGTTTTGTTTCGAAACGAATATGCATCGTTAAATGAGTGTCCTAAATGCGGTTTGTCTTGGTATAAGAAAGAATTGTCTCCATCAAAAGTCTTATGGTATTTTCCTATAATTCTGATATTTAGGCGCATGTTTCGTAGTGAAACCGATGTAAGACACCTGACTTGGCATACAGATGAAAGAATTATTGATGGAAATTATCAACATCCGGTAGATTCACCATAGTGGTCAAAAATTGATAATGATTATCCTGATTTTGGAGAAGAAGCAAGAAACCTTCGCTTGGCTTTATCTACTGATGGAATGAACCCGCATGGTCTTCAAAGTATCTCACATACCACATGGCCTGTGATTCTTATGATTTATAACCCACCTCCATGGCTATGTATGAAGTGTAAGTACATGATGTTATCTATGTTAATTTCTGGGCCTAAATAACCAGGGAATGACATAGACGTATACTTCATACCTTTGATCAAAGATTTAAAGATTTTGTGGGAGAATGACATGGAGGTTTATGATGGATATAGGAAACAAAGTTTCAATTTGAGGGCGATGTTGTTTGGCACAATTAATGATTTTCCAGCATACGGGAATCTATATGGGTATAGCATTAAAGGTCAACGTGTGTGTCCTCTTTGTGAAGATGGAACCGATACGACGCGTTTGGAACTTTTTCAAAAGAATGTGTTTCTCGGTCATCATAGATTCTTACATTCTAAACATCACTACCTTGCATGGAGAAAATCATTCAATGGAGACACCAAACAACGTAAAGCTCCACCTGCATTGTCAGGTGACCACATTTTTGAAAAGGTGAAAGATATGTGTACTCAGTTTGACAAGCCTTTTGCGCATACAGGTGTTAAAGGTGGGTGGAAGAAGAGATCAATTTTTTTTGAATTGCCATATTGGAATTCTCTGTATGTGAGACATTTTCTCGATGTTATGCATATTGAAAAAAATGTATTTGAAAGTGTTATTGGTACGTTACTCAATATTAAAGGAAAGTCTAAGGATGGCCTTAAAGCAAGGGAGGACATGTTAAAGATGGGAATATGAACTGAACTAGGACCCATGAAGAAAGGAAGCCGAACATATCTAGAACCTGCTGCTTTTACTCTATCTAGAAAGCAGAAAAAATATTGTGTAAGTTTCTAAGTAAAGTAAAAGTTCCAGAAGGATACTTTTCAGATATTAGAAGACTTGTGTCTATGAAAGACCTCAAGTTAAAGAGTTTAAAGACACATGATTTCCATGTTATAATGGAACATTTTCTAACAATAGTTATACATTCTATTTTGCCAGAAAAAGTAAGGAGCGCGATAACTAAGTTGTGTTTTTTCTTTAGGTCAATTTTTAGTAAGGTGATTGATCATGAGATCTTACCAACATTGCAAAAAGAAATTGTTATTACTTTGTGTGAGCTTGAAATGTATTTTCCTCCCTCATTTTTTGACATAATGGTACATCTAGTTGTTCATCTTGTGAAAGAGACACAATTGTGCGGACCAGCTTATATGAGATGGATGTACCCTGCTGAACGTTATATGAAAATATTAAAAGGGTACGCGAAAAACCGAAGTCGCCCAGAGGGCTATATTGTTGAGCGATACATTGTTGAAGAAGCGGTTGAGTTTTGTACTGAATATTTGTCCAAAGTTCAATCCATTGGACTCCCCAAAAGTCATATTTTTGAAAAAAAGGAAGGTAAAAGATTAATTAGAAATAAAATTATGACAGTATCAAGGGATGAACATGATCAAGTGTATCTGTATGTTCTGCATAATGACAGTTAAGTTGAGCCATATGTTGAAATGCACAAGGATGTACTCCGAGGGTTAAATCAGAATAGAAATGAAAATAGGATAGTCAAGGAGCACAATCAAAGTTTTATACCATGGTTTAAGGATCATATTTTTTCAAAGCTTTATTCAAATCCCACTTCAATAACATAAAGGTTGAGATGTTTGGCATATGGTCCAAGTCTGCATGTGTTTTCTTATAGCGCATACGCAATTAATGGATACACATTTTATACCAAACAACAAGATGATAAAAGTACTGTGCAAAATAGTGGTGTCACCGTGCTTGCTGAAGCAATGCACATTTCAAGTATGAAGGACCTAAACCCCAAATATGCAAATCTGTCATATTTTGGGGTTATCTAGCATATTTGGGTGTTTGATTACGAGATGTTTCAGATTCCTATCTTTGTTGCAAGTGGGTAAGTAGTAGTGGCATACAAATGGATAAGTCATGATTTTTGCAAGTGGATCTTAATAGGGAGGGGTACAAAGATGAGCCTTTTATTCTAGCCTCTCAAGCTAAACAAGTGTTCTATGTCACTGACCCAGCGAGTACAAAAGGGTCTATAGTGCTTTTGTCTAACAAAGTGGTTGATGATAACGGTGTGGACCAAGGTGATATTGATGATGAGAATAAGTCATATATTAGACGGAATAAGTCGTATATTATAAATGATCAAGATGAGAATGTTATAGCAGATGAATCATATATCATAAATGATCATAATGAGGTAATTTGGACAAATCCATCCGTCCCCATTGTAAAAAAACAAGTAATTCATGTTCCAACCAAGAAAAGAAAGAGATGTTAGTGAAAGAGGTAATATATTAAAATGTTGATGTTTATGTTTGTGTTTACCTTTAAGTTTATGTTTATGTTAATGTTTGTGTTTTTCATTTTATATATATTCAAATGATTATGGAATTTTATATTGGGTTTATGTTTATGTTTATTATAGGTTAGATGGCTACTAACGAGGATCACCCATATGATGATTCTAGGCATGATGGAGATGAGTCCGTTAATAAAACGGAAATGGAAATTAGACGAGGAATAACAATTATGAAGAGAATCATTCGAGATAGAGATCAAGGCATAAAGTATGATATGCATTAGAGTCAAGAAGGCCAACTAATTTAGCCTAACGGTTCAACGTTGACGAGTTATCTTGGTTTGGTGGTAAGGAGAGAAATTCCAATTACTTGTGAAGATTGGAGAGCAAAAGTGTTGAATGACGCTAAAGATAAAATATGGAGTGAGATACATGTACCATATGTGATGTTATATGTTTTTAATGACGATTATGTCTTTAAATTACTTATACTAATGCACTTTGTGTATGATTTTCACAGAGTTCGTTCAACATTGATGATACCAGGAGAGATTATATACTCAAATTGGCCGGAAAATTACATAGAGGGTTTAGAGCTTTTTTATCAAACAAGTTTCTTAGGGATGCAAATAAAAAATTTCTTGATGCAGAGCTTCCAAATAAATTGTGATTTTATACTTCACCTAACTAATTATATGATAATTAGATTCATGCTAAAGAGATTGCACAAGTCAGTAGGGGTAAGGCGCTTGAAATTAGAAATATTTCCACACAAAAAAAGAATGTTGCTAAGAAGACCGTGGCTAGCAAAAAAACTACTGCTCAGTATAGGTCGTGCCTTCGGACATATTTAGGAATAACAAATATTCTGGATGGTGGTACCCGCCTTATACCTATGAGTGCAGACATCTATGGTTTTGAATACATGGAAGTAATTGGTAGAGAGGATATGGAGCAAGTTTTTAAACATTTGGAATTAGGCCTCAGTGTTATCGATACATACATCAGGTATACTCCGATCAAATTTGTTTAATTAGATGAGCAATTTATTTCCTCATTTCAATGAATATAGTATAATGTTAATGATGTTTTAATTTAAGGTTTCTGTATGACAACATTGTGCGCCCGCGTGGATTAGAAGCAAGATTTGGCTTCTAAGCTCCCAACACTGTCAATTCAGGGTTAATCGTAACAAGGCCAGATGATGTCCTAACATATGTACTCGGTTTATTCGTGGCCAACAAAGATACTGAAAAGTTGTTCTTTTTACCATATAATACTGGTAACGAGTTAGATTTTAATGCTAACCCGATCTATTATAATTTTCCGTTTTTGGCCAATGTTTAATCTTTATTTAATCTTACAACGGACAATGGTTATTGGTTGCAATTAATCCTGTAAGAGATACCGTGTATTATCTGGATTCGTTATACAATGATTGGTCAACATATCCAGATTTGAAGAAGATGATTGACACGTAAGTTTTTCTCTCCCAGATATATATCTGGATTTGTGTTTATGTTTATGTTTCTATGTGAGATTGTTCTAAACAGTCGTTTACATTTTATTATAGTGTTCTACTAGCTTTTCACTCGCAAAGAGGTATTAAAGTTCCAAAAAATAGAGCCAACAATGTTACATGGATCAGAGTGGAGGTATATTTTCACAAAGAGATATTCAGTTTTGATTACATTAGTGATGATACTTTATAAAACAATTTAAGGGGTATATCCTGATATATATATTTGTTTTTTTTCCATGCGTAGTATCCTCGCCAGTGTAATGGTATAGATTGCGGCTATTTCATGTTGAGTTTTATGAAAGAAACTATTCTTTTGAATCGATTAGAGATTCCATCCACGGTATGGATTTCTAACTTAGGAATTACATACTATTTTCATATTGTGTGTTTCTCATAAAATGACATATTGTTTTAACTAAATCACATACTATGTTATATATATATATATATATATATATATATATATATATATATATATATATATATATATATATATATATATATATATATATATATATATATATATATATATATATATATATATATATATATATATATATATATATATATATATATATATATATATATATATATATATATATATAGTACTTTGAGGAATTCAATTGTGCATATTACTCAAAAGATCAATTGAATGAACTTAAGGAGGAATGGTGTCAATTCATTATCGGGTTGAGAATTTTATAAGCTAAGGTATATTGTCTTAATTCCTTTGATGAGAACTTTTGAGTTTTGAGTATAAATTAAATTTGAATAAAGTGCAACATTAATATTATCATGTTATGAATTTCGATCATTTGGTTTTTTTTTCCAGTTTTATAGGTGCATGTGTAGAAGATAGAGCTAAGATATTCATGTTGTTATTTTATGATAATTCTCGAAGATAGTAAGATGTAGATGTAACATCAATTATGAATTTTAGGATTTTCAACTTGTATAATTTTAACTTGTATCATAAATTTTGTAGTTGTTGTTGTATATATCATCAATTTATATATATGTGGAATTTTTACATATGCATATTTTATTGGAATGAAGCTACCAAATATGGTGAAAACCTGGTTCAAATATGGTTAAAATCTGATTAAAATGCATTATATATATTGGACAGCACTTTTGTAAGTCAAAATAGGTATTTTATTTAAAAAAAATTATGATCAATAGACAACGCTTTAAGAGAAAAGTGCTGTAAAAAGTCAAAAAAGGTGCTGCCTAAAGTGGGAAAGCGCTGTCTAAAGTGGGGGAATAGACAACACTTTTAAAGAAAAGCGCTGTCTAAAGCCTAACTCAAAAAATAACATAAAGTGTTGTCTAATGAAAAAACGTTGCTAAAGGGGTATATAAAAAAGCGCTGTCTATTTTAAAAGCACTGTCTAAAGGGGGTGCATAAGAAAGCGCTTTTAATGTAAAAGCGCTGCCTAAAGTGGGCATAAGACAGTGCTTTTACATTGAAAAAAAGCGTTGTTTTTTACTTTTAGCAGCACTACTTTAGGCAGCGCTTTTAAGCGCCGTTAAAAGCCAAAAAAAGCGTTGTCTAATGTCTTGTTTGGCATAGTGTATGATCACGAGCGTTGATGAAGAACAACACCTCTACTCAGTCCATACGGACAAATAATCTTCAGCCTCAGTGCTAGCTACTACGGATGAAGGCTTTGAGTGAGAGAGAGAAATACGGCCAGGGTTTCACAAACCCTGATTTCATCAAGTGAGAAAGCTTATGCACAAGGGTTGTATTTATAGAACCACTTGTGTGGGATGCAAACTAAAAAACCCAACTTAAGTGATCTATAATAATAATAATAATAATAATAATAATATTTTTATTATTATAATAACTTTTATTACAATAACTATTATTATAATAACTATTATTGTAATAAACATATTTTATTATTATTATATTTTATAACTATTATAAAATAATAATAATAATAATAATGACTATTATTATATTATATGATGTTTCATATTTCACTTAAGTGCACCGTACCTTACGATGTTCCATAATTCTCTCAAGTACAATGTATCTTATGATTTTCCTTATTTATTCTATCTCTCATCAATATGTTCTTATGTGTATGACCCTGTAGGTTCTCGTAACATTGACAATTATATTAAAATACATTTAATATAATAAACAGTGAGCGGTGTAACACCCCATTTCTACCCAATGAATTATATGAAATCAGAGTTTCAAAATTTCCAACGAATAAATGAGACACTACACATTCAGCTTATAACAAGCATTTAAAACAAATACATAACACTTAAAACTCGGATGAACTAACTGCAATATAACTTGGTCTTTTAAAACCAACAACTTCCATAGCTACGTAGCAGAATCATAATATTCGACTTAAAAAGAACGTCATATATTATTCCAACTAAAGAAAACTTCAAAACAACCAGTACTCAACAAAAATTAACTTAAAATTCAGCAACAGAAGTAAAATCAACAATAGAGCAATAAGCGTTCATCCCCCCAAGTGTTACGTATCAGAGCAATGACACTGACTCGAACTAATGAAGGTAAATCGCCTTCACTTTGGATTACTTGCATGTTACCAACATACGTGTTACATTCAAACATAAGGGGTGAGATATCAAACAATATAATCGGATGCACGATAAATAATATATTAGAATTATATTATACAAAATCACCCCTTGATTGATTTTAACAACATCCATTACGACCAAGTCATCAACATGATATCACAACTAATTCATCATGGGAACAACTCAGGATGCAACATGGAATGCGACTCGTTTTTATGCACGTGCATGTGGTACCAATGGAGTAGAACTCCCAACTTAAAAATCATCCAATAAATAGAGGTATCAACAAGGCATAAACCTTCAACTTTATATTTGGCAATCCAAGCCAACTTAACGAGCATCAGCTCCAACATGATATGCTATGTATGCATTAACAACATGAACGTAATAACAACAACAACAATAATTCAACTTAATTCAACATTGTCCACAAGCCTACAACTTAGTCTTAGCCAATAAATAGAGGAAATACAATAATACATTTATGTGCAACTTCAACAATTAATAGCAACAACATCGCAACAACTTATATATATATCAATACTATTATCGACCAAGTCCTATTAATATAATTCCACTAAAATATTCCACTGACCAATCATTTTTAGTTGAATCAATGAAGCTATTAATTTCTGACACTAATTTACCTCTACTGCTATTTTAATTTATAAAAGCTTTTCTGTTATTTTATGCTATTACTATCCTACTACTATTGAGGTCCTTATGATAGATATCTACTAATGTTATTTTCCATACATTACTTCTACTAACAATTATCATTATGTTTTCTTCTAAATTACATTATGCTAGCATTTACCCTGTTATGATTCAATACTTATGTCTTCTGCTACTATTCAGTTATTGCTAATCATATAATTACTGCTAAAGTGTACTCACTATAAAATTCCTATGATTACATCTGGCCATGATTAATTGAATTAGAGATTGAAATATGCTAGGAATTAAATAGATTAGGATTATGGCTGGCACCAAGGTATTATGCCCCTCGGCACAAGGAACTGTGCTGCTCGACACATTATATGAACTTGTTCCCCTCGGCACACTACCTTCCGATCACCATGGAGCAATGTCGCTCGAGATACTTCATGTTCCCCTCGACACACGTCCAAATTCCAGATTGTTTTGTAATTTTTCCTCTACCCAATCGCAACAACGTAGCACTCAACAATAATTTCATCGATGGATAGATTATAACACAGACAATTAATATCCATAATTTTGTAGATGAATTCAACATTATTCAGGAACACAAACATAATTACACGTACAACAATTATACCAACCCAATTCCTACATACTATTCATCATAATTCCCATTATAGAGTCAAAACCCCACCCTTACCTTGGATTGAAGGTCGTCCTAAAATTTTCTGATCGAACCTAGCTTTGCCTCTTTTCCTTTTCCTCTTCTCTTTAACTTCTCATGTACTGCTCTAAGACTTCTTGATCTTTCTAATTAACCTAATTTCTTATTATTACAACTAAACCTAATAATAATATTATTCCTAATGGGCTCAACTCACACACCCCACCTATTACTACTTTTAACCATCAAAATAGGTCCATCTAACATTCTACTAATATTCTATACTTTCAAATATTATTTAATAATATTTTTAATGAACTTAATTTAACTGACTAAATAATAACACCACAACTTATACCGACGTAACACAACATTTCAACAAATAATTCAAAATTAATCGAAAATATCTAATTAAATAATTAATTAAACCAATCGGGCGTTACAAATCTCCCCCACTTAGAACATATTCGTCCAAGAAAATTTACCTTGTTCAAAGAACTCATGATCGGAGTCTCGCATCTTGCTTTCCAACTCCCACGTCATGCTCTCTCCGGTAGCTCCTATCAAGACTACTTTCACCAGAGAAATATCCTTGCCTCTTAGAGTCTTCATTTCATGATCCATAATCCATACAAGCATTGTCTCCATAGTAAGATTGTCCCATACTTGAACATCATCCATATGAATCACATGAGATGGATCTGAAATATACTTTCAGAGTTGTGACACATGAAACACATCATGCAAATTCGAAAGATTAGGCGGTAAAGCTACTCCATAAGAAACATTCCCAACTCTGTCTGAAATATGATACGGACCAGTAAAACGAGGAGTGAGCTTCTTAGACTTCAATGCTCGCCCAACACTGGTCACCGGTGTAACTCTCAAAAACACATGGTCACCTGCTTGAAATTCTAAATATTTCCTTCGATTGTCATGATAACTCTTCTGTCTAGTTTGGGAAGCTTTCATATTTTCTCGAATTAACTTCACCTTCTCGGTAGTCTCTCGAACAATTTTAGGTCCAAGCACTACACTTTCTCCAGATTCATGCCAACATAAAGGAGTTCTAAATCTCCGACCATACAATGCTTCAAAAGTTTCCATTCCAATATTAGAATGGTAAATGTTATTATAAGTGAACTCTATTAATGGAAGATAAGTGTCCCACGAACCTCCCTACTCAATAACACGTGCTCTCAACAAATCTTCTAATGACTGAATAGTCCTTTCCGTCTGACCATCCATCTGAGGATGATATGCCTAACTCAACCTCAACTTAGAACCCATCGCCTCTTGCAAACTCTTCCAAAAATCAGAAGTAAACATCGGATCTCTATCTGACACAATACACAAAGGAACATCGAAACTTTTATAATTACACTAGTGTAAATCTCTGCCAACTTTGATACTGGAAAAATGATGTTAATAGGAATAAAATGAGCTGACTTCGTAAGCCTATTAACAATCACCAAAATCGAATCATGTCCTCTTGGAGTATTAGGTAACCCCGTCACAAAGTCCATCGAAATGCTATCCCATTTCCATTATGGAACTTCTAACGATTGCATCAACCCTGTAGGCTTCTAATGTTCAACCTTCGACTTTTGACAAGTTAAAAATGCATACACAAACCGAGCCACATCATTCTTCATTCCAGGCCACCAAAACAAATTCTTCAAATCTTGATACATTTTTGTAGTTCCCGGATGAATGCTTAACTTGCTTCTATGACTTTCCTAAAGAATCACTTTCTTCATCTCTGCACCATCAGGAATACAAATTCGATTGCGAAATCTTAACACACCTTACGCATCTAACTTGAAATCACTATTCTCAGACTGATCGATCCCAACCATCAAATCTACTAATTTCACAACCAACTTCTGAGCTTCTTTGATATTATCCAGAAAATCATTATTAATCTTCAACTTCCCCAACATAACACTTTGATGTGTCACCTTGCAAACTAAGCCCATATCTCTGAACTGTTCAATTAACTCCAACTCTTTAACTATCATTATCGACATATGTAAAGTGTTTCGACTTAACGCATCAGCCACCACATTTGCCTTTCTTGAATGATAATTCAAACTGAAATCGTAATCCTTTAACAAATCCAACCATCTTCGTTATCTCATATTAAATTCCTTCTGTTCAAATAAATACTTTAAACTCTTATCGTCGCTAAATACTTCAAATCTAGAACCATAAAGATAATGCCTCCAAATCTTCAAAACAAAAACAACTGCATCAAGCTCTAAATCATGCATAGGATAGTTCTTTTCATGAGTTCTCAACTGCCTTGATGCATAAGCGACTAACTTTTCATTTTGCATGAGCACACCTCCTAAACACATCTTGGAAGCATCAAAATATACCACAAAAGGTTCTCCTGGATTAGGTAATGTCAAAATCAGAGCCGACGTCAATATTTTCTTTAATTCCATAAAACTTTATTCACATTGAAAGTCCCATACAAAAGCTCTACCTTTACAAGTCAACTTAGTTAATGGAAGTTCCAACTTAGAAAAACCTTTGATAAACCTTCTATAATAACCATCTAATCCCAAAAAGCTTCTAATCTCGGTAGCTGACTTTGGAGTTTCCCACTGAACCATAACATCTACTTTAGATGGATCTATAGAAATGCCACTACCTGAGATCACATGACCAAGAAAACTAACCTCCTTTAACCAAAATTTACACTTAGACAACTTTGCATATAAATTCTTCTCTTTCAAAACTTGCAAGACTATTCTTAAGTGTTCTGCATGCGCTTATTCTGATTTAGAGTAAACCAAAATGTCATCAATGAACACCAATACAAACCGATCCAAATAAGAATGAAATATACGGTTCATGTACTCCATGGATACTCCTGGCGCATTAGTAACACTGAAAGGCATCACCGAGTAATCATAATGTCCATTACGCGTCCTAAAAGTCGTCTTCTGGATATCTTCATCCTTTGCTTTAATATGATGATAACCCGACCTCAAATCAATCTTGCTAAACACACGAGCACCCACCAATTGATCCATTAAGCCATTTATTCTTGGAAGCAGATACTTTTCTTAATCGTTACTTCATTCAATTGTCTATAATTAACACAAAGTCTCATACTTCCATCTTTCTTCTTTACTAGCAACACTAGAGCTCCCCACGACGATACACTTGGTCTTACAAATTTCTTTTCAAGTAACTCTTCCAATTTCTTCTTTAATTTTGACAATTCAGATGCAGACATCATGTATGGTGCCAAAGAAACAGGTCTTGTACAAGGTACAAGATCAATAGAAAATTCGACTTCTCTCTCTGGAGGTACATCAGGAATTTCATCAGGGAAAACTTCAGGAAATTCATGAACCACTTACAATTCCTCAATTAAAGCTTGATTCTCGACAGATAGAGACGCCATCAACAAGAATATATGAGCCTTTTCTTACATCAACTGCCGCAACTGTCTAGCAGACAACAGACCAGCTTCCTCTTCATCAAGAGTAGAAAACCTCACCGACTTGTTATAACAGTTAATATGAATATAGTTATGCTCTAACCAGTTCATACCTAAGATCACGTCTAAACCACTTAAAGAAAACAAACTAAATCAGCGGCAAAGTCTCTGTCGAAGATCAACAAAGGGAACTTTAAACACATAACAGAAGTAGTCACAGACCCCTTGGCTGGAGTATTGACGACCATATCTCTATTCATAGAAGACAACATAAGACCCAATCTTTCAACATAATCAGCAGCAATAAAGTAATGAGTAACACCGGTATCAATAATAGTAATTAAAGGAGTACTATTAATGAAACATGTACCTCTGATGAGTCTGTCCTTATTAGCCATCTAATTCTCAGCCAAAGCGAACACTTCTCCACTGGTTTGTGCCTTCTTTGGTTTCTGACCCTGACTAATAATGTGTCCTTCTTCACCATAGTTTAAGAAAATCATCTCTTTATGCTTGCACTCAGATATAGCATGTCCAGTCTTACCACAACGAAAACACCTTTTCACCTTTGCAGTACACACATTGCTCTTATAACCAGGTTTTCCATATTTGAAACAAACCACAGTAGCAGGAGCATCTCCCCCACTAGTTCTCTGACCCTGAAAAACTTTATGTTTACCTTTACCACCTGGGGCATCGTTAGGCTTACCACAATTCTGTTGGTGCTTACCCCTCTTCTCATTGATAATCTTATAGTGAGAATTATTATCTTCTTCGTAGTTCCTACAACTATCAATCAAATTGGAATAGACACGAATCTTCTGGTATACAACTGCCTTCTTGATCTTTGGGCGCAACCCGTTCTCAAACTTGATGTACTTTGAAAACTCAGCATTTGCCTCGCTATAATGCGGATAAAACTTAGCCAACTCAGCAAACTTTACAGCATACTCAACAACCGACATACTCCCTTGCTTCAGCTCAAGAAACTCAATCTCCTTCTTACCACAAACATCTTTAGGGAAATACTTCCTCAGGAACTCCCTACGAAACATAGCCCAAGTGACATTTTCACCTGCAGCTTCCAACTTCGGACACGTCTCTAGCCACCAGTCATCAGCTTCGACTGCTAGCATATGAATGCCATATCGAACCTTCTGCGCTAGAGTGCAGTACATCATACAGAAGATTCTCTCAATCTCCTTCAATCAATCCAATGCTCCGTCAAGATTATACTTACCCTTGAAGGTAGGCAGATTCTCCCTCTGGAAAGTCTCCAAGCTACGAGATCCAGCATTCCCATCAACATTCGGATGATTCTCCATAGCATGTGCCATAACTTCTAAAGGAGCAGCAATTGCAACTTCATTCCTTCCAGCCATCTTAACTTATCTCTACAACATAAACAATGGTTAGAACTCAAGTTAACAATGCTCGATTGTTAGACAAACTACGACTGGACAACTTGGTCGAACGGACCGACCTACTCTGATATCACTAATGTAACACCTCATTTCTACCCAACAAATTATATGAAATCAAAGTTTCAAAATTTCCAACGAATAAATGAGATGCTACACATTCAGCTTATAACAATGATGTTTAATCGCATTTAAAACAGATACATAACACTTAAAACTCGAATGAACTAACCGAAACATAACTTGGTCTTCTAAAACCAACAAATTTCATAGCTACACAATGGAATCATAATATTCTACTTAAAAAGAACGTAACATCTTTATCCAACTGAAACAACTTCAAAACAACCAGTACTTAACAAAAATCAACTTACAATTCAGCAACAGAAGTAAAATCAGCAATAGAGTAATAAGTGTTCATCCTCCGAGTGTTACGTATCAGAGCAGTGACACTGACTCGAACTACTGAAGGTAAACTGCCTTCACTCTGGATTACCTGCGGGTTACAAACATATGAGTAACATTTAAACAGAAGGGGTGAGATATCAAACAATATAATCGGATGTATGATAAATAATATATTAGAATTAGATCATACAAAATCAACGCTTCATAGCTTTTAACGACATCCATTACAACCAAGTCATCAACATAATATCACAACTAATTCTTCATGGGAACAACTCAGGATGCAACATGGAATGAAACTCATTTTTATGCACACGCATGTGGTACCAATGGAGCAGAACTCCCAACTTAAAAATCTCCCCATAAATAGAGGCATCCACAAGGAATAAGCCTTTAAATTTATATTTGTCAATCCAGGCCAACTTAACGAGCATCGGCTCCAATATGATATGCTATGTATGCATGTTTACTGTGGAAAATGGTAAACAACCACTGGTCCTCCCAGAGTCCTAAACTGAGGGTAACTTGCGAGATCGACCAGTTGATCTCAAGATGCATGCTAAGAGTTTTTTCTATTACACCTATTTCGTCGAAATATCAGTCAAGGGAAATGGATTTATTTTGACTGAAGAAACATGTGTAATGGTTTTCCAAACTATGGTTTAATCAACTGACTGGTAACTCGTGACTGACAGAAGATATTCGTACAAAAACGAGACTCACTAAACTAACTAACAGGTGACTCGTGACCCAAAGATAATGTCGAATTGTTTATGCAAAATAGAAGATAACGTATAGATCTTGCTCGACAGTAAAGAGAAAATAGATAAAGTACTCAAAATATATAACTGAAAAATAAAAGATTTGCATTGAAATAAAAATGGTGATTCACGTACATCAAGAACTCTTCACTCTTGATTTGCTGACGCTCGGAATGAGAGAGTTTGACAAGTGATTTGAGAGTACAAGTGAACACACATAAACTACACAAAATCTTCCTATTTATAGTGTTTACAAAGTAACTACCTAGATAAAATCTATGGCTAATATTAACATCTTGAGGTAACTGCTTCACTGGATGCTGCCACCTCTTTAGCGCTCAAACACGTCATGGATTGCTAGTAACTGCTCGTAATTTTGAAGTTCCACCTTTTTGGCGCTTGAACACGTTATGGGTTACTGGTATCTGCCTATGTTTCCTCTAAGCCTCTTGAACATAAACCGCTTCTTCCCTGCCTCAACACTTTCTTTCTGGAAAAGAATAATCACGCTTCCTCTAAGTCCAAGAAACCCTTCTTTGTCGACTAATACCATTCTCGACCAAGTCCTTCTCTTTTACCCTTTTGGTCGACCAAACCAATTTTATCCTCCTGACATATCCTTTTATTTCTTCCTAGTCGACGTAGTTCAATTTTCGACAGTTTCAGTGTGGCTGCTTCCAAGCATTAACTATGACTTAATAAAACCAACTTTTCACACATTGGCTCCTGCTTCCAAAAAAAAACCCTTATTTTGGAGGATTACTCCTAACTTATGAGAATATTTTCATTTATCACATGTACTTGAATTCCTTAAATATTTTCCAAAGTAAAAAATGCCCCCCAGAGATGCAAATTTTGAATTTCGACTAATATGAGATCATGGCATCTCTGAAGCGTCGGTTTCACCATTCGACCAAATCATTTCCATTTCTCAAAAAGTGAACATTACTGTTCTGTCTTTTTCGTGACATCACACAACCATGGTAGCGTCCCACGCCTTTTAGTTTCGAGACGTGCGACATTAATTTCTTGCCATCATTGCACTTTTAGTGGGAAACGTGGCCCACTAACTCGCGGATGTTTTGTGGCACGTGCCCCACTAACTGACATAAATTGAAATTTGGGAAATCATAAAAGATTTTCCCATTATTTCCTCTTTCTTCAGGGTTTATAAATACCCTCATTTCCCAGTTTTTATATTTTCCTTCACTTCTTCAATCCCTTGCTTTTTAGAAAACAAAAACCCAGAAACTACACACAATCACTGTTCTTCATCTTCATCCTCCTTCAACCTTCTACAATGGCAAATGTAAAAAATAAAACCTCTTCTCTAGCCGTCGCTCTTCAACTGTGCCTTGTCGACTGCAAAGCCTATGTACCAGAACCTCCATTTGCTGAGGAGAAAGCCAAAATCTGGAAATATCGGGTACTTATCCCTTTCTCTCTTGAGGAGAAACCCTTAGCCTTTTTAGGACGGCTTCCTACTGATACACCCTCTGAAATCTACATAAATTAAAAGGAGGCGTTTTTTCCCACCAGTACTGCTACTAGACCCATCATCTCTTCCCCAAACCCTATATCACTTAAATATATTGACAGGAACTTTAGGACCGCTCCACCTCTGTGTTTCCCTAAATTTCATGCTTGGATGGCACGTTTAGAAACTGCCAAAGGAGACCAGTGGAAAAATATGGGTATCTATACCCTACTAGAACTTTCTCGATATGGTCAACCTTATTCTAGTGGCATGATCCTAGCTGCCATATATTTCTGGGAGGGGTCGACCAATACCTTTCATACTAAATGTGGTATGATCACTCCTACCTTGCTCGACGTTGAAGCCATCACTGGGTTGAAACCATCTGGCACGGTTTTCAACTATAGAGATGTTGAACCTGTGCCAATAAGGTTTGATATGGGTGAAGCTAGAAAGCCAACATATAATAATTTCATCGACCATCATGCTCAAACCTCTGGTCCTGTAACTGATGAAGAGCATGTGGCGTTTCTAACCTTATGGCTATCTCACTTTCTTTTTTGTTCTAAGTCAATGCAGGTGGCCAAACAATTTTCTTATCTGCCTACCCAGTTGCATATGGGTGAAAATGTTGCTCTAGGCCAGCTGATTTTGGCCTCTCTCTATGCAGCTTTGACTGATGCTGCTAACCAAATAAAGTATTTCGACCCTAATAATCCAAAGAAAAAGAACGTCCTAGTCCATGGTCCCTTCTGGCTCTTGCAGCTATGGTTGAATGCCATTTTCTTTGAGGATATTAAGCCTTTTAGAAATAGAAAGATCGCATGTCCTACATCTCAAATCCATATTGTCTGGAAACGCCTTCTCCCTCATACTCCTATCGACAAAGGCTCCCCAAATCCTGAAGTCTCCAGGCTGTTGTTCACCATTATGCTGACAAGAGTCGACTTTACCCCCTTGATGACCCCTTTTTATGCTTGACAAGATGGCCCAGAGTGGTTTACTAGGGCTTTTCCACCCACAAGAGAAGTGGACAAGAAAAATTCTTTAATCCTTTGGAGGCGTTACTTGACTCCCCAATTTTTATCTACTGTAATTGTCGGTGTAAACCCAGGTTTGGTCACTTACCAGCCTAACTTGGTGTCTCGATAATTTGGCCTCTGTCAACTTGTTCCTAAATCTTTGTTCAATTTCCATGGGCTGCTGGTCGACATCACAACTGACCAACCCTTTGAAATGATCAAGGATGATATAGGGAATATATGGGCACATAGGCCCACACTCAGTCTCACTCCTTTCCAATCGTCTTTTTACTGCACCAAAGAATTTGAAACTTGGTGGCAGACATATTTTGTTACATTCATTGGTGATTCTAATGCTGAGCTGAATGAACTAACCACAACTTTCTCAAATTTGCAGGAAAAGGCAACCAAATGTAATATTACTCATATTAAACAAATTCGAGCTTTCCAGAATTACTTTCGAATTGTGTATCGACCTAATGATCTTCGTCGGACCATCTATGAGGCCGCTGTCGAATTAAAGGAGAAGCTAACCGATAGAATCTTGACATTAAAAATCCCTAGTTATACGAAAGATAAATATCTTTACGCTCTTCATTTTGGAAACATCAAATTTCCTCCTTTGCCATCCAGCCCTTTGGCCCACCTATTCTTGATTGGTAGTATTGCTCTATACCGGATATGCAAAATGCCTATAGGGAAAAGGCGGACAGAGTGGTACCAACAAAGTATTACCTACCTAACTATTCGGGGAATCTTCATTATGATCTCCCATATGTTATAGTACTTTCGACTACACAAATTGGTAACGATTTCTGGAAAGTTTTACCCCCCCTTCCTGTTTTACTTTCGTTGCTTATCTGATTGTTTTATACTTGTCTTACAACTATACCAATAGATCAAACGGGAGCCATTTCTTTCGGCAAACAAAAACCTTCAACGCGTCAGGTTTAAACTTCAACTTTCTGTCAGCTATCATTCTTGATTTGGCATATCTGACTTAGCTTAATTTTGTAGATCATTCCTGATCACACACCCTCCGACGATGAACCCATTTCTTCTTCACTCAAGAAGGCTTCTTCGGTGGGTGTATTTATATACTTCTTGTTTCTATGTTGTTTACGCCCTAAACTTGTATTAATATTCTCCCTCTGACAAATCCAAAAGGTCCAAGAAGGACAAAAAACATACTTCTGAGTGGGCTAAGGTATATTCGGTCAATTCAAAACTTCCATTATCGACTAATACAATTTCTTTGATTTACATATTTCTTTGACACTGTAGCCATCACCTGATGTTCAGCCCTCTCAACATTCCCACAAATCCAAAAGCCATAAGAGGAAAAGAGATTCCTCCACTGAAGGCGAGGTGACGAAGAAGAAGAAGAAGAAGAAGACAAAGGCACCTATACCCCAGGGTGCTGAAGCAAAGGTTGGATTGAAACTTGTTAATTAAAAAGAGGATCCAGCTGACGTCGAAATTACTTTTATTATAAGAAGGATACGTAATGTGGTTTTGGTCGAAAATCCTGAAGCCACTTCGGATTTGGGTGGTGACACCATCTTGGTCGACACAACTCTTGTTACTCCGACTCGTGCTCCTAGGGTTGATGAGGTTCAAAGCCCAGCGAGAAACCTCACTGATGTTTCAGCTAACGACGAGTCTGTCGATCTTAATCTGTCGACACAAGTATTAGCTGGTTATTTTCTAGTTACTTTCATTTTCTGCTTATTGAACTTGTTTCGGCTAATAACTTTTCTTACTTTCTTTAGGTCAACACCTTTGATCAACAACAACTCGTACCTGACTATACCCGCTTATCAGAAGCTTCTTCCCCTTACCATCATGAAAATATTGACTTTGTTGATGGTGAGTTTATCGACCTGACTATTCCGGCTACTCTTAGTGACTCTGACTAAGTCATTAGTCCTGCCAAACATAAGGGTTATCGTTCGACTAGTTCTAGTTCTAGCCTTTCAGATTCCCTGTAGGATTCAGAAGCAAATAAAAATGTCACCACTTCCCGAATTTCCCCCCTTCTGAAAGCATGCAAGGCGCGCCTCTCGTTTCTTCTGGGAGAACAAAGGACTCACCCACTAAGCTAAAACACATGGGAGTCAATCCTTCTGGTCTAGAGGTAATTGCTAAGTTACGTCACTTTTTGAGCTCTTGCACTCTTTCTTCTGACTCCAACCCATCTCAAGCATATAATGACAAGATGAGTCTTGAAGTAGTTAAAGCCAATAGTCTGATGACTAAAATTCGGACTCATGCTTTGAATCCTGATTTGCCTCATCTACTCCATTCTAATAAAAATCTTGGCCCAGAACTCTCAGAAGTTCTTTCTCAAATGAAGGAACACAATATGTCTGAATCATCCAGGTTGATAATAACGATATTTGAGAAACTTTTCATCCCTCTATGGAAAAATGTTGAAAGAATTCGAGCAAATGAGCAAATGAAGAAATTAATGGTTTGTTAGAAATGGTTGAAGAGAAAAAACAAGAACTAATTCCCAAACGAAACAGAGCTGCTGAAATCCGTAACCAAATTTCTACTCTCAACAAGGAATTAGAATTAATCACCAAGCAAGAGGATGAAATTAACAATGTGATTAATCCCATCCAAGCAAAAGCTGAGCAGATGGTTGTGGATGCCGTGGCTGAAAGTGACGCGATTTCTTTTGTGGAAGCAGAGCTTGAAAAACTTAAGATTCAGGTAGAAGGTTTTGAGTATCAGGCCACTAACCTCCATGGTGAACTGCAGTCGTTTCAAGCCAAATTTAAGCATTTTTAACCATTGTAACAACAATCTTGTAATTTCTTCATGGCTCTAAGCTAAATTTTAACGAATCCTTTATTTGTTCGTTTTATATGTAATCTCCATATTTTATGCGTGTTTTGAATTTACTAGTCTCAACAAAATTTTACCAGCTCGTTGGTTCGACGAATATTTATTTCGTCGAGATTTTGATTTCTTGAAGAATGGGCTTATACTTTTTTAAGTACTTGCCATTTACCCTTAAGATCCGTCGATCTGGTGCTAACTCCTCAAGCTCATAGGAATTATTTGAAAAAACTTGTATCACCTTAAAAGGTCCTTCCCAACTTGGGGACCATTTCCCTAAAACCCTATCATTTATTTCCATAGGCAATATTACTTTCCATACTAGATCATCAACAAAAAATATTTTATCCTTTACTTTTTTGTTGTAAGCTCTGGCGACTCTTTCTTTCGGTCTTATTAACGAATCAAGGGCCAACATCCTTTCATTATCTATGTCGACAAGTTCGTCTTCCATCATATTCTAGTAATCCTCAGATGGTATTTCATGTTGTCTTTGGATTCTTATCGATTGGACATGTATCTCCACTAGTAACATTGCATCATGCCCATATGCAAGTCGAAATGGAGTAGTTCCCGTTGCTTCCTTAGGGGAAGTTCTACACGCCCAAAAGGCTTGATCCAGTATGTTATGCCAATTCCTTGGCTTCTTTCCTACATGCTTCTTAATTAGGATAATTATCACTTTATTGGCAGCTTTGACTTGGCCATTTGCTTGAGCATAGTAGGGGGTATAAGTTAACAACTTAATTCCAACTTCTTGTGCAAATTCTTGCATTTTTTGTCCAGTAAACACTGATCCTTGTTCGGTCGTAATTGTTTCTAGAATTCCAAATCGACAGATGATGTGATTTTGTATAAAATTAATAACAGCTTCTTTGTCGACGTTAGTTAAAGCTATTGCCTCAACCCATTTTGTAATGTAATCAATACTGACTAAAATATATCTTTGTTGTTTTGATGATGCTGGTTTTATTTCTCCAATCACATCTAAAGCCCATCCTTTGAATGACCAGGGCTTTATAACTGCATGTAATTCACTTGCGGGGACATGTTGTATGCCCTATGCATTTGGCATTCTCGGAAACCTTTAGCAAATTCCATGAAATCTTTTAGAATTGAAGGCCAATAGATGCCTGAACGCACCAAAAGCCATTTAATTTTGTGTCCTGCTTGATGTGCACCACATGCTCCACTATGCACACTTGACACTGCCACATATGCCTCACTTTCTCCAAGGAATTTTAACAAATCTCCTTCAGCAGTTTTCTTAAATAATTCATTCTCTATCAAAACATAACTGAGAGCACAATACTTGATCTTACGATCTGTCGACCTCGCGGGGATGCGCATATAGTTAGCCAATGGCTTTCGCCAATCATTCTCTTGTCCATTGTCAATGGTTAAAATTTGAAAATTTTCGGCATCTATATCCCCTAACTTCGCGATCGAAAAATATGAAGGGGATAACAAAGTTTATCAAACTTTCTCTCTTACTTGGGTAAGTTCTTCATTTTGATCTCTCTTGTATCCTGAGGCTTCTTGTGCTAGGTCATTAGCATTTTCGCTCTCTCTTCGAGGTATGTGTCGAATACTTACTTGCTCGAGATATTTTAGTAATCTGATGGTAATCACAAAATACATGATTAAATTATCTTTAACACGTTTTTACTCCTTTGATACTTATTTAATCACTAATTCAGAGTCTCCCATAATTTCGACGTTCCTTGCCCCCAAATCTAGCAGCAATTCAAGTCCTGTTATTAAGGACTCATATTTTGCTTCATTATTTATGCACATACCGTCGATTTTATACTTGAACTCTGCTGGAATTCCACTATGAGAAATTATAATTCCTCCTATTCCAACTTCATTCTTATGGCTAGAACCATCAAAGTATAATTTCCATGGCACTAAATCTACAAAATTTGGAGGTATACCAACCATTGAATGGTCGACCAAAAAATCTTTCACTACTTGTCCTTTCATTGCTTTTAAGGGCATGTAACTCAGAGAATACTTTGTTAATGCTAAAGCCCATTTACCAATTCGACTATGTAAAATTGGTTTGGATAACATGTGCTTAATAATATCGAAATGATAAGATACATACACATCAACAGGCTTTATATATTTCTTTAGTTTAATACAAGATAAATACAGGCGAAGGCATAGTTTTTATATATCACTATACCTAGTCTCAGGATTATTTAGCATTCGACTAAGATAATACGCAGGTCTCTCGACACCTTTTTCGTCCTGTTGGACTAACATACTACCTATAGTCGCATCTGAGGCTGCAATATATAACCTCATAGGCCTATGTATAACAAGAGGTGTCAATATTGGAGGCTTTACTAAGTAGTATTTGATTTTGTCGAAAGCTTCTTGATGCTCCTCTTGCCTAACGAAATCTTCATTTTTTAGTCGAAGTAGTGGTGAAAATACTTTGGTTTTTCCACTTAAGTTGGATATGAACCTCCTTAGGAAATTTATCTTGCCCAACAAAGATTAAAGTTCCTTTTTGGTCGATCGTGGTCTGACGCCTATGATGGATTTGGTCTTACTTTGATTTACTTCTATGCCTTTTTTATGCACCACAAAGCCAAGAAAGTCACCCGCCTGCACATAGAAAGCACATTTTAATGGATTCATTTTTAATCCATGTTTTCTCATCCTTTCCAAAGACTTTCGAAGGTGTTGCAGATGAGTTGGTTTACTGTTCGACTTTATTACAATATCGTTAATGTAAACTTGCATGAAATCTTCAATAAAATCATGAAACATAGAATTCATTACCCTTTGATATGTCGCTCCAGGATTTTTTAAACTGAATGGCATGACAACCCATTCATAGGTTCCCAGTGCCCCAGGGCAGCGAAACACCGTCTTCGACACATCTTCATCTACAATAAAAATTTGGTTATAACCAGAATAACCATCAAGCATACTTATATATTAAAATCCATCGGCCGAATCGACCAACATTTCTGCCACAGGCATGGCATACTCGTCTTTTGGGGTAGCAGTATTTAAATCTCTAAAATCTATGCATACCCTTAATTTTCCATTTTTCTTAATTACTGGCACAATGTTGGCTAACCAGTCGACATATCTTACAGTTATTATGAGTCTGCTTTTGAGGAGTCTTTCTACCTCCTCTTTTATTTTCGACATTATGGTTGGAGCGAAACGTCTGGGCGTTTGCTTTACTGGTTTCTTTCCATCTTTTATTGGTAATTTTAGTTCTAACAATTCCATGCTTAAAACTAGAATTTCATTATAGTACCAAGCAAAACAGTCTTTAAATTCTTTTAATAAAGATATTACCTCAAATTTCAACTTTGGGTCGATGTTGGCGCTGATATAAGTTGGTCTTTTATCCCCCTTTTCGCCAAGATCTATTTCTTCTAAAGGGTCTTGTGGCTGCATCTTTACGGGTGCCATTAGATCCTTTTCGAAGCCTAAGGGTTCTTCGTCATATATGCAGTCCAGACGCTGCTTATCAACGTTTACTTCGACCGTCTCTAGTATATCTGGTATCTTTGGCTCAATAGCCAAAGTAGCTCCTTCATTTAGAACTTGTGTTTTATTGGCTTTGACAACCATATTTTCTTCAGCTTCTAGTGTCAAATTTATTTTACTTTCGGCGATATACGTCGAAATCCTATTTAGAGCATCTAGCTCAGACGTCATCACTAATGTGTCCCCAGCCCGTCGGCCGGTTAGCACAGTATGGATCCTCGAGAGGTTCCACATCCCATATAAAACCATGGGTTTCATGTAACTTCAATGAAACAAATGCTTCATCAAGGATGGCATATACTTCCTCAGCAGGTTGACATGGGTAAATGTTAGCCAATTTCCCGTCGAACTGCTTCTTTCCGACATTGTTCACATCTGCCATAAAATACCCTTGATCAACTTCAATATTCTCGACTATGCCATCTTCCCTCCTGATCACCAAATGCTGATGCATAGATAATGGCACAGCCCCCACTCCGTGTAGCCATTCTCTCCCTACTAGGAGATTGTAACTTGGCTTTCCTTGAACCACCATGAAAATAGTCGGCCTAGTAATTGAGCCGACAGTGATGTCCACTTGGATCATACCTATGGTTTTCCTAGTTCTTCCTTCGTAGTCTGATAAGACAATGTTATGAGATCTAACATCGGTGTCATATTTACTGATTCTCTGTAACATGTGGTGTGACATAATTTTTACCGTAGCACCACAGTCTACCAACACCTTGTTGACAATGACCCATTCGACTTTAGCCCTTATTAAAAGGGGCTTTAAATGTATTCTCATCGCCATATCTGGTTTCTCAAAGAAAGCATTCTGGTTCTCAATGGAACCACTATTAATGACAAAATAGCATGTTGGCTTGTGTAAAGCCATCTCACTAGAATCCTTGTTTTCTAAATCCTCTACTTACATTAAGCAATTGTATTCTGCTGGCAGAATTGATACTATGTTGACTAAAATATTCAAACTCTCTTTAGAGTCGAAATCAAAATCGACAGTGGCTTCTTCAGAACATCTGGCAGCTGGTCAATTCACGAATTCTTTGATTTTCTATTTCACGAAGGAATCGCCTTTCACCTAGTATTGTATCTGATTGCCACCTTTGTTTGCAGCAAACTGGCCAGCAGCCACTTTCCTCTCAGCTTGCTTTCGATGCTGGAAGCGTCTCCAATGGGTTCTAGTCATGGAATTCTTCCCCATGTAGTTTTCAGAGATGTGGCTTTTCTTCTCTGACTTGAACTCATGTCAATAGTCAATAGCGGACTTCCCTCTGTTTGGTGCCCCATCAATTGGTGCACCTTTTCTCTCTTAGGGTTTAATCCAGATCCCGTTAGGAGCTTTCGCTGAGGGAATATAACTCCTAGGGTTAACATGTGAATTTCCCATAGCTCTCCTTGGGTCCCTAGTTGTAGGTAACCTTTGATTGTGTGGCTTGGTCCTGTTCTTCTCTAACTGTAGCTTCTGAAAATTTTTAACAACTATTTTGTCGATCAAAGCGCCATATCTAGGACACAAGCAAGCTTGTGAACCTTTATTATTGCAGCGGTAAAGGAAGTCTAGCAAATCTTTCTCAGGCCTTGGGTACACATCTGCTAGGCCGACATCAGGACTTTCTCCAGTGCCCTCTTCGACCATATTATCCTCAGGGAATTCAGTAATCTCTACCATATTGATGCCCACTAAGTCGAGAAACAAAGCCTTCTCTTGCCTAAGAGGATCAGTATCAATCTTCATCTTTCTTGCAGCAAACTTCAGCCTTCCCTCTTGCAGCAACTTTTGCACGAGATCCCTGAAAAGGTAACATTGAGAGGTTGTATGACCAAGATAATTACGAAATTTACAAAAACCTCTTTTCTGTTGTTGTTCTAATGGTGGTAATTTAGCACCTGGGGGTACTATAATTTGACCATCTTTAACCAGTAAATCAAAAGTTTCTTCACACTTAGTGATATCAAATGTATAAGTTTTTGCTGGGAATTTTGGATTATTTTCGATCGTATTCTTTCCTTTAGATGGAAATAATGATTTACATTCATAGGTTGGCCCTGGCTTCATTTCAGCCAAGTCGACCTCAGCCTCTATTGGTGAGCTATAGTTGGCCTCACAAATGGGATATGTGTCATCATAATCTATGAAAGATACTTTTTATTTTCTAGTCTTAGCCTTATTATGTCTAACTTTTTCTAGTCGCAGACGCTCTAGATGTCGAACTCTATTAGCTAGCTGTGACATGCTTTTCACGAAGGTTGGATCTATTTTCTTCCTAATGGAATAATCTAAACCTCCAACAACCATTTGAACAAGCTCATGTTCTGGAACTTGAGTAAACATCTTTCTTTTAATGACCTAAATCTGTTTAGATAATCATCAATGGTGTCAGCAAATCTTCTTTTAAGGTTTGATAATTTGACCAAACTAATTTTCGAATGACCCTCCTAAAATTGTTCATGGAAAAGTTTCTCCAACTTCGTCCATGAGTCAATTGAATTTGGGGGTAAAGTGGTAAACCATGTGAAAGCTGCCTTAGTAAGGGAAGAAAGAAAGTTCTTTACTCTTAAGTTTTCATTATTCAACATATCCCCAGATTCAGTTAGATATCTGGCAATATGTTACACCGTCGACTCTCCAGATTCTCCCCTAAATTTCGTATACTTAGGGATTTTCCATCCTCTAGGGTTTTCAGTCTGTAAAATATATTCAGACAAAGGGGAGGAATATGTTGGCCTCTGAAGTGCGGTATTCATGCCATTTCTGGCCATAATTCTTTCGACAATGGTGGTTAAATTATTTTCAATGGCTAAGTTTTCTTGTCAAATTTGCTCGATAATTTTATCGGCCTCTTGATGTCGATCTACTAATACCCTGGGTGGATCGACCATCAAATTCCTTGGAGGCACCACCATTTCCCCCTGATGGACAGTTTCATCCTGTAATGCCCCCGTGTCTATTTGACCAGGGGCATCTAGTCGAACAGGTGGTGCCTGTCGAATAGGCGCTGGGGGAGCACCTAAAAAATTACACAAACACGTTAATTAGGCAATCACCTGTCGATTTGTTTCAGCAAACTGCCTATTAGTCTCAGCCGACTCTTGTACTATAGGATTAAATACATTACCCATCTGGTTAGTTAACATATTAACCAACTCATGGTTACTATCATCCATTTGTTGCCTTAATACTGCTACTGAAGTATTAGTAAGAGACGGTACTAAGGGTTGAGAAGGAGCTACCCTATTTTGGTTGCCTCTATTATTTCCTCCTGGGGAAGATCCTTGTAAAAGAGAGTTCAAATTTTGAACATTATCTGACGCCACTACTGTATTCGATGTCGACTGATATCCTGGCATCATGGAATACAGAATTCCATAAGCGGGATCTACATTACCAAAACGAGGCACATTAGGTATGGTAGTCTTAGTAATTACTGGTCTTGGGCTTCCCAGTGGAGCCTGAGACATTTGTACGGAAACCGCAACAGTCGACCCTACTGGAGGAAAAGTGCTACTTGTGAAACTACTGGATCGGTAGTGATTAAATTTCATGACAGTATTTCGTCTATGTTTGGATTATCAGGACTTATCATTCTTGATATTTGCTTTCTAGATAATGGTTTATTATACTCTTTGGTTAACTTCCCATTTCTAAGTTGCATTCACTTATAAATACTCAAGACTAATTCTTAGCACTGGGTCCCACTGGGCTTGCCAATTTGTTTACTGTGGAAAACGGTAAACAACCGCTGGTCCTCCCAGAGTCCTAAACTGAGGGTAACTTGCGAGATCGACCAGTTGATCTTAAGACGCGTGCTAAGAGTTTTTTCTATCACACATATTCCACCGAAATATCAGTCAAGGGAAACCACTTTCTTTTGACTGGAGAAACGGGTGTAATAGTTTTCCACACTATGGTTTAATCGACTGACTGGTAACTCGTGACCGACAGAAGATATTCATCCAAAAAAAGAGACTCACTAAAATAACTGACAGGTGACTCGTGACCCATAGATAATGTCGAATTGTTTATTCAAAATAGAAGATAACGTATAGATCTTGCTCGACAGTAAAGAGAAAACAGATAAAGTACTCAAAAGATATAATTGAAAAATAAAAGATTTGCATTGAAATAAAAATGGTGATTCACGTACATCAAGCACTCTTCACTCTTGATTTCCTGATGCTCATAATGAGAGAGTTTGACAAGTGATTTGAGAGTACAAGTGAGCACACACAAACTACACAAAATCTGCCTATTTATAGTGTTTACAAAGTAACTACCTAGATAAAATCTACGGTTAATATTAACATCTTGAGGTAACTGCTTCACTGGATGCTGCCACCTCTTTGGCACTCAAACACGTCGTGGACTGCTAGTAATTGATCATAATTTTGAAGTTCCACCTATTTGGCGCTTGAACACGTCGTGGGTTACTGGTAACTTCCCACGTTTCCTCTAAGCCTCTTGAACATAAACCGCTTCTTCCTTTCTTCGACGCTTTCTTTCTGGAAAAGAATAATCACACTTCCTCTAAGTCCAAGAAACCCTTCTTTGTTGACTAATACCATTCTCGACCAAGTCCTTATCTTTTACCCTTTTGGTCAACTAAACCAATTTTATCCTCCTGACATATCCTTTTATTTCTTCCTAGTCGACGTAGTTCAATTTTCGATAGTTTCAGTGTGGCTCCTTCCAAGCATTAACTCTGACTTAATAAAACCAACTTTTCACACATTGGCTCCTGCTTCCCAAAAAAAACCCTTATTTTGGAGGATGACTCCTAACTTATGAGAATATTTTCATTTATCACATGTACTTGAATTCCTTAATATTTTCCAAGGTAACAATGCATTAACAACATGAACGTGATAGCAACAACAACAACAACAATAATTCAACTTAATTCAACATTGTCCATAAGCCTACAACTTAGTCTTAGGAAATAAATAGAGGTAATACAACAATACATTCACCTGCAACTTCAACAATTAATAGCAACAACATCACAATAACTTATATATATATATATATATATATATATATATATATATATATATATATATATATATATATATATATATATATATATATATATATATAAATATATATATATTATCGACCAAGTCCTATTAATATAATTCCACTAAAATGTTCCACTAACCAATCATTTTTAGTTGAATCAATGAAGCTATTAATTTCTAACACTAATTTACCTATACTGCTATTTTAATTTATAAAAGCTTTTTTGTTATTTTCTGCTATTACTATCCTACTACTATTGAGGTCCTTCTGCTAGATATCTACTAATGTTATTTTCCATACATTACTGCTACTAACGATTATCATTATGTTTTCTACTAAATTACCTTCTGCTAGCATTTACTCTGTTATTATTCAATACTTATGTCTTCTGCTACTATTCAATTATTGCTAATCATATAATTACTGCTAAAGTGTATTCACTATAAAATTCCTTTGATTACATCTGGTCATGATTAATTGAATTATAGATTGAAATATTCTAGGAATTAAATAGATCAGGATTACGGATGGCACCAATGTATCATGCCCCTCGGTACAAGGAACTGTATTGCTCGACACATTATACGAACTTGTTCCCCTTAGAACACTACCTTCCGATCACCATGGAGCAGTGCCGCTCGACATACTTCCTGTCTCCCTTGGCACACGTCCAAATTCCATATTGTTTTGTAATTTTTGCTTTACCCAGTCGCAGCAACATATCACTCAATAATAATTTCATCGATGGATAAATTACAACAAAGACATTTAATATCCACAATTTTGCAGATGAATTTAACATCATTCAGGAACACGGAAACATAATTACATGTACAACAATTATACCAACCCAATTCCTACATACTATTCATCATAATTCCCATTATAGTGTCAGAACCCTACCCTTATCTTGGATTGAAGGTTGCTCTACAATTTTTCGATCGAACCTAGCTTTTCCTCTTTTCCTTTTCCTCTTCTGTGTAACTTCTCACGTACTTCCCTAAGACTTCTTGATATTTCTAATTAACCTAATTTCTTATTATTATAACTAAACATAATAATAATATTATTCCTAATAGGCTCAACTTACACACCCCACCTATTACTACTTCTAACCATCAAAATAGGTCAAACTAACATTCTACTAATATTCTATACTTTCTAATATTATTTAATAATACTATTAATCAACTTAATTTAACTGACTAAATAATAACACCGCAACTTATACCGACATGACACAACATTTCAACAAATAATTCAAAATTAATAAAAAATATATAATTAAATAATTAATTAAACCAATCGGGCGTTATAATCGGTATCTAGCAACATATCACTGCTATCTAAGTCACGAAAATGTCATGTGATCTAACAAAACCTTTTCCGTGATAATGTTTGTATGTATATTTACCCTTTTACCATCATGTCTATATTAAACACAAGACATAGATCTTGTCAACCTTGTCTAGTTCAATATTGAGCTCTTAGAAATTTATCCTATTACGTGGGATGGGCGAATTCCATCTAGGTCACTCAAATCCCTCAGCATGCTTTATGAAGTATCCATCAACCGTCTTTATGGTCATCCAGATTCGGATGACATTTGATCAGCAATAAAGCACTTAACTCTACATCTAGGTTCCATAGTGGTTTCAGGTCGAAGGGTGGTATACACCACTTATCACCACGAGAATAACTTATGACACTTTGCATAGTATTTTATGTAGTATTCTCATAGCGGGTCAATCTAGTATAAATATTACTCGTAATATCATACTTATGTCAAGACTTGATAACTCCTTATCCATGATCCATGAGATGTGATCATCAGTCTATCTGCATAATAATCCCAATGCTTTAATGTTATATCGCTTCACAGTAAAGCTTGACTAAAAATACTTTAAGAATAGTGTCCTTATGTTTAATGGGATCTCATGATTAAGTCACACTTAACATTTCTTTAAACAGACTAACTATTCTAGGGACATTATCATTTTAGAAAAAACAAACATAATAATTAAATTCTTTTTATTATTAATAAATAATTTAATACAATTACCAAAACTATTGGCCTCTAGGGCTTACACCAACAATTACCATGTATATGATTTACGTTTGTTTTTTTTTTTTTGTTTTTTTTTGTTGTACAAGTATTGTTTTTAACAATATTTCTTATGTGTTCTTAACGTATTTTGATATGAAAATTAGATGGATGTAGATCATAGTATGTGACATGATTTTGATAGTTCTATGTCATATCATTATATTCATTGCAGAAAATAATGGCATCATCGCATGAGGATAGTTCTATGATATGTCATGCTTGTGGGTCTAAAGTTGGGAGAAGAGGGAGATCTACCTAACGTTGTCATGCATGGATAGAAAACCTAAGGTCTATTTAGTTCAATCTTAAATAAGAATGAACTAAAGATTTTGTGGGGAACATGACAATATCACAAAAAAGAAGAAGAAGAAGAAGAAGCAATCAAGTAAGAAATTACACTTAGATAAGAGAGAAATAAAGCAAACTTTACAATGACGTACTTTAGATAAAATACCTAAAAAAAATACCTAATTGGATAAGCAAGTAACACACAAATAAATATGCATATAGGTGGATACCTAAGCACTAATCAAGAATAGAAGAGGAGATGGTAAACATCAACACCTAACAATGATATCAAGTCATCAAAGTAGGATAGATAAGACGAAAGAGATGGTAAAACATCAACAACTAACAATGATATCAAGTCATTAAAGTAGGATATAAAAGATGGCAGGAGATGATAAAACATCAACACCTAAAAATGATATTAACTCATCAAAGTAGGATAGAAAAGAGATAAGAAGAGATGATAAAACATTAACACCCAACAATGATATCATGTCATCAAAGTAGGATTGAAAAGAGATAAGAGATGATAAAACATCAACATATAACAATGATATTAAATCATCAAAGTAGGATAGAAAAGAGATAAGAGGAGATGATATATCATCAACACCTAACAATGATATCATGTAAGCAAAGTAGGATATAAAAAAGATAAGAAGAGGTGATAAAACATCAACACGTAACAATGATATCATGTCATCAAAGTAGGATAGAAAACAGACGAAAAGAGATGACAATTAAACAATTAATCATCACACGTGAGAAGTAGAGACTTACTCAAGATATAAGGTACTTAGATAAGATACCTATAAAAACCTACTTAGAAAAGCATGCAAAGATAGGAGGAGAGATGATAAAACATCACACAAAGATAATAAAACATCAAGCATCTTATGAGAAAGAAAAGTGTAATGGGAAGAAGAAGAGGAAAACATAGACATGTTATGCACTTAGCGCAAACCTCATAGTCAAGAGGAAGTTCAAATAGTCATTCAAAAACGGTACAAACACCAAAGTACACCAACTAGTTTTAATCAAAGTTGTGATGTGAGAACAAGTGTGTGATCAAGTGAACATGTAATGACATGTCAAGTAAGAGTGAAATTAGAATAAAACACATAAGGACAACACATAACAAAGACCTCTAATAACCCTAAGGTAACACTACTTAAGCTCATCCAAAAATTGGTACAAGATTAGGTAAAAACACACCCTAACATATTCCTAAAGGAGAGTGAAGCACGAGAAATGGATAGATGAAGAGGGAACACATTTAAAGGGTGACAAAGTATACAAGTAATTAGCAAATGACTTCTACAATAATTCATTCAAACATCACAAGCATGGAGGGGAAATTGCATACAAAGCATACAAGGGAAATGGCCAAAGGAGGCAAGCAAGCATTTTCAATTTAATAAGTAAAGATCAAATGATGAAGCCATAATTGAATAATATGGAATTTGTGAATTGTATAGTAAGTTAACTTAAGATGAGATTCAAGAGTAACCAAGTAAGAAGATGAAACTTCACACACAAGAAAAGTCACCTAATTGATGAATAACATCATCTAAAACGGATAGTACTTGTCTTAGATAAAACGATATTGATGAAGATCAAATAAGAGTGAAATGATATCTTATATGTCATAGGATAATAGTGAATCCCTCACAAGACATCAATCATGAACTTAAAGACTTAAGAAATGTCAATCAAAATAACATACTCAAGTGTCTTGACAATTTGACAAAGTATAGTCCTTTAATGCACCCAAGCATTGTGATTTAAATAAATCAAAGTAAATGTCTTTAAATATTATGGGCAGTAGCCAACATAAAGGTACATTCATAGAACATGACACAAAATCTCATGAGGCAATCACTAGACAATGATGCTCAAAACACAAGTAGAAAAGAGAATGTAGCTTCTTATGTATCACCATATTGGTTAGAAAGCGAGGGCTTAACCAAGGATAAAAGAAGAATGAGAAATGAGATGAGAAGTGAAGTTAAGATCAAAACTTAAACACAAATAATGTTGGACCATGTTCCTTTAAAGGATTCAAAACATCATCACAAACAAACTTGGTTAAAACAAGAATATAACTCCTAATTGTCATCAAGATGGACTTGCAATTGAGTGCAAGCCATGGAATCATGGGAGCTAAGCCTTAAAGGCATGATGACCTTAGAAGTCAGTAGAAAATAGACAAAGCTTCATTTATTATAGATCAAAGTTATTTGACAAAGGGATGCATCAATACAAACTCCTAGCCTTGATCTCATTTGGTGAATTTATGCACATAAACAAATACAAGTTATGATGCTTAAATGATTCAAATAATTTGAACTTAAGATCCTAAATAAGTTATGAGAACAGAGCAAAGAGAAGGAAGTTTGATTCCTTATATGTTGTACAAGTGCATTCATTTTATCTCACATAATCAACAAAGAAACATAAGAAAGGATCAAGCTCAAAATGAAATGAGAAATGATCAAAAGAGAGATCAAATGTCTCTAAAGCCTTTATAAGGCTATCCTTGAGTTTATCATATCTCTAAACCTCAATGAGTTCACAATCCTATCAAGAATTGGCTCAAAGGGTTTTCAAAAAGTCACAAATTAGGGTTTAAAACTTGGACAATTAGGAGTTCAAAACAAAATGATCATCAATAGCTAAAAGGTATCAATTAAATTGTTCCAAGATAATGTGATGCTAAATAAATCTAGGGACTACTAAGTGTCCAAAACTCAACACAAAAATAGTTCCATAAGCTAGAAAATTAAAAGCAGGAAACTCAAGCAAGTTTTAATGGACAATTTCAATAAAAAATTAAGTTAAAAATAGGAAAAGGACTTGTAAATTCAAACAAAATTGATTATAACCACCTTAAGCTTTCTAAAAGTCAGAAGCAAATGTTAAAGTTCTTGGATCAATTTGGAAGAGTGAAAAAGATTTGAAATCATCAAGACTAGCTAGCAAAGTGCTCACACTAGACATGTTTAACAAAATATTTTGTAAAAAATATAACATCAAGATTTAAAATTCAAATAAAATTACTTGCATGATCTTAAATCATCCAAGAACCCTAATCCAATTGGTTTTGGCTTTTACAAGTTGAGGAAATTAGAGAATTAAACCAAACTTGTAACATAAGCAAGTGAAATTAACAAAATGATATTCAAACTTTACAAATTTTAAAATCAAATAGAAATCAATAATAAAAATGAGATAAAAATCTCAAGATCAACCTAATATCTCAAGGAAGTCAGAAAATATTTTTGGAAATTTTTTAGACTAATGAAAATTAGGAAATAAAATCAAAATGTTAAATAAAGTGATTAAAACACACACACACACATATATATATATATATATATATATATATATATATATATATATATATATATATATATATATATATATATATATATATATATATATATATATATATATATATATATATATATATATATATATATATATATATATATATATATATATATATATATATATATATATATATACGAATTTTTTTATTAACCAAAAATAATAAAAATGATCAAATAAAAATATGAGATAAAACCAGATCTATTACACCTGATACTATCAAAAAGCGCTGAAATAGAGCTTTACTCATGTTCAATTACAAAATGACACCTCATCATCCTTGACCTCTAGAAAAACCCTAACGCGAAAAACAATTTCATCAAATAAGGCAAGATCAGAGAGAAAAATCAACACGAAAATCATTGAAAACTTGAATTGCACAAAATTCAGGAAACTCAAGATCACGAATCAAGCTTCAAAGTGCACAACCATATACATCATACCTAAAGTATGGCCAGATACATGCTTACGAACAAGATATAACACATTAATTTAAGCTAGCATGAGAGATTCAAAGATAAGAACACTTACCTTAAAAGTGAAAAATAAATTCACAGTTCCTCTAATTCCAAGAGCAAGAAATCTAAAGAAACTTGATTCCTAAGCTCCAAATATGAAGAAAATGAGGAAGAATTGAGATCTGGAGCGAGAGATTAGAGAAACTCGAAGAAAAATTATTGAAGAGTGAAGAGAGAATTTAGATTTTGTTTCTGTGAGAATGAGTGTGTGTGTGTGTGTGTGTGTGTGTGTGTGTGTGTGTGTGTGTGTGTATGTAATGAAGAGAGAGTGTGCGGAAATAATGAAGAGGAAACCTTGCTTTATAGTCGTTTGAGAATGAGTTTAATCCTTTAACCGTGGTTAGCTAATCTTGTTGAGAAAACTTGGATGAAAATTGCCATCACATGGATGCTTTCGTTTTGTGTTGATAAGATGTGATGTTAGTTGTGTTTTGGTGTGTACAAATAAGGCGAGAGAAGTCTGAATGATGTGATGTGATTGAGTGCACATGGGTGAAAAAGTGAATGGAGGGAAAATTTCCTCTTTTGGTAAGTCACGTAGGCAGCATGCTTGCATGAAATTTGTATTTTGTTTGGCTTAATTGGGAAATAAATGAAGTAAGCATAAAGAATAGAACTTGTGGACTGAGTGTGCAAAGATTGGTGTAACAAATTTGTACTTTGTGCATAGAATTTTCAATTCTGACCTGACTTGCTGCCAACATCGTGCCTATGGAAAAATGCTCCAACCTAATGTAATTATCCTACTCATCTTTCCACCATTTGAGCTGATCCTTACTTCTTTTGAAAGCTCGCTTTAAGTACAACAACTTTTTTGAAGGATTCAAATTAAATAGAAGCTTGCAAATACCTTAAATTTGGGCACGAAAATTAGTGATTTTAATTTGATCTAGGCCCATCAAAACATGTCGTGCGCGCGATGCCTTGTATGCCAACCAAACATAGCAACTCAAATTCTCAAAACCAAATCTAAAAAACTCTCTCTACAATGTACCAAATGGAACAAACTTTGAATCAAAGTTGAAGAGGAAGATTCAAACTTCAATTTTGATATTGATCATTTATCCAAATGATGAGTGCTTCAAGGAGAAAATTGATCAAGAACAAATGTATTGCAACTGTTTGACCAAAGTCCGGAGGAAATCTCTTGGAATTTGGAAGTCATAATCATATAAAATGGTCCAACTTTCTTCAACCATAACTTAATCAATTTTGATCCATCTTAGAAGTGATTTATATGTTTGGAAAGGTCTTGAAACAAGGAATATCTTTGATGTTGGAGGAAACCTGAATTAGAGTTTGAATCATGAAGAAAATTGGCTTGAAAGTCAAGAGGTTGAAACTGAATGAAAAGCATAAAAATTTCTCTATGTCCCAAACACTAAATCTAAATAAAGTGCTTCATTTCTTGCTCAAATATCTTGAAATTCAAAGACTTTTTGGAGATAGACTATCAGAGACAAAAATGTAGTATAAAATCTCCTCTTTCATTTGGGCAAATTTCCATGGATGGTAGAGAGAGTTACATGCTTTGAGAGATAGTAAGATGACCATGACAATCTCTTGTACTTAGAAAAAAAATTCTAAGTTCCAAAAAGTCAACAAAAGTCAACATCTTTTATTTTCTTGATTTTTGAGATTTCACTTGGACAAATCTTACCCATTGAACATATTTGACTTATTAAATACCATGATGACCTTAAAAAGTCAGAAGTTGACTTTTTTTACTGTACAATTGACTTTTCTCCAATTTTAGTGATTTGAGTTCATCTGTGCAATTGAGAATCTTTTAATCAAAATTGATGGTCAATCCTTCAATCGTAGATGTTTAGGGACATGTAGAGAATCATGTAATCAAGTATTGGTCAAAGTCTCAGAAAACCTAATTTAATCCAAAACCCTAATTTTGGTCCCTTGTGTTGGAGGTGATGATCAAGCTTCAAAACCCCAATTCCATGGAACATGCTGAGAAATCCTTTGAACAAAGATCTCTCATATGATGATGAGAGGGTAATACTTCAAGGAAATGGCTCATAAAAGTATCAAACATTTGATCAGGCCAAAACCCTAATCTCAAGAGACGAATAGGACAAACATGATTCACTTTAATACTCTTGTAAATTTCAATCTTCTGATGGATCAATAAGACAACTGAAATGTCTTGAGGCATGAGAAACCCTTGTATCTTGAGTGAATCAAAGAGAGAGGGAATGAGACCTATCTTTGCACTAATTATCAATACAATCCATCTTCCATAGCTTGTAGAAGAACATGAGAACCAAAGATACCTTGATCCCATCATAATGCGTAAATGCATATGATGAAACATAAGCCATTAAAATTATCAAAACAAGAGGTTAAATTTAAGGGTGCAACAAAGTGCATGTATGAAAAGTGTATATACAAAGAAAAAGGTTTTATTAGTCGTGCCAGTCTCGGTTGTGAACCTTTGTGCCTACGTACCACCGTTCGTGCAATGGGGATCAAGAAACTTCGTAGTTTACCTCAAAAGTTTCAATTTGTTGTATTTGTTTATGAGCGATGCTAATTTTGCATTCAACCGCAGCTCGACCTTTGGAGACTCACGCATAGTAGTAAAAAGGATTTGACATGTTCTTAGATGAAAAGGTTTTCAAAGAAAAGCCCGAAGGTGGCCCAAAGGAAAAAAAGGTTTGAGTTGGTTGGCATCTTTGGTGGGATGATAGAAACTGGAACCCATGGAAGGGAGCACTCACTATTTCTCCACTTATTTGCAAAATAGTTTGCAATATGAACCGTAATAAAGTCCGGAATGAAAATAGGGAAAGATTTAGTCTAAACCGATTCACTCTACCCCACAAGACTCAACTGCATACGATTCGCATCTTCCATTATTAAGTGTTTTAGTATTTTTCTTAAATAACAAAGTTTTTGTTTTAATAATGCAAAAGGAGAGTGAAAAAGTATAAGGGAGACTAATAATCCTAGTGTTGTCATACAATGGTGATCCTAAGGTTTGGATAATAAAGGGAAATCTCTACCTAAGTTAGCATGCATATATTACAACCTAATGTCCAACTTGAATCGAAAATGAAACAAGAAATCCTAAGGGAACATGTGAAGGTTACAAACTAGTGAAAAGCACAAACACAAGGGGAATCGAACAAAGTTGAACCAAAACTAAAAAAAAAATCAAGTGCGAGCTAGCAACAAACAATGAATCCAATAGACTTCAAAGTGGGAGTAAGGAACTCTTTCCACTTGATTTTCTCAAGAACCCATATCGAGTAATAAGTCAAGGCGTCAATGTTTAAATAAACGTGAGATAACATCGTTGAAACGGATGACAAATTGTAGGGGTTGGTTATGAACCCTTTTCCACTTTATTTGACTCAATGTACAAGAACAAGCACGGTTCAAAGTATCAATATATAATGCGAGCTAAGAACGACACAGACTAGAAAGTATGGGGGCCGATTGTAAGCCCTTTGCTCCACCTATTGACTCGATAGCAAGCACAAAGTAAAAGGGGAGGGGAATTGCCTTCTTATAGAACTTTAGCAAAGTTTCCTCTTTTAAGGACTTTAAACAAACACAAACATTACCTCTTTTAAGGTCTTTGAACAAACACAAACATTGCCTCCTTTGAGTACTTTAAAAAGAATTACCCACCTAAAGTAGGGACTCTCAGTCATGCATCTTTATTCCTACTTCTCATGTCAAGGAAAAGAAAATACAATGCAGAATATAAACAATAACATAAATAATACCAAACAAACAATAAGTCATAGCAAAGCGATATCAAAGCAAAAGAAACCCGACGGTATTCGTGTAAGCTTCACCAAGAAAAAAAAAGAAATAATCAGAAATGATATCCAATAAAAGAATCAAGACATTATCGTATGAGAATAAATCGCATGCAGAAAACACATCGCATCAAGATAATTGTCCTGCACAAAACAACTTTACACAAGTACAACATAATCCGTAAATTGCACCTCACACGAATACTCCTTCTAAAGCTTACACAAACCCACCAAAAAAGTTAGCAATAACAAGGAAGCATAAGAATAACTCGAGCACCAAGTCACAACTTAAAAATGAAATTGAATTGCAAAGAAATCAAGTCCAAATTAACATCGGAACATGAAAGTTAAAAACCGGGCAGCAGCATCGTTATCTCATAAATCAAGCAAAAAGTTGATCTAAAATCGTCAAATATCAATGAAAATGCCAAACAAACACCAAGGAAAGATTACTATGCATTAACCAACAATTAAATGGCACATTTGTACACAATTACCGACTCCATGCAGCATTACATTCAACCATGAATTCGCTTAAAGAATTGCATCGAAACCGATAATATTCAACACCAATGCTCAACAAATGCACAACAATGCTCAAGTATGCATTAAACAACAATTGAAAAGCAATTTACAGTGCATTTTCACTTTTAGGGCAGCAACATGTACATGAACCCATATCAATCAAAATCGAGTTCAAAACTCATTATCGGATGCATAAAAACACTTAGTGATTCAAGTAATGTTGCTAAGAAATTGCAAATAAATTGCAAACAATTAATTCATACTGATACATCAGTTCCAAGCATCAAATCAAAAATAACTCCTGCGTAAACACTTCAAGATTTGATTTCGATACGTAAAATAAAAAATTAATCACAAAATATCAATTTAGAATTAAATCTCGATGCATCAATTTAATAATTATGAACAAATCTTGACATCGACGCGTAAGAAACACAATTAATCTCAATCAATTAACCAATTCCACATTTATCCATAATCAAGCTTCAAAAGTCAATTAAATCTCAAAAGTCAACTGAAGCCTAATTCACATAATCACTTCTCTTCACAATTCAAAGTTCAAATTTATGCAAGATTCAAGTAATTCAAGAATTTACCAATTAAATTGCATAAAGCAACAATTAATTCAAGTAAGATTGAGAAATTTACCGAATTGACGCGAAGACTTGAAGAAGATGACCGAAAGAAGTAAGTGTACGAACGGGGCGTTCGCGCAAAGACGGAGGGAGTTTGCCGGAGGGAGTATGCATCCGAGCGGAGGGAGGTGCAAGCAAGGGGAGGCTGACCAGGGTCTGATGGATGGTCTGAGCTGCTGCACGTGGTGGTCAGAAAGGAGAGGAGGGAGTTCATTGGAGGGAGTATGTGTCCGAGCGGAGGGAGGTGCGAGTAAGGGGAGGCTGGTCGCGTACTTGTGGTTGACCAAAGCTGCTGCATACGGTTGTCGGAAAGGAGAGGTGGGAGTTTAGATCGGTTGAGCTTGAGAGAGAGAGAGAGAGAGAGAGAGAGAGAGAGAGAGAGAGAGAGAGGGAGGGAGAAAAGTGATTTTGCTTGCTTGAGAGCTTTTCTTTATCTCTTGATTTATTTTTAAATAGAATGAGCAAAAGTGATTCCAATTTTAATTTCAAAAATATATAGACAAACCCCTAAGTCTTGTTTGGCAAATGGTAAAAGAGTGGGCAAATTCCTTTATTTTTTAATACTGCAGAATTTTTAGCTTAATTTGTGTACGGTGCGAGAACAACCCACAAGCATGTCACTTTCGGTGCATAGTTTTTACGCAAACCTGAAGCAAAATCGTACATGACTAAATTTGTGACGTCGTGCCAAAAGAATCTTCCTGATACGATAAAAATTGAGAGAGTTACTATTTTTTTGAATAGCGATAAATTTGGACAGAAAACCCACTGTTTTGGGTTGCGCTGCTTTTCCAGCTTATTTTAGTGTTCAACCTTGGAAACAAGCCATAAATCGAAGTCTTCTGAGCATAATCCGAACTAGGGCCCTGAACCTTGGGTCTATCTAATTTTTGAACATATGCTCACGAAGTGTACATCTTAGATTATATGAACAACTAGTTCTTTCATTTTGACCTATCTTAGAATGCTTCGTGAAATTGTTCAGAGTTCCTCGATTAATCATCAAACAAACAAACACATGTCAGTGGTAAATGCATATTTTATATCATTTAATCATCATCATGCATTTCTTTTAAGGTTCATCAAAATCATTATACTTCTCCCCTTTTTGACCTCATCAAAAAGACAACTATGCGTGAAAAACATTAAGCATCAAAGGGCTTTTATCTTAATATTTCAATCAAGGAACTTCAGAGTACGTCAAGAAAAAAATGAAAAATAGAAGAAAACTTAGATTTTCTAAAAAAATTATAGACAAGATTTCAATCATCAAAGTCTTGAACTATATCAATTATAACACACTTTTCTTCAACCAATGCTTTATTCGGTCTATTCTTCTTTATCAACTCCCACATCCTGTCTTGGATTATCATCTCAGATAGTATCCTTCCAAAAGGAATATAGGATTGGGTCTATGTTCTTGATATTTCAATGGAGTGTTTCAGATGATTAAATATGGTTTTGTGAAGGTGTATCTTGAAGTGATGGATCAAGAAAAAAACAAAATTTTTTTCATCATGAGACAGAGTGCTTCTTGCTGTGGCTCGAGGACGGAGGTTGGAAAGGGAGAACCTGAACCAATTTTTAGCTGATGGAAGAAGGGTTCCGGGATTAGTTGGTTCATATAGTATTGAATTATCATGAAGAACCCTAAACCTTTCAACAATACTTAGGTTGGATTGATAGTCATCAATGGTGACTCTATATGAGACACACCTAGTGACTCTTACAATGGAAGAGATGGTGACAACAATGGGAAGTCCAAGGATTTCAGACATAATAGTGTTGCCATCATCACTAATTTTGGCATGCTTCCAGAATTCCTTCACTAGGACATGGAAGATGGACCTCTAAGTAGAGTAAAGTAGCTTGTCCAAGATTGAAGTTGCATACTTCTTATTAGGTCCAATCCATGGTGTTTGAGTCAAGGAAGATTGGGTAGTTTTTCTTGAATGATTTCAAGAGTTTCCTCATTACCATGAACAATTATAGAAAACATTGTTAAATCAAGCGAAGGAAGATTTAAAGGGTTTTCTATTTTAACTAATTATAAATGGTAAAGAGGAGACATCAACTATTTATAGAGACTGGTAGTGAACCTAGGTCTGACATCTATTAGATAGGCTATGATTATCTTAGTGAAGACTATAGAACCTAGATATATTGGGAAGGAAAAAGATTAACTAATCTTATTTATGAAGAGAATATTAAATGAAAAGAAGTTTGGCAGTTACCCTTTAATCTATGGGGAAAGTAACTAACACACACCACATATTTTAGACCTATTCCTCAGATAAGTATAAGAGAATATATTGTCTGTTTACTTGTCATTTCACGATAGTGCATAATTAACAGACAACAATTTATCATAAAACAAAGACTTCATTTATTAAGACAATTCAACATATACAGGTTTAAAAGTGAAGAAATAATCAGATGAAATGATCAAGCAATAAAAACAATCATACTTTTGAATAGACAAGTCATATTTTACTAGCTAATGAAAGTCTCGCACTTAGATTTTAACAAGAAATCTTCAAGACAGTTATCTGGACCAACTTCTGCTAACGTTTCTTTGACCATATCCACTATTCCCTCTTGGAAAATAATTTCAAACAAAACTAGTCCATAAGGAATGTAAGACTTTATGTGATTCCTAGACTCAGAAATAGATTTCCAAAGACAGATGAAGATGGACTATGGCAAGCTTACATGAGTATCATTCATCAGAAGATAGATGAATGCTTGGTCATCATACCTCATAATGTCTTGATTATCCCATATGGGAAGAAAGTAAGAAAACACAAGCTTGAACCAGGCTATGGGAATAGGTAGGAGATTTTTAGGGTTGATAGGTTCATATCCTGATGATGTGTCGTGAAGAGAATCAAATTTATCAAACATCACAAACCTAGACTTGACATAGTCAACCGTGATACCTACATTTTCACATCCAGTGGCAAGAGTAATTGAGAAGGGAGTAATGGAGATGGGAATTTCAAAGATATAGGAAAGGATAGAACCACTCTCAGAATCAAGATAAGCATGCTTCCAGAATTCTTTAACAAGATTCACGTAAACAGGTTTCTTCAGCATAGTGAAGTATCTTTTCCATTGCTGAGAGTAGAACACATCTGAGATACTAGAAGCAATGCTACTTTCAAGAGAAGAAAGTTCAATTTTGTTTTCAATGATGATTTCAAGAAGATCTTCATTTCCAAGAAATGTTGGTTGAGGCATGATGAACAGATGAGAGGAAAGATCTTGATAGGAATTAGTTTATGAGAGGAAAAGATAAATATGATAAATCCCTGTTGAGATATATATATATATATATATATATATATATATATATATATATATATATATTAAAGTGGGTGAAAAAGATTGTACTAATCTTGTAATAATGACATAGATCACTGACACGTGACAAGAATTTCAAAGAAGGGGAATGGAGTGAATCAGTATTTATAAAGACAGAGTACCATACAGGTTGTAAATAAGGACTTTGAGTGAATCGGCATGTAGAGGTGGCAGACCAGAAACTGATATAGCAAAATATTAAACATAGTTGCTTAAATAAGAAGCTATCATCATATACATCATACATAAAATTTTCGGCTCATTCTCAAGAGAACTTAGGTGTCACATTATTCAGAGAGTTGATTAAAAGATTTTTATCTTGGAGAGAGAATGTTCCAGATCATTAGATTTTCATTTAACTAGAAAACTCACAAATTTGAGTTGCACTAAAATTTAGAATGCTTCTCTTTAAAACATCTTCTAACTTGTAGAAATATTTTATCAGAAGTCTTAGTAAAGTATAGATAAAAGTAAAACATACCTTTGAGATTCTGAAATCTTTATCGTGATCCTTTTATCTGAGTGCTTCTACATTTTGATTTTGACTTTATCTTGTCCCAAATAAATCTATTGACTGGGCTTGTTATGTCCTTGAAGATCTTCCATATGTCATTAACTTTAGCTTTCTCTTTAGATACAACTTCTGATCAACTTCTTTCTTCTTATGCTTTCTCCAGAGCGGTCTTTCAGAGGTTCTTAATTATCTTCATATTGATTCCTCTTATTTCTTTGAGTATTCTCAGTTCTCTGATTTGAGAAGAATAATCTTCTTCTGAACTTTAATCTCTAATTTGAGAGCTAGGTTCAGTCTTCTCTTCAAATGATCTCTTCATTCTTCTGTTTAGAATCACCTGTCTGACTTCTTGACAATAATCCTCAGAGTACAAATATGTTGATCCTTTATTATCAGAACATCCATCTGTTTGTCAAACTTCCTTTGAACATAAGCTTATTTTTCAGAAGGTTAATATTTCATGAACTTTTGAGAAGCTATGTGCTCGAGAGAAAGTTAAAAGTCATTTCCTAGCGTCTTCTGAATTTTTGATTCCTTGATTAAATTGCAAAATCTATTCTAATACAAATATCATCAAATTTTGACTGGAAATATTGTTCTTGCAATACTGAGCTAACTTATTTAGAGTTAGTTTTTGATCATACTTTTGATGAGTCAATGAGCGTTCTTTCCTCAGCAATGCCTGGTCTTCTGCAAAGCGTCATTCGACACAACCAATGTTTAGATTTTCTGCATAAGATCTTCTATCTGCTTGAATAGACAACTTTATCATGAGGTTATTATGTATCTTAAGAAAATATTTTTTCTTCTTTTGAAAAGATTCCTAATGATATCTAATGAGAAAGTTAAGGGTGGACTAATCCGTTTCTTAAAAACATCTAATACTCTCAAGGAACTTAATCAAAATTATTTAACAAATATAGCTTATTTTCTGATGAATCTTTTCTTGTTAACTTGTTCTTCAATTTTCTGATTTTAGACAGTAGTTGAAAATTGAATAACTATCACCTTAGAGTATCTCATCACATAGCATCTGGGTCTTTATTTGACACTGTTTGGAGTTTGATATCCATCAATAAGAGAGCTGGGCTATGATACCAATTGAAGGTGTGAAGAAAATGCAAGAAAGGGGGGTTTGAATTGGGTTTTCCTTTCTTGAATAACTTTTGCTTCTAAGCATTATTCGTTAAACAATGTTTCTGAGTCTTACTTATAATTACCGCTTCTAAGTAAGTTAAGAAAACATAAACCCTAAAGCATAACCAAAAGTAAGTAACACGTGATATATCCTGATTCACTTGAGAAACCCCAAAGCTAGTCCAGTCCACCCTACCAAGGTGATTTCGCCTTTAACTCGAAGACTTAATCTACTATAACCAATCTAATTACAATTGCACGGACAACCTTTGGTGACTAACATCCAATGACACATTCAGTGATCCATACTGGATATAATGTTCATTGACCCAATAAAATCAGATCCCTCAGAATCTTCTACCAGGATTTCTTCCAATGATATCCATCAGTGATCTCACAAGGCTGACCTTCACTCAGTCCCCTTTGAGATATGACTACCATTGAGCCAATAGAATCCACTACCAGGATTACATCTACGATGACCACATCCAAATTATTCTTGAGAATCCTGACTCAACCGAGTCTCTCAAGGATCCATCAAACAACTGATTGATTTACATTTGTTTACAGTAATAATGCTTCTACACAAGCTGAATGTAAAAAAAATTTAGTACATCAGAAGAACCTAATACACACTAAAAGATATTACATTGTATTGTAGCTTTAATGTGTGGTCTTCTTTTCTTCAAGTAGATTTTTCATGGATAATAACCCAAAGCACTTGAATCGCTGAAGTCGTTTTCTTCATAAGTTTCTGAAAGCTTTATTGATCTTGATGTGGTAAAGAGAAGAACTTCTTCATCTTGATTCACCTTAGAACATTTTGGACAGCAACCCTTGTTCTATTTTATTTTATGATCACTTTATAGCATAACATTTGTGTGATACGGTGGCAAAACCGACTGTTTATATTGGTTTTGCGTTTGTGTTCGCTAATGTTGTGGTAAGCAAGAGTCACCACCGACTTTTATTTTATCCAACAAAGGAAAGGGTGAAAAGAACAGAAAAAAAACTTTTTCGAGATTTTTTGAGTAAGGGGGGTAGATTATAGAAAGGGAAGGTGTTAGCACCCTTTTCATCTGTGGTTTTCCATGGGCTCTTAGGTATTTACTCATTTTTGAAAATTGTTTTCGTATTTGTGTGTTTTGAAAGATTTTGTTTGCTTTATGATAACTCTTGTATCAGTCATCAAGAGTGTGATAAAGCATTTTTGAAAAGAAGTTTTGAAAATGTGTAAGTGTAAAGAGAAATCAGATTTTAGCAAGTACTTAACAGCTATCTACCTACTCGAAAAAGGATATTCTTTTCCTCCTACCCTTTAGATAGTGTTATCCTACTTTTAGTGAGTAGGTAGCCCCATCGTTGGATATTGACGGACTATCTAAAGGGACGTTTATGGCCATTGAAGGCAACATGTAAGGATACCTTAGCATTTCGAAGGGACTGTCATCATATAGGAAACATCGAGGGACAAGATCATTTCTCGTAGGAAACTCGAGGGTCTTTAAGGGACCATGATCTTTATGATGACTTTTAAATTGACGGTCTTTGCTAAGATATCCCTATGTTCGAGGGACATGACCATTTCTGAGGCAACCAAAGTGGGGAAATACCCTAGGGGTGCAAGTGTGCAACAGTGTTGAGATTCAGTTATTTTTTGTCTTTTTGTTAGGTGAACTATTATTTTAATTTACAGTCTTGTCATACACGCCTGATTAATAGCAATTATGTACAAGCATATAAGAATGTAAAAGCGAGAAATAAAGGTTCCTACTCTATTACAGGGATTTGGTGTAGATACATAATAATGGACGAAAAGTAATGTGCGAAAATATGAAAATCCTAATTAGGGCTATTACAATCCATAGGCAGATACATAATAATAAAATGCATGCGCGAAATAAAGAAGCGTCTAGAAACCTAATAAAATATTCTAAGTAAACAAGAACTTATTTGTTTGATTTTTGTTTTAACTAAGAAAAATAATTAAACTAAATATCCTAAAGTCCATTTAGAAAATAAAAATTAATTAAAAAATAGTCTAAGCTTTTTTGTTTTTGTTTTTTATTATGAAAAGAAAATAATTAAATCTAATTAAATCCTAAGTTCTACTTCATTTTAAATTAAAGAAAATAGTTAAAATATTTATCTAAATTATTTTCAAAATTAGTATAATTAAAAAAATACTAACCTAATATTTTTGGTAACTTTTTCTGATTTTTTATTGTTAATTAAATAAATGAAAGAAAAAATTAAAAAAAAAAGAAAATATTAAAACAAAACAAATGGGCCTGGGGTTATTCAGCAAAACAAGGGGTGTTGATGGAATTTTGCTGGGCCCAAACGTGAGAAACCCAGCTTGCTTCTGGATTCCATGTGGACGTGCCTGGAGAGTGCAGGGTGCTCCGCGTATTTGCATGCATTGGATCTGAATTGGCTATGATCTGATGGTTCATATTGGTGGTCCATGATACACTTCTGGCCATGTGGAATACTGGATCCTGTATGAAATATTAAGAAAATGGAAAATGTTGGACCTTGGATTCGAACCCCGGTCCTGTAACACCCCAGTTTCAATTTTTGATTTATTTAAATTTGGGAAATTATTTTATTAGAATTAATAAAATAAAGAGGAATTATTTATTTTGAAATATGGAGGAAAATAAAAGAAATAATAAGAAATGCTGGGTTTTTAAGTTATTGGGCTTGGGGTTGTTAGTGAAGAGTGGGGGTGAAAAAGAAGTAAAGTTATGTTTTGGAACTCAAGTTAGTTTTCTCATTTTTCACGATAAACAGAAGTTGGGAATTTGGGGAAATAGAGCTCTGAAGGTACGAAGAACGAAGGACGAAGAACGAAGACCATCGCTCAAGAATTCAAAGCTGCTAATTGATAAGGTAAGGGGGGCTACAACTCGATTTACCTTTGTTTATGGGTTTATGTACGGTTGATTCGGGTAATTGTAGGGAAACCCCATTTGTTAGATGTTTATAGGAATCGATACCCTTAGGATTGGACCTCGTTAGAAAAGGGTCAGGTTCCCAATTGTCATGAATCGATTAGGGATTTTAGGTCCCAAATGGTGAATTGGGAGTATATTTAACGATCGTGAATTTACCTTGGAAGTTATAGGGATAACCTCAGTGTCAGTAGAATTCCCCAAAGGAACGGTTAATCCCCGGTTAAGGTTACTATAATGATTGTTGGTATTTTGAGTATGGTGGTGTTGTTGTGAATTGTACAAATCTGATGTCGTTAGGTACCGAATTACGCATTTGGCGGGCGTTTTCCCGCGTTTGGACTGCTGTTTCTGAGCTGCTGCAGGTTCAGGAAAATCCTGTTACGCGCTCAGCAACACGGGCCGTGTTGCACAACACGGGTGCCCGTGTTGCTCTTCTGTGTTGGGAGATGGTGTGCTCTGGTTGCACGACACGGGCCGTGTTGCACAACACGGGCACCCGTGTCAGATCCCCTGTACTGATAAAAATAAAATGCGCGTTTTTCTGGACGTGCTGCACAACACGGGCCGTGTTGCACAACACGGGCACCCGTGTTGCTGTGCTGTGATGATTTTTCTGAATTTTGGTTTCAGTGTTTTGACGCTGGATTTTTATTGCCATGCTTTTGGATAATGTTATCGAGCATGAACTATGATATAATTTGATGTGATTGATTGATGTTTAGACAGTATGCTGAGTGATTACATGCTATCCGTAACTTGATATGATTGATGTTTAAATAATATGCTGAGTGGTTACATGCTATTTCATATCATGTTATGTTTGATATTGTTGATGTGCATGATATGTTGATCGATGTTCATAGTATGCTGAGTGTTACATACTTACATATCATGTTGCATTTGTTAATTCCCATTGTGTGGAATTAACATGGTGGCCAATATACGTGTCCGCGATTTAATGGAACGTTGAGGTGGTAGCCGTGTCCGCGATATAATGGAACGGTGAGTTATCCGTGACCCGAGATTTAATGGGGCGGTGAAGTGGTACCACATGCATGGGTGTGTTGCATTAACTTAAATATAACGTGAATGGATGATTCTTCCAATGTTGTATTTGATTGTTTGTATGCACGTATGATTGATAAATGGTTGACGATGTTTGATGATTACTTGCAAATATGAAAAGTAATATGTTATGGATATATGAATTGTGAAGGTTTTTGTAAACTATGAAATATGCTAATTATTGGGTGATGCTTATGATTTCATGAATTGATTTGTTATGAACGTATAACCAAATGTATATTTGAGATGCTCACCCTTACTGTTGCATATTTCAGATTAAGGAGCTTCGTTCAGGTGCTTGGCGAAGGCTTATCGTGTCTAGTTTAGTTTCGTTTTAGTATGTCCGGGTCATGCTCTGATAGTTGTAACTCCGGGAACGTTTGGTTGTCGAGCTGCTTTAGTCAGACTCGTTTATTCCCTTTTTATTTGTTATAATATGATGTTGACTTTCCAGGTGTTAATCCCTGATGAATTGGAAATTATTATAACATTTGATTTTATTAATTAAAGTATTCCGCTGTGTAAACATGTATGAGTTACTACTAAAATTATGCATGACAGGAATTTGTCTTATTAAAAAGAGAATTGTAGCATCCTCGATGATACATGTACTCTGAGTTTATAATTTTAATTAATCGCGAAAATTTATTCGGGGTTTTAGAGGGTGTTACAATAGTGGTATCAGAGCATAGTCGGTCGTTGCGACCAGAGTCTTGAGTCAGTCATCCCTTTTGTATGCGATTAGTGTAAAGTAACACTGTCGATACTGTATTCTAATGAAGAGTATGTTTTGATTCTCAGGAATATGGCTGGAGGAGGTAACGGACGAAATGATGCTGCACTCGCTGAGGCTTTGGGGATGTTAGCTGGTGTACTTGCTGGAAACCCAACTGGAGGCGTGATTGGTGCTGATAGGCAATTGGGAAATTTCCAAAGGAACAATCCTCCGTTGTTCAAAGGTACACATGACCCTGAAGGTGCTCAGAAGTGGCTGAAGGAAATCGAAAGGATTTTCCGTGTAATCGATTGTGCTGAAGATCTGAAAGTCAGATATGGTACGCATATGTTGGCAGAAGAGGCCGACGACTGGTGGGTTGCCACAAGGACTGAAATGGTTCAGGATGGAGAGGCACTGACTTGGGCTAACTTCAGAAGAGCTTTTCTGAGGAGGTACTTTCCTGAAGATGTTCGGGGAAGAAAGGAAATCGAATTTTTGGAGCTTAAGCAGGGCAATCTGACTGTTAGTGAATATGCTACTAAGTTCACTGAGCTGGCAAAGTATTATGCACACTACAACAATGATGAGGCTGGAGAATTCTCTAAATGTATCAAATTTGAGAATGGTCTCCGAGATGAGATTAAGCAGGGAATCAGGTACCAGCGTATTCGTAGATTTTCTGATCTGGTGGATTGTAGCAGAATCTTGGAAGAAGATATTACCAAGAATAGGTCGTCTCACTCTCGTGGGGCTGTTGACAAAAGAGGAAAGCAACATATGGACCGTGGCAAGCCATATGGTAGAGATAACCAGAGATCAGGCGGTTGGAAAAGGCCTAGTAGGGGAGATTCTAAGGCTCCTATCAGATGCTACAGGTGTGGTGAGTCTGGTCATCACATTCGAGATTGCAAGAGTGATTAGAAGAAGTGCTATAAATGTGGAAAGGCTGGTCATTTGTCTATTGATTGCAAAGGGAAGTTTGTTACTTGTTACAATTGTGGCGAAGAAGGTCACATTCGTCCGCAGTGTCCTAAGCCTAGGAAGGATCAGTCAGGTGGAAAAGTGTTCGCTTTGTCTGGATCTGAGACTACTCCAGAGGATCGATTGATTAAAGGTACGTGTTTTATTCATGGCACACCTTTAGTTGCAATTATTGATACTGGTGCAACTCATTCTTTCATTTCTTTGGATTGTGCTGAGAGGTTGAAACTGGACATATCTGGTATGCAAGGTAGCATGATTGTTGATACTCCTGCATCGGGTTCAGTGACAACTTCACTTGTATGTAGGAATTGTCCTATTGAGATTTTTGGTAGAGGTTTCGGTATGGATTTAGTGTGCCTACCGCTTGAACAAATTGATATTATCCTTGGGATGAACTGGTTGGAATTCAACCGGGTTCATCTGAACTGCTTTGCTAAGACGGTGATTTTTCCAGAAGCAGTTGGTGTCGAGAATTTGACTATGACTGCTAGGCAGGTACAAGAAGCAATGGAAGACGGTGCTAACGTGTTTATGTTACTTGCTTCGTTAAATGCAACAGAAAAGGTCAGGAGTGGGGAATTGCCAGTGGTGTGTGAATTTCCAGAAGTCTTTCCTGATGATGTTGGTGAGTTACCTCCAGAGAGAGAAGTGGAATTTTCTATAGATTTGATTCCTGGTACGAGGCCGGTGTCGATGGCGCCATATCGTATGTCTGCGTCTGAGTTGGCTGAATTGAAGAGTCAGTTGGAAGATTTACTGGAGAAGAAGTTTATTCGTCCAAGTGTTTCGCCTTGGGGTGCTCCGGTATTGTTGGTTAAGAAGAAAGAAGGTTCTATGAGACTGTGTGTTGATTACAGGCAATTGAACAAGGTAACCATTAAGAATCGGTATCCGTTACCGAGGATTGATGATTTAATGGATCAACTAATTGGAGCCAGTGTATTCAGTAAGATTGACTTGAGATCTGGATATCATCAGATTCGTGTGAAAGCGGAAGATATTCAAAAGACTGCTTTTCGAACGAGGTATGGGCATTATGAATATTCTGTTATGCCGTTCGGAGTTACTAATGCACCTGGTGTTTTCATGGAATATATGAACAGGATTTTTCATCCGTATCTGGATAAATTTGTGGTGGTTTTTATTGACGACATTCTGATTTATTCCAAGAATGACAAAGAGCATGCGGGACATCTCAGAATTGTGTTAGAGTTGTTGAAAGATAGGAAGCTGTATGCAAAGTTGTCCAAATGTGAGTTCTGGCTGAATGAAGTTAGTTTTCTTGGACATGTGATTTCTAAGAATGGTATTGCAGTGGATCCTACAAAAGTAGAAGCAGTATCTCAGTGGGAAGCGCCGAAGACTGTTTCTGAAATCAGAAGTTTTCTTGGTCTTGCAGGTTATTACAGAAAGTTTATCGAAGGATTCTCAAAGTTAGCATTGCCGTTGACGAAGTTGACTCGTAAAGGACAAGCGTTTATTTGGGATTCTGATTGTGAGAAAGGTTTCCAAGAATTGAAGCGGAGATTGACTAGTGCTCCTATTCTGATTTTGCCGAATCCGGTGGAATCTTTTGTGGTTTATTGTGATGCATCTCTGATGGGATTAGGCGGTGTTCTAATGCAGAATCAGCAGGTAGTTGCGTATGCTTCGAGACAGCTGAAGGTTCATGAAAGGAACTATCCTACTCATGATTTAGAGTTGGCAGCAGTTGTGTTTGTCTTGAAATTGTGGAGACATTATCTGTATGGTTCGAGATTTGAAGTGTATAGTGATCATAAGAGTTTGAAGTATCTTTTCGATCAGAAAGAGCTCAATATGAGGCAAAGAAGGTGGTTGGAATTTCTCAAAGATTATGATTTTGGTTTGAATTACCATCCTGGTAAGGCAAATGTGGTTGCGGATGCTTTGAGCAGGAAATCCTTGCATATGTCTATGATGATGGTTCGTGAATTGGATTTAATTGAACAATTCCGAGATTTGAGTTTAGTTTGTGAAAGTACTCCGAAGTGTGTTCGTTTGGGTATGTTGAAACTTACTAGTGGTATTCTAGAAGAGATCAGGATCGGGCAAAAATCTGATGTTAATTTAGTTGATAAATTGACATTGATCAACCAAGGTCAAGGTGGCGAGTTTAGAATTGATGAAAATGATGTTATGAGATTTGGCGATAGAGTTTGTGTTCCGGATGTTGCAGAAATCAAGAAGAGTATATTAGAGGAAGGACATCGCAGTGGGATGAGTATTCATCCGGGTGCCACGAAAATGTATCATGATTTGAAGAAATTGTTTTGGTGGCCGGGAATGAAAAAGGAAATAGCTGAATTTGTGTATGCATGTTTAATCTGTCAGAAATCGAAGATTGAGCATCAGAAGCCGTCCGGATTTATGCAACCAATGTTTATTCCAGAATGGAAGTGGGATAGCATTTCGATGGATTTTGTATCTGGGTTGCCGAGGACTCCTATGAATTGTGAAGCGATATGGGTCGTTGCGGATAGGTTGACTAAGTCTGCTCATTTTATACGGGTGCGAATGGACTACTCAATGGAGAGATTGGCACAGTTATATATTGAGAAAATAGTGAGTTTGCATGGAGTTCCTTCTTGTATTGTGTCAGATAGAGATCCGAGATTCACTTCGAAATTTTGGGAAGGATTGCAGAAGGCTTTGGGTACTAAATTGAGGTTGAGTTCAGCTTACCATCCTCAGACTGATGGACAGACGGAGAGGACGATTCAATCATTAGAAGATTTATTGCGTGCTTGTGTTTTAGAGCAGGGTGGAGCTTGGGATAGCTATTTGCCATTGATTGAATTTACTTATAAAAATAGTTACCATTCGAGTATTGGTATGGCTCCGTTTGAGGCATTGTATGGTAGACGGTGTAGAACACCTTTGTGTTGGTATGAATCTGGAGAGAGTTCGGTAGTTGGGCCAGAGATTGTTCAGCAGACTACTGAAAAGATCAAATTGATTCAAGAAAAGATGAGAGCTTCTCAGAGTCGTCAGAAAAGTTATCATGATAAGAGGAGAAAGAATTTAGAATTCAGTGCTGGAGATCATGTGTTTATGAGAGTTACTCCGATGACGGGTATTGGTCGAGCGTTGAAATCTAAGAAATTGACTCCGCGTTTTATTGGTCCGTTTCAGATTACGGAAAGAGTTGGAGAAGTTGCTTATCGTATTGCTTTACCTCCGAGACTTGCGAATTTGCACGATGTTTTTCATGTTTCTCAGCTGAGGAGATACATTCCAGACCCATCTCATGTAATCCAAATAGATGATGTACAGGTGAGAGATAACCTGACAGTAGAAACATTGCCTATGAGGATAGAAGATCGGGAAGTGAAACAGTTAAGAGGTAAGGAGATAGCATTAGTGAAGGTTGCTTGGGGAGGTCCAGCAGATGGAAATATCACTTGGGAGCTGGAGAGCCAGATGAAAGAGGCTTATCCGGAACTATTCGTCTAAGGTATGTTTTCGAGGACGAAAACTCTTTTAGTGGGGGAGAGTTGTAACACCCCAGTTTCAATTTTTGATTTATTTAAATTTGGGAAATTATTTTATTAGAATTAATAAAATAAAGAGGAATTATTTATTTTGAAATATGGAGGAAAATAAAAGAAATAATAAGAAATGCTGGGTTTTTAAGTTATTGGGCTTGGGGTTGTTAGTGAAGAGTGGGGGTGAAAAAGAAGTAAAGTTATGTTTTGGAACTCAAGTTAGTTTTCTCATTTTTCACGATAAACAGAAGTTGGGAATTTGGGGAAATAGAGCTCTGAAGGTACGAAGAACGAAGGACGAAGAACGAAGACCATCGCTCAAGAATTCAAAGCTGCTAATTGATAAGGTAAGGGGGGCTACAACTCGATTTACCTTTGTTTATGGGTTTATGTACGGTTGATTCGGGTAATTGTAGGGAAACCCCATTTGTTAGATGTTTATAGGAATCGATACCCTTAGGATTGGACCTCGTTAGAAAAGGGTCAGGTTCCCAATTGTCATGAATCGATTAGGGATTTTAGGTCCCAAATGGTGAATTGGGAGTATATTTAACGATCGTGAATTTACCTTGGAAGTTATAGGGATAACCTCAGTGTCAGTAGAATTCCCCAAAGGAACGGTTAATCCCCGGTTAAGGTTACTATAATGATTGTTGGTATTTTGAATATGGTGGTGTTGTTGTGAATTGTACAAATCTGATGTCGTTAGGTACCGAATTACGCATTTGGCGGGCGTTTTCCCGCGTTTGGACTGCTGTTTCTGAGCTGCTGCAGGTTCAGGAAAATCCTGTTACGCGCTCAGCAATACGGGCCGTGTTGCACAACACGGGTGCCCGTGTTGCTCTTCTGTGTTGGGAGATGGTGTGCTCTGGTTGCACGACACGGGCCGTGTTGCACAACACGGGCACCCGTGTCAGATCCCCTGTACTGATAAAAATAAAATGCGCGTTTTTCTGGACGTGCTGCACAACACGGGCCGTGTTGCACAACACGGGCACCCGTGTTGCTGTGCTGTGATGATTTTTCTGAATTTTGGTTTCAGTGTTTTGACGCTGGATTTTTATTGCCATGCTTTTGGATAATGTTATCGAGCATGAACTATGATATAATTTGATGTGATTGATTGATGTTTAGACAGTATGCTGAGTGATTACATGCTATCCGTAACTTGATATGATTGATGTTTAAATAATATGCTGAGTGGTTACATGCTATTTCATATCATGTTATGTTTGATATTGTTGATGTGCATGATATGTTGATCGATGTTCATAGTATGCTGAGTGTTACATACTTACATATCATGTTGCATTTGTTAATTCCCATTGTGTGGAATTAACATGGTGGCCAATATACGTGTCCGCGATTTAATGGAACGTTGAGGTGGTAGCCGTGTCCGCGATATAATGGAACGGTGAGTTATCCGTGACCCGAGATTTAATGGGGCGGTGAAGTGGTACCACATGCATGGGTGTGTTGCATTAACTTAAATATAACGTGAATGGATGATTCTTCCAATGTTGTATTTGATTGTTTGTATGCACGTATGATTGATAAATGGTTGACGATGTTTGATGATTACTTGCAAATATGAAAAGTAATATGTTATGGATATATGAATTGTGAAGGTTTTTGTAAACTATGAAATATGCTAATTATTGGGTGATGCTTATGATTTCATGAATTGATTTGTTATGAACGTATAACCAAATGTATATTTGAGATGCTCACCCTTACTGTTGCATATTTCAGATTAAGGAGCTTCGTTCAGGTGCTTGGCGAAGGCTTATCGTGTCTAGTTTAGTTTCGTTTTAGTATGTCCGGGTCATGCTCTGATAGTTGTAACTCCGGGAACGTTTGGTTGTCGAGCTGCTTTAGTCAGACTCGTTTATTCCCTTTTTATTTGTTATAATATGATGTTGACTTTCCAGGTGTTAATCCCTGATGAATTGGAAATTATTATAACATTTGATTTTATTAATTAAAGTATTCCGCTGTGTAAACATGTATGAGTTACTACTAAAATTATGCATGACAGGAATTTGTCTTATTAAAAAGAGAATTGTAGCATCCTCGATGATACATGTACTCTGAGTTTATAATTTTAATTAATCGCGAAAATTTATTCGGGGTTTTAGAGGGTGTTACAGGTCCTCTCTCTCACGCTCACATTCCTTTGCCAATTAAGCTGTATGATCATTCATTTATATAAAGCAAATAATAACATTATATTAGAAAGCCAACGCAACTATTTGAAAATTCAAAAAAACGTGTGCGTTGCCTTGATTGGCCAATGGGGAATTGACATGCTTCGTTCCGGATTCAACAAGTCCAGGGTACCGGAGTCAACACTCCAGTCACCATCTCCGGCCAACTCAAAACGTGATCCGGCAAAATAAGAAATCTAAAGAAAAAGCAAGAACCTTATCCTTTATAAAATCATGCGCTGATTCCAAATTTGGCTTTGGATTTTCCTAAAAACTCTTGTATCACTAAGAACAAGCTTCGTCTGAAACTTTTCCCCAATAATGGAAAAGTTCCAATCTCACGTCAAACCTTGCATGTAAAGGTTCCAACCTTCCTAAAACTCCAACACTAGCACGAAGAAACACATGAAATCTATTAAATATGTTTAGATCATCAAATTGAATTTTGAGAAATACTTACAATCAGTGTATCTGAATCTGCGGTTTCGGATGTGGAAAGGCTTGAGTAATGGCTGGGTTGATGTCCTGGAAATCTCAGGAAGATGTTTGAACACTTGGTTTGGCCAAATGATGGCTGGAACTTGTTGTTTCAAAATTCGCAATTCTTGGAAATTTTTACAAATTGGTGTGGTTCTTTTCAGGCTGTGTTGGCGTGTATGGCTTGCTAACATGAGGTATATATAAGGTAGAATGAGGAGACAAGGTTGAATGGAAAGAATCGAGGTTGTAATCATTGTTTTTAATCCATGATCCATATATGAAAAATGCCATAATTTGTATTTTCATGCCATTTTTGATGATGAGTGAATTTGGACACTATTTGTACGAAATTATGGGCCTCCAAGCAAACCAAAACACTAGCCCACACGCCTAAGCCCATTGCCAAATATTTTATACCATTTATTTTATATTTACTTGAAATAAGTTACAAAATTTGTAAAAAATAGGTAGAAAATATAAAACCATTCCAAAATAAGATTAGAGGTCCTCTATGACCTTAGGAAGATATTTGAATCTTAAAAACTTAGGCCATTAACCCAAAAATTCAAATTTGCTCAATGCACCATTCTTGAAATTTCTAACATTTTCCCAACTTGGGAAAGCCGTAACTTGCTCAAATTTTATTTCATGATGATGATCTTTTACTTTTTGGAAAGCCCGAGATGTCTACTTCAATCTCTCTTTTGACCAATTTTGCATTTGAAGATGTTATCTTTATGTAAAAGGTCTTGGAAAAAAGGGGCTTTTGTTGACTTTCTAAAAATGACCTGTAATGTATGAACTTTTATCTTTCAAATGGTGAATTTATTGAAATTGAGTGATGAAGAGAAGTTGTATGGCATTTGATTCTCTTCAAAATGATCTTTGGTTGGAAACTTTCTGATAAAGTATGAGAAAGTTATGTCTGGTCAAAGTTTGGTTGACTTTTCCTATAGAAACCCTAATTTGCCATTTTTGACTTTTGATCAGTTAGAGGCATTTCTTGAGGAATCATGATCAACCCTTGATCAAATGATGGATGTCACTTCAAAATGTTGATGGATGCCACATTTGACTTTTGACCTAGCATAGTTGATTTTCCAATACTTGAGCAATTGACTGAGCAAACTTATTGAGCAAGGCATGAAACTTGGCATGGATGACCTTGAGGGCATATTAGGACAATGGAGAACATTTGGGATCCTGGGAGCCCAACCATCTTGATGAAAATTGGAACCCTAGTTGGGGTTCATTGCCTTAGGAGGAAAATTGTCTGGTCAAATCTTGGTCAACCTAGGGCAAGTTGGTAACCTCTAGGAGTATGTCTTGTGTGAAAATGGGAGGGCGAATTTTAGGGTACAACAGATGCCCCTGTTCAATCTTCTTAAACTTGAAGATGTAGATTGGCTTGTCTGCCTTTCGTGATCTGAAGGTGGAAGATGATTGAACATTAGAGTGCCCAAAAATTCGCACTCGCCCAAAGTGAGACTGCTTGTGAATAATATCGGGAATGGGCTTACAGATGCCATTTGGAAAAGATGACAGAAGACTGTCGGAGATGGGATTAAAGATGCCATCCAAGGAATATGACGGAGAGTCATCGGAGATGGGCTTAAAGATCCCATCCAAAATAGATGTTGACTTCATAAGGAGTGTATTTGTGGGGATTCTTGTTCCTACTGTCCAATGAGGAGTCTGCTGGGGAATATTTTTTAGGGGAATATAGTCTAGGAGCTTCGGTTGTCCATTACTCTACTAGGGAGTCATCTCTTGACCATAGAGACGAAAGTGAACTGCTATCTGGTCAGGATCCAGGCTTCACAGTGACTTGCTGAGGATGATAAGGCTGACTGCTATCTGGTCGTATTCCAGGCTTCACAATAATTCATTGGGGAAGTGAGATTAAACTGTTAAGAATCAGTAACAAATCATTGGTTGATTCGAACTGAACCAGCGAAGGTCTTGATTTATCTTTGATGGGATAAGAATAAAAAAACCTTAGTGCCAATTTAACTGAACCAGCAAAGGTCTTGAATTATCTTCAACTCGAATAGAAATCAGAGAGATCTTAGTGTTGATATGACTGAACCATAGGAAAATCTTGAATTAACTTTGACTTGATAAGAATCAGAAAAATCTTAGTGTCGATTTAACTGAACCAGAGAAAAGTCTTGGATCATCTTCAACTGGAATAGGAATCAGAGAGATCTTAGTGTCGATCTGACTGAACCAGAGAAAAATCTTGAATTAACTTTTACTGGATAAGAATAAGAAAAATCTTAGTGTCGATTTAACTGAACCAGAAAAAAGTATTGGATCATCGTCAACTAGAATAGGAATCAGAGTGACCTTAATGTTGATCTGATTGAACCAGAGGAAAATCTTGAATTAACTTTGACTGGATAAGAATTAGAAAAAACTTAGCATCGATTTAACTGAACCAAAAAAAAGTCCTGGATCATCTTCAACTAGAATAGAAATCAGAGAGATCTTAGTGTCAATCTGAATGAACCAGAGAAGGTCTTGGATTAACTTTGACTGGAATGGTAATCAGAAAAATCTTAGGATCGATTCAACTGAACCAGGCAAAAGTCTTGAAATATCTTCAACTGGAATAGAAATCAGAGAGATCTTAGTGTCGATCTGACTGAACCAGAGAAGGTCTTGGATCAACTTTGACTGGAATGGAAATCAGAATAATCTTAGGATCGATTCAACTGAACCAGACAAAAGTCTTGGGTCATCTTTAAATGGAATAGGAATCAGAGAGATCTTAGTGTCGATCTGACTTAACCAGAGAAGGTCTTCTGAGAACGTCATTTTGAGGAAGATGCTGAAATAGCCTTTCATTAGACGTAGCTTTTAAGAAGACTACCAGGTCACATAAGTAGTCCATGGTATTTATTGATGTGATCTTTCCCTGAAAAATGTAAAGAGTTAGTCATATGCAATGTCATGATGTATGAAATGCATTGTGATGATGTTCTCAAAATGAATGATATTATGTTGTATGCGATGTGTATGTGCATGTCATGATGTATGAATATGGGATGCTATCGTGATATTTCCCAGTCTGGGAAAATAAATCCCGAACTACTGTTGGAGAGTATTGGGAAGGTGAATCCTTCATTTCCGTTGGGGATGATGAATGGATATGATTTTCCTGGGATTTCCTCTTTCTGTTTGAGAATACTCTACCGGGGTTTGACTCTGCTTGAGGATAACCCTGTGGGGAGGATGTTTTGTTTGAAGATTATGTCGATGTAGAGAAATAAACTCTATTGGGGAATGAGCTTCCACAGTTGGAGAAATAAACTCTACTTGGGAGGAGGTTTCATAAACTGTTTAAAATTATAAAGTTGGGCTGGGGAACACAGATTTCAGCTCTTGACTAGAGGAAGTAATTTCTGCTTGGGGAAGGAGAGATCAAAACTTTGGTTGTTTCTACTCTGTGGGGAACATAGATGTCACAGGATCATATGTAATGGTGACTTCGTCTCAAAACTCTCTCTGCCTCTATATCTGTTGGAAGAAGTAACTGTCGGGACTACAAATTGTTTTTAGATTTTTCCCCGCTTCATAAAGTCATTAGTAACTGTCTTTCTATTTCTTATGCAAGTATTTGTAAATAGTAATCATATTCAAATGCATATGTCAAAAATAAGCATTGGACGTTTTTGCAAAACAAAACAGAAAAATAGAAAACAAGTAGTTTTGTACTTTCAAGGAATGATTTATATTGATTTTTTGAAGTTCGCCTACAACAAGAATTTTGTACAGAGAGACTGAAGTTCTAGTAGGAGAACACCGTTGTAAGAAATGAAAATTACACAAGATAGTGTACAAAGAGAAAAAAACTATGTGTAATAATCCCATTGAGTTTCAATTCTGCTATTGCCCTTATGTCCTTGAGCGTCTCATCACTTTGCTACTCGTCCGAAGCTAAGTGAATTGATCGGTACCGTTTGAGCTTGTTAGTTGATACTTAAGTCTGGTCGCAAGGTGATCCAATGGGACATAGTTGTACGCTTTAAATCCCTAACTTTTTCCTGGACCTCCCTTTTGGGTTTTCAGTCCATCGGGATACCCTTTTTTGCCCAAGCCTCCTTTTTAGGTTTTTGACTTGTCGAGTGTACAGATTTTTCGTATTTATCCCTAATTTTTGCCCGAACCCTTTTGGTTCACCGGGATGCCCTTATTTTTTCCTAGGCTAGTCAACCTAGCGGGTCTTTATCTAGGCGTAGTATCTTTTCACTATGTCCGCATTAACAGGGAGAGGAAGGTCGTCACCATCCATGGTGGTCAGAATCATGGCCCCACCGAAAAATATGCTTTTGATCACAAATGGTCCTTCGTACGTGGGAGTCCATTTTCCCATGGGATCACCTTTTGGAAGTATGATGCGCTTGATTTCTAGATCACCCACTTGATATACTTGACGTATGACCTTATTGTTGAAAGCTTTGATCATCCATTTTTGGTATATTTGACCTTGACAGATAGCGGCGAGTCTTTTCTCATCAATCAGATTCAGTTGATCAAGTCGAGTCTAGATCCAATCATCTTTGTTCAAACTCGCATCCTTCACGATCCTCAAAGAAGTGATCTGGACCTCAATAGGCAGGACATTTTCCATACCACATACCAGAGAATAAGGTGTTGCCCTTGTTGGCGTACGTGCTGAGGTGCGGTAACCATGAAGAGAAAATGGTAACATCTCGTGCCAGTCTTTGTATGTCACTGTCATCTTCTGTATGATTTTCTTAATGTTCTTGTTAGCAGCCTCCACAATGCCATTCATCTTCGGCCGGTAAGGGAAAGAATTATGATGCTGGATCTTGAATTGTTTACTGAGTTCGGTGATCATTGTATTATTGAGATTCGTACCATTGTCTGTGATGATTCTCTCTGGCACACCATACCGAAAAATTAGGTTATGCTTGATAAATTGCGCCACACCATTCTTGGTAACAGTAGCAAAAGAGGCAGCCTCAACCCACTTCGTGAAGTAATCAATGGCCACCAGAATGAAGCGATGCCAATTATAAGTGGTAGGTCTAATATCTCTGATCATGTCAATGCCCCACATTGCAAAGGGCCATGGAGCCGTCAAGAAGTTAAAGGGAACTGGAGGTACATGTACTTTATCACCATAGATCTGGCATTTGTGACGAGTTTGGGAATGCTGATGACAGTCTGCTTCCATAGTGAACTAATAGTATCCTGCCCATAGGATCTTTTTAGCCATGGTGTATCCACTAGAGTGGGTGCCAAATGTACCTTCATGTAAATCTGTCATAATCCTCTCTGCTTCTCTCTTGTCTACATATCGAAGTAAAGTAGAGTCATGGTTACGCTTGTATAGGATTCCATTACTGAGGAAGAACTTTGCGGAGAACCTTCTTAGAAACTTCTTATCATTGACAGACTCCCCTTCAGGATATTCTTGAGCCTCAAGATACCTCTTCACTTCATGAAACCAAGGTTTGTCTGCTACTTCTTCAGTGTCAATCTCATAGCAGTATGCCAGTTCATCCAACCTTTCAATAGTGATATGAGGAGCCTCGTTGTCCCACTTGACCTTGAACATAGATGACATAGTAGCTAGCGCGTCCACTAACTGGTTCTCTTCTCGTGGAAAATGTTCAAAGGTGATCTCTTCAAAGTGTGGAAGCAATGTCAACACATGTTCTTTGTAACGGATGAGATTCGGGTGCTTTGTGTCCCACTCGCCTTTGATTTGGCTTATTACCAAGGATGAATCCCCAAATACACTCAGGAACTTGATCCTTAGGTCAATAGTAGCTTTGATACCCATGATGCATGCTTCATACTCCGCCATATTATTGGTACAATTGAAACATAATCTGGCGGTGAAAGGAGTATGACATACCTCAGGATATATGATCACAACATCGATGCCATTGCCGAGTGCATTGGAAGCCCCGTTAAAAACCATAGTCCATCGGGATCCTTCCTCAGGTCCTTCATCTGGTCCAGGTTCTTCACAGTCAGTCACTAGCATAATATTCTCGACCGGGAATTCAAAGTCCATGGACTGGTAGTCATCCACAACCTGATGAGCCAAATGATCAGCTAGTACACTTCCCTTGATTTCTTTTTGGGTCGTGTATTGGATGTCGTATTCGGTCAAGATCATTTTCCATCTTGCTATCCTTCCGGAGAAAGCGGGCTTCTCGAAGATGTGCTTGATTGGATCCATCTTAGATATCAACAAAGTAGTGTGGGTCAACATATACTGTCTCAGTCGGCGAGCAGCCCATGCCAGAGTGCAACAAGTTTTCTCGAGTAGTGAGTATCTTGTTTCACAGTCAGTAAACTTTTTCTAAGGTAGTATATTGCATGCTATTTTCGACCAGACTCATCATGCTGCCCCAACACACACCCCATTGAATTATCTAACACTGTTAAGTATATTATCAAAGGTATTCCTTCAATTGGGGGCACCAGAATCGAAGGCTCTTAAAGGTATTCCTTGATTCTCTCGAAGGCGGTCTAGCATTCGTCATTCCACTTCACCACTTGATCTTTCTTCAGGAGTTTGAAGATTGGCTCACAAGTAGCAGTTAAATGGGAAATGAAAATGGCAATGTAATTTAGGCATCCTAAGAAGCCTCTGACCTCCTTCTCAGTGCAAGGAGCCGACATCTCTTGTATAGCCTTCACTTTTGCAGGAACTACCTGAATTCCCTTGTCGTTGACAATGAATACTAGGAGTTTACCAGACCTTACCCCGAAGGTGCACTTGTTCGGATTTAACATCAGCTTGTACGTCCTCAACCTATCAAACAACTTTTAAAGATGATCAAGGTGTTCCTTCTCAGTTTGAGACCTAGCTATCATGTCATCAACATAGACCTCTATCTCATGGTGAATCATGTCGTGGAACAAAGCTACCATAGCTTGTTAATAGATTTCCCCAGCGTTCTTCAACCCAAATGGCATCGCTTTGTAGTAGAAAGTTCCCCATTGTGTGACGAAGGTTGTCTTCTCCATGCCTTCGGGTGCCATCTTAATCTGATTGTAGCCAGAGAAACCATCCATGAAGGAAAAGATCTTGTGTTGCACGATGTTGTCAACCAGAACGTCAATGTGGGGGAGCAGAAAGTCATCCTTGGGACTTACCCTGTTCAAATCTCGGTAGTCCACACACATCCGCACCTTGTCGCCTTTTTAGGCACCGGGACTATGTTAGCAATCCATTTTGGATAAGAGGTGACATCTAGGAACCCAATATCAAACTGTTTCATAGCCTCTGCTTTGATCTTCTATGACATTTCAGGGCGCGTGCGACAGACCTTCTGCTTTACCGGAGGGAAATCTTCTTTAGTTGGAAGACTATGAACCACAATATCCGTATCCAGTCCTGGCATGTATTCATATGACCAGGCAAAGATCTCAACATAATCATGCAACATCTTAATCAAACGCTGTTTGACACGAAGCTCCAATTTGCACCTATCTTGACCTTTTTTCTGTTCTCTTTTGTGCCCAAATTCATTGTCTCAACTGGCTCTTCATGAGGTTGTATAGCCCTCTCTTCCTACTGTAACAATCTAGCAAGTTCTTCGGGTACCTGAAAATCTTCCTCACCTTCGTCCTCAACTTGGTTGATCGGATTTTCAAAGTCATAACCGGCAATAGCAGAACTGTTATCAATGGGATCCAGAGTGGATATAGATGTGCAGTTTGATACGTGAGTGTGTGTGTAAGAGCATAGCTGTATAGACAAAGTAAAAAGCAAAAAAGAAAAAACAGAGAGCGCAAAATTTGTATGCAATAAACGTCCGATGCTTTATTAATGCCATATGTAATTGAAATATGATAACCCTCACAAATAAACCAATGTGCCCTGGGTAAGACACATGGCTATAAAGTTATATTGTTTATTACACATCCAAAAAATAAAAAAGACAATTACATCTGAACAAAAGTAATCGGTACAAAGTCTCGTTCTGTCCAGTTACTAGGTCCACCGTTGGTAGTAGGGAAGATCCAACTATCCATGTCATTGTCACCGTCTATGTGTTCTAGAGCGTTGACCCCATGATTGCTTATGTGTAGGGGAGGTCTTCCCGCAGGAGCACGACGGACAACCCTTTGAGCCCCTGAAGAGAAACCCAAACCAAAATTATCATACTTGTATGGAATATCAGGGATTTGGTCCCATATGGTAGACCCACCTTCTTCAATAACTGCTTTTGCATCCTTGAGAGAAGCCATCTTCAAGGGAGGTCTGGTGATCTTTGGCAAATTGGTGACAATTTTAGTTGTAGCCATAGTGTGATCGGTGGATCTGGAACTGACTGTTTAACGCTGGTTCGCGAAATGTCGCGGAAGCAAGAGTCGCCACCGTCTTTTATTTTCTCCAACAAGGAAAGGACAAAAGCACAGCAAAATTCCTTCTTTGAGAATGTTTCTCGGTTCGGGAGGTAGATTTATAGAAAGGGAAGGTGTTAGCACCCTTTCTATCCATGGTTATCCATGGGCTCTTAGATACTTGCTCATTTGTGTTTTCAAAAGTGTTTGCTTTTCAATTGTGAGTGGGTTTTGAAAAAGTTTCGTTTAAAGTTTCAGATCGACTCTTGTACCAGTCCTCAAGAGTGTTTGAAAAATTGTTTTGAAAGCTTTTTGAAAAGTGTCGGTGTGAAAAGAAGTTTTTGATTTGTTTTGAATTAGAGCAAGTATCTACGAGTCATCTACCTACCCTAAGGAATTTGGCTGTGTAAATGTCCTTAAGGTAGTGCCATCCCACCATTGAGAGGTAGGTAGCACCACCGTTGGAGGTGTTCGGGTCAATTCGAGGGTTAAGGACAATGTGGTCACCGAGCAATAGTAAGATACCTTAGAAGCTACCCTTATGCCATTGATCTTTTTATTCCGAGGCAACCGTTTCGAGGCAACTATTCCGAGGCAACTTGTTTCGAGGCAACCGTTTCGAGGCAACTAGATTAATGGAACATAAGGACTCACTAAGACGTCCTATACTCGACGACCACGTTTCGAGGGGCAAGGCAACAGTGTGATCACCAGAGAAACAGTAGGACACCTTAGAAGCTACCCTTATGCCATGTTCATGGACATAAGGACTTACTAAAACGTCCTATACTCGACGACCACGTTTCGAGGGGCAAGGCAACAGTGAGGCGTACCCTAGGAGTGGTGTGTGAATTGTGTGTCATTTTCAGTTATATTTTAACTTGTCATGCATTGGGTGAGCTACGCTTTGATTTTATTTGGGCCATTCATTCTTTCATGTGATTAGCATTTAAAAGGTGCGGAAATTAAAATGCGGAAAATAAAAGTCCTACGCTATTACAAGGCGCGGGTCTATACATCGCCAAATTAACGAAGACCCGATTTTGAATAAAAGTGCGGAAAGTAAATGTCCTAATTACATTAACAAAGCTTTGGCAATTACATAATATTTGCAATGAAAATAAAGGGCAAACGCGCGAAGATAAATTAAAATCGAATATGCGAGGGTGTTGGACCCTTTGAAGACATGAAATTGAAATTGAAAATGCTAATTAATTATTTAATAAGAACAGGAATTGTTTTTTTTGTGTTTTTTTTGGTATTTATGAAAATAAAAGGGAATTAATTAAAATTAGAAATAAAACCCTAGTTCTAAATTATTTTTAATTATTAAAGAAAAAATATTTAAGTTTTAACCTAATTTAACCTAATTATTTAATGACATATTTATTTACAAAATTAATTAATAGTTAACAATAATAATGATAAGAGGAAATATTTATTGAGAAAAAAAGAATAAAAATGCTAAAAGCCCTAATTTCTATATTTTTTAGTTATTAAGAAAACATTAAAATTTAAAACCCTAAATTAAACTAAATTGATTAATAAAATTTATTTACAAAATAATTAGTGAATTAAATATTAAATAAACATTTTTTTATTTTCTTGATTTCTGATTTTTTTGTATTTTTGTATTATGAAAATTAATTTTGGTGAATTAAATAAAACAAAAGAAAAACAATTAAAATAAAAAGAAGAAAAGAAAATGAAAAAAAAGAAAATGTGATGCAAACCAAGGGGGTGTTGGCCCTTTTTGGAGGTGTATTGAAGCATTTTTGGCCCACTAGAATCAGGCCCTTTTGACTTTTCTGGCGCGTGTGAGGAGTGGTTGACTGGTGTCCATGGTGGACTGCTTTTGTGACCATTGGATTGATCAATCAGATTACGTGGCAAACGAATGCTTGAGGATGTATGATGAGCCCTGGGGACTTACACTGCATGGAAGTATGTGAAACAAAACAATAGAAATTATTTGAGGGGACCTGGGATTCGAACCCAGGTCCCAATGCTTACCAGCGAATGCCTTGACCAAGTGAGCTATTGGTGCGCGTTTGTAGTGTAATAGATAATAAATATTATAAAACAAAACCAAAGTCAATGTTATGAAAATAAAATAAAAAAACGCGCTGGAATTTAAATCCTCCAGTCATGTCTCGCCACGCAATCTTCTTCTTCGTTCGTCCCTGTAACAAAAAGAGATAGCGGGGGTTTTAAACCCCCCCAAAACACAGACCTATGGATAATAGCGATTAGGCCATGCTTGACCATAAATTGAGCGCGAGGTTATGAAGCGATTCGTTTGGACATCATGAATTCAACCATGGCAGTTTGATGTCCTAATTTTACAGTATATGCAAACGCCTAATTCCAAACCTCTGAAACCCTAATGTCCATCAATGGCAACTTTTGATATGGGATGCTATTGCTCAATCAAGTAATACCAAAAGCTTCAGGATGTTAGTATGAATGTAAATCAATTCAAAAAATGTCAAAAAAACGCATGAATGATCACATAGAATTCAAGAGAAAAAGCAAACCGTTTGGGCCTGAGTGCTGAGATTCTGGGCACGTTTGGATTGGATTTTGATTGTAAAAGTTTACTTGAGATGCCAGGAATGTGTTTGGATGGGAATGGGGACTTAAAACGTGCTGTAAGGAGGTTTTCAGATTTCAAGTTTGTGTGACAATTTTGCAATTTTGTATGGCCGTTTTTGGAGCTCTTAGGTTGTGATCTTACTTGTGATGTCTTGCCTATGTGTTATGTAATGAGTTTTGATAAGAATTATGGCCAATAATGCCTTGCATTCATGCTTAAGATTTTGCTATAAACTCCATTAAAACACCTTCCATTTTTGAGCCAAATTTGAATTCTTGCTAGCTTTAGCCCTTTGCACGAATTTGGGATGTGTATAATGGTGGTTCAAAGCTAATCAAAGCAAGATATGTCCCTTAATTAATCTTTTTTATTTTAAAAGATTTAAAATGAATTAAATCCAATAGAATCAAATAAAAATGAAAAAATTAATTTTAAATTTTGAAATAAAATGTGGGACACGTGGGAAGCATGGCCAAGCTGATTCAAGTGGAAAAAGTGGGCCCCTTTTGTCAAAAATGAAATTTCAAGGATAAATGATTTTGGCCATTTCACAAAAATTTCCCAACTTCTCCAATGCATATCTTGCTCAATGTTTAATATTTGATCATGTTCTTGGACATTTTGGAAAGGTCTTGAAGTCCTCTAACCAATGCCTTTGGTCCCATGTCATTTTGATTTACCAATCTGAAGTTATGGTCTTTGACTTAAAGTGCCTTTTTGTTGACTTTTGAAAATGACCTATAATGTTGAAATTGATAACTTTTTGTGAGAGCATTTCTTGGAATTGGAGTGTGAAGATGAGTTGTAGTAAATGTCTTCCCCTTCAATATGAGCATTGGATGGAATTTTTCTGATAAACCATGTGGAAGTTATGCCTTGGTCAAGTTACAGTTGACTTTTCAACTGTCCAAAAATAGAAACTTTTGATCCCTTGATGATTTTTGAGCCATTCTTGTGAAATCATGATCAAGACTTGATCAAATGATGGTTGTGGCTTCAAAATAAGATGTTGACCAAAAATTTTGACTTTTGACTGCCAAATGACCATTTTGCCCCTACAGTTGACTGTGAAACAACTAGGGTTTTTGACTGTGCAATCTGGTGCTGTGAGTCTTGAAATTTGGCATATGGATGCTTGACAATGTATGTAGGCATGTGGGACTTGATTGGACCCTTGGAAAATTCAACTTCTTTGCCAGAACCAAAACCCTAATTTTTGACTGTTAGGAGGCAATTGGACTGTGCAACCCTTGAGAGATTTTGAAGCATGCTCTTAGCAAATCTTGAAGAAAATGGGAGGGCAAATTTTGGGGTACAACACATAGTCTGAGGCACCTCTTCGAAGTTCTGACACAGAGTCTCGATGAACTCGCCATCCATTTCTATGTACCTGAATGAGTTCAAGTGACTGACCATGTATTCTTCTTCACCGTGTACCGTGACAATCTTTCCTTTTATCGGGTACTTCATCATCTGGTGCAGAATAGATGTGACAGCTCCCGCCCCATGGACAAGGACGACCGAATAAACAAGAATAGGATGGTCTGATATCCATCACGTAGAAGGTAGAGTCGAAAGTCTGAGAACCAACTTTGATGGGGATGTCCACCTCCCCATGCACCATTCTCTTCGAACTATCAAAAGCCATCACCACAATGTTGCTGGGTTTCAAGGTCAAACCTTCACAATCTAGTCTATACAAATCTTTCTTAGGCAGCACGTTCAATGACAAACCAGTATCTGCTAGGACATGGGCCAAAGTAGTGCCCCTGCATTCGAAAGAGACATGTAACACATCATTGTGTTTCCTCTCTCTATGTGTTAGATCAGCATCAGAAAAATCCAAACCGTTATCAACCGTCAAACTGGCCACACAATCTTCAAATTGGTTAGCAGATATTTTCTTGTGGCACATGGGCAGTTTTAAGAAATTTCACTAGAGCCTTCGCATGAGCTTCGGAGCACAACAGTAAGGCTAGCATAGAAATATTTGAAGGGGTCTACCCCAGCTATTCGACTACATTGTAGTCGCTTTTCTTGATAATCTTCAAAATTTCTTCCATCTCCTTCTTGGAAGCCTATGGGATAGATACTGAATGCGCCTTCATATGGACAAGCTCAACCAATACGTCTTTGCCCCGAGTCTCGGTCGACTCGGTGATAGGGGTGTCAACAAGGGTAATTACAGGAATTGCAGCAGTAGTATCAGCAAGAACAAAAGTAGGAATGATCACAGGACCAGTAAGAGCTTTCGGAGGAGAAATCTCATGGGAGAACACTCTTCCACTTCTGGTTATTTTGCTGGTTCCAACAATGTTGCCAATGTCGGGATCAGCCTTCTCAGAAACCTGGTCTTCAATAGCCAACAGATCTTCCTTGACGCCATGGTAGTAGACATCACCCCCATAGTTCTGGGGGACAGTTTTGTCCGAGGATTATGGGATTGGCCCTGGCATAGTAATTATCAGTGGAGTCACCTTCAGAACATATGTAATCCTGATGGGTCTTTTGGTGGAGACCCTGGGAGGATTGGCAGAAATGGTTATTATTGAAACATCCTGGAAAGAAATGGTTGGAACGGGAGTTTTCTCAAACAAAATCTCTCTATCATCCATCAGGCGCTGAACACCTGCCTTCAACAATTGACAACCAGTCGGTAGAGTTAAACACAAGTGGCAACCTTCGCCATAACCCAAAAATAAACCGGCCTTCAACAGGTTCCACTTAACAGTCAAGAGGGGAGTAACAAGTTCCTCAACAGAAGTAACAAACACATCATCTTCAACAATGTTAATACCACGACCGTGCTTCGGCATAGGAGCAGTGATAACATTGGGGATCTCAGGGGCGTCAAATTAAATTTCCTTCGCCTCGAGAAAGTATCGCACCTTGTTTTTCAAAGCCCAACAGTCGTTTGTATCATGACCTAGAGTTTCTGAATGGTAAGCACAACAAGCATTAGGATTGTAACGGGGAGAGGCGGTGTTGGGATTCTTTGGAGCTTCCCGTAAGGTTACCAGGTTAGATTTCAACAAATAAGGAAAAACTTGAGATAAAGTCATATTTATCCGGGTAAACTGTCTTACCGACCTTTCTGTTCTCTGCTGATTATTCCTTTGTTGAGTAGGTGCAGGCTTAGAGATCATGACAGCCCCTACCGCTGGACGACGTTTAGTTCTGTCCTAATTTCTTTGATGGTACACATCACTAACCTCTTTCTTTCCAGAAAATGTCTTCCTTACGGCACTGGAGGATGCATCCTTTTCGATCTTACCACTCCTAATTCCAGCTTCCACCCTTTCTCCTGTCAAAATCAATTCGGTAAAGCCGGCTATGGAGCATCCAATAAGGTGATTAAAAAAGGGACCAAACAGGGTACTGAGAAACATATCCACTAGCTCCCTGTCAGACAGGGGAGGCTGGACTCTATCTGCTAAGTCCCTCCACTTCTGAGCATAGTCCTTAAATCCCTCACTCGAACTCATAGACATACTTTGAAGTTGAGTACGGGTGGGAGCGGGGTCTGTGTTTTACTGATACTTCTTGTAGAAAGAAGCAGCCAAGTCTTCCCAATTATGAATGTTGGCCCTTTCCAGCTGGTAGAACCATTCTAGTTGAGTTTCGGACAGACTATCCTGAAAGAAGTGGATCCATAAGTCTTTGTCAGCAGTGTGAGGCTAGATATTCTCACATAAGATCGGAGGTGCATTTTGGGACATAAAACCCCATCATATTTGGCAAACATTGGCACCTTAAACTTTTGTGGGATGACAACCCCAAAGACCAAACCCAGCTCTTCAAAGTCCAACCCATACACTTTTTGGACATCCATTGCACTCAGACGCTCTTCCATCTATTTTTACTTTTCATCGGCCGGAGGATACTTCTCTTCATTGTAATCAGTCTCATTGTCGAATTCCCTCGGACTGGGGTCTTCCTCTCTTGTTTCCTCCTCTTGATTGTTTCCTTCCTTTGATGAAGTTACCTATTCAGAGGCTTGATGCACTGGTCCTCTAATCCTTCTACCCAGATTCACTAACCCAATTGGCTTCTTTGGTTTCTTCTTTTCTTTAATAAGTAGGGCTTTCAGTTATTCTTTCCCCTTGGTCAGAGCCATGATCATCTGTTGAAATTGGGCATTTGGGGTCTGTAGATCCTTCACTCTTTATTCTAGAGCCATTGCTGAAATAAACAGCGGAGAGGATGAGAAACCTGCTTTGAAACCTGCTTATGCAATGATATGTATGATATATGTATGCAATGTTTTCAAGGATTTCTAAGACTTAAAATTTCTTAAACAGAAAGGGAACAAATGTTAATTGCATTAATAAGTTTTATTGGTCACAATGATGCCTCTTGGGCTTACAAAGGGGACAAAGCAACAATAAAAATTCCCAAGCAAAAGGAAGATTCAAGTTTTCCACAGGCACATCCTCTTTGGTGCAATGTAGGAATTTGTGCTCCTATCCTCGTGAAGTAACCGGGTGAGATCTAGAACCTTCTTCTCATTGGCGTAGAATTGGGGTTCGAAAGTATCCCGTTCTTCATTGAGTTGGATCCAGGATTTCTGTAGCTCCTCGAAATCAGTTGGCATGTCAGAATGAAACATAATATAAGGAGTGTCTCCCTCAGCAAATGGCTCCATGATCACAGGTAAGATGGCAGGGTAAAGCATCATAAGACATTGAGCACGAGCTCACACCCATTTGAGGTAAGGCTCAAGAGGGATGTAATTCTTGTGTCCCAGTGTCTTGCTATTAACTCTGTTTATCATGCCCCAAGCTCAAACGAACCTCTTCCATAACCCTTAACATCATTCTCATAGTCAAATGTGATTCCTTGGACTAGTGCATCATGAGGACCATCCCTTCTAGCATAACCAAACTGTCATAATGCCAAACAAGGATTATAAGTGATTCCTCCCCTAATGCCTAAGAGAGGGACATTAGGGAATTCCCCACAGCAATCAATGATGGTGATGTTTTCCAAGGACTGGGAACACCAATGAATATCCGAATGTGTAAGGGACATCGGCCTATGAGACCATCTCATACCCTGCTCATTTCTTAAAATAGACCAGGGTAGGTGCAAAATAAACCACCTAGCCAATAGAGGAGTTCAACACAGGAGGGTACCTCTTCTCTTCAAAGTACGGGTATATATAGAGTGTAGAATATCCCCAAGTAAGGTAGGCACCGGATTATGCGACAGAAAAATCTTGACCGCATTCACATCTATGAGTTGGTCTGTGTTAGGTAATAATACCATCCCATAGACGAGAAGGGCCAACACCTCCTCAAAATCTTGTAAATCTATGCTATCCAAAAAATGGGGAGCTTTCTCAAATAAAAACTTAGTTGGAAATCCTTGGACACTTCTTCTGGTTTAATAATTTGCCACTACATCAGACCGTTGTAAAGATAGAGCTTGAGCAATATCTTCATACTTTGGGTCTCTTTCAATACTGTTGAATGGTGGCTGATTAAGGATAGGTACCCCTAATAACTGAGAAAACTCCTCCATAGTAGGCACTAACTGGTAATCCGAAAAAGTGAAGCAGTGGTGCAACGGGTCAAAGAACTGAAAGAGCACCTTTAACATTTCATTATCAAGGGTTGAAGTGACCAAGTTGAGAAGTCGACCATGTTTTTTAGTTAAGGGATAGATTTCAGGAATCCTTGATGCTAATTCCTTGAGTTGAGGAGGTATTTTCACAAGGTTGATTTGGATAGTGTTCCTGCAGGCGGATGTAATGTCCTACAAAACAAGACAAAGATAAGACCTAGAAAAACCTTGAAATGGTTAGTATGATGTCATGAATATGCTAAGAAATCACACAAGAGACCATAAGTTCAAGGCTTGAATGGGTTTTAAGGTAGTACCCTCTTGAAGTTGGATTGGTTCAAACTATCCTATAAATAATAACCGGGTGCTAAAGGATCTCAATATCACTGACCTTTCCCACAAGCTTCGTTTGATAGGCGACTGACTCGCAACCAAACAAAACTCAGGAGTCAAGTCTCAATGAGTGTAGCATCGAGTATCTGTCGAATTTGGTAATACACCAAAGACGGCCATCTCGCTACGTCCTAATGGCCAAGTTGTTCATTTAAAGGTTCTAAGGTCAGTTGATGCTTTATGACACCACACAGCGGCCCCGTATTCTCCTTGATTAACTCAAAGACTGCCGGTACCAACCAAAGTGTCGCATCAACATAGCCATCACTTCAACCGTGTCGGTATACCCCGCACAGTTTCCATGATCTATTGCTACTTACCTAAAAGGTTTCCCCAGATACGGGTGTAGGATCTATTGTAACCCAAACAATACCCTTAAAAGTAAAGTAAACAAACAAGCAAACAATTTAGAAATGATCTAGACCCTAAGGTAAACCCCACTTTATAATTTCCCCAGCAAAGTCGACAGTTCTGTGATACGGTGGCAGAACTGACTATTTATATTGGTTTTGCATTTGTGTTCGCTAATGTTGCGGTAAGCAAGAGTCGCCACCGAATTTTCTTTTATCCAACAAAGGAAAGGGTGAAAAGAACAGAAAAAGACCTTTTTCGAAATTTTCTGAGTAAGGGGGTAGATTATGGAAAGGGAAGGTGTTATCACCTTTTCCATCTGTGGTTTTCCACGGGCTCTTAGGTACTTGCTCATTTTTGAAAATTGTTTTCGTGTTTGTGTGTTTTGAAAGATTTTGTTCGCTTTATGATAACTCTTGTATCAGTCCTCAAGAGTGTGATAAAGCGGTTTTGAAAAGAAGTTTTGAAAATGTGTAAGTGTAAAAAGAAATCAGATTTGAGCAAGTACTTAACAGCTATCTACCTACTCAAAAAAGGATGTTCTTTTCCTCCTACCTTTAGATAGTGCTATCCTACTATTAGTGAGTAGGTAGCCATATCGTTGGATGTTGAGGGACTACCGAAAGGGACGTTTATGGTCATTGAAGGAAACATGTAAGGATACCTTAGCATTTCGAAGGGACTGTCATCATATAGGCAACATCGAGGGACAAAATCATTTCTCGTAGGTAACTCGAGGGACATTAAGGGACCATGATCTTTATGATGACTTTTAAATTGAGGATCTTTGCTAAGATATCCCTACATTTGAGGGACATGACCATTTTCGAGGCAACCAAAGTGGGGAAATACCCTAGGGATGCAAGTGTGCAACAGTGTTGAGATTCAGTTATTTTTTGTCTTTTTGTTAGGTGAGCTAAAGTTTTAATTTACAGTCTTGTCATACACCCCTGATTACTAGCAATTATGTACAAGCATACAAGAATGTAAAAGCGAGAAATAAAGGTTCCTACGATATTACAGGGCTTTGGTGTAGATACATAATAATGGACAAAAAGTAAAGTGCGAAAAAATGAAAATCCTAATTAGGGCTATTACATAATGATAAAATGCGCGCGCGAAAAATAAAATATTCTAAGTAAACAAGAACTTATTTGTTTGATTTTTGTTTTAACTAATAAAAATAATTAAATTAAATATCCTAAAGTCCATTTAGAAAATAAAAATTAATTAAAAAATAGTCTAAGCTTTTTTTTTTTTATTCTGAAAAGAAAATAATTAAATCTAATTAAGTCCTAAGTTCTACTTCATTTTAAATTAAAGAAAATAGTTAAAATATTTATCTAAATTATTTACAAAATTAGTTTAATTAAAAAAAGAAAATATTAAAACAAAATAAATGGGCCTGAGGTTATTCAGCAAAACAAGGGGTGCTGACGGAATTTTGCTGGGCCCAAACGTGAGAAACCCAGCTTGCTTTTGGATTCCATGTGGACGTGCCTGGAGAGTGCAGGGTGCTCCGCGTATTTGCATGCATTGGATCTGAATTGGCTATGATCTGATAGTTCAGATTGGTGGTCCATGATACACTTCTGGCCATGTGGAATACTGGATCCTGTATGAAATATTAAGAAAATGGAAAATGTTGGACCTAGGATTCGAACCCAGGTCCTCTCTCTCACGCTCATGTTCCTTTTCCAATTGAGTTGTATGATCATTCGTTTATATAAAGCAAATAATAACATTATATTAGAAAGCAAACGCAACTATTTGAAAATTCAAAAAAAACGTGCACCCTGCCTTGACTAGCCAATGGGGAATTAACATACTTTGTGCTGAAGTCAACAAGTCCAGGGTACCGGAGTCAACACTCCAGTCACCATCTCCAGCCAACTCAAAACGTGATCCGGCAAAATAAGAAAGCTAAAGAAAAAGCAAGAACCCTATCCTTCATAAAATCATGCGTTGATTCCAAATTTGGCCTTGGATTTTCCTGAAAACCCTTGCATCAATAAGAACAAGCTTTGGCTGAAACTTTGCCCTAACAATGGCAAAGTTCCAATCTCACGTCAAACCTCGCATGTAAAGGTTCCAACCTGCCTAAACACCAACACTAGCACGAAGAAACACATGAAATCTATTAAATGTGTTTAGATAATCAAATTGAATTTTGAGAAAATACTTACAATCGGTGTATCTGAATCTGCGGTTTCGGATGTGGAAAGGCTTGAGTAATCGATGGGTTGATGTCTTGGAAATCTCAGAAAGATGTTTGAACACTTGGTTTGGCCAAATGATGGCTGGAACTTGTTGTTTCAAAATTCATGATTCTTGATAATTTTTGCAAATTGGTGTGGTTCTTTTCAGGCTGTGTTGGCATGTTTGACTTACTAACATGAGGTATATATAGGGTATAATGAGGAGACAAGGTTGAATGGAAAGAATCATGGTCGTAATCATTGTTTTTAATCCATGATCCATATTTGAAAAATGCCATAATTTGTGATTTCATGCCATTTTTGATGATTACTGAATCTGGACACTATTTGTACGAAATTATGGGCCTCCAAGAAAACCAAAACACTAGCCCACACGCCTAAGCCCATTGCCAAATATTTTATACCATTTATTTTATATTTACATGAAATAAGTTAAAATAAATGTGTAAAAAATAGGTATAAAATATAAAACAATGCCAAAATAAGATTAGAGGTCCTCTATGACCTTAGGAAGATATTTGAATCTTAAAAACTTAGGCCATTGACCCAAAAATTCAAATTTGCTCAATGCACCATTCTTAAAATTTCCAATATTTTCCCAACTTGGGAAAGTCATAACTTGCTCAAATTTTATCTCATGATGAAGATCTAGTACTTTTTGGAAAGCCCAAGATGTCTACTTCAATCCCTTTTCTGACCAATGTTGCATTTGAAGATGTTATCTTGATGTAAAAGGTCTTGGAAAAAAGTGGCTTTTGTTGACTTTCTAAAAATGACCTATAATGTATGAACTTGTATCTTTCAAATGGTGCATTTGTTGAACTTGAGGGTTGAAGAGAAGTTGTATGGCATTTTATTTTCTTCAAAATGAGATTTGTTTGGAAAATTTCTGATAAAGTATGAGAAATTTATGCCTGGTCAAAGTTTGGTTGACTTTTCCTATAGAAACCCTAATTTGCCATTTTTTAGTTTTGATCAGTTAGGAGAATTTCTTGAGGAATCATGATCAACCCTTGATCAAATGATGGATATCACTTCAAAATGTTGATGTTGACCAAAAATCTTGAAGTTTGACTGTACATGGGCCACATTCGACTTTTGACCTAGCACAGTTGATTTTCCAATACTTGAGCAATTGACTGAGCAAACTTATTGAGGAAGTCATGAAACTTGGCATGGGTGACCTTTAGGGCATATTAGGACAATGGAGAACATTTGGGATCCTTGGATCCCAACCATCTGGATGAAAATTGGAACCCTAGTTGGGGGTTCATTGCCTTATGAGGAAAATTGTCTGGTCAAATCTTGGTCAACCTAGGGCAAGTTGGTAACCTCTAGGAGTATGTCTTGTATAAAAATGGGAGAGAAAATTTTGGGGTACAAAAATTTGTGTTGTAGATTTGTAACTAGAGCTTTCATGATCATCTTCATTATCTTCTGCGGCTTAGCAAGCTTTGTGCAGCATATTCAAATTAAGCACATTTTGGTAACATTTGTTCTTGTTGTTGTTATAATGGTTCATAGCTCTTTGGTTGTGTTCCAATAATGACAACTTTCATTTTTAACATTGAACACCAACAATTAAATTTTAAACATTCAATTCTTTTCTTATATAGCCAAGAAAAATAGAGTCGTTAGATATTTGAAAAAGAGTCTTTACAAATTATATTGATACGTCCTTTTCTCTTCCACAATTCAAGCTAGTGGAGAGGTAGTAGAATAAGGCCTTTTGTACTATGTACTATTGTACCATGTTACCCTTATATTATTTCCTTATGTACTTTAGAGACTTCTGCGAGCATGAGTTTAGAAGAGGGGACATAACATAAGGTCTTTAGAACTTCAAGTCTTCAGAGTCTTCAGAACTTGGTCGTGAGAACCTGTTGTAGAGAACCTTGGATCAGAAGAGCTTCAAGTCTTCAGAGTCTTAAGAGTTGTGTATTTAGAGTCTTCATAACTTGGTCTTGAGAACCCGTTGTAAAGAACCTTGGATCTTTAGAACTTCAAGTCTTTGGAATCTTCAGAACTTCCTCTTTAGAATCTTTAGCAACTGGTTCTTTAAGAATCCTTTTAAGAACCTTGTTATTAGAAACACAAGTCTTCAGCATTTGGACTTTAGTGGAAACGTTTTCTTTAGATCTTTTAACTTTGTTTCTTTGGAAGAAGTTTTCTTTTTAGAAACTAAGCTTTTGGCATCTAAACTTCAGTAGAAACTTTGTCTTCAGATCTTCTAACTTTGTTTCTTTGGAACATATTGTCTTTAGAAACTTGAGTCTTTAGCATATGGACTTTAGTAGATTCTTGAGTCTTCAAATCTTTTGACAGTTTCCTTAGAACACGTTTGTCTTTAGAAGCTTGAGTATTTATCATCTGGATTTGAGTAGAAACTTATGTCTTCAGATCTTTTGACTATTTATTTAGAATCCTTTGTCTTTAGAAATATGAGTCTTTAGCATTTGAACTTAGTTAGAAACTTCTATCTTCAGATCTTGTGACTGGTTTCTTTAGACAAACATCAGAGCTTACACTTCAGAGCCTTCTGGAGTGTCTTGCTACTGTTCAACAAAACTTGTATAGCGCAGAAGTGGAACTAATTCTCTTATAATGTCTTTGCCACGCCATCCATCAGAAGCAAAACCTATTTGTTAAGTACTCAACAATAAAAAACATTAGTACAACAAAATTATTCACACAAACATACTCATTTGTTATCATTAAAACTCATAGATAATATTGCAGAACCAAATCTTGTTCTTTCACTTCCATCACTGGAGAATAAGAAAAATATTCTGAGAACTTGGGGAAGCGAACCTTGGAAGGACTTAAACCAAACACAACTTTACTAGGGAGAAGATGATTCCTTGAACGACATCAATGAAGAATAAATTCAAGTGTTGATTCCACTGGGGAAAAGTAAACTACTTCATAGAGAGGAGAGAAATATCAAACCAGAAAACTTCAATGCTAAAAATCCACTGGAGATAGAAATAGACTCTTATGTTATTGAGGATAAGATAACTCATACTCATATACGCATATACAACACTGGGGCGCCAAACCTGTAAGACATCCATCATTGCTTAATCTCAATAGGGAGAAAACCTGCTCCACTGGGGAAAACAAACGACTTTGTGGGGACGGGACAACAATCTCTCACTAGAAACGAAATCCGATAGGAATCTTTAAGAGATGCAGACCACTCTGGGAAAGTGAGTGAAAACCACACCGGGGAAGTAAACAGTGGTACAATCTCACTAGGGAGTTAAACAGCAGTACCAAACTTCACTGTGGATAAAGACAACGGTACCAAACCTCAAAAAGGAAGTAAACAGTGGTACCACTCTTCACTAGGGGATGAAGGTAACAATCTCTTAGGATTTATATGCACATTTCACTAGGGATATGGATTCAAACTTCAGGGGAAGATGAGTGCACACCTCAATTGGGGACAAACAACTGCACCACACTGGGGAAAAGACTGTTGTATCAAATTGGCGGAAGTAGATGCTGACTACTCCAAGGAGAAGGTTCTGTATGAAGAAACATTATTTTCATCATGAACCTTGTATGGGTAACAACCTCAAACCTCCTTTGCTCTCTTGTGCGTACCTTTTTTATCATGAGGGAACACAAGGTACCTGAAAAACAACATCACAGTAACATGTCCCAGGCAGGAAATGGAAACCTTCGACCACCGCCCAAGACACCTGAAATCTCAAGTAATTTCAACTGTTTATATCATGACTTGCGTAGCTTCAATATTTTTAGATGCAAAAATTTATCAAGAATTGGACGTTTTTGCAACCAAAACAGTAAAAATAAGAATTCAACTTTTAGATAAAAGAGGATTTTATTGATTGATTGGCCTGTAAATAGGCATTTTACATCAAGAAGAAATTCCTAAAAAGAAGTAATTTCTTATAAAACATAAAAGGGGATACAAAGATGGCAATGTGAAGATGGATTTCAATCAGGTTCTGATTCTACTATGACTCTTATAACCTCAAACTCCTTAATATCTTGCTTTCTGAAAAAGCTGTTTGGACTGATTCCTTATCCTTCCGAGTTAACCACCATGATGGGGAATGGTGTTTCAGATGCAACACAGATCATATCCATTTGCTTTAAATCCCTAACTTTTTCCTGGATCGCCTTTCGGGTTTTTAATCCACCCGAATACCCATTTTTTCCTAAGCTGCCATTTTTAGATTTTCAACTTAGCGGGTGTACACAATTCCTTTTCATTATTTTTAATTTTTTTTATCCCTAATGTTTTCCCAAACCTTTTTATGGTCCGCCAGGATTCCCTTTTTTTCCTAAGTCGTCGACTTAGCGGGTCTTTTCATGCGAATTATTTTTTAACTACGTATGTGTTAACAGAGTGAAGGAAATCCTCTTCGTCCATAGTTGTAAGCATCATGGATCCCCTGGAGAACAATTTCTTTACAACATATGGTCCTTCATGATTTGAAGCCCATTTTCCCCGAGCATTTATATTGTTAGGAGGCAAGATCCTTTTCAGCACAAGATCACCAGCTTGGAAATTCCGAGGACGAATTTTCTTGTCAAAAGCTTTCTTTATACTCCTCTGGTACAACTGCCCATGGCAAATAGCTGTCAAACTCTTCTCTTCAATGAGATTCAACTGATCAAGTTTATTCTGAACCCATTCAGCTTCATCAAGTTGCACATCTGTCATGATCCTTAAAGAAGGAATCTCCACTTCCACGGGAAGGACTGCTTTCATACCGCATACCAAGGAGAAGGGGGTTTCCCCAGTCTAAGTATGGACCAAATTATGATAACCATGCAATGTGAGCGACAACATCTCATGTTAATCTTTATAGTTCACAACCATTTTCTTCATAATCTTCTTCATGTTCTTATTCGCTGCCTCAACAATCATATTCATCTTGCGACGATACAGAGAAGAATTGTGATGCTTTATATTGAAGCTTTCACACAGCTCATTCATCATCTTATTGTTGAGATTCGATCCATTATCAGTAATGATCTTCTCAGGAAATTCCATAGTGACAAATAATATTTTGCTTGATGAAGCGAGCAACCACTTTCTTGGTGACGTTGGCATACAATGATGCTTAGACCCATTTGGTGAAGTAATCAATGGTAATCAGAATAAAGTGATGCCCATTGGAAGCATTTGGCTCAATCCATCCAATCATATCAGTGCCCCCACATTGCAAATGGCCAGGGAGAAGTCAAAACATTAATTGGATTGAGCGGCACATGCGTTTTATCTGCATAAATCTGACACTTATAACAGATTCTAGAATGATTATAATAATTGTTTTCCATGGTAGACCAATAGTAACCCGCTCTCAAGATTTTCTTGGCCATGGTGTGCCCACTGGAATATGTTCCGAAGGAACCTTCATGTATCTCTTCTATGATCTTATTTGCTTCGTGTCTATCCACGCATCTGAGTAAAACATAGTCATAGTTTCTCTCATACAAAAACCCCACCATTGAGGAAAAACTTAGCTAAGTACTTTCACAAAGTCTTCTTATCTGTAATAGATGCATCCTATGGGTATTCTTGTGTTTCAAGATACCTTTTGATATCATAAAACCAAGGTTTCTCATCAACTTCTTCTTCTTCTATCTCATAATAGAACGCTGACTCGTCCAACCTTAAGATAGTGATAGAGGGGGCCTCATTCGCCCATCTGACTTTACACATGGATGAAAGAGTAGCCAAGGCATCTGCCAAGTTATTATCTTCTCCTGGGATGTGCTTGATGGTGATTTCATCGAAGTATGTGATTAACTTCATAACATGCTCTAGATATGGAATCAAATTAGGGAGACGAGTATCTTAATCTCTGTTGATCTGACTGATTACTAGAGATAATCCCGACAGACTTCTAAGATCTTGATTCGTAAAACAATAGCAACTTCTAATCCAAAAATACAAGCTCCATAATCAGCCATATTATTGGTACAATCCAAACATATTCTTGCAGTGAAAGGAGTATGAAAACCATTGGGGGAGGTAATAACAATACCAATATCATTACCCAATGCATTCGAGGCTCCATCGAACACCATCGTCCATTGTGATCCTATTTTGGGTCCTTCCTCTAGGTCGGGAATATTACAATCCCATATGTACATAATGTCTTCATCTGGAAACTCAAACTTCATCTGCTGATAATCATCTTCCATAGGCTGCTGAGCAAGATAATCTGCCAATACACTAACTGTGATGGCTTTCTGGTTAGAATATTGGATATCATATTCACTTAAAATCACCTTCCAACAGGCTACTCTTCCCGTGAGAGCTGGATTTTCAAAATTATACTTGATTGGATCCATCTTGGATATCAAGAGAGTCGTATGGTTTAGCATATACTATCTGAGAAGCTTTGCTTCCCACTCAAGTGCACAACAAGTCTTTTCTAGCAATGAGTACCTTGACTCGCAATCAGTGAATTTCTTACTCAGGTAGTAGATAACATGCTCTTTCCTACCTATCTCGTCATGTTGACCGAGTACACTGCCCATAGAATTTTCCAACATTGTCAGATACATTATCAAAGACATGTCTTCCACAGGAGGCAAAAGAATTGGAGGTTCTTGTAGATACTCTTTTATTTTATCAAATTCCACTTGGCAATTATCATTCCACCTGACCAATTGATATTTTTGCAATAGTTTGAATATTGGTTCACACGTGGTTGTAAGATGAGAGTTTAATCTAGAAATGTAGTTCATCCTCCTGAGAAAATCACGAACCTCTTTTTCTGTTCTTGGCTCAGACATTTCTTGAATCGCTTTTATTTTAGCAGGATCATCCTCAATTCCTTTTTCTCTTACCATGAAGCCCAATAACTTCCTTGATCTCACCCTGAAGGTGCACGTATTAGGGTTCAACCTCAATCTGAATTTCCTCAATCTTTCAAATAACATCAACAGATGAACAAGGTGTTCCTCTTCTGTCCGGGATTTAGCAATCATATTATGAACATATACTTCAATCTCTTTATGTATCATGTCATGAAAGAGAGTAACCATAGTGTGCTGATATGTTGCCCCTACATTTTTCAAACCAAAGGGCATCACTTTGTAACAAAAGGTTCCCTAAGGTGTAATGAAAATCTCCTTCTCCATGTCTTCTGGTGCCATCTTGATCTGATTATAGCCATAAAAACCATCCATGAAGAAGAACACTTTTGACTGAGCAGTATTATCAACCAAAATGTCAATATGCAGCAGCGGAAAATAATCTTTAGGGCTTGCTCTATTTAAGTCCCTATAATCCACACACATTCTTACTTTCCCATCTTTCTTCAGCATATGCACAATGTTAGCAACCCACGATGGATAAGAGATGACTTTCAAGAAAATTGCATCAAACTGTTTCTAGACCTCCTCTTTAATCTTCTTAGACATCTTAGGATGAGTTCTTCGAAGCTTTTGTTTGACGGAGTGCAATCTTCTTTGAGAGGAAACTTGTGCACAACATATTCGTATCCAACCCATACATGTCTTCATAGGACCAAGCCAAAGTGTCAACACACTCTCGGCGCATTTCAATCAATCTCTGCTTCACATTTCCTTCCAAAGCGGCCCAAATTTTGACTTCTTTCTTGACCTCGTTAGTACCCAAGTTGATCATTTCTAGAGTCTCTTGGTGTAGCTGGATAACCTTTTCCTCTTGCCTCAATAATTTGGCCTACTCTTTGGAGAGTTCATAATCTTCCTCATCCTCTTCTTCGGCTTGATAGATTAGATTAACAAATTCATATTGAGCCATAGCAGAATCGTTATCGATGAAATCTTGGATTTATGGGGGATAATATAGGCATGATTGATGGTTTTATTTTTTATTTTAGTTTGAGATTTAAAAAGAAAATTAAAAATACATTTCCAGTTCTGAAAAAAAATAAGAGGAAAAACAACGAGCGAAATATTTGAATGCAAAAATGTCCTTTATTCATGATAAGTTTTGGAAAGAAAAACATTGTGGCCCTACAAATATGTTCACTATGTGTTGGGAAAAACTTATGAATTATTGCATGATTTAAACAAAAGAAAATTACTCTTGATAACGGGTAATTATGACGATGTCCTCAAAAAACCAGTTGGAAAGCTCTTGTCCTGGAATAGTTGGACGGATCCAATTATCGATATCACAATCATTGTTGCCTTTATTACTCACAGCATGAGCTTCTTCATGAATGACACCACCACTAATAAACTTGATCGGAGCAGGAATACCTTGAACCTTGGGAGGAATGGTCATTGGTGCACTTCGTCCTGCCAAGAAACCCATACCACTTTTATCTTTCTTCATAGGGATATCCAAAACTCTTCCCCAGCCTTCAGGGTGTCCTGATTCAACAATCGCTTGAGCTTGCTTATAAGATGTCATGGAGACCTCTGTCTTTTTGACCTCATGACGAGAGGATTTGAAAATTCGTACAACTTTCAAAGCCTGAAACTAAGTCTCATGCACTTTGCCTTCGATTTCCATATTTCGAAAGGTGCTCAAGTGGCTAACCACATAGTCTTCTTCACTATAGACAGTGACAACTTTATCTCTAACCAAGAAATTCAACTTTTGGTGCAACGTGGATGTCACGACACCGGCTCGGTGAATTCAACGGCGTCCTAACAGACAACAATAGGAGGGATTGATATCCATGATAATGATTGTTGCATTGAAATTCTGAGGACCTATCTTCACTGGAAGGCCAACTTCATCGAATATCGTCTCTTCAATCCATCAAACTCTTTCACAACTAGATCATTGGGCCTTAACATAACTCTTTCATAGTCCAACTTCAGAAGAGCGGACTTTGGCAAAACATTCAACGATGATCCCGTGTCAACCAGCACACGAGATAAAGTTGTACCCGCAATCTCCATGGATATGTACAACGCCTTGTTATGCTTCCTCCCCTCAGGGGGCAAGTCAAAATTAGTAAACCCAAGGTTATTGCTTGCAGAAATTCTAGCCACAATCCCTTTAAATTGATTAACAAAATAGGTACCCAACAACTTCATCAATGCATTACAGTGAGCTTCGGAGTCTCGAAGCAAAGCTAGAATGGAAATCTTGGTCGGTGTTTGGCCCAACTGATCAATTATATTATAATCAATCTTCTTGATGTATCGCATCAACTCCGCCACATCTTTGTCTATATCAACACTCAACATCGGAACAGGAGGATTCTGTGCAGGGTCTTAACCATTTTCCACAATATGCTTACCTTTGACCTTGGCCGAGGCATCAGCGCTGCTTTCTGGTGGATTAGGAGGAGAGAATATTTGACCGCTTCTGGTGATTTTTCTTTCACGTAAAATTTCATGAACCTCAAATGTATCTTCTTTAGACTTCTGATTGACATGCTTCTTTCCCTAATAATAAAAATTTCCACCATAATTCTAAGGTACCACTCTATCACTAGCATACGGAACTGGACCAGGTAGAGTAATCATCAACAGTGACTGCTTAGCAAGAATCAGAATTGTTACAGGAGAAGTAATCCTTTTGGGTGTCAATGGAATGGTGATCACATCCATTTTATCCTTTTTGACCCGGGTTTCAAAAACCAATCTGTCAAACTTCAGAGATCCTTTACTAATCAACCTATAAATTTCACTTTTCAAACAAAAACAACCCTCTGGGTGGGTCAAGCAATCTTCACAATTGGTAGCACAACCTGGAAATATACCTTTCTTCAACAATTATTCCTTCGCAAAAGATAAAGGAGTTGTTAACAGGTTCACATCCATCATTGAATTCAGACCTTCGTTTCAACAATTGTATTGAAAGTGGCACCCCCATGAGGTGGTGATGGTTGCTAGAGAATATTTGGTGTCAACATTGGCCCAAATTTGATAGCTTGGGATTCAAATAGATCATGTACCTTGTGCTTAAAAGCAGTGCATTTTTCAATGTTATGCCCTTGTGCTCAAAAGTGGAATTCGCATTAGGCATTAGCATCAAAATTTGGAGATCTTCTTTCAGGATTAACATTCAAAGTGTGCAACTCGACCAACTTCAAATGGAGAAACTTAGGTAGCAACTCATGATAAGACATAGGAAGTGCATCAAACTTTCTCGGAGGTTCTCTTGGCTTCTGTTGCTGATTACCCTGACGAGGTACATAGGCTTTCCATTGAGGTGCCGCAGTAGGAATAGTTACAGCGGTAATCTGATGATATGGCCCCTGATAAACCCTTCCATTTCCTTTCCGGGAATACAACACGTTGGCTTCACCTTCCTTTTCTTTTGATATCCACCAAAAGACTTCTTAGCATTACCCGCATTGTTGCCAGACGCAACATTATCCTGAATCTTTCCTATCTTGATTCTGACTTCAATTCTTTCACCATAGGTTACCATCTCGGAAAAAGAGTTAGAAGTACTACAGTCAGTATAAAAATTCCCATGCAGCATGCTGGTAAACATATCCACCATTTCTATTTCCATCATAGGAGGCTGCACCTGAGCCGCAATCTTGCACCACCTTTGCGCATACTCCTTAAATGACTCTTTTTCCCTTGTGACAGGTTCTATAACTGAGTCCTAGAAGGTGCCATGTCACTGTTATATTGGTAATGTAGAACAAAAGCTTTAGTCAGCTCTCTCTCCAAGTGCGAATACGAGAGCATTCCAGTGGCATATACCAATCCAACGGACCACCGGTCAAGCTGTCTTGGAAGAAGTGCATGAGCAGCTTCTCATCACAAGATTACGCTAACATTTTCCTATAGTAAGACTTGACATATGTCTTAGGATAAGAAACTCCTTTATACTTGACAAAATCAGGCACTTTGAATTTTGGAGGAATCTTCACTCTATGGACTAATCCCAAATCAGACATATAAAGACCCGTAGCTCCTTGATTCTTAAAAGCCTGCATACGCTCCTCGAGCATACACAACTTCTTATCAATTTCAGTGGGTTCTTCATGATTAGAAAACCAGTTATCATCTTCATGTTGTTGAACAGGTATCAGAACAACTCTTCCAATTTATGGATAAATAAAAGGTTGCTCATTGTTCTGACGAGGAGGAGTGGGTGAAGGCATATTTCCCACAACTTGAATCACAAAAATACCTTGATTATTACTAGCAGGATTACCAAGGTTAACAACAGGACCATTCCCAAGATTACCACCAGTATTACCATTCAGATTCTTTCCACCTGTATTACCAACATCTTCTTGAGGGGTGATCAGAGTTTCATTCCCAATATCCATAGTGGCAGCAAGTTTCACAATCAAAGCCCTTAGCTCTTCATGTCGTAGAGCCATAGCCTGGATGGTTTCCATCAACTGCTCAACACGAGTGTCCATCTTGACACCCATAGCAGATACATCAGCCTGGATTTGTTTCATCTGTCTCTTTGAATTACCCCTGATGTTGTACCAGCGAGAATTTAAAGTTGTAATCTCTGAAAAGAACCAAATTAAAGTAAGAAGAGTTCCTGGAGCAACCTGGTATGATATGATATGAATGAATGCATGATTATGCATGAAATGTTTTACCATTTCCAGGAAAATCCTAGATTTTTCCATCACGAACAAAAGGCAACAAGATATAAACAAATTATCATTAAAGAAAGAGATTGCTCATATCATGAAATAGACAATCCATACAAAGAGTTTCTCAAAACGAGTTCATTCAGATAAATTCATAAGGATCCAGTCCAACAAATCCGGTGGTTATCTTAACAAAAGACAAAAAGATCAACAAAGTTGAGAACTAATGTCATATGCCAAACTGAGCTTTGAGCCTTGCTAATTCTTCTACAACTTGAGCCAACTGGATACCTCTTCCCTTCAGCTAGGCTTTGGATGCAAGCTTCTGATCATCTTTCTCTTTGAGTTGGATCTTGAGCTTGTCAACTTGATTAGTTAACTTGTCAATATGGACCTGTTGGATTTGGACTTGCAACTCGAAATCCTTTCGCTGTCTACATATTTTCTCAGTCTTGGTTTCCTATTCTTGGAGTTATTTCTTCAAAGCTTTGACTTCTTCTTTGTGACTCGCTTGCATCTTGTCCTTGGACAACCGAAGGTTTTCAAACTTCCATTGACTCTTCACAAGATTTGCTTAAGCTTTTCCTATAACTTCTATCTCATTAGAAGTAGCGTGGGAACTTTAAACTCTTGGCCTCTTAAGTATTTCAAGCAAACCATTCTTTTCCAACACTTTGTCTTTCATTCTGGATTCTTGAAGCATTTTCTTCCTCTCTTGCAAAGCAAAGGAAATCTCCATACACTGCTCCTACTTTTCTGATTGAAGCTTGAGACTCTTAGCTTGGACGTGTTTGTAGTACTCCATAGGCACAAACTTTAACACATCCGGAACCGGTTGTTGAAGAGATGATTCATGAGGAAGTGATTGGTTGATAGTTGCATCTGGAGCTAAGTGACCATCGGCTGATGGATCAAAAATAGGTTGCGGATATAAAGGCTCTTCCATTTTGTAAGGCAACAACATTACTTTTCTTGGTTCTTGACCCACTGCATATATGGTTCGAGAGCCAAATATCCTCTCTAACTGAAGAAAGCTTTTCCTTTCTTGTGAACATGGCCCAGACAATACTTAATCTTTCTAGAAAGACTTGATTCTCACCTTTACCGAAACAAACGGTCTCTTCCACCTCCCAGTTTATGGGTTTATCAGTCATAATGTATCCTAGCTAACATTGTGCCAAGATATGGTTATAATTGATACCGTTTTTCATCCCCGTGAGAGGAACATTGGGAAAATCTCCACAACTTGCAATAATTTTTTCCACCCCTTATGTTGTGCCAAACAACATCGTAAGAAGTAAGATCCACGATCCTTCAAGACTAAAGGAATGAATTTGCGGAGTCTACAAACGTTCCCCTTGTGGGCATATGCAACATGAACCATTTGTATAACAGAGGAATGCAGCAAACGACACTTCCCTTCTTGCCATGCCGGGAATGAATAACATAATAAGTGTCAACAAGAATTGTCGGCATCGGATTTCCGTTCATGAAAACACATATTGCTGATAAGTCTACAAGACTCTCCACATTGGGCAAAATGACAATGCCATAAATCATGGTGGCTAATAATGCGTTAAATGCAACCCAACCTTTGTTATTTGCAAACTCTCTAGATTTGCTTATCAGAAACTTCAGATGAAAACCAGATGTGTTGCTCTTATTTGTCTAATTATCCTTTACATCACTAAGGTTCAAATATGTAGCCTTAGCGATATCTACATAATCAGGGATCTCGGGCACCCAGACGAAGGGCATACGACTTGTGATCTCAATATCAAGGAGAAAAGCATATTCCTCAAGTGTTGGTGCTAGTTGATAGTCTTGGAAAGTGAAACAGCGTAATTGTGGATCATAAAACTGCAAAAGAGACACCATAGCCCACTTCTCATACCCATCATTCAGCAACATCAGCACATTCCCATAACTATCTTTGGAAATATTTTCGTTCGGACCAACCACAAGAGCTCTTACTTCCCTCAACAGAGCTAGAGCAAAGCCGTGAAATTGGTAACAAAATGTCTTCCTAAGCAACTCTTTGCCTACATCTGTGTTGTTATCCATCCCTGATGAAAATGACAATCTCATATTAACCTGGAAATGGTAAACATATGCAAGTTAGCTCTTTGTATATAAATTTTTTTACAAAAAAACATAAAAATGCTATGATGCAAGTGACATGATACGGGATCAAATATTTCACAACACTGGCTACTTGCTGTGTTGTTTCTGAATAAGCCGAGAATACCCGAACCAAAGGTCCAAAACATAAACCAAAGAACCATAGTCACCGACAGAAAAGAAGCATAAGAACCACAGAGTCACCAACGGTACCTTTAAGATTCATCTCGCCCCACTCACGTGTAAAGACTATGTCAGGGAAACGTCAAAGGAACTCAGAGTCCGAGCTTGCATAAAAATGCAATCATCGTTACACCTATGTGATAAAGATAGCACCTCACTTGAACCTCATCTGAGCATGGTACACATGACCGCACTAGCATGGATCTACATCCAGTAGTCGTCATATCCCCACTCTATTCCTAAATGTTCCTAAGGAATTTATAACTCTAGCCTGGGTGCTAGGCCTTATTCCTCAATCGTAACACCCACCTAACAAGGAAGATATTAGCACCCCTCATGTATGGGGTACTCCACGGGATCCACTCTTGTTGTTCTAATCAAAGGTTGTGTTCATATCTAAATTCTAATCAAGCTAAGGAGAAATGCATATATGCAGAGTGTATATACAAAGAAAAATATTCCGTTAGTTGTGCTTGCCTTTGTTGTGAACCTTTGTGCCTACGTACCACCGTCTGTGCAATGGGTATCAAGGCATTTTGTAGTTCACCTCAAAAGTTTCAATTTTTTTGTATGCTTTTCATGAACGATGCTAATTTTGCATTTTACTGCAGATCGACCTTTCGAGCTCATGCATAGTAGTAGAAAGGAATTAACATGTTCTTACCTGAAAAAGTTTTCAAAGAAAAGCCCGAAGGCGGCCCGAAGGCAAAAGGTTTGAGTTGGTTGGTATATTTGGTGGGATGATAGCAATTGGATCTCAAGGGATGGAGCACTCACAATTTCTCTACTTATTTTCAAAAGAGTTTGTGATTTGAACCGTAATAAAGTCTGAAATGAAAATAGAGCAAGATTCAGTTTAAACCGATTTGCTCTATCCCATAAAACTCAACTGCATACGATTCATATCTTCCATTATTAAGTGTTTTAGGATTTTCTTAAAGAAAGAAGTTTTTATTTTAAGAATGAAAAATAGGATTGAAAAAATATAAGGGAGACTAAAAATCCTAGTGTTGTCACACAATGATGGTCATAAGGTTTGGATAACAAAGAGAAATCTCTACCTAAGTTAGCATGCATAAATTACAACCTAATTTTCGACTTGAATCGAAAATGAAAAAAGAAATCCTAAGGGAACATGCAAAGGTTACAAACTAGTGAAAAGCACAAACACAAGTGCAATTGAACAAATTCGAACCAAGACCAAAACAAAAATCAAGTACGAGCTAGCAACAAATAATGAATCTAATGGACTTTAAAGTGAGAGTAAGGAACTCCTTCCACTTGATTTTCTCAAGCACCGATATCGAGTAAAAAATTAAAGTGTCAATATTTTAAGAAACATGAGCTAACACTGTTGAAACAAATGACAAAGTGTGGGGGTTGGTTACGAACCTTTTTCCACTTTATTTGACTCAATGGACAAGAATAAGCACGGTTCAAAGCATCAATGTATAACACGGGCTAAATACGACATGAAATAGAAAGTGTGGGGCCTATTTCAAGCCCTTTGCTCCACTTATTGACTCAATAGCAAGCACAAAGTAAAAGGGGATAGGAATTGCCTTCTTTGAGGACTTTAGCAAAATTACCTTTTTTTGAGGAATTTATACAAACACAAACATTGCCTCTTTTGAGGTCTTTGAAAAAACTCAAAAATTGTCTCCTTTAAGGACTTTAAATATAATTTCCCACCTGTTGTACCCCAAACTTTTCCCTCCCATTTTCTTCAAGAGATTCTCCTAGGCTTCTCAAAAGCTCAAGGTGGCTCAAGAATTGATCAGATAAATTCTCCTCCTAAGCAATGGACTCACAACTAGGATTTTGTATTTTTCAAGTAAGATTGGGTTTCCAAGGTATCAAGTGGTTTTCATGGTTTTTCATATGTCCCTAAGAACGCTCATGTCAAATTTCAAGTCTTGCATCACAAGTTTGTTCAAACAATGGCTCAGATGACTGAAAATTAACTGTATTAGGTAAAAAGTCAACTAAGGTCAACATAGAGTCAAACTTCAATATTTTTGGTCAAAATCAAGGTTTTGAAGTAATATTCATAATTTGATCAAGGGTTGATCATGATTCCTCAAGAAAATCCCTCAAATCATCAAAAGTCAAAAGTTGCCAAATTAGGGTTTCCTTAGTAGAAGTTAACTAAACTTTGAACAAGCATAACTTTCACATGCTTCTTCAGTTTTACCCCAACCAAATCTCATTTTTAAATAAATTCAATTCTCTACAAGTTTTTCTCTCTAAGCTCAAGTCCAAAAAATGCTTCATTTGAGAGATATGGGTCAATACATTACAGGTCATTTCAAAAGTCAACAAAAAGACACTTTTGTCAAGGAAACTTACATCAAAATAAAGTCTTCAAAAGAAAAATGAGAAGCATAAAGAATGTAGAGGACATCTTGATATTTCCAAAAAGTCCAATATCACCTTCAAAAGATTAAAACTGAGAGAGTTATTACCAGTTCAAGTTGGAAACTTTTGAGCAAATGCATGAATTTCAAATTGAGCAAACTTGATATTTTGGGTTGTTGGGCCATTGTTTAAGAGTCCAAATGTGTTTTGCAGCTTATCATGCACCTCACATCTTACTCATGCATCCCTTGACCTCTTTATTTTATTTATTTTTTATTTTTTATTAATTAAATTCAAAATTAAATAAAATAAAACAAAGGCTTCTAGAAGGTCCAAGCCCATATTTTCTTTTCCCGAATTTCCCTTATAAAACAAAGGCATATTCGATTTCACATTCTTGCAAAATTCATATTTTTAATTTTGTTTTGTTTTAAGCCACATTGATGTTACTAACATACTTCTGAGATGTCTCTGAACAGGTTTGGATCATCATAGTGATCCCATTCATGCTAAATCGTAGATCACCATGTTAGCACCGTTCCATGTGTTTTTTCTCATAACTCTTAAACCAGCAAGTTTTAGCCCACAATAATCCTTCCGTTGGATTCACAACCCCCGAATTAAGGGGGCAGGGTGGTTTTGATGTGCTAACTTCCTTGATTTTACATGTTTTGGAAGAAACAAGCTACCGGAGAAGATGACCAGAGCTAGGGATTCCGTACCTCTCCGGTCAATAAATTCATGTTTATAATATATATTTATAGTTTCATTTAAATAAACGGATGTATAGCCGCCTCAGCAGTAGAAGCGCGTGCGATAAGTCATTTGTGTCAAATGGCCTGGTTTCGATCCAGCCTTTTGCCACTTTATTTTTCTAATATTTTCATGTTTTGCAGGTTTATTATATAACGTGTTGGATGCATATCCTAACACCAAGGCGCGATTGGCCCGGTGGTGATTGTGTTGCTGGAAAGTAAGTAGGGCGTGGGTTCAACACCCACCCCTATTATTTGGTTATTTTTTAACACCTTTTCTTCTTTTTCATAAAAACTAACATTTTTCATAAACCTTTGATTTTTCTTAATAAACCCTAATTTAGTTTTAGGTTTTTTTATTAAAATAAACCCTAATTTATTTATTTTTTAGGTTTTCTTAATTAAATTAAAATCGACTTATATTTTAAGGTTTTGTTTAATTTAATTAACTAACTTTTTAATTAATTAAAATAAATTAGGTTTTAGGTTAATTATCAAACTCTTTTCATCAAAACGATCACAAAACAATTTTCTCTTTTTACCGCTTTGCGTACTTTATTACTTTCGCGTACTTTTTCCAATTATGTAACTGCTTACAGTTGTAATAGTTTAATTAGGGTTTACTCTTTCCCCTCGGTGTTATTGTTTGTACCCCCACTCCCAAAGCCTTGTAATAGCATAAAATTTTATTTCCCGCACTTTACTGCTTTTCATTATTACTATATTAATATGCTAGTAATTAGGATTTGTATGGTAAGACATAAAAACAAATAGTAGAAAACCCTAATATAAGACTAAATAACTGAACATGAATCACTCTTAACACACACACCTCTAGGGTAACCTCACTCATTACCTCGGAAAGCAGTCATGTCCTTCGAATATGGGGACGCTTTAGCAAAGACCATGGGTTAAAAAAGATTGTAGTCCCTCGATGATCCTTCGATGCTGCCTTCGGTAGACGATCTTAGCCCCTTACGATAAAATTGCTAAAGCGCCCCTATGAGTTACCTTTATGATTGTACGATGACCCATGCTTGTCCCTTCGCATCCAACGATAGAGCTTCCTACTAACTAATTGTAGGATAGCACTATCTAAAGGAGGAGAAAAATAACACAAAAGACATTGAGTAGGTAGAGAGTTCTTAATCACTTGCTCACAAAAACTAAACATATATTTCACAAACACTTTTCTGAAATATTGTCAAAAACAAATACTTTGTACGCATTCTTAACTGATACAAGAATAATTACAAAGTTGTATCACTATTGGCATATTTTCAAAATATTTTCAAACATACAACACAAAGCATTTTCAAAAACAAAGTGAACTAGTGATTAAGAGCCCGTAGATAACTACGGATGAAAAGGGTGCTAACACCTTCCCTTTTCATAACCTACCCCCCAAACTCAAAAGTCAAAAAAGGTTTTTCCTGTTCTTTTCACCCTTTCCTTATTGGATAAAAGAAAAGTCGATGGCGACTTTTGCTATCCGTAACATTTGTGATAAAACCCAAAACCAAGTCATTTCTCCCACCATATTACACCACCTAAAGTAGGGACTCCTAGTCATGCATCTTTATTCCCACTTCTCATGGAAAGGAAAAGAAAATACAATGCGAAATATAAACAAAATCAGAAACAATACCAAACGAGCAATAAGTCAATACCAAAGCGATATCAAAGCAAAAGAAACCCGACGGTCTTCGTGTAAGCCTCACCAAGAAAAAGAGAAATAATCATAAAAGATATCCAATATAAGAATCAAGAAAATGTTGTGTGAGAGTAAATCGCATGTGTTGTACCCCAATTTTTCCCCCTAAGATTCCTCTATCATATCATATCAACTCGATCATAACAAAATCACATTAGGGTTGGTTCTTCCTCTTTTTTCCTATCTTTAAGTTTGCTCTTGAGGAATCTCCAAGCACCTTGGTTGTGTATTTTGTATATGTGTTGTTGACTAACTTCTAATCAAAATCCAAAAAAAATATTTGTCTTTGTCTTTGTATATTTTTGTTTTGTAGGTACCAAGTCGAAGCATCTGACAAATAAGGATTTCTGGTATTATTTTCCTAAAATCTCTATTTGCAAAGAAAAAGAATCAAAAATTCATTTTTTTCACTGATGTAATCGATTGCTCTTATAGTGCAATCGATTGCACATAGTGTATTTTGTGCCATTTATGAAAAAAAGACACTGTGAAAATCGATTTGCACTGTAGTGCAATCGATTGCACAGCGTGAAAATTAAAAAAATCAGCATTTTAAACTTGTCAAATTTTGGCTCCAGTTTTCCTTCACTTTTGAAAGATGTATCATTAATTCAAATTTTAGTGCTAAGAAGTATGGTGATAATTTTTCCAAGAAGAAAGAGCAAGACTCCTATGCTATACTTAGTGGTAGGCAAGGGAGATCTCATAATAGGAATCAACAAGTTGCTTCTGTGACTCCATTTGTCAATAAGACTCCGACTGCTGTTGCATATCAGGGGGCACCTCAACAAGGAAATCAAGGGCAATGTCATCAGAGGAAAATAAGCTTTGATCCAATTCCAATGACATACACAGAGTTGTATCCTTCTTTGTTGAAGAAGAATCTGGTTCAAACTCGAGCTCGACCAATTGTTCCTGAAAAACTTCCAAGAGGATATAAGGCTGACGCTTCCTGTGCCTTTCATCAGGATGCTCCTGGGCACGATTTAGAAGATTGCTTTGATTTGAAGGTCGATGTTCAGAGGTTGGTCCGAAGCGGTATCTTGTCGTTTAAGGACATTGGCCCTAATGTTCAAAACAATTCGTTAGCAGAGCATGAATGAATCTCTGTTGTTGATAGTTCCAAAGCTTTGGAAATGTTACCTTCAGCGTAAGTCCAGATAAGAGATTTATCTTAGTTTATTATCATTTTTACTGCTTTCTCATTTGTAATTTTTCTTGTTTATCATTGCACTGTTTGCATGTAAGAACTTGTTTGCACTTGAATGTTTAATCTTAAAACAATGAGTATGTTTGTCTTGAAGAAATTCATTCGTTTCACTCGTATTTGTTTTCAATTTTAAATTTCTTTATGATACCAACTTGTTACCCATTCTCTTGCCTAGGAAGAGATTGGGAGGAGGATGATGATATTAAAACACAAATTTTCTGGTTGTATGCTTTTGGATAAAACCTTGTTGACGATGTACAGGTATTGTTTCAAATCCTCAAACACTGGAGATATAAGGGAGTGAAACCTTTGTTAACCCCTTTGAGCCTTGAAGTAGGAGTTTCTTTTTCTATTCAGAAAAAACCCTAATTTTTAACCCGGGGCAGGGTAGTGTTCAGTTAATCTGATTGAGTATTCAAATCTCATCAAGAGTGCGCACCTAAGGATATAATAATGGTTATCCTTCAAGAGGTTGAGGGAATTCAAAAACGCAATGTTTAATCTCCGCATATCAGTAGTGTGCATCAAAAGAAGATGTTATCCCAGTGGTTATCTCTCACATACCAAGAGATCAGCAGATGACGATACAACAAATGGTTATCTTCCATCTACCCAGAAATAGGGCAGTCACAATTCTTCCGACAAGTCACAAATGACTCAAAGTCATGCGACATGTTCAAAAAAAGAAAAAGAAAAGGATGACATGAATAAAAAAAAATTATTATGATGAAAAAGAAAGAGACAAAAAGCCCCGCTAAGTCGGAGCTTGAAAAAAACAAGTTGCTTAGGCAAAAGTCAGGGCATCCTGTTGCACTTCAAAGTCAAAATCAAAAGGAATTTGTCCAGAAGGCAAGAAAGAAATGGAAAGCCTGAAATGCGATAAAGGATTACAATGTGAAGTCCTCAGCAAAGAACAGAGTCGAGTGACAAGAAACCCAAAAGAAGCAGAAATGAGTGACTTGCATGTCCAAAGAAAACCTTGTTTGATTCCTCAACCATCTCGAAACTTCTTTTGAGAGATGAATGTTTGTGTCAAGTTAACTGAACTTAGGACTGAAGAACATCATGAAGGGGGTGGGCACCAAATATTTTTTAGCCTTAAATATTTTTTCTAAAACCGTGAACAAGGCCACGTTATAACCCTCAAAAGTCCTAATTGAAACAGGGTTTATTTCGAAAGCATACTTCAATGAGATAGTGTTTCCTGACTCCCATTAATTTTGCTAAACTATTGAGATTGGTATCATATTGCTTTTTTTTATCTTTTGTACAAAAATCCATGTCACATCCTAGCTAGTGATTTTCTCACAAGGTTTTGCGACATCTTTTTAAAATCTTCAAGACTTACATAATTGTTGCATTAGAATTTTCATTCTTAGAATAAACATTTTATGCTTGTAAAACAACTGCTTGATATCATGAAAGTTTACATTTGAGTATCAGCAAAAGGCATGTTGCTAGGAAGAGTTTTGGAGCAAAGAGGATGCAACATTCAGCCAATCTAGGGCAGTTACGTCAAGATTCGACAAATCTATGAAAGCCATTTGATCAGAAAGGTTATTTTAAAAGCATGCAGCCAAGGGCAAGTTATGAAAGTTACCTTGATCAGCCCAGTAAGCTTGGGACACCAGATTGGTTTCCAAGGGCATATCCAGATTTTGTCAAGATAGCTGCTATGTCTAACCCAAGCTGAGAACCTTCCTCAAGTTGTGTTATGATGTTGGGTTCATAATCCCATTTTTTCCAGTCTTGCTGTAGACTTCTTCAGCTGAGTGTGATTCTTTACCCAGCTAAGTGGTGATCAAACGGAGATTAAAAAGAGCTATGAAGCCTTTGCTCATTTGATGGAGTTCTTTCTCCTTTTTTATTGATATGGAATATCTTGTAGAGCAGTGCTTTCTCTTGTTACGACATTATTGTTGTCATGTGCTTCCCAAGTAGCTAGACAAGGGCAGTATATTTTCTAAGAAGTGTTGAGATAATTGTCAACTTTTTGGGTTTTCTCCTGCCAACTGCTGGGTTTGATTTAAAATCCCCATAATTTTGACTTCTTACTGTAGTTTTAACTTCTTGGTTCCCCAGGAAGGTTCTCTCAGGTCATTTTGCTAGTATGTGCACAATCTTTGTGTGTTTCTCAGATGGTTAAAGACGTTACCAATTGGCGTAAGGTACAGTATTAGGTTTGTGATCCCGTGATCCCCGGCCAAGTCTTGGTTCGCTTTTGATTTTGGGTTTGCATGGTCAGAAGCCTCCGTCCCAGGTTCCCCAGCGAACTTTTCCCTCATATGATGAAAGGTTTTATTCCCTTGGTGTGCTAAGATATCGCTCTTTTTGCAGTATTGGCATTAGTGTTGACTTCTTGATCTCCCAGGAAGACTATACCCGGGCATATTTTGTTGGAATAGGTTTGGTTGGTATGAGGACTCAATCCAGTATTTTCCAGTGAAGGCTTTGTTTGTTTGATAGAAGTCCTTTTTCCCCAGTGAAGAACGTATCTTGGTTTCCCCTCGATGATGTGGTGTCGACCTCCCCAATGAAGTCAGCATGAAGTCCCCGGTAGAGGTCTCGATGATGAAGTATTGTCTCCCTTAGTGAAGTCCGTATGTTTTTCTTCCTTCAAAGTGGGCCTGATTTCCCCAGTGAATGTTTTGACAATTTGGTTTCCATTTTCCTTATTCACAATCAATATCGAAATCCCCAGTAGGAGTACGAACTGTGAAACATTTGTTTTCCCCATAGAAGTTTGTGTGTTATTCCCTGGGAAGGTTATCCCAGGGCATCTCTTGTTGGAATGAGTATTCATGATGAAAAGTTTTCAATCCGTAGTTTTTTCTCCAGGGAGGTAGACTTGAATCCCCTAGTGAGGTTTGGTTGTCTCGGCGTCAGTCTGCTTTATTTGAGGCTGATCTTGCAATCTCCAGTAGGCACGTTGTTTTTGGAAAAATGATTTCTCTGATGAAAACGAAAGAGAGATGTTCTATCCCGGTATCTGTTTGATTTAGCTACATCCGGATTATGTTTCTCCTCAGTGAAGTTAGGACAGACAATAGGTTTGGTTTCCGCAGTTGCTTTTACCTTTCTTAGATTGATCTTTCTGGTTGAAGTTTAGACCAATGTTCGCTCCTTGCTTAGTTGGATTTGGTTTTCCCTCTTGAGTTTATTTCTCAAAGGATGTATCTTCTTTGGCCGTCTTGCTCCAGTTTGTTTCTAATTGGATTCGTCGTTGCATGATGTGATCGGTGGGAATAGAACTGACTGTTTTGGAATGCTGGTTTGCGTTTTCATTTGTTTTTCGTAAAATATCGCGGTAAGCAAGAGTCGCCACCGTCTTTCATTTTATCCAACAAGGAAAGGACAAAAGCACAGAAAAATTCCTTTTCGAGATATTTCTCGGGTTCGGGAGGTAGATTATAGAAAGGGAAGGTGTTAGCACCCTTTCTATCTGTGGTTATCCACAGGCTCTTAGGTACTTGCTCACTATGTTTTCAAAAGTTTTCTTTTCTTTGTGTTTGTGGGTTTTTGAAAAGAGTTTTTGTTTTGAAGAGAGTGTAAGTGCGAAAAGTTTTGTTTTGTTTTAAAAGGAGCAAGTACTTTAGAACCTCTACCTACTCAAAAAGGAATTAAACTGTGCAAATGTCCTTTAGACAATGCTATCCCAATATTAAGGAGTAGGTAGCACTGTCGTTGGAGTTTTCGGGTCAATTCGATTTAAGGGATGTGTGGCCACTAAATCAATGTTAGGACGCCTTAGTGGTAACCCTAATATCTTAGATCATTTTAGCCGAGGCAACCGTTTCGAGGCAACTTATGATCTTTGGACAAAAGGGCGACCTCTAAAACATCCTATACTCAATGACCACGTTCGAGGCAACCAAGTAAGGTGTACCCTAAGAGTGGCATGTGCGAGTGTATTGTTTTTTCAGTTATATTATCTTTACATGTCATGGTGAGCTACTGTTGATTTTAAGTCAAGATAGACCTTGTCATGCAATCCTAGTTAGCATACATCTAAACAGTTAATATATGTACAGGATTTTAAAGTGCGGGAATTGTAAATCCTACGCTATTACAAGGCTTCGGGGAGGGGGTTATTTACATGTCCAAAATTGGGGGAATAGAGCAGTAAAGTGTAAAAGTCTTAGTTAAGCTATTACAAACCAGTAGGCAGTTACAATAAAATAAACGCGTGCGAATCTGAACATAACCTCTAAAAAATCCTAAGAATAAATTTTTTTTGTTGTTTTATTTTATTTTGGGAAAATGATCTAAATCTTCTTAATTTTAGTTTTTGAGAAAATGTTAAGATAATTAAATGATTAATTAACAAAGTTAATTTAATAGAAAAACTAGCCTAATGTTTTTGTGGTTTTTTTTATTTTGTTGAATTTATGTTGATTAAAAAAAGAAATAAAATAGTCAAAACAAAGATGAAATCGAAGGAACAGGCAGTAAATCAAGAAAGGTATAATTCTGGAGGCCTGGATCGAAAGAGGTGTGGGTTGTCTTTCGATCCAGTGAAGAGGCTTGATCGAAGGTGCGTGAGGGGTTGCACTTTGGGGGTCTTCGATCTGGATATGTCATCCTTCGATCTGGGAACCCTGGATCCAGTTCGAAGCTAAGCTGCTAATCTTCGAAGCTCTGAACAAGATTCTGAGAAGATATTTCCTGCAAAATGAGACAAACGTTAAAGATCCAGGGGGGACTTTACCCCCCTGATTCGAATCTCCTCCCAATTCGAAACCTTCCTCAATTTGAACTTGCTGAATCGGGGTCTGGGTTTGTTTTATCCTGAGATTCGAAGGAGAAACTTAGATCGTGCCCCAGCAATGGCACGATCTCATCTTTGTGCTTCAACTTACATGCAACATAATCAGTAATAACAAGAATACATATGCAATGTGTATTTAAATGTCATGAAGGTGCAATTTTGGTTTTGCAAACCCTTACCAATTAAAGATGTATGATTTGTGGCTCTGGGTGTGGAGATGTTTGCTGAATGGCTGCTTTGGCTTGGATTACTTCTGAAAATGTTGACAACCTTTGGTGGGTTTGTGGGCAGCGTATCTCCAAATCCTCCCTTTTCTTTTTTTCTTTTTTCGTTCCTTTTTGTTCCCCTCAGCACTGTATGCTGGCCCTTATATTTATAGGAGTATGATGGTCTAGTAACGGCAAGAGACAACCAATTAAACAGGCCTTTAAAGTCATGAGACAAGAATCAGACATATTAAAAGATTTCCTTTTTTGAAATATTCATGTCACTTTGGAATCTTGAATGAACCTGGACACCTTTGATTTTCGAATGCCTCCAGGCCATGCTCTTCGATTGGTCTTGAGTTGCCTCCTTCGAATGGACTTCTTATGTGCCCTTCAAATGGGTCTTCTGAATGCTTCTTCAAATGGACCTTTTGAATGTTCTTCGAATGACCCTTTGAATGCTTCTCTTTGATAGCTTCAAAGTCCCAAATCAAATTAATCCAGCTTCAATTGCATAGCCCCTTCGATTGAGCCTCCCTCTGCTTCGATTGCTTGATTCGAAAAGGATCACCCTGGTCGAATCATCTCTTGTAGGGTTGGGAGCAAACAAGGCAGGAATGTGGCCTTGAATTCAAATAATTGAGTCCACAATCAGCATTTAATTATTTCTATATTTACAAGGGACACATGCCATTGTGAACTTTGGGTGAACCTAGACAGGTTAGGATATGTGTTTTTTCTTAGTCATGCCAACCCACTTCATTCCTTCGAATCTTCCTTCTTTGCCAGCTTCAAAGTCCAATTCGAATCTATTTGGAACATTCCCTATTAGACAACTTCGACCATCCCTTGGCCTTGTGATGACTCTAAGAGAAACTCTGCACTGAAATGTCATTCGAAGGTCATTTCGTTTTGATGTTCTGATTGAGGTAAAGTATGAAGTTCCAGTCGAAGGACCCTCTGAAGTACTAGTCTAAGCATCTTTTGAAATGCCAATTGAAGGGTATTTGTCCATATACCAATCAAAGGGTACTTGTTAAAATTCCAATCGAAAGGCTTTGTTAACAGGGCAATCGAAAGGTGTTGTTCATGCTAATCGAAGGACATGGTTAACATGCCTGTCGAAGCTTCCTTGACACAATGCTAAATCGAAGGATCCCTTGGCATGCCAATTGAAAGGCTTGGCCCAGGGTGCCAAAAGAAAAGGTCTTTCAGAATTCCAATCGAAGGCCTTGACACAATGCCAATCGAAGTGTTTGTCCATAATGCCAATCGAAGGGAGTTATCCATGCCAATCGAAAGGCTCCTTCATAATACCAATCGAAGGGTCTTTCAGAATGCCAATCGACAGGTACTTAAAGCACCACTCAAAAAATTTCTTTTTCCTTAGGCAAGGGTTTCTGGTCAACCATGCAGGGGGGAGGACTTTTGGAAAACATGAGAGGGAAAATTTATGGGTGCAACAGTTGCCCCTGTTCAATTTTCTTAAACCTGAGGATATAGATTGGCTTTTGGGCCTTTCGTGATCCGAAGGTGGAAGATAATTGAACACTAGAGTGCCCAGAAATTTGCACTTGCATGGTGTAGTATCAACATTGTGACGTCGGGAATGGGCTTACGTATGCCATTTGGAGATTGTTGGTAGGAGGATGGGCTTATAGATGCCATCTGCAAGAATGATTGCTGGACTGTATCTATAAGATGGAACTGGATGATTGCCAGAATTCCGTCTACATCTGGAGCGTGTCTGAAATGTATTTGAATGAGTGACAGAATGACATCTGAATCCGGATCGTATCTGGACTGTAATTTGAATGAGTGACAGAATGACATCCGAATCTGGATCGTATCCGGACTGTAATTTGAATGAATCTGGAATAAGTATCAGAATGTCAGCCCTGTCTGGATCGCATCTGAACTGTCTCTAGAAGGAATCTAGAATAAGTATCAGAATGTAAGCCATATCTGGGTCGCATCTGAACTGTCTCTAGAAGGAATCTAGAATAAGTATCAGAATGTCAGCCATATCTGGGTCGCACCTGAACTGTCTCTAGAAGGATTCTGGAATAAGTATCAGAATGTCAGCCATATTTGGGTCGCATCTGAACTGTCTCTAGAAGGAGTCTGGAATAAGTATCAGAATGTCAGCCATATCTGGATCGCATCTGCACTGTCTCTAGAAGGAATCTGGAATAAGTATCAGAATGTCAGCCATATCTGGGTCGCATATGAACTGTCTCTAGAAGGAATCTGGAATAAGTATCAGAATGTCAGCCATGTCTGGATCGCATCTGAACTGTCTCTAGAAGGAATCTGGAATAAGTATCAGAATGTCAGCCATATTTGGGTCGCATCTAAACTGTCTCTAGAAGGAATCTGGAATAAGTATCAGAATAACAGCCATATCTGGATCGCATCTAAACTGTCTCTAGAAGGAATCTGGAATAAGTATCAGAATGTCAGCCATATCTGGATCGCATCTGAACTGTCTCTAGAAGGAATCTGGAATAAGTATCAGAATGTCAGCCATATCTGGATCTCATCTGAACTGTCTCTAGAAGGAATCTGGAATAAGTATCAGAATGTCATCCATATCTGGATCGCATTTAAACTGTCTCTAGAAGGAATCTGGAATAAGTATCAAAATGCCAGCCATATCTGGGTCGCATCTGAACTGTCTCTAGAAGGAATCTAGAATAAGTATCAGAATGTCAGCCATATCTGGATCGCATCTGAACTGTCTCTAGAAGGAATCTGGAATAAGTATCAGAATGTCAGCCATGTCTGGATCGCATCTGAATTGTCTCTATAAGGAATCTGGAATAAGTATCAGAATGTCAGCCATATATGGGTCGCATCTGAACTGTCTCTAGAAGGAATCTGGAATAAGTATCAGATTGTCATCCATATCTGGATCGCATCTGAACTGTCTCTAGAAGGAATCTGGAATAAGTATCAGAATGTCAGCCATATCTGGATCGCATCTGAATTGTCTCTAGAAGGAATCTGGAATAAGTATCAGAATGTCAGCCATATCTGGATCGCATCTGAGCTGTCTCTAGAAGGAATCTGGAATAAGTATCAGAATGTCAGCCATATCTGGATCGCATCTAAACTGTCTCTAGAAGGAATCTGGAATAAGTATCAGAATGTCAGCCATATCTGGGTCGCATCTGAACTGTCTCTAGAAGGAATCTGGAATAAGTATTAGAATGTCAGCCATATCTGGGTCGCATCTGAACTGTCTCTAGAAGGAATCTCAGAAGATGATGATCTTTGCCTGTTGATTGGTCTTTCCTGAAAAGGTAAAGAGTTAGTTGTATGCAATGTCATGATGTATGCATTGTGTAATGATGTTCTCAAAGTAAAATGAGATTTGTGTCATATGTATTTTGTATGCATATGTTATGAATGTTGTTGAAGTGTAATTTTGTCTTGGACTTTGCTCAAAATGTTTCCACCGGGGATCCCTGCTTTGTTGTTTGAGGATAACTCCGCTGGGGGATATTGAAAACTTTGTGGGGAGTATGTTTATTTCTGCTTGGGAAAAGAGTTTAGGAGTCTTATTCGTCTGTTGCTCTACTGGGGGGTCGAAGTTGAACTGATATCTGGTCGTGTCCAGGTTTCGCAGTAACTTGCTGGGGATTGTAGAGTAGTCTACTGGGGAAGAGGAGTTGTGGTCCTTTTATTTGTAGTAGTCGGAGAGGAAAACTCAAGCTGGGGATCCTAGTGCTGTTGGGGAAATAAACGCTGTCGTCAGTCCGCTAGAGAGGTGACATCTTCGTTGGGGGAAGTCCACGAGGATTCTTGAGGTTGATTCAGCTGGGGAAAGGTTTTCAGAGATTAAACCCTTGCTGGGAGTCATCCTATGAGAAGGATTTTGGGGAGATTTGTCATTGCCCCTTGTAGCAAGTGTTTGTGACATTGCCAGAAAATGCCCCAAGTGACGGAGATAGAGACTTTCCCCTGGTTACTCTGCACTTCTTCAGAGATTTCTTGAAATCTTGACTGGACTGCCCCAGGTATGCTGGATAGTGACATGTCAAGTCCCTTGTTGATAGGAGATTTGTCAATGGAAGTGTCATCGTTTTTGAAGTGATTTTGTTCACTGAGAGGGCTTTCGTTCATCGGATATTCGTTGTGTGAATTTCTCCGCTGTCAAACAAATAGCCAAATGCAAATAGTGATATTCAAATAATGCAAAGTTTATGCTTGTCTCGAAGTTTTGAAAAACGCGTTTTTTAGCAGAAAACTTTTTATAAGACAAATTCAACACAAGATTTAGGGGAAAGCCTTACAGGAGTCAGGATACCTTTTGTAACAGTATGCTTTCGAACTAACCCATGCTTCAATTAGGACTTTTGAAGGGTTGTAACGTGGCTTGGTTCACGGTTTAAGAAGCAAAGGATAAAGGCTCAAAGTATATTTGTACCCACCCGCTCTTCGTGATGTTCTTCAATCCTAAACTCAGTTAATTGTGCATTTGAACTCCTAATGAGTCTGGAACGACGTTTTTGGTGATGGTTCACACAAGTTGAATTTGTTGGAAGGCAGTCATTTTTGCAACATTTTTCATGTTGTTTAGGATTTGTAGCGACCTCGTTCTTTTGATTTGTTATCCCTAACTTTTGCCTGCCTGTTTCTGTTTTCGAGATTACAGTCAGCAGGATTCCCCAGCTTTCTTAAGCCTCCTTTATAGGTTTTGGCTCAGTGGGCTTTTCTCTTTTGAGAGATTGACTGCCTATGAGATAAGGAACCACCACTGTCTTTTGATTCCAGACGATTTCTTTTGATGTTGTTCATTGTATTATGAACTGAGAGTTTTGCGACTTCAATGCGCATCTTTTGAATTAACTGAGAGACTACCCTGCCCCAGGTTTAAATTAAAGGTTTCAATTTGTGTTTAAAACAGAAAACTCCTACTTCTTTGGCTCGAAGGGGTTGACTAGGGATTATCTTCCTTATAACTCCAGTGTTTAGGATTTGAAAGAAAGGCATGTACATCGTCAGCAAGGTCTATCCAAAAGCATACTGTATGAGATTATGGCATTGTTTCGTCATCCTCCCTCTAAAGGCTTGTATCTTTTAGCAAGAGTTGAATGTCATAAAGTGAGTGAAAAGCATAGTTTAAATGTAATGAAAATGATTGGATCAAATCAAGACAAACATATGCAATGCATTAATGAAACAAAGTTTGGCATTAATAGATAATTGTTTGAATAACAAAGAGATTACAACTTTAAAATTCAAATGAACAAAAGCTTTCAATGATTCGTCATAGGAGCAGCGATTATGTTTGGAGTCTCCGGAGGGTCAAACTTGATCTCCTTGGCATCAATCATGTCTTGGACCTTGTTCTTTTAGAGCCCAACAGTTGTTTGTGTCATGTCCCGGACTGTCAGAGTGGTATGCACACCTTTCATTGGGATGATAGGTAGGAGCAGAAGTATTTGGGTTCCGGAGAGGAGCCTTTAACGTAATCAGCTATGCCTTCAACATGTGTTGTAGAGCTTGACCCAGTGACATGTTGATCTTAGTGAATTGTCTTTTAGGCATGACCTCCTTACGTTGATGCCCCTATCTTTGTTGAGCAGACGTAGGATTAGAGATCAAGATTTCTCCTACGTATTGGTCATGACGACCCTTTTGACCATACACAGCGTTGGACTCTTTCTTCCCATTGTAGGGCTTTTTCTGAGCATCAGAAGGTGTAGCTTCTTGAATCTTCCCACTTTTGATGCCAGCTTCGACCCTTTCGTCGGTCAGTATTAGCTCGGTGAACCCGGCTGAAGAGCTTCCGATCAAGTGGTTAAAGAATGGACCAGACAGGGTCCCCAAAAACATATCAACAAGTTCATGATCAGCTAAAGGTGGTTGCACCCTTCCGGCAAGGTCTCTCCATTTTTGAGCATACTCTTTAAATCCTTCACCCGTCCCTATTGACATACCCTGGAGTTGGGTACGTGTAGGAGCGAGGTCGGAGTTATACTGATACTGCCTATAGAACGCAGTAGCCAAATCCTCCCAGCTGCGGATACTGGCTTCGTCCAACTGATAGAACCACTCAAGCTGAGTCCATGAAAGACTGTCTTGAAAGAAATGGATCCACAAGTTCTTATCAGCAGTGTAAGGCTGGATCTTTCTTACATATGACCGAAGGTGCAGCTTTGGACAGGAAGCTCCGTCATACTTGGCAAAGGAAGGTGCCTTGAATTTATGGGGAATCACCACCCCAGAGGATAGACCTAGATCTCTGAACTCTATACCGGGCACCTTCTGTATCTCCATAGCGCTCAAACGGTCTTCCAGCTGTTTGTACTTATCCTCAGCAGGAGGATACTGTTCTTCATCATAGTCTGTCTCGTTGTCAGAGACCATAGGGCTAAGGGCCCTCCTTTCTTGTGGACTATCTTTCCCTCCAGATGAGGTGGTCAGATCAACTTCATTCTGCAGCCCGTTTCTAAACCTGCATCCAGTGTTGAACAGGATGGTCCTCTTTTTCTTCTTATTTTTCTCCTTCAGGATCAAAGTCTTCAGGTCCTGTTGACCCTTAGCTAGATTCATGAACAGCTCTTGAAATTGGGCATTTTGGGCCTGGAGGGCCTTGATAGCTTGCTCGGTTGAAGGTTCAGTAGACATGATGATTGCTGAAATAAACAGCGAAGAAGATAAGAGACCTGTACTGGGAGACCTGTTATGCAATGATATGTATGATATATGTATGCAATGCTTTCAAGGATCTCGCGGGGTAAATAAGAAACTGTTAGAATCTGAATCTGGTAGCTTGATTGAAGGAACTTCATGTTGCTGAGAGTCCTTCTTCAAGAGTCAAGCTCACCATATCGAGTGGGTCATAGCCCCTGTGTGATCGGTGGAAATAGAACTGACTGTTTTTTAAGCTGGTTCGTGAAATGTCGCGGTAAGCAAGAGTCGCCACCGTCTTTTATGTTCTCCAACAAGGAAAGGACAAAAGCACAACAAAATTCCTTTTCGAGAATATTTTTCGGTTCGGGAGGTAGATTATAGAAAGGGAAGGTGTTAGCACCCTTTCTATCCGTGGTTATCCACGGGCTCTTAGGTACTTGCTCACTATGTTTTCAAAAATTGTTTGCTTTTCTTTGTGATTGTGGGTTTTGAAAAAGTTTCGTTTTGAAAACTTCTAGGTAACCCTTGTATCAGTCCTCAAGAGTGTATAAAGTATTTGTTTGAAAACTTTTTGAAAGTGTAGGTGCGAAAAGATGATTTTTTTTTAAAGAGCAAGTACCCAGGAGAAATCTACCTACTCTAAGGAATTAGGCTGTGTAAGAGTCCTTAAGACAGTACTATCCCACTATTGAGAAGTAGGTAGCACCGTCGTTGGAGTTATTCAGGTCAATTCGATTATTAGGGACATGTGTGGTCACCAGAGGGCGACCTCTAAAACACCCTATACTTGACGACCACCTCGAGGCAACCAGTGAGGCGTACCCTAGGAGTGGCATGTGCATGTGTTGTTTTTCATGTTTATATTTATCTTTGAACATGCATCATTGTGAGCTACGGGTTGATTTTATTTGTCATACAAGTCTTGCAGGCATAATTAACAGTTAATATTTGTGCGGGAAATAAAGTGCGGAAAATGAATCTACGCTATTACAAGGCGCGGGTATATACATCGCCAAAAACATAACCCGTTTGGAAAATAAATGCGAGAAAAGTAAATAAAGCGATAAAAGAGGTCCTAATTGTCTATTACATCCTTGGAAACAATTACATCAATATGATCAAAAGGAATTAAAGCGCGAAAGAAATTAAATCGGGAACGTCTTAGGGTTTTGACCCTTTTTGAGAAAAGAATTGAAATTGTCCTTTTTTGCACTTAATTAAAATTAAACCTAATAACTAATGAATTAATTAATTAAAAGAAAAAGTATTTTTGGTCTTTAATGAAAAAATAAAAGAAATTAAAAGTCAAAAGAAAAACCCTAATTCTAAGTTTGTTTTATTTATTGTAAAAAAAAAGGTCAAAATTACCTAATTAAACTAATTAATTTGTTAGTATCTTATTTACAAAAATAATTAAGAGTGAATTTAATAAATAATAAAAATAATAAAAATATTTACATTTTTAATTTTCTGAGTTTATTATGAAAAATATTAATTTGTTAATTAATTAAATAATAATAATAATAGTTATTAAAGAAAATAAAAGGAGAAAGAAAATGAAAAAAAGAATAGTAAACCAGGGGGGGTTTGGGCCAGCTTAGGAGGTGTTGATTGGAATCCCAAGCCCATTAAGCCACAAGCCTCTTTGAATTTCTGACTTGTCCAGGTACGCATTGACTGGGAACATGGTGTTCCTCCACTCTAGGCCATTGGATCTGGGTTTGAGGCCACTTGGCAAGCTGAAGCGTGAGGTATATGGTGTTCACTATTTGGAAGCCTGCATAGGAACATATTAGAAAAAATATTATTGAGTTTTTGGTGGATCTGGGAATCGAACCCAGGTCCCAATGGTTGCCAGCCATATCATCATCCACTGAGCCAAACGCTTGTATCTGTTATTATAATGATTAATAAAAATAATATTAAGAATAGACAATATGCTGGACAAAAGCAACACGCGCGCCTTTTTGTTTGAATGGTCCAATGGTATCTTAACACGTCTTCATCTTCTTCAATTGTCCTGGAAAAAAATAAAGAGATAGCGGGGGTTTTTAACCCCCACAACCTGCATCCACAGATAATAGCGACTAGGCGTACAATACATATAAATATGGCGCGATAGTGTCAATATGTTTGTCTCAATCTCCTGAGTTCAACCATAGGTCTCTTGAGGTTTAATTTTTCCTAAATAATAAAGCCCCAATTTTAGAGCTTGGAAAACCTAGAAATCGTTCATGGTGGTTTATGATTCAGGACGTTTCAAGGCAATTGAACCACACCATTAGCTTCCTGTGAGTCCTATTAACACAAAACAATCCACAAAAGATGTTAAATATGCATGAATAATGATATGTGTTTCTGGAAAAAAAATGGTCAAACCGTGAAACTGTTCTTGCGTGTTTCTGGAGCTTCAAGGCTTAATTTTGATTGCAAAACGTTTCTCACACCTCCAGCAATGTGTTTGAATCACTATAATGCTTTGAATTGGCCTGGAGTATGAAGATCAGTTTCAAGTTTTCTTTGAATTTTTTCAATATGGTAATGGCTTTTTGCAGCAGTTTTTCACGTTGCAGGCATTAGGGTTAGCTTCAGTACTTATAATGGAAGGGAATTAGGTTAACTTCTGGCCAAGAAATCCATTGCATTATGGTTTCAATATTTGATTGGAAATCAAATAATTTTCAATCTTTTTGATTGATACACGAATTTTCCAGCTTGCCCTGAGCTTGTTTGCTTCACAAAAGATTTGTAAAAACATATCTTTGAATTTCCTACATTTTAAATCAATTAAATGAATTAAAATCAATTAAAAATCCAATTAATTAATAAAAAATAAGAAAATAATTTCAAATAATCTTAATGGGTCGTGCATGAGCTTTGGACAAAGTTTCAAGAATGAATTTGAGGCCCATTAGCAAAAATGATGTGTTTTGAGCAAAGTTGACTTTTGCAAATTCACAAAAATTTCCCAACTTCTAGAATGCATATCTTGCTCAATTTTGATCCTATGAACATGTTCTTAGACATTTTGGAAAGGTCTTGAAGTCCTATAACCAATTCCTTTGGTCCCATGTCATTTGGATTTACCAATATCAAGTTATGGTCTTTGACTTAAAGTGCATTTTTGTTGACTTTTGAAATTGACCTATAATGTAGAAATTGATAACTTTTTGTGAGAGCATTTCTAGGACTTGGAATGTGAAGATGAGTTGTAGGAAATGCCATCCCCTTAAAAATGAGCATTGGATGGTATTTTTCTGATGAACTACGAAAAAGTTATGCCCTGGTCAAGTTACAGTTGACTTTTCTACTGTCCAAAAATAGTAACTTTTGGCATCTTGATGATTTTTCAGCCATGCTTGTGGAATCATGATCAAGACTTGATCAAATAATAATTGTGGCCTCAAAATAAGATGTTGACCAAAAATCTAGACGTTTGACTGTAAAATGACCATTTTGCCCCTACAGTTGATTGTGAAGCAAATGAAGCTTTTGACTGTGCAATTTGACACTGTGAGTCTTGAGACTTGGCATGTAGATGCTTGACAATGTATATAGGCCAATGGGACTTGATTGAGCCATTGAAAACCTCAAATTCCTTGAAGGAACCAAAACCCTAATTTTGACTGGCTTAGGAAGCATTTGAACTGTGCAACCCTTGAGTGGTCTTGAACCATTTGAAGATGATTCTTGACAAACCTTAAAGAATATGGGAGGGAAAATTTTGGGGTACAACAGTTGCCCCTGTTCAATCTTCTTAGACCTGAGGATGTAGATTGGCTTGCGTGCCTTTCGTGATCCGAAGGTGGAAGATGATTGAACACTAGAGTGCCCAAAAATTTGCACTCGCATAGTAGAATATCAGCAACGTGATGTCGGGAATGGGCTTACAGATGCCATTTGGAAAGATGGTGGATAGGAGGATGGGCTTATAGATGCCATCTGGAGATGTGACAGAACCTTGTCGGGAATGGGCTTATAGATTCCATTTGGAAATGTGATGGATAGTTGTCGAGATGGGCTTATAGATGCCATCCGAGGGTGTCGATCGCGTAAGAGATTCCTTAGCGAGAACTTGCGTACCTGAGAAAGAAAGATAATTTCCTGGCCTGTTACAGGGGTTGATCTTCAAACTCCTCATGCAGATATGCCCTGGCTAGATACAGGTATCGAATCTACAATCAATCGCTCACAGATATGCCCTGGCTAGATACAGGTATCGAATCTGGAATTTCAAACTCTTCATGCAGATATGCCCTGGCTAGATACAGGTATCGAATCCACAATCAATCACTCACAGATATGCCCTGGCTAGATACAGGTATCAAATCTGGAACTGGTCGTCTACAGATATGCCCTGGCTGGACACAGGTATCGAATCTCTAAACTCTTCATGCAGATATGCCCTGGCTGGATACAGGCATCGAATCTACAATCAATCACTCACAGATATGCCCTGGCTAGATACAGGTATCGAATCTGGAACTGGTCGTCTACAGATATGCCTTGGCTGGAAACAGGTATCGAATCTCTAAACTCTTCATGCAGATATGCCCTGGCTAGATACAGGTATCGAATTTACAATCAATTACTCACAGATATGCCTTGGCTAGATACAGGTATCGAATCTGGAGTTAGTCGTCTACAGATATGCCCTGGCTGGATACAGGTATCGAATCTCTAAACTCCTCATGCAGATATGCCCTGGCTGGATACAGGTATCGAATCTACAATCAATCACTCACAGATATGCCCTGGCTAGATACAGGTATCGAATCTGGAATTAGTCGTCTACAGATATGCCCTGGATGAATACAGGTATCGAATCTCTAAACTCCTCATGCAGATATGCCCTGGCTGGATACAGGTATCGAATCTACAATCAATCACTCACAGATATGCCCTGGCTAGATACAGGTATCGAATCTGGAATTAGTCGTCTACAGATATGCCCTGGCTGGATACAGGTATCGAATCTCTAAACTCCTCATGCAGATATGCCCTGGCTGGATACAGGTATCGAATCTACAATCAAACACTCACAGATATGCCCTGGCTAGATACAGGTATCGAATCTGGAACTGGTCGTCTACAGATATGCCCTGGCTAGATACAGGTATCGAATCTCTAAACTCCTCATGCAGATATGCCCTAGCTAGATACAGGTATCGAATCTACAATCAATCACTCACAGATATGCCCTGGCTAGATACAGGTATCGAATCTGGAACTGTGAAAGTTGATGGTAATCGTCTTTTGATTGGCTTTTTCCTGAAAAGGCAAACATTAGTCGTATGCAATGTCATGATGTATGAAATGCATGATGTCATGATGTTTTCAGGAATAAATGAGATCGTGTCGTATGCGCTTTATCATGTATGTAAATAGGAGATATGAAATGCGAAATGTTTATGAATGTATTTTCGTCTGGGAAAATAAATCCTTGATGACTGCCGGGAAGTTTGTTGAATCCTGGGCTGATGTTGAAGAGTGGAGTTCTTCGTTTCCGCTGGGGATGATGATTGCAAGAATAAACCGATAGGAGAAGATGACTCCGTTGGGTAATAAACTTGTTGAAGAGATTACCCCGCGGGGACTTACTCTGTGGGGAGAGATACTTCGCTGAGATTTTGATGATAATTCCGCTGGGGATTCCGTTGATAAGCTCTGTTGGAAGATTTGATGAACTCCGTTGGGGGATAGGAAGAACTTCGCCGAGGACGATCTTTCCGTGGTAATTAGCTGAGGATAACCCAGTTAGACCCTGGTGGGGAATAACCTTTGAATAAAGCCGGGGAGAAGCTTTCGTACTTTGCAGGGGATAAGCTTCCAGAATCTACTGGGGATAAGCTTCCAGAATCTACTGGGGATAAGCTTCCAGACTCTACTGGGGAGGATGATTCAACTCTCCTGGGGAAACTTTTTGGACTGTACTGGGGAAGTGGCTCCATTGGGGTGTCTGTATTCCGCCGGGGAACAATCTTATATTAAGACTCCCAGGGATGCTTGCTTAGGAATATCTGTATACTCCATTGGGGAGTATTAAGATCTTCTAGGGGTATCCAACTTCCTTAAGGATGACAGTAGACTAACTCTGCTTGGGGAGAGTATTGCTGACTTGCTGGAGATACTGTGCCTTTTCGGGGCTGATGAGAGACCAACTCTGCTTGGAGGAGAGTACTGTTGAATCATGTCTTACTCTATGGGGAGTGAAGGTATCTTGGTTACATTCTTCAGCCGAACCTACCTTGGTACCTTGGTGGACAGAGCAACTAGATCGCTTAGACAACTTATTATTGCCCCTGTTTCTGATGTCACCTGTAATTAGTCCTTTGTTTCGCATGCAAGTATTTATGATCATCAATTAATGTCAAATGCATATATCAAAAATGAACATTGGACGTTCTTTGCAAAACAAAACAGATAAAGGAAAAAACAATTGGCAATTTTTCTGGAAAAGATAAGCTTGTATTGATTTTGAAATTTGCCTGTAAATAGGCGTTGTTGTACAAGAGGCTGACGTCCTAGTAAGAGAACACCGCCGAATCACATCGAGTTTTATACAAGAAGGAAAACAAAACAGCTATGTGCAAAATCCCACTGGGTTCCAACTCTGCTATCGCCTTTATGTCTTCAGGCGTCTCATCACTTTGCTGCTCAGTTGAAGATGAAGCTGATTGATTGGTGCCGTCTGAGCCTGATAGTTGATACCGAATTCTGGATGCAAGGTGATCCAATGAGACATAGTATTACGCTTTAATCCCTAACTTTTTCCTGGACCGCCCTTTCGGGTTTTCAGTCCACCGGGATACCCATTTTTGCCCAAGCCGCCTTTTCAGGTTTTCGACTTGCCGGGTGTACATATTTTTATTTTTGCCCGAACCCTTTTGGTTCACCGGGAAGCCCTTATTTTTGCCTAGGTGTGTCAACCTAGCGGGTCTTTAGTTCATGCGTAGTATCTTTTTACTATGTCTGCATTGGTGGGGTGAGGAAGGTCGTCACCATCCATGGTGGTTAGAATCATGGCTCCTCCTGAGAAGATATTCTTAACCACAAATGGCCCTTCGTACGTGGGGGTCCATTTGCCCCTGGGATCACCTTGAGGTAGGATGATGCGTTTGATTACCAGGTCTCCGACTTGATACTCTTGTCGTCTGACTTTCTTGTTAAATGCCTTGATCATCCGTTTTTGGTACGTCTGACCATGACAAATAGCAGTGAGTCTCTTTTCGTCAATCAGGTTTAATTGATCAAGCCGAGTCTGGATCCAGTCATCTTCGTTCAAACCTGCATCCTTCATTATCCGGAGAGAGGGTATCTGGACTTCAATAGGCAAGACTGCCTCCATGCCATAGACCAAGGAAAAGGGTGTTGCCCCTGTTGACGTCCTTACTGAGGTACGGTACCCATGAAGAGCAAACGGTAACATCTCGTGCCAATCTTTATAGGTCACTGTCATCTTCTGCACAATCTTCTTAATATTCTTATTTGCTGCTTCAACAACCCCGTTCATCTTCGGCCTGTAAGGAGAAGAGTTGTGGTGTTGTATCTTGAATTGGTCACAGAGCTCGGTGATCATCTTGTTGTTAAGATTGGTATCATTGTCCGTAATGATCCTTTCTGGTACACCGTATCGACAGATCAGGTTGTGCCGAATGAACCGTGCCACGATGTTCTTGGTTACGGTGGCAAAGGAAGCTGCATCAACCCACTTTGTAAAGTAGTCGATCGCTACCAGGATAAAGCGATGCTCGTTGGATGTCGTAGGTCTAATCTCGCCCATCATATCAATGCCCCACATTGCAAAAGGCCAAGGCACTGTCAAGATGTTCAGAGGAACTGGAGGAACGTGCACCTTATCAGCATAGATTTGGCATTTGTTACATGTCCGAGAATGTTGGTAACAGTCGGCTTCCATTGTGGACCAGAAATATCCTGCCCGAAGGATTTTCTTCGCCATGGTATGTCCACTGGAATGTGTTTCGAAGGTACCCTCATGCAGCTCTGCCATGATCCTTTCTGCTTCAGTCTTATCCACACAACGCAGTAAAGTTGAATCATGGTTTCGTTTGTAGAGAATGCCGTTGCTGAGGAAAAACTTTGCCGCGAACCTTCTCAGAAACTTTTTATCATTAACAGATGCACCCTCGGGGTATTCTTGAGCTTCCAAGTATCTCCTCACTTCATGATACCAAGTTTTTTCAGTTACCTCTTCAGCCTCAAGATCACAGCAATATGCAGGTTCGTCCAATCTCCAGATAATGATCCGGGGAGCCTCGTTATCCCATTTAACTTTGAACATAGAAGACATCGTAGCTAATGCGTCCGCCAACTGATTCTCCTCTCTTGGGAAGTGCTCAAAAGTTATCTCTTTGAAATGGGGGATCAATGTCAACACATACTCTTTGTAGGGAATAAGATTTGGGTGTTTCGTATCCCAATCGCCTTTGATTTGACTGATCACGAGAGAGGAATCTCCGAAGACCCTCAGAAACTTGATCCTTAGGTCAATTGCAGCTTGAAGACCCATAATACATGCTTCATACTCCGCCATGTTGTTGGTGCAGTTGAAACATAGCCGGGCGGTAAGTGGAGTATGAGTGCCTTTTGGAGATATGATCACAGCGCCGATACCATTACCCAAAGCGTTTGAGGCTCCATCAAAGTGCATAGACCATCGGGATCCTTCCTCAGGTCCTTCATCTGGTCCAGGTACTTCACAATCAGTCACTACCATGATATTCTCGTCTGGAAATTCAAAGTTCATCGACTGGTAATCGTCCACTGCCTGGTGTGCCAAATGGTCTGCCAATACACTTCCCTTGATTGCTTTTTGAGTCGTGTACTGGATGTCATATTCCGTCAAGATCATCTGCCATCTTGCTATTCTTCCGGACAAGGCGGGCTTTTCGAAGATATACTTGATTGGATCCATCTTTGAAATTAACAGAGTAGTGTGAGTCAGCATATACTGTCTCAGCCGGCGAGCAGCCCATACCAAAGCGCAGCAGGTTTTCTCGAGAAGTGAGTATCGGGTCTCACAGTCGGTAAACTTTTTGCTAAGGTAATAAATAGCATGCTCTTTTCGGCCAGACTCGTCATGCTGCCCCAGCACACACCCCATTGAGCTGTCAAGTACTGTCAAGTATAAGATTAGAGGTCTCCCTTCAACAAGTGGCATAAGGATAGGTGGCTCTTGGAGATACTCTTTGATTCTTTCGAAAGCGACCTGACATTCATCGTTCCAACGTACTACTTGATCTTTCTTCAGCAGCTTGAAGATTGGTTCACAGGTAGCAGTTAGATGTGAGATGAATCGGGCAATGTAATTCAGACGTCCTAGAAAGCCTCTGACTTCTTTCTCTATCTTGGGAACTGGCATCTCTTGTATGGCTTTCACTTTGGCATGGTCCACTTGAATACCTTTGTCGCTCACGACGAAGCCTAGCAATTTTCCAAATCTCACCCCGAAGGTGCACTTGTTTGGGTTCAACCTCAGCTTGTACAACTTCAGACGGTCAAACAACTTCTGTAGATGGTCAAGGTGTTCCTCCTCATTTTGGGACCTTGCAATCATATCATCGACATATACTTTGATCTCGTGATGGATCATGTCATGAAACAAAGCAACCATGGCACGTTGGTAGGTTGCCCCAGCATTTTTCAACCCAAAAGGCATAACCTTGTAGCAAAAGGTGCCCCACTGAGTAACAAAAGTAGTCTTCTCCATGTCTTCAGGAGCCATCTTGATCTGATTATAACCGGAGAAGCCGTCCATGAAGGAGAATACTTTATGCTAAGCAGTGTTGTCAACCAGAACGTCGAAATGAGGCAGAGGGAAATCATCCTTAGGGCTCGCCCTATTCAAATCCCTGTAATCAACACACATTCTGACCTTACCATCCTTCTTCGGTACTGGAACCACGTTGGCAACCCACTGAGGGTAAGAAGTCACTGCTAGAAACCCGGCATCAAATTGTTTCATAACCTCAGCTTTGATTTTCTCGGACATCTCTGGACGCATACGGCGGACCTTCTGTTTTACCGGAGGGCATTCTTCCTTGGTAGGCAGGTGATGAACCACAATGTCGGTATCCAACCCAGGCATGTCTTCGTAAGACCAGGCAAAGATTTCCACGTAGTCATGCAGCATCTGAATCAACCGTTGTTTCACACTGAGCTCTAGAGTGGCACCAATCTTGACTTCCTTTCTGTCCGTCTCAGCACCCAAATTTACCGTTTCCACTGGCTCTTCATGTGGCTGAATGGCCCTCTCTTCCTGGAGTAACAGTCTTGCAAGCTCACCAGGCACTTCATAATCATCTTCACCTTCGTCTTCGGCTAAGTTGATCGGATTTTTGAAGTCATAACTGGCAGTAGCAGAGTCGTTACCAGTGAGATCTAGAGTGGATTGGAACCTGTATAGGTGAGTGTATGTAAATATAGCTGTTTTGCAATATATAAATAAGAAAGACAAGGAGCGCAAGATTTGAAATGCAAAAAAACGTCCAATGTTTTTATTAATGATATATGAAAATGACAAATAATAAGCCCTCACAGATGAAGCCACGGTGCCCCGGGTAAGACACCGGGCCATAAAGTTTCAAATTATTGTCTGTTACAAATTAAAAACAAAGGAGTTCATTACTGAGTGACAAAAGTAATAGGTGTGAAATCTTTCGCAGTCCAGTTGTTCGGTCCACCGTTGGTCGTTGGGTAGATCCAGCTGTCGAATTCAGATTCCTCCGTGTCGCCTTCAATAGAATTTACTCCCGAGTTGGTGATGAGCACAGGAGGTCTTCCAATCCTTGCTTTACGAACAGCCCTCTGAGCCTCCTTCTCAATCACAGCCCGGGCATCCTTTAAGGAAGCCATCTTCAAAGGAGAATCTTCTTCAGTCACAGTCTCTGCTGACGCCAATGTCTGAGGAACCTCTTCAAAATGTTGAAAGGGGGTCTCAATGAATTCCCCATCCATCTCTATGTACCGGAACGAGTTGAGGTGGCTGACCATATATTCTTCTTCCCCTTGAACTGTTACGATCTTCCCTCTGACCGGGTACTTAAGCTTCTGATGTAATGTGGAGGTCAGAGATCCAGCCTTGTGGATCCAAGGACGACCCAGCAAACAAGAATAGGATGGTCGGATGTCCATTACATAGAATGTAGAGTCAAAGACCTGAGAACCAACCCTGATTGGAATATCAACTTCACCATGTACCATCCTTTTCGACCCGTCAAAGGCCCGGACAATAATGTTACTTGGCTTGAGCTCTAAACCCTCACAATCCAGCCTGTCTAGAGCTTTCTTGGGTAATACGTTCAACGAGGAACCAGTGTCAACTAGCACATGGGCAAGAGTAGTGCCCCTGCATTCAATGGAGACATGCAGGGCGTCGTTGTGGTTCTTCCCTTTAGCAGTCAGATCAGCGTCAGAGAAACCCAAACCATTATCAGCAGTTAAGTTGGATACACACTCGGTAAATTGATCAGCAGATGTCTCTTGTGGCACGTGGGCCGTCTTCAGGAAGGTAATCAAGGCCTTGGCATGGGCCTCTGAACACAACAATAGTGATAGCATAGAAATCTTTGATGGGGTGTGCCCCAGCTGCTCAACTACATTGAAATCACTCTTCTTGATAATCTTAAGAATTTCTTCCATCTCCTGCTTGGAAGCTTCAACAGTGGTTGTCTTTGGTACCTCCGTCTGGGCAGGCACATCAGTAGCAATCCCTTTGCCCCGAGCGTCAGATGACTCGGCAGCAGGGGTAGAAACAGGAACTTGGTCAGGAAGGGAAGCAGGCACACTGGCAGGTGTGATAACAATAGGTCTCTGAATAGCTGGTGGCGCAATATCAGGTGAGAAGAGCCTGCCACTACGAGTGACTTTAGCAGGCCCGGTGATGTTACTGACGCTGGTACTAGTATCAAACTCTTGTTTTACTCCAAGCACATAAACATCTGCCCCATAGTGCCAAGGGACAGCTTTGTCAAATGTATAAGGGAGGGGCCCCGGAACAGTGATGATGATAGGTGCAATCTTCTGAGCAGACATGATTTTGATAGGCTTCTTTGAGGGAGCCTTAGGAGGGTTGTTGAAAATAGTAACAATGGACACTTCTTCAGTAGGGACATCAGGAACAGCAATCTTCTCGAACGAGATCTCTTTACTATCCATCAGGCTTTGGATACCTGATTTCAACAAAGGACAACCAGCAGGTGAAACAGAACATAGAAGGCAACCTTTACCACATCCCAGAAATAAACCGGCTAGCAACAGGTTCCTTTTGACAGTCAACAACGGAGTAACAATCTCATCCACAGAGGCTACATACAGGTCTTCTTCCACAGCATTCACTCCATGCTGGGGCATGGGAGCAGTCACAACATTGGGCCTTTCGGGCGCCTCGAACTGTATTTCTTTAGCATCAATAAGGTCCTGAACCTTATTCCTCAGAGTCCAACAATCATCCGTAGTATGCCCCGGGCTGTCAGAGTGATAAGCACAGTGGGCGTTGGGGTTGTACTTTGGAGATGTTGTGTTTACAACCTTTGGAGCTTCCTTGACAGTTACCAGATTAGTTGACAATAGTTGCGGCAATATCTGAGACAGGGTCATACTGAGATGAGTGTACTGCCTTTTGGGCCTCTCACCTCTTGGCTGGTTGTATTGCTGAGGAGCAGCAGCAGGCTTTGAAATTAGCACCGCATTGACAGCTTGGCAGCGTTCTGGTTTATTCTGTTTCCTTGACCCATAAACAGCACTAGATTCCTTCTTGAAGGGCTTCTTTTCAGTACTCGAGGAGGCGCCTTTCTGTATCTTCCCTGACTTGATACCAGCTTCTATCCTTTCACCAGTCAAAATCAGATCTGTAAACCCAGCAGACGAATTCCCAATCAGATGGTTGAAGAACGGACCAGACAGGGTCCCCAAGAACATGTCCACGAGTTCACGGTCAGTCAACGGTGGTTGCACCCTTCCAGCCAGGTCTCTCCACTTTTGCGCATACTCTTTAAAACCTTCACCCGTCCCAAGTGACATACCCTGGAGTTGGGTACGCGTGGGAGCGAGGTGGGAATTATACTGATACTGCTTATAAAATGCAGTAGCCAAGTCCTCCCAGTTTCGAATACTGGCTCCATCCAGCTGATAGAACCACTCGAGTTGAACCCCTGAAAGGCTATCCTGGAAGAAATGGATCCATAGATTCTTGTCTGCAGTGTAAGGTTGGATCTTCCTTACATATGATCTGAGATGCAGCTTAGGGCAGGATGCCCCGTCGTACTTCGCAAAAGAAGGTGCCTTGAACTTGTGTGGGATCACCACCCCAGAAGATAAACCTAGATCTCCAAAATCCAACCCAGGCACATGTTGAATCTCCATAGCACTTAGACGGTCCTCTAGCTGTTTGTACTGGTCCTCAGCAGGAGGGTACTGCTCATCATTGTAATCTGTCTCGTTGTCGGAGACCACAGGACTAGGAACCCTTCCCCCTTGGGGACTGTCTTTCTCTACAGAGGAAGTAGCCAGATCAGCCTTATTTTGAAGTGCATTCCCAAACCTCCGTCCAGTGTTAAACAACACAGTCCTTTTCTTCTTCTTCTTCAAAAGTAGAGTCTTCAATTCCTGTTTTCCTTGGGCTAAGCTCATGACCAGCTCTTGAAACTGGGCGTTCTGGGCCTGGAGGGCCTTGATGGCTTGCTCGGTAGTAGGTTCAGGATTCATGATGATTGCTGAAATAAACAGCGAAGGAGATTAAGCAACCTGTAAAAAAGAGTACTTGTGATGCATATGATGAATGGAATGCGTATGAGTCATGTTTTCAAAGACAATCGGGGTTCAACTTTGTAGATAAAAAAGGAAACACACTTTATTAGCTTCAACTTTGGAATTAAATTGTTCAACAAATTTCCCTTAGGCGTTACAAGAATGAAAAACTGAAAAGTAATAAAAGCTGTAAAGGAAACATCCAAAGCCAATCTGTGCTCCCATGGCCTCCTCTTCTCGGTACGGATATAGTCATTCAAGATCTGCTCGTTCTCCAATTGCTTGGTCAGCTTCTGGATTTTCTGCTCCTGTTCATTGAACCTTTCCCGATAAGAATCTCGTTCTTCCTGTAGTTGCGCCCAAGACCTTTTTAGTGTGTCAACATCAGTGGGTATCTGAGGAGGGAGAACTGTTGGAGGAACCCCGTCTCTATCAGGACATTCAAGAATGATAGGCCTGACGGCTTCGTATGGCATACCTAACTTCTGAGCACGGATGCGGACCCATTTGTAGTAGGATTCCATAGGTAGAGAAGTCTTTGGTCCCAGCTCATGTGGGTCAGCTTTGTGGATTCTATCCCAGGCCCGGATGAATCTACGACGCAGCTCGTCACTGTCTACCTGAAACTCAAAACTGATGTGAGGTACCAACATCTCATGAGGCCCTGTTCTTCTGGCTCTTCCAAACTGATGGAGAGCTAAACATGGATTATAAGAGATTCCTCCCTGGGTACCGATCAATGGAACATTAGGATACTCTCCGCAACGATCAATAACAGCTACCTCATCCAAACCTCTGAGAGTCCAAATGATGTCATTATCAGTGAGAGACATTAACCTATGAGCCCAGCCCCTTCCTTCTTTGTTCTTCAGCACGAACTTTGGGAGGTGCGAAATAAACCACCTCACTAACAAAGGAGCACAACACCACAGAGTTCCCCGTCTTCGGGCAGTACGAGCATAGAGTTGTTGCAGGATATCACCCAAGAGAGTGGGCACAGGGTTCCGAGACATGAAGATCCTTATGGCATTGACATTAACAAAGTTATCAGGATTTGGAAACAACACCAGACCATAGATTAAGAGAGCCAGGATGTCTTCGTATGCCCTGAAGTCTAAGTCATTCCAGAAACTATTAGCTTTGTCAACCAGAAACTTAGCCAAAAAGCCCTTAACTCCGCTTCTAGTCACCCAGTTATCCATTACCTCCTTGTTGGTCAAAGGAAGGGTTGTTGCAATCTCCTCAAGCCTAAGAGTCTTTTCCCAACCAGTGAATGGAATCTTCTCTAAAACAGGGATACCAAGCAAATCAGAGAATTCTTCCAGGGTAGGGACCAGCTGGAAGTCTTGAAAGGTGAAGTAATGGTACAGCGGATCATAAAACTGAGTCAGGACACTCATCAGTTGCTGGTCCCACTTTGAAGTGACTAAACCGAGAAGAGAACCATGCCTCTGGATGAAGGAAGTAGTGTTTGGAATTCTGTCAACCAACTCTTTAAGCAAATCAGGTGGGTGAACAAAGTTGAACCGGATAGTATTCCTTCGCACGGGCATCATAATGTCCTACAAAACAGAACAAAGATGAAACTGTCTTGTCTTTGAAATGGGTCAGTCCTTATGCAGGATGCATGCGATGTTATGATGGCATGATGTTATGATAAAGCACACTTCAAGTATTCACAAAGGCAAACATGGTAAGGCACACAAGTCACACAAGACAGCCCTTAGAGTTTAGGCCATCATGAAGTTTAGGTACTACCCTCTTTCAGTTTCGTTGGTTAAGACCTGTCCTAGAAAATAGTAATCGGGTTCTAGAGGATCTCAATATCACTGACTACCCTCAATCGGTCATAACTCCAGCGTCGCAATCTTTTCTTGCAGCCAGAACCATCGCGAGAGTTTAGCCTCAATGAGTGTAGCATACTGCTACTGTTCTATGGCCAAGTTGGGTCAATTTAGGGTTCTAAGGTCGGTTGGTGCTTAATGACTCCTCAGAAGACCCATATTCTCCTCGTTGCAACACAAGGGATATCGATACAGACCAAGGTGTCACACCAACGTAGCCACTGCTTCACCCGTGTCGGTCTACGCCGGACAGGTCCCTCACAGCTTATGCTACCTAAAGGGTATTCCCCAGATCCGGGTTAGGATCTATGAAACTCCAAGACATGCCCACAATATTAAAGCAAACAAATCAAGAAATTGAAAACAAGAGTGGTCTAATCCTAAGGTACACCTCACTTTTATTATAGTCCCCAGCAGAGTCGCCAGTTCTGTGATCGGTGGGAATAGAACTGACTGTTTTTTAAGCTGGTTCGCGAAATGTCGCGGTAAGCAAGAGTCGCCACCGTCTTTTATGTTCTCCAACAAGGAAAGGACAAAAGCACAACAAAATTCCTTTTCGAGAATATTTCTCGGTTCGGGAGGTAGATTATAGAAAGGGAAGGTGTTAGCACCCTTTCTATCCGTGGTTATCCACGGGCTCTTAGGTACTTTCTCACTATGTTTTCAAAAATTGTTTGCTTTTCTTTGTGATTGTGGGTTTTGAAAAAGTTTCGTTTTGAAAACTTCTAGGTAACTCTTGTATCAGTCCTCAAGAGTGTATGAAGTATTTGTTTGAAAACTTTTTGAAAGTGTGGGTGCGAAAAGATGTTTTATTTTTAAAGAGCAAGTACCCTGGAGAAATCTACCTACTCTAAGGAATTAGGCTGTGTAAGAGTCCTTAAGACAGTACTATCCCACTATTGAGAAGTAGGTAGCACCGTCTTTGGAGTTATTCGGGTCAATTCGATTATTAGGGACATGTGTGGTCACCAAAGCAATAGTAGGACACCTTAGCGGTAACCCTAATGTCCTAGATCCTTTTTATCCGAGGCAACCGTTTCGAGGCAACTGGATCTTTAGACAGGAAGGCGACCTCTAAAACACCCTATACTTGACGACCACCTCGAGGCAACCAGTGAGGCGTACCCTAGGAGTGGCATGTGCATGTGTTGTTTTTCATGTTTATATTTATCTTTGAACATGCATCATTGTGAGCTACGGGTTGATTTTATTTGTCATACAAGTCTTGCAGGCATAATTAACAGTTAATATTTGTGCGGGAAATAAAGTGCGGAAAATGAATCTACGCTATTACAAGGTGCGGGTATATACATCGCCAAAAACATAACCCGTTTGGAAAATAAATGCGAGAAAAGTAAATAAAGCGATAAAAGAGGTCCTAATTGTCTATTACATCCTTGGAAACAGTTACATCAATATGATCAAAAGGAATTAAAGCTCGAAAGAAATTAAATCGGGAACGTCTTAGGGTTTTGACCCTTTTTGAGAAAAGAATTGAAATTGTCCTTTTTTGCACTTAATTAAAATTAAACCTAATAACTAATGAATTAATTAATTAAAATAAAAAGTATTTTTGGTTTTTTGGTCTTTAATGAAAAAATAAAAGAAATTAAAAGTCAAAAGAAAAACCCTAATTCTAAGTTTGTTTTATTTATTGTAAAAAAAAAGGTCAAAATTACCTAATTAAACTAATTAATTTGTTAGTATCTTATTTACAAAAATAATTAAGAGTGAATTTAATAAATAATAAAAATAATAAAAATATTTACATTTTTAATTTTCTGAGTTTATTATGAAAAATATTAATTTGTTAATTAATTAAATAATAATAATAATAGTTATTAAAGAAAATAAAAGGAGAAGAAAATGAAAAAAAGAATAGTAAACCGGGGGGGTTTGGGCCATCTTAGGAGGTGTTGATTGGAATCCCAAGCCCATTAAGCCACAAGCCTCTTTGACTTTCTGACTTGTCCAGGTACGCATTGACTGGGAACATGGTGTTCCTCCACTCTAGGCCATTGGATCTAGGTTGTAGGCCACTTGGCAAGCTGAAGCGTGAGGTATATGGTGTTCACTATTTGGAAGCCTGCATAGGAACATATTAGAAAAAATATTATTGAGTTTTGGGTGGACCTGGGAATCGAACCCAGGTCCCAATGGTTACCATCCATATCATCATCCACTGAGCCAAACACTTGTATCTGTTATTATAATGATTAATAAAAATAATATTAAGAATAGACAATATGCTGGACAAAAGCAACACGCGCGCCTTTTTGTTTGAATGGTCCAATGGTATCTTAACACGTCTTCATCTTCTGCAATTGTCCTGGAAAAAAATAAAGAGATAGCGGGGGTTATTAACCCCCACAACCTGCATCCACAGATAATAGCGATTAGGCGTACAATACATATAAATATGGCGCGATAGTGTCAATATGTTTGTCTCAATCTCCTGAGTTCAACCATAGGTCTCTTGAGGTTTAATTTTTCCTAAATAATAAAGCCCCAATTTTAGAGCTTGGAAAACCTAGAAATCGTTCATGGTGGTTTATGATTCAGGACGTTTCAAGGCAATTGAACCACACCATTAGCTTCCTGTGAGTCCTATTAACACAAAACAATCCAGAAAAGATGTTAAATATGCATGAATAATGATATGCGTTTCTGGAAAAAAATGGTCAAACCGTGAAACTGTTCTTGCGTGTTTCTGGAGCTTCAAGGCTTAATTTTGATTGCAAAACGTTTCTCACACCTCCAGCAATGTGTTTGAATCACTATAATGCTTTGAATTGGCCTGGAGTATGAAGATCAGTTTCAAGTTTTCTTCGAATTTTTTCAATATGGTAATGGCTTTTTGCAGCAGTTTTTCACGTTGCAGGCATTAGGGTTAGCTTCAGTACTTATAATGGAAGGGAATTAGGTTAACTTCTGGCCAAGAAATCCATTGCATTATGGTTTCAATATTTGATTGGAAATCAAATAATTTTCAATCTTTTTGATTGATAAAACTTGCCAAACATGGAGATTTTTGTCTCTTTGATTGATACACGAATTTTCCAGCTTGCCCTGAGCTTGTTTGCTTCACAAAAGATTTGAAAAAACATATCTTTGAATTTCCTACATTTTAAATCAATTAAAGGAATTAAAATCAATTAAAAATCCAATTAATTAATAAAAAATAGGAAAATAATTTCAAATAATCTTAATGGGTCGTGCATGAGCTTTGGACAAAGTTTCAAGAAGGAATTTGAGGCCCATTAGCAAAAATGATGTGTTTTGAGCAAAGTTGACTTTTGCAAATTCACAAAAATTTCCCAACTTCTCCAATGCATATCTTGCTCAATTTAGATCCTATGAACATGTTCTTGGACATTTTGGAAAGGTCTTGAAGTCCTCTAACCAATGCCTTTGGTCCCATGTCATTTGGATTTACCAATCTCAAGTTATGGTCTTTGACTTAAAGTGAATTTTTGTTGACTTTTGAAATTGACCTATAATGTAGAAATTGATAACTTTTTGTGAGAGAATTTCTAGGACTTGGAATGTGAAGATGATTTGTACGAAATGTCATCCCCTTCAAAATGAGCATTGGATGGGATTTTTCTGATGAACTATGAAAAAGTTATGCCCTAGTCAAGTTACAGTTGACTTTTCTACTGTCCAAAAATAGTAACTTTTGGCATCTTGATGATTTTTGAGCCATGCTTGTGGAATCATGATCAAGACTTGATCAAATAATGATTGTGGCCTCAAAATAAGATGTTGACCAAAAATATTGACTTTTGACTGTAAAATGACCATTTTTCCCCTACAGTTGATTGTGAAGCAAATGAAGCTTTTGACCGTGCAATTTGACACTGTGAGTCTTGAGACTTGGCATGTAGATGCTTGACAATGTATATAGGCCTATGGGACTTGATTGAGCCATTGAAAACCTCAAATTCCTTGAAGAAACCAAAACCCTAATTTTGACTGGCTTAGGAGGCATTTGAACTGTGCAACCCTTGAGTGGTCTTGAACCATTTGAAGATGATTCTTGACAAACCTTGAAGAATATGGGAGGGAAAATTTTGGGGTACAACACCCTGACTCAAGTTATCGTGTTTTGATTTCTAAACAACCTTGGCTAGAGGAAAATAAATCCCCTTTGCCCCTTGTTGGACATTTGATTTACCATAACCTGCATCACAAACCCTTGAGATCCTTGAAATGGTTAAGGAAATGTTAAGGCATGATGTTATGATGTGTATGATATGCGTTTAAGCAAAAGTGTGAAGTGATGTAAGTAAACCCTGCAATAAATCCAAATTATCGGATAAGGACTGTAAACAAAACCTGCAAGGAACTCATGTTGTCAGATAACAAGAATGTGCAAGTAGTTCAAGTTTGAAGGCACACAAGTCACACAAACAACCTTAAGTTTAGGCTGGCATGGAGTTTAGGTATTACCCTTTTTCAGTTTCAGTGGGTTCAAAACATGTCCTATAAATAGTAACCGGGTTCTAAGGAGCTCAATATCATTGGATTGTTTTCTATGTTCATCGTTTTGGTTTAGCCACTTAACTAGCGACCAAAATATTCCAAGAAAACAATCCTCAATGAGTGTAGTATCGAGTATCTACCAACCTCAGATTGCACCAAAGTCGGTCATCTCACTACCCCTAAAAAGGCCAAGATGGTCAAGTAAGGTTCTAGTTCATTAGTGCTTAGTGACATCACTCAGCGGCCCCGTATTCTCTTTGATTGACTCAAAGGCTACCGGTACTCACAAATATGTTGCACTAATATAGCTATTGCTTCAACCATGTCGGTATACCCTGCACAGTTTCCACAACGCATTGCTATCTATGAATGTTTCCCAAATCCGGGTGGAGGATTTCAAACCCAAACAATAGAACCAAGTGTAAAGCAAACAAAGCAATCAAGGTAAGCAAGTAAAGGTGATCTAAACCCTAAGGTAACCCCACTTTTAAAGAAGTCCCCAGCAGAGTCACCAGTTCTGTGATCGTGGAAATAGAACTAACTGTTTTGGAATGCTGGTTCGCGTTTGCGTTTGTTTTTTGCAAAATGTCGCGGTAAGCAAGAGTCGCCACCGTCTTTTATTTTATCCAACAAGGAAAGGACTAAAGCACAGAAAAATTCCTTTTCGAGATATTTCTCGGGTTCGGGAGGTAGATTATAGAAAGGGAAGGTGTTAGCACCCTTTCTATCAGTGGTTATCCATGGGCTCTTAGGTACTTGCTCACTATGTTTTCAAAAGTTTGCTTTTCTTTGTGTTTGTGGGTTTTTGAAAAGAGTTTTTGTTTTGAAGAGAGTGTAAGTGCGAAAAGTTTTGTTTTGTTTTAAAAGGAGCAAGTACTTAAGAACCTCTACCTACTCAAAAAGGAATTAAACTGTGCAAATGTCCTTTAGACAATGATATCCCATTATTGAGGAGTAGGTAGCACTGTCTTTGGAGTTTTTGGGTCAATTCGATTTAAGGGATGTGTGGCCACTAAAGCAATGTTAGGACGCCTTAGTGGTAACCCTAATGTCTTAGATCATTTTATCCGAGGCAACCGTTTCGAGGCAACTTATGATCTTTGGACAAAAGGGTGACCTTTAAAACATCCTATACTCAATGACCACGTTCGAGGCAACCAAGTGAGGTGTACCCTAAGAGTGGCATGTGCGAGTGTATTGTTTTTTCAGTTATATTATCTTTACATGTCATGGTGAGCTACTGTTGATTTTAAGTAAAGATAGATCTTGTCATGCAATCCTAGTTAGCATACATATAAATAGTTAATATATGTACAGGAATTTAAAGTGCGGGAATTGTAAATCCTACGCTATTACAAGGCTTTGGGGAGGGGGATTATTTACATGTCCAAAATTGGGGGAATAGAGCAGTAAAGTGTAAAAGTCTTAGTTAAGCTATTACAAACCAGTTGGCAGTTACAATAAAATAAACGCGCGCGAATCTGAACAAAACCTCTAAAAAATCCTAAAAATAAAATATTTTTGTTGTTTTATTTTATTTTGGGAAAATGATCTAAATCTTCTTAATTTTAGTTTTTGAGAAAATGTTAAGATAATTAAATGATTAATTAACAAAGTTAATTTAATAGAAAAACTAGCCTAATGTTTTTGTTGTTTTATTTTATTTTATTGATTTTATGTTGATTAAAAAAAGAAATAAAATAGTCAAAACAAAGATGAAATCGAAGGAACAGGAAGTAAATTAAGAAAGGTATAATTCTGGAGGCCTGGATCGAAAGAGGTGTGGGCTTTCTTTCGATCCAGTGAAGAGGCTTGATCGAAGGTGCGTGAGGGGCTGCACTTTGGGGGTGTTTGATCTAGATATGTCATCCTTCGATCTGGGAACCCTGGATCCAGTTCGAAGCTAAGTTGCTAAGCTTCGAAGCTCTGAACAAGATTCTGAGAAGATATTTCCTGCAAAACGAGACAAATGTTAAAGACCCAGGGGGGACTTTACCCCCCTGATTCGAATCTCCTCCCAATTCGAAACCTTCCTCAATTTGAACCTGCTGAATCTGGGTCTTGGTTTGTTTTATCCTGAGATTCGAAGGAGAAACTTAGATCGTGCCCCAGCAATGGCACGATCTCATCTTTGCACTTCAGCTTACATGCAACATAATCAGTAATAACAAGAATACATATGCAATGTGTATTTAAATGTCATGAAGGTGCAATTTTGGTTTTGCAAACCCTTACCAATTAAAGATGTATGATCTGTGGCTCTAGGTGTGGAGATGTTTGCTGAATGGCTGCTTTGGCTTGAATTACTTCTGAAAATGTTGACAACCTTTGGTGGGTTTGTGGGCAGCGTATCTCCAAATCCTCCCTTTTCTTTTTTTCTTTTTTCGATCCTTTTTGTTCCCCTCAGCACTGTATGCTGGCCCTTGTATTTATAGGAGTGTGATGGTCTAGTAACGGCAAGAGACAACCAATTAAACAGGCCTTTAAAGCCATGAGACAAGAATCAGACATATTAAAAGATTTCCTTTTTTGAAATATTCATGTCTCTTTGGAATCTTGAATGAACCTGGACACCTTTGATTTTCGAATGCCTCCAGGCCATGCTCTTCAATTGGTCTTGAGTTGCCTCCTTCCAATGGACTTCTTATGTGCCCTTCGAATGGGCCTTCTGAATGCTTCTTCAAATGGACCTTTTGAATGTTCTTCGAATGACCCTTTGAATGCTTCTCTTTGATAGCTTCAAAGTCCCAAATCGAATTACTCCAGCTTCAATTGCATAGCCCCTTCGGTTGAGCCTCCCTCTGCTTCGATTGCTTGATTAGAAAAGGATCACCCTGGTCGAATCATCTCTTGTAGGGTTGGGAGCAAACAAGGCAAGAATCTGGCCTTTAATTCAAATTATTGAGTCCACAATCAGCATTTAATTATTTCTATATTTGCAAGGGACATATGCCATTGTGAACTTTGGGTGAACTTGGACAGGTTAGGATATGTGTTTTTGCTTAGTCATGCCAGCCCACTTCATTCCTTCGAATCTGCCTTCTTTGCCAGCTTCAAAGTCCAATTCGAATCTATTTAGAACATTCCCTATTAGACAACTTCGACCAGCCCTTGGCCTTGTGATGAGTCTAAGTTCTGATTCGAAGTGTCCAGAACTTCCTTCATCAGAGCATCTTAGATTAAGAGAAACTCTGCACTGAAATGCCATTCGAAGGTCATTTCGTTCTGATGTTCTGATTGAGGTAAAGTATGAAGTTCCAGTCGAAGGACCCTCTGAAGTACTAGTCGAAGCATCTTTTGAAATTCCAATTGAAGGGTATTTGTCCATATACCAATCAAAGGGTACTAGTTAAAATTCCAATCGAAAGGCTTTGTTAACAGGCCAATCGAAAGGTGTTGTTCATGCTAATTGAAGGACATGGTTAACATGCCTGTCGAAGCTGACTTGACACAATGCTAAATCGAAGGATCCCTTGGAATGCCAATTGAAAGGCTTGGCCCAGGGTGCCAAACGAAAAGGTCTTTCAGAATTCCAATCGAAGGCCTTGACACAATGTAAATCGAAGTGTTTGTCCATAATGCCAATCGAAGGGAATTATCCATGCCCATCGAAAGGCTCCTTCATAATACCAATTGAAGGGTCTTTCAGAATGCCAATGGAAAGGTACTTAAAGCACCACTCAAAAATTTTCTTTTTCCTTAGGCAAGGGCTTCTGGTTAACCATGCAGGGGGAGGACTTTTGGAAAACATGAGAGGGCAAATTTTGGGGTGCAACACATGACAATATTATTTACTCTGGATTTTTGAGGACTTTGGGCTTTGATTTGTGCATTTATTTTGCACGAGAAGACTTTATCTCTTCAGCAGGAATAATATCTCATTTCCCCAGGAAGTCATATATATTTCCCCAGGAAGTCATATTTCATTTCCCCAGGAAGTCATATCTCTTTCCCCGGGAAGCCACATTTCTATACCCAGAAAGTCGTTTCTTTTTGCAATCCTCCATGATAACAAGCAACAGGTATCTTTGTTTGAGCAACTCATGCTTCCCTGTACAAGTCGACGTAACTTTTTTTGTTATTTCCTCTATGAGTGGTTAGCTTGTAGTCCGTCGTCAGTTTACGCCAGTGGATGGCAAGACTTTCAAATTAACATAAATTGCTCGTTGTGAAATATTTGCAAGTGGAAGTCTCTTTATTTGAGACAACTTACATATTACCCTTTCTAGGCGGAATTCCTTGGTTAAAAAAGAAGTTGAGACACATTCTAGGTGAAACACCAGAAGTTTGGGGAACATATGATACTTTCAAAATCTACCTTCAGTGAACATTGGTAGTGCATCGGCAGTGAACGTCGGTGTTTCTTATCTTTTTGCTATCACCAGTGAACGGTGGTGGTTCCTCGTCAGTGAACGGCGATGGTATGATATTTTCAAAATCTACCTTCAGTGAATGTTGGTAGTGCATCGGCAGTGAACGGCGGTGTTTCTTATCTTTTTGCTATCATCAGTGAACGGTCGTGGTTCCTCGTCAGTGAACGGCGATGGTATGATATTTTCAAAATCTTCCTTCAGTGAACGTTGGTAGTGCATCGGCAGTGAACGTCGGTGTTACTTATCTTTTTGCTATCATCAGTAAACGGTGGTAGTTCCTCGTCAGTGAAAAGCGATGGTATGATATTTTCAAAATCTACCTTCAGTGAACGTTGGTAGTGCATCGGCAGTGAACGTTGGTGTTTCTTATCTTTTTGCTATCATCAGTGAACAGTGGTGGTTCCTCGTCAGTGAACGGCGATGGTATGATATTTTCAAAATCTACCTTCAGTGAATGTTGGTAGTGCATCGGCAGTGAACGTCGGTGTTTATTATCTTTTTGCTATCATTAGTGAATAGTGGTGGTTCCTCGTCAGTGAACGGTGATGGTATGATACTTTCAAAATCTACCTTCTGTTAACGCTGGTAGTGCATTGGCAGTGAACGTCAGTGTTTCTTATCTTTTTGCTATCATCAGTGAACGGTGGTGGTTCCTCGTTAGTGAACGGCGATGGTATGATATTTTCAAAATCTACCTTCAGTGAATGTTGGTAGTGCATCGGCAGTGAACGTCGGTGTTTCTTATCTTTTTGCTATCATCAGTGAACGGTGGTGGTTCCTCGTCAGTGAACGTCAATGGTATGATACTTTCAAAATCTACCTTCAGTGAACGTTGGTAGTGCATCGGCAGTGAACGTCGGTGTTTCGTATCTTTTTGCTATCATCAATGAACGGTGGTGCTTCCTCGTCAGTGAACGGCGATGGTATGATACTTTCAAAATCTACCTTCAGTGAATGCTGGTAGTGCATCGGCAGTGAACGTTGGTGTTTCTTATCTTTTTGCTATCATCAGTGAACGGTGGTGGTTCCTCGTCAGTGAATGGCGATGGTATGATATTTTCAAAAATCTACCTTCCGTGAACGTTGGTAGTGCATCGGCAGTGAACGTCGGTGTTTCTTATCTTTTTGCTATCATCAGTGAACAGTGGTGGTTCCTCGTCAGTGAACGGCGATGGTATGATATTTTCAAAATCTACCTTCAGTGAACATTGGTAGTGCATCGGCAGTGAACATCGATGTTTCTTATTTTTTTGCTATCATCACTGAACGGTGGTGGTTCCTCGTCAGTGAACGGCGATGGTATAATATTTTCAAAATCTACCTTCAGTGAACGTTGGTAGTGCATCGGCAGTGAACGTCGGTGTTTCTTATCTTTTTGCTATCATCAATGAACGGTGGTGGTTCCTCGTCAGTGAACAGCGATGGTATGATATTTTCAAAAATCTACCTTCAGTGAATGTTCGTAGTGCATCGGCAGTGAACGTCGGTGTTTCTTATCTTTTTGCTATCATCAGTGAACGGTGGTGGTTCCTCGTCAGTGAACAACGATGGTATGATATTTTTAAAATCTACCTTCAGTGAACGTTGGTAGTGCATTGGCAGTGAACATAGGTATTTCTTATCTTTTTGCTATCATCAGTGAACGGTGGTGGTTCCTCGTCAGTGAACAGCGATGGTATGATATTTTCAAAATCTACCTTCAGTGAATGTTGGTAGTGCATCAGCAGTGAACGTCGGTGTTTCTTATCTTTTTTCTATCATCAGTGAACGGTGGTAGTTCCTCGTCAGTGAACGGCGATGGTATGATATTTTCAAAATCTACCTTCAGTGAATGTTGGTAGTGCATCGGCAGTGCACGTTGGTGTTTCTTATCTTTTTGCTATCATCAGTGACTGGTGGTGCTTCCTCGTCAGTGAACGGCGATGGTATGATATTTTTAAAATCTACCTTCAGTGAACGTTGGTAGTACATCGGCAGTGAACGTCGGTGTTTCTTATCTTTTTGCTATCATCAGTGAACGGTGATAGTTCCTCGTCAGTGAACGGCGATGGCATGGTATATTTTCTCTTCTACCTTCAACTATTGAGTTGGTAATTTACCGCCATCTGTGAGTCGGTATATCTTCTTCTCTCTACCTTCAGTGAATGTTGGTAGACATCGGCAGTGAACGTCGATGCTTGTTATCCTCCTCTCTAGTTCTATTCTTTTGGTCCACCGGTGATTTATTTTCCTGGTGGGGTTGCTCTTTTGTTTCTTCATTTTTGTGGCTTCCCCAGTGTTACTTTGCGTCTCTTTTGTTCTGTTCATATGCATCCATAATCATAAGCATTGCATGGCATCTTAGAGACAAAAATATGGCTTGTTTTATATTTAAGTATCTTCAATCGCGTCGACACGAAGATTTGTAACCTTCGTATCTCCGGATAGAAGACACTTAAATAAGGGCAGCTGTTGTACCCCAATTTTTGCCCCTAAAATTCTTCTATCATATCATATCAACTCGATCATAACAAGATCACATTAGGGTTGGTTCTTCCTCTTTTTTCCTATCTTTAAGTTTCCTCTTGAGGAATCTACAAGCACCTTGGTTGTGTATTTTGTATATGTGTTGTTGACTAACTTCTAATCAAAATACAAAAAAAATATTTGTCTTTGTCTTTGTATATTTTTGTTTTGTAGGTACCAAGTCGAAGCATCTGACAAATAAGGATTTCTGGTATTATTTTCCTAAAATCTCTATTTGCAAAGAAAAAGAATCAAAAATTCATTTTTTTCACTGATGCAATCGATTGCTCTTATAGTGAAATCGATTGCACATAGTGTATTTTGCGCCATTTTTGAAAAAAAGACAATGTGCAAATCGATTTGCACTGTAGTGCAATCGATTGCACAGCGTGAAAATTAAAAAAAATCAGCATTTTAAACTTGTCAAATTTTGGCTCCAATTTTCCTTCACTTTTGAAAGATGTATCATTAATTCAAATTTTAGTGCCAATCTGTCATTTTTAAAAATAATTATCATTAATTCAAATTTTGGCTCTAATATTTGAAAGAATTATCATTAATTCAAATTTTGGCTCTAACTTTTGAAAGAGTTATCATTAATTCAAATTTTGGCTCCAAGAATCAATTACCAAATTACCACTAATCCCAATCATAAAACTCTATAAATAGAGCTCTCATTTCATTCAAATTTCAAGCTTTTGATAGCCAAATCCACCTTGCTAAAAAATCTCTCAATTCTCTCCATCTATCAAATTCACTCAAAGCTCCATTTTCAAAAAGTTAGTAAGCTTTGCATTGAAGCTTACTAATCTTTAAGCTAAACCTTCATCCAAACACTTTTTCTCCATCAATTCTCTACATCCAAGCTTGGTCAATTGATTCTTGTGGTTGAATTGAAGCAAATTCTTGAAGTTGTTTTGATAATTCTCTAGATCTACCTTTGGTAAGTTGGATAATTCATCTTTCACAATGTGATCTCTTGGTGATCTTTGGGATTGATTCTTTGAGCATTATTTTGTGATTTCAATGGTGTTATTTTCTCATAATTTGATGAAATTTTCGTGCTCAAGTGGATCCATGATCATAAGGTGTTTGATGGAAAGTTTGAACAAGAAATTGCCCTTTTAAAATGTTGTTTTTGCTATTGTTACTGTGTGCAATCGATTTGCACTAAGTGTAAATCGATTGCACAGAAGCAATTTCACGCGAATTTTTGAAAACTGTACTGTGTAAATCGATTTACATAGTAGTGTAAATCGATTTACACCAGGACAGAATGCATTGTTTGCCTTGTTTTGGGGCAGCTTTGATCCAAAATGCTTTTTCTACTCACTCCTTTTGATTGTTGGTTTGGATTGCAATTTTAAATGTCCAATTTGTCTTTAAACTCAATGGACTTTGTGATGTAGATGAAGTTGGATAAATGTTCATCAATTCAAATCTACCTAAGAGTGAATTATTTAATTCATTTTTGGTGCTTTGGATTAATGATATGTTTAGTGCTTTAATCCATCTAGAGGAGTGGTTGAATTTAAAGATGAAAGAATTTTGAAATGGTGATCCAAATTAGCTTATCATTCCACTCCCTCTTCATCTTATCCCTTTCTTTTTTAATTGTGCTACATGTTAAGGGATGGTGATCTCTATATCATTTATCCAAACATGAAGTACATAGATTGCTATTGACCGGCCTCAAAATAGGTGTGACTTCTACATAAGTCCACTTACGATTGCTTAACATAGCGCTAAATTTTGTCCCGATTCGAATAAATGATCATTCGTGGCCCAAACTTATGATTACAAGCCCAAGTATGTTAATTTAATATCTTTGATCCAATAACCTTGAGATTCATTGTGTGGAGGCTTTGGTTCTACCAATCCTCTAATGGATCTACAACACCTTTGGTAAACGCGGATCACTTAAACATCGTTGATCATTACATGTTGCCTTGTGAGAATTCCAAAATGGATGATATACTTGACAAAAAGCAAATGCAACTTGTTGTGTGGAGGATTTGGTTCTACAAATCCTCTAATGTGATCCAAATGCAAGTTTCAAGATGGTCATCCAACTAACCACTAATTACTAACAATTAACTTTACTTTACGCTTTTATTTCCATGCTTTATGTACCATTTACTTTTAGCATTTTACATTTCATGCTATTTTCATCTTTGCTCACTTGAGCATTTACTTTTATGTCATTTTTATTTTGCTCACTTGAGCTTTTCTTTCTTTTTAAAGACACCTAATAATCAACATGAACCATAAAAATCATTAATGATACTTGGACTACATGGTTACTATCCTTTTCATTATGGAGTGATGGACTTCTTGAACTTAGGATTAGAGACTTTGGCCTATCTTGGAGACTTTGTGACTTTATTTGATATTTTATCTGGAGTTCTTGAGGTTTACCTCAATACATTGGGTTGTTTGTTTGTTTTGTGTGCAGGTTATTGAGATTACGATCTTTGTTTGTAATCTGGAATTCACCCGTATACAGCCGTTACTCTGCCCAATTTTTGCGAAGACTTAAAACACTTGAAGTTTGGTTCTCTCAAGAGGTCTAGTGTCTTTGTTTGCTTGGTTTCAATCCAAAGAATGGGAATTCTATATTGACTCATAATGTCAAGTATTGGCTTCTTGTTGGTTAGATGGTTCTTATCCCTAGCTTTTACCTTATGCTTTAGGATAGCCTCTTCTTCTTCTCCCATCTTCTTTAATTTCAAAAATCTTCTCCATCCTTTAAAAAAAACTCTTCTAGTTTTGAAACTTGAAACATTTTCATAATAAACTTGGACTTAGGTCCATGCATCTTCGAAACATTTTCATAAATAAATTTCAATTAATTTAATAATACCTTGACCTTTTTTTGTGAGAAGACTAAAAGTCTATCAATCTCATTTCAAACCATTTTGCCACTTTGGCTTTTATCTTTAAACTTTTCTCAAAAGATTAGACTCTTGTCAATACTTGTAGTGATGCAAACAACTATACTTCTACAATATGTAGTGAAGTGAGATATTTTCCACTTGGGTGTTGAGTGAGGCATTGTTGATTTTAAAATCCAATCCATATCCTCCACTTTGAGATGATGCAAATTCTCCTTTCTCATGATTGTGGGTAGTAAGTATGTTTTTTCACGGACAATTGCGATGATGTCTTATCTCATAAAATCAACCAACACACTTGTGTTTTAAATTTTTAAAAGAGGAACTACGTGTACCCTGATCCCCTATTGCACGAAAGGTGGTACGTAGGCACTAAAGGTTCGCAACCGCGGCGGGTGCAAAAATCATAAAAATATTTCTTTTCTCACCTCCACCGTCCATTTTATATACAACACATTTTTATAGCCACAATATACAGATTTTTCAAAGAGGTTCATGCGGAGTACCGTAGATGTTTAGGAAGCTAATACATTTCCTTTGCATAACCAACCCCCTTACCTTGAATCTTTCCCCCTCTTTTTGGGTTATTCGCTCTTTTCCCATTCCTTTGGAAACAATAAAGCGCGGTGGAGATTTTTATTTTGATTTGTATAAAGTCTAGTCAATCCAATGGCTTAGTCTTGCACATTTCTACCGCTACAGAAAAAATGGCGACTTCACTGGGGAATATTGGATTAACCTCTTGCTGGTCCATCCCTAAGTGGGTTAAACCTATCTTTGTTTATATCTGTATATGTGCTATTGTTGTTTATGTGTTATATTTTGTATATATGTTTGTCTGGATTTTCCTGGTTTACAGGGTGCTTGGTGATTACTCATAAGTCCTATACCCGGACTTGGGCAAACTTTAAGATAGGATGGGCGGTATAGTCATGTTAACTTTGAGGGAGTAATCCCAAAAAAAGGAGGCATGAGATCCCCCACTCAGTGGAGGCCCCTTTGACTGTAGTGTCATTTACCGAGTAATCGGGAAGACGTACTGCTTTCGACCTGGGAGCCTGCCGAAGCTGAGGACCGTAGATTACATGACCCCTCTTGGCCTTTTAGGTGTAGTGCGGAAGCTATAACGGAGTAATTCGGAAGTAGTTGTCACGCGATACTACGCTCGGACGAGTCTTTCTTGAGAATATTACTAATTACCGAGTTAATCGGGAAGTTGGTAATATCCGAAGGAAGGATGTAGACTCTGAGAACCTCTAGAACCTTGTTCGGCAGGTGATAACTTTTTAGACCAATACCTTATGGGTAGTACCTTCGACCTCATGCTCGTGACGTTGAACCTATGAACCCTATATGTGTGATCTTGTGTGTGATTGTTGCATCATGCATCCATGCACTCATAAGCATCTTTTGAAGAAAACCATATTTCAAGGGATTTAAAGGTTGACTATTTGTGAATATCTCAGGTGCTTTTAAACCATGGATTCTGGAAAGAGAAACAAAAGCCTTATTACTTGGATGTTGGCAATGTGTCTATAAACCATAAATCCCTTGAAATATTAAATAATAAAGTAAAAATAATCATGTGCATTGCATATCATGCATCATATTGCACATATTTCTTGCATTTGTTATGCATATCCAGGTGCCTTACCCAACTTCTTTACTTCATTCAGCAAGCTGACTCATCACTACAACACTCGGGCTAATTTCAAAAAGAAGATGGACAACTTAGAACAGGAGAATTGCGAGCTGCGCGAAGAAGTTTCTGATTTGAAGGCGAGCTTGGCCAACTTGACTACTCTGATGGAAGCTCTGGTGTTTACTCAGAATCAGCCACCGAGTGTTCAACCTCAACCAACAAGGGCAAGTACTGAAGTTTTGACTGTTCCTGTATCCACTACTCTGGCTGTTATTCAAAACCGTATGCCTCAAGGTTATCCGTGGGGAATGCCAGAGAATTTTGCACCTGAAGGATTCAATCTGGGTCCTCAAGATGCTCCAGTGGTTCCAAATGTTGTTACTCTTGCACCTCCTGTGGTGCATACTGTTCCTGCTGCACCTCCTTCGGTGAATTTGGTTCCGTTTGTTAATGAAGATGTGTGTCGTCCTTTCCCTCCTTCGAGTGAAGACTTGGGTCTTTATGACATAATGGATGATTTCCAAGAGCAGTTTGATAGAATGCAAAGAGAGATGAAGGCTCTTAGGGGAAAAGAGTTGTTCGGGAAAAATGTGAATGAGCTGTGTTTGGTCCCGAATGTTAAAGTGCCTGCTAAGTTCAAGGTCCTGGAATTTGAGAAGTACAAGGGAAACACTTGCCCTTGTGCTCATTTGGTGATGTATGCGAGAAGGATGTCTACCCATACTGATGATCAGCGTCTGCTGATTCATTTTTTCCAGGATAGTCTGACCGGTGCTGCGTTGAAATGGTACATGAGTTTAGACAGCGCCAACATCCATACTTTTAATGATTTGGGAGAAGAATTCATTAAACAATACAAGTACAATGTGGACATGGCACCCGATCGTGACCAGCTTAGGGCCATGGTTCAGAAAGACAGAGAATCGTTCAAAGAATATGCGCAGAGATGGCGCGAAGTGGCTGCACAAGTGATTCCTCCCATGGAAGAAAAGGAGATGACAAAGATATTCCTGAAAATTCTTAGTTCCTTCTACTATGAGAAGATGGTTGCAAGTGCTCCCGCTGATTTCAACGAAATGGTAATCATGGGAGTCCATTTAGAGGAAACTGTCCGTGAAGGTCATTTATCTGAAGACGGGGACTCGTCAAATGGTGCTAAGAAGTATGGTGATAATTGTTCCAAAAAGAAATATCAAGACTCCTACGCTATACTTAGTGGTAGGCAAGGTAGATCTCATAATAGGAATCAACAAGTTGCTTTTGTGACTCTATTTGTCAATAAGACTCCGACTGCTGTTGCATATCAGGGGGCACCTCAACAAGGAAATCAAGGGCAATTTCATCAGAGGAAAATGAGCTTTGATCCAATTCCAATGACATACACAGAGTTGTATCCTTCTTTGTTGAAGAAGAATCTGGTTCAAACTCGAGCTCGACCAGTTGTTCCTGAAAAACTGCCAAGAGGATATAAGGCTGACGCTTCCTGTGCCTTTCATCAGGATGCTCCTGGGCACGATTTAGAAGATTTCTTTGCTTTGAAGGTCGAAGTTCAGAGGTTGGTCCAAAGCGGTATCTTGTCGTTTAAGGACATTGGCCCTAATGTTCAAAACAATTCGTTAGCAGAGCATGAATGAATCTCTGTTGTTGATAGTTCCAAAGCTTTGGAAATGTTACCTTCAGTGCAAGTCCAGATAAGAGATTTATCTTAGTTTATTATCATTTTTACTGCTTTCTCATTTGTAATTTTTCTTGTTTATCATTGCACTGTTTGCATGTAAGAACTTGTTTGCTTTTGAATGTTTAATATTAATACAATGAGTATGTTTGTCTTGAAGAAATTCATTCGTTTCACTCGTATTTGTTTTCAATTTTAAATTTCTTTATGATACCAACTTGTTACCCATTCTCTTGCCTAGGCAGAGATTGGGAGGAGGATGATGATATTAAAACACAAATTTTTTGGTTGTATGCTTTTGGATAAAACCCTGTTGACGATGTACATGCATTGTTTCAAATCCTCATACACCGGAGTTATAAGGGAGTGAAACCTTTGTTAACCCCTTTGAGCCTTGAAGTAGGAGTTTCTTTTTCTATTCAGAAAAAACCCTAATTTTTAACCCGGGGCAGGGTAGTGTTCAGTTAATCTGATTGAGTATTCAAATCTCATCAAGAGTGCGCACCTAAGGATATAATAATGGTTATCCTTCAAGAGGTTGAGGGAATTCAAAAACGCAATGTTTAATCTCTGCATATCAGTAGTGTGTATCAAACGAAGATGTTATCCCAGTGGTTATCTCTCACATACCAAGAGATCAGCAGATGATGATACAACAAATGGTTATCTTCCATCTACCCTAAAATAGGGCAGTCACAATTCTTCCGACAAGTCACAAATGACTCAAAGTCACGCGACATGTTCAAAAAAAGAAAAAGAAAAGGATTACATGAATAAAAAAAATTATTATGATGAAAAAGAAAAAGACAAAAAGCCCCGCTAAGTCGGAGCTTGAAAAAAACAAGTCGCTTAGGCAAAAGTCAGGGCATCCTGTTGCACTTCAAAGTCAAAATCAAAAGGAATTTGTCCAGAAGGCAAGAAAGAAATGGAAAGCCTGAAATGCGATAAAGGATTACAATGTGAAGTCCTCAGCAAAGAACAGAGTCGCGTGACAAGAAACCCAAAAGAAGCAGAAATGAGTGACTTGCATGTCCAAAGAAAACCTTGTTTGATTCCTCAACCATCTCGAAACTTCTTTTGAGAGATGAATGTTCGTGTCAAGTTAACTGAACTTAGGACTGAAGAACATCATGAAGGGGGTGGGCACCAAATATTTTTTAGCCTTAAATATTTTTTCTAAAACCGTGAACCAGGCCATGTTATAACCCTCAAAAGTCCTAATTGAAACAGGGTTTATTTTGAAAGCATACTTCAATGAGATAGTGTTTCCTGACTCCCATTAATTTTTCTAAATTATTGAGATTGGTATCATATTGCTTTTTTTTATCTTTTGTACAAAAATCCATGTCGCATCCTAGTTAGTGATTTGCTCACAAGGTTTTGCGACATCTTTTTAAAATCTTCAAGACTTACATAATTGTTGCATTAGAATTTTCATTCTTAGAATAAACATTTTCTGCTTGTAAAACAACTGCTTGATATCATGAAAGTTTACATTTGAGTATCAGCAAAAGGCATGTTGCCGGGAAGAGTTGTGGAGCAAAGAGGATGCAACATTATGCCAATCTAGGGCAGTTACGTCAAGATTCGACAAATCTATGAAAGCCATTTAATCAGAAAGGTTATCTTAAAAGCATGCAGCCAAGGGCAAGTTATGAAAGTTACCTTGATCAGCCCAGTAAGCTTGGGACACCAGATTGGTTTCCAAGGGCATATCCATATTTTGTCAAGATAGCTGCTATGTCTAACCCAAGTTGAGAACCTTCCTCAAGTTTTGTTATGATGTTGGGTTCATAATCCCATTTTTTCCAGTCTTCCTGCAGACTTCTTCAGCTGAGTGTGATTCTTTACCCAGCTAGGTGGTGATCAAATGGAGATTAAAAAGAGCTATGAAGCCTTTGCTCATTTGATGGAGTTCTTTCTCCTTTTTTATTGATATGGAATCTCTTGTAGAGCAGTGCTTTCTCTTGTTACGACATTATTGTTGTCATGTGCTTCCCAAGTAGCTAGACAAGGGCAGTATATTTTCTAAAAGTGTTGAGATAATTGTCAACTTTTTGGGTTTTCTCCCGCCAACTGCTGGGTTTGATTTAAAATCCCCATAATTTTGACTTCTTACTGTAGTGTTAACTTCTTGGTTCCCCGGGAAGGTTCTCTCAGGTCATTTTGCTAGTATGTGCGCAATCTTTGTGTGTTTCTCAGATGGTTAAAGACGATACCAATTGGCATAAGATATAGTATTAGGTTTGTGATCCCATGATCCCCGGCCAAGTCTTGGTTCGCTTTTGATTTTGGGTTTGCATGGTCAGAAGCCTCTGTCCCAGGTTCCCCAGCGAACTTTTCCCTCATATGATGAAAGGTTTTATTCCCTTGGTGTGCTAAGATATCGCTCTTTTTGCAGTATTGTCATTAGTGTTGACTTCTTGATCTCCCAGGAAGACTATACCAGGGCATCTTTTGTTGGAATAGGTTTGGTTGATATGAGGACTCAATCCAGTATTTTCCAGTGAAGGCTTTGTTTGTTTGATAGAAGTCCTTTTTCCACAGTGAAGAACGTATCTTGGTTTCCCCTCGATAATGTGGTGTCGACCTCCCCAATGAAGTCAGCATGAAGTCCCCGGTAGAGGTCTCGATGATGAAGTATTGTCTCCGTTAGTGAAGTCCGTATGTTTTTCTTCCTTCAAAGTGGGCCTGATTTCCCCAGTGAATGTTTTGACAATTTGGTTTCCATTTGCCTTATTCACAATCAATATGGAAATCCCCAGTAGGAGTATGGACTGTGAAACATTTGTTTTCCCCATAGAAGTATGTGTTTTAATCCCTGGGAAGGTTATCCCAGGGCATCTCTTGTTGGAATGAGTATTCATGATGAAAAGTTTTCAATCCGTAGTTTTTTCTCTAGGGAGGTAGACTTGAATCCCCCAGTGAGGTTTGGTTGTCTCGGCGTCAGTCTGCTTTATTTGAGGCTAATCTTGCAATCTCCAGTAGGCACATTGTTTTTGGAAAAATGATTTCTCCGATGAAAATGGAAGAGAGATGTTCTATCCCGGTATCTGTTTGATTTAGCTACATCCAGATTATGTTTCTCCTCAGTGAAGTTAGGATAGACAATAGGTTTGGTTTCCGCATATGCTTTTACCTTTCTTGGATTGATCTTTTTGGTTGAAGTTTAGACCAATGTTCGCTCCTTGCTTAGTTGGATTTGGTTTTCCCTCTTGAGTTTATTTCTCAAAGGATGTATCTTCTTTGGCCGTCTTGCTCCAGTTTGTTTCTAATTGGATTCGTGGTTGCATGACAATATTATTTACTCTGGATTTCTGAGGACTTTGGGCTTTGATTTGTGCATTTATTTTCCACGAGAAGACTTTATCTCTTCAGCAGGAATAATATCTCATTTCCCCAGGAAGTCATATCTATTTCCCCAGGAAGTCATATTTCATTTCCCCAGGAAGTCATATCTCTTTCCCCGGGAAGCCACATTTCTATCCCCAGAAAGTCGTTTCTTTTTGCAATCCTCCATGATAACAAGCAACAGGTATCTTTGTTTGAGCAACTCATGCTTCCCTGTACAAGTCGACGTAAATTTTTTTGCTATTTCCTCTATGAGTGGTTAGCTTGCAGTCCGCCGTCAGTTTACGCCAATGGATGGAAAGACTTTCAAATTAACAAAAATTGCTCATTGTGAAATCTTTGCAAGTGGAAGTCTCTTTATTTGAGACAGCTTACATATTACCCTTTCCAGGCGGAATTCCTTGGTTAAGGAAGAAGTTGAGACCCGTTCTAGGTGAAACACCAAAATTTTGGGGAACATATGATACTTTCAAAATCTACCTTCAGTGAGCGTTGGTAGTGCATCGGCAGTGAACATTGGTGTTTCTTATCTTTTTTCTATCATCAATGAACGGTGGTGGTTCCTCGTCAGTGAACGGCGATGGTATGATATTTTCAAAATCTACCTTCAGTGAATGTTGGTAGTGCATCGGCAGTGAACGTCGGTGTTTCTTATCTTTTTGCTATCATCAATGAACGGTGGTGGTTCCTCGTCAGTGAACGGCGATGGTATGATATTTTCAAAATCTACCTTCAGTGAATGTTCGTAGTGCATCGGCAGTGAACGTTGGTGTTTCTTATCTTTTTGCTATCATCAGTGAACGGTGGTAGTTCCTCGTCAGTGAACGGCGATGGTATGATATTTTCAAAATCTACCTTCAATGAACGTTGGTAGTGCATCGGCAGTGAACGTCGGTGTCTCTTATCTTTTTGCTATCATCAGTGAACGGTGGTGGTTCCTCGTCAGTGAACGGTGATGGTATGATATTTTCATAATCTACTTTCAGTGAACGTTGGTAGTGAATCGGCAGTGAACGTCGGTGTTTCTTATCTTTTTACTATCATCAGTGAACGGTGGTGGTTCCTCGTCAGTGAATGGTGATGGTATGATACTTTCAAAATCTACCTTCAGTGAACGCTGGTAGTGCATCGGCAGTGAACGCCAGTTTTTTTATCTTTTTAGTATCATCAATGAACGGTGGTGGTTCCTCGTCAGTGAACAGCGATGGTATGATATTTTCAAAATCTACCTTCAGTGAACGTTGGTAGTGCATCGGCAGTGAACGTCGGTGTTTCTTATCTTTTTGCTATCATAAGTGAACGGTGGTGGTACCTCGTCAGTGAACGACGATGGTATGATACTTTCAAAATCTACCTTTAGTGAATGTTGGTAGTGCATCGGCAGTGAAAGTCGGTGTTTCTTATCTTTTTTCTATCATCAGTGAACGGTGGTGGTTCCTCGTCAGTGAACGGCGATGGTATGATACTTTCAAAATCTACCTTCAGTGAACGCTGGTAGTGCATCGGCAGTGAACGTCGGTGTTTCTTATCTTTTTGATATCACCAGTGAACGGTAGTGGTTCCTCGTCAGTGAACGGCGATGGTATGATATTTTCAAAAATCTACCTTCTGTGAACGTTGGTAGTGCATCGGCAGTGAATGTCGGTGTTTCTTATCTTTTTGCTATCATCAGTGAACGGTGGTGGTTCCCCGTTAGTGAACGGCGATGGTATGATATTTTCAAAATCTACCTTCAGTGAACGTTGGTAGTGCATCGGTAGTGAACGTTGGTGTTTCTTATCTTTTTGCTATCATCAGTGAACGGTGGTGGCTCCTCGTCAGTGAACGGCGATGGTATGATATTTTCAAAATCTACCTTCAGTGAATGTTGGTAGTGAATCGGCAGTGAACGTCGGTGTTTCTTATCTTTTTGCTACCATCAGTGAATGGTGGTGGTTCCTTGTCAGTGAACAGCGATGGTATGATATTTTCAAAAATCTACCATCAGTGAACGTTGGTAGTGAATCAGCAGTGAGCGTCGGTGTTTCTTATCTTTTTCCTATCATCAGTGAACGGTTGTGGTTCCTCGTCAGTGAACGGCGATGGTATGATATTTTCAAAATCTACCTTCAGTGAACGTTGGTAGTGCATCGGCAGTGAACTTCGGTGTTTCTTATCTTTTTGGTATCATCAGTGAACGGTGGTGGTTCCTCGTCAGTGAACGGTGATGGTATGATATTTTCAAAATCTACCTTCAGTGAACGTTGGTAGTGCATCGGCAGTGAACGTCGGTGTTTCTTATCTTTTTTCTATCATCAGTGAACAGTGGTAGTTCCTCGTCAGTGAACGGCGATGGTATGATATTTTCAAAATCTACCTTCAGTGAACGTTGGTAGTGCATCGGCAGTGAACGTCGGTGTTTCTTATCTTTTTGCTATCATCAGTGAACGATGGTGGTTCCTCGTCATTGAACGGCGATGGTATGATATTTTTAAAATCTACCTTCAGTGAAAATTGGTAGTACATCGGCAGTGAACGTCGGTGTTTCTTATCTTTTTGCTATCATCAGTGAACAGTGATAGTTCGTCGTCAGTGAACGGCGATGGCATGGTATATTTTTTCTTCTACCTTCAACTATTGAGTTGGTAGTTTACCATCATTTGTGAGTCGGTATATCTTCTTCTCTCTACCTTCAGTGAATGTTGGTAGACATCGGCAGTGAACGTCGATGCTTGTTATCCTCCTCTCTGGTTCTATTCTTTTGGTCCACCAGTGATTTATTTTCCTGGTGGGGTTGCTCCTCTGTTTCTTCATTTTTGTGGCATCCCCAGTGTTACTTTGCGTCTCTTTTGTTTTGTTCATATGCATCCATAATCATAAGCATTGCATGGCATCTTAGAGACAAAAATAGGGCTTGTTTTATATTTAAGTATCTTCAATCGCGTCGACACGAAGATTTGTAACCTTCGTATCTCCGGATAGAAGACACTTAAATAAGGGCAGCTGTTGTACCCCAATTTTTTCCCCTAAGATTCCTCTATCATATCATATCAACTCGATCATAACAAGATCACATTAGGGTTGGTTCTTCCTCTTTTTTTCTATCTTTAAGTTTGCTCTTGAGGAATCCCCAAGCACCTTGGTTGTGTATTTTGTATATGTGTTGTTGACTAACTTCTAATCAAAATACAAAAAAAATATTTGTCTTTGTCTTTGTATATTTTTGTTTTGTAGGTACCAAGTCGAAGCATCTGACAAATAAGGATTTCTGGTATTATTTTCCTAAAATCTCTATTTGCAAAGAAAAAGAATCAAAAATTCATTTTTTTTCACTGATGCAATCGATTGCTCTTATAGTGCAATCGATTGCACATAGTGTATTTTGCGCCATTTTTGAAAAAAAGACACTGTGCAAATCGATTTGCACTGTAGTGCAATCGATTGCACAGCGTGAAAATTAAAAAAAATCAGTATTTTAAACTTGTCAAATTTTGGCTCCAATTTTCCTTCACTTTTGAAAGATATATCATTAATTCAAATTTTAGTGCCAATCTTTCATTTTTAAAAAGAATTATCATTAATTCAAATTTTGGCTCTAATATTTGAAAGAATTATTATTAATTCAAATTTTGGCTCTAACTTTTGAAAGAGTTATCATTAATTCAAATTTTGGCTCCAAGAATCAATTACCAAATTACCACTAATCCCAATCCTAAAACTCTATAAATAGAGCTCTCATTTCATTCAAATTTCAAGCTTTTGATAGCCAAATCCACCTTGCTAAAAAATCTCTCAATTCTCTCCATCTACCAAATTCACTCAAAGCTCCATTTTCAAAAAGTTAGTAAGTTTTGCATTGAAGCTTACTAATCTTTGAGCTAAACCTTCATCCAAACACTTTTTCTCCATCAATTCTCTACATCCAAGCTTGGTCAATTGATTCTTGTGGTTGAATTGAAGCAAATTCTTGAATTTGTTTTGATAATTATCTAGATCTACCTTTGGTAAGTTGGATAATTCATCTTTCACAATGTGATCTCTTGGTGATCTTTGGGATTGATTCTTTGAGAATTATTTTGTGATTTCAATGGTGTTATTTTCTCATAATTTGATGGAATTTTCGTGCTCAAGTGGATCCATGATCATAAGGTGTTTGATGGAAAGTTTGAACAATAAATTGCCCTTTTAAAATATTGTTTTTGCTATTGTTACTGTGTGCAATCGATTTGCACTAAGTGTACATCGATTGCACAGAAGCAATTTCACGCGAATTTTTGAAAACTGTACTGTGTAAATCGATTTACATAGTAGTGTAAATCGATTTACACCAGGACAAAATGCATTTTTTGCCTTGTTTTGGGGCAGCTTTGATCCAAAATTCTTTTTCTACTCACTCCTTTTGATTATTGGTTTGGATTGCAATTTTAAATGTCCAATTTGTCTTTAAACTCAATGGACTTTGTGATGTAGATGAAGTTGGATAAATGTTCATCAATTTAAATCTACCTAAGAGTGAATTATTTAATTCATTTTTGGTGCTTTGGATTAATGATATTTTTAGTGCTTTAATCCATCTAGAGGAGTGGTTGAATTTAAAGATGAAAGAATTTTGAAATGGTGATCCAAATTAGCTTATCATTCCCCTCCCTCTTCATCTTATCCCTTTCTTTTTTAATTGTGCTACATGTTAAGGGATGGTGATCTCTATATCATTTATCCAAACATGAAGTACATAGATTGCTATTGACCGGCCTCAAAATAGGTGTGACTTCTACATAAGTCCACTTACGATTGCTTAACATAGCGCTAAATTTTGTCCCGATTCGAATAAATGATCATTTGTGGCCCAAACTTATGATTGGAAGCCCAAGTATGTTAATTTGATCTCTTTGATCCAATAACCTTGAGATTCATTGTATGGAGGCTTTGGTTCTACCAATCCTCTAATGGATCTACAACACCTTTGGTCAACGCGGATCACTTAAACATCGTTGATCATTACATGTTGCCTTGTGTGAATTCCAAAATGGATGATATACTTGACAAAAAGCAAATGCAACTTGTTGTGTGGAGGCTTTGGTTCTACCAATCCTCTAATGAGTTCCAAATGCAAGTTTCAAGATGGTCATCCAACTAACCACTAATTACTAACAATTAACTTTACTTTACGCTTTTATTTCCATGCTTTATGTACCATTTACTTTTAGTATTTTACATTTCATGTTATTTTCATCTTTGCTCACTTGAGCATTTACTTTTATGTCATTTTTATTTTGCTCACTTGAGCTTTTATTTCTTTTTAAAGACACCTAATAATCAACATGAACCATAAAAATCATTAATGATACTTGGACTACATGGTTACTATCCTTTGCATTATGGAGTGATGGACTTCTTGGACTTAGGATTAGAGACCTTGGCCTATCTTGGAGACTTTGTGACTTTATTTGATATTTTGTCTGGAGTTCTTGAGGTTTACCTCAAGACATTGGGTTGTTTGTTTGTTTTGTGTGCAGGTTATTGAGATTACGATCTTTGTTTGTAATCTGGAATTCACCCGTATACAGCCGTTACTCTGCCCAATTTTTGCGAAGACTTAAAACACTTGAAGTTAGGTTCTCTCAAGAGGTCTAGTATCTTTGCTTGCTTGGTTTCAATCCAAAGAATGGGAATTCTATATTGACTCATAATGTCAAGTATTGGCTTCTTGTTGGTTAGATGGTTCTTATCCCTAGCTTTTACCTTATGCTTTAGGATAGCCTCTTCTTCTCCTCCCATCTTCTTTAATTTCAAAAATCTTCTCCCTCCTTTAATAAAAACTCTTCTTGTTTTGAAACTTGAAACATTTTCATAATAAACTTGGACTTAGGTCCATGCATCTTCGAAACATTTTCATAAATAAATTTCAATCAATTTAATAATACCTTGACCTTTTTTTTGTGAGAAGACTAAAAGTCTATCAATCTCATTTCAAACCATTTTGCCACTTTGGCTTTTATCTTTAAACTTTTCTCAAAAGATTAGACTCTTGTCAATCCTTGTAGTGATGCAAACAACTATACTTCTACAATATGTAGTGAAGTGAGATATTTTCCACTTGGGTGTTGAGTGAAGCATTGTTGATTTTAAAATCCAAGCCATATCCTCCACTTTGAGATGATGCAAATTCTCCTTTCTCATGATTGTGGGTAGTAAGTATGTTTTTTCACACGAACAATTGTGATGATGTCTTATCTCATAAAATCAACCAACACACTTGTGTTTCAAATTTTTAAAAGAGGAACTATGTGTACCCTGATCCCCTATTGCGCGAAAGGTGGTACGTAGGCACTAAAGGTTCGCAACCGCGGCGGGTGCAAAAATCATAAAAATATTTCTTTTCTCACCTCCACCATCCATTTTATATACAACACATTTTTATAGCCAAAATATACAGATTTTTCAAAGAGGTTCTTGCGGATTACCGTAGATGTTTAGGGTGATAATACCTTCCCTTTGCATAACCAACCCCCTTACCTTGAATCTTTCCCCCTCTTTTTGGGTTATTCGCTCTTTTCCCATTCCTTTGGAAACAATAAAGCGCGGTGGTGATTTTTATTTTGATTTGTATAAAGTCTAGTCAATCCAACGGCTTAGTCTTGCACATTTCTACCGCTACAGCATGCATGAAAACACATTGCATCAATATAATTTTCCTGCAGAAAACAACTTTACACAGGCACAACATAAAATACAAATTTCACCTCACGCAAATACTCCTTCGAAAGCTTGCACAAACCCACCAAACAAGTTATAAATAACAAGGAAGAATAAGCATAACTCGAGCATCAAGTCACAACTCAAAAATGAAATGGAATTGCAAAGAAATCAAGTCCAAATAAACATCGAAACATGAAACTTAAAAACCGAACAGCAACATCGTTATCTCATGAATCGAGGAAAAAGTCAATCTAAAATCGTAAAATCTCAATGCAAATGTCAAACAAACACCAAGGAAATATTACTTGTGCATTAACCAACATTTAAATTGCACATTTGTGAAAACTTATCGACTCCAGGAAACATTACATCTGTGATCGGTGGATCTGGAACTGACTGTTTAAAGCTGGTTCGCGAAATGTCGCGGAAGCAAGAGTCGCCACCGTCTTTTATTTTCTCCAAATGGAAAGGACAAAAGCACAGAAAAATTCCTTATTGAGATTAGTTCTCGGTCCGGGAGGTAGATTTATAGAAAGGGAAGGTGTTAGCACCCTTTCTATCCATGGTTATCCATGGGCTCTTAGATACTTGCTCATTTGTGTTTTCAAAATTGTTTGTTTGCTTTTCAACTGTGGGTTTTAAAAAAAGTTTCTTTGAAAATTCCAGTTCGACTCTTGTATCAGTCCTCAAGAGTGTTTGAAAATTTGCTTTCGAAAGCTTTTGAAAATGTGTTGGTGTGAAAAGTATTTTCTTTGATTTGTTTTTGAAATTAGAGCAAGTATCTAGAGTCGTCTACCTACCCTAAGGAATTCGTCTGTGTAAATGTCCTTTAAAGTAATGCCATCCCACCATTGAGAGGTAGGTAGCACCACCGTTGGAGGTGTTCGGGTCAATTCGAGGTTCGGGACATGGTGATCACCAGAGAAATTGGAAGACACCTTAGAAGCTACCCTCATGCCAGGTTCCCGGATCATGAGGACTTACTAAGACATCCTCTACTCGACGATCACCTTTCGAGGCAAGGCAACAGTGAGGCGTACCCTAGGGGTGGTGTGTGATTTGTGTGTCATGTTCATTTATTTTATCTTGTCATGTTATTGGTGATCTACACGTCTGTTTTTATTTAAGGCCATTCATTCTTGCATGCATTTATTTAATAGTTAAAAAGTGCGAAAAAGGATAAAGTTCTAAACTATTACAAAAGGCGCGGGTCCACATCGCCAAAATTTCCAGAACCCGATTTGACAGAAAATAAAGAAAGTAAAGTGCGAGAAATATATTACATGGCTTTGGGAGAGGTACATAAATAATTAAAAGAAAAAGAAATAAATACGCGAATTGAATTAAAATTAGAAACGAGGGCGTTGGACCCTTTTGAATGGAATAAAATTATTATTTAATTAAATTAAAAAAAGAAATTATTTTTGGTTTTTTGTATTTATGAGAATTTAATGCAATAAGAACCCTAATTCTACAATTTTTTAATTTATTAAGAAAATATGACAATTATCTAAAATTAAGCCTAATTAATTAATTGCAACTTGATTTATAAAAATAACTAATTAAGAATTAATAATTAATATAGTAAAATAAAAAAAGATGAAAAATGCTTGAAACCCTAATTCTACCAATTTTAGATTTTATTGAAAAATGTTAAGATTAAGTCCTAAATTAAAAACTAAGTTAATTAATGAATTTTATTTACAAAATATCAAAATATTAAATAAAAATACTTATTTTTGTCTTTTCTGATTTTATATTGTTTTTTTTATATTTTTTATGAAAATAATTAAATTAAAGAACATATTAAAAATAATAATTGGATCAAAATAAAAATGAAAAAATATAAAGAGAAATTTGCAAACCTAGGGGGGTCTGTCCCCAAATGGAGGTTTTGATAGCATTTTAGGCCCAAGCATCTTTGGCCTTATTGACTTTCCAGGATAGCATGCCCAGGCGTTGACTCACGTCCATAGTGTTCACCAGATCTGGTCCCTTGAATTGGTCTTTCTATACGCGTGGCAAGCTGGAAGTTGTGGACGTATGGTGCTCCTCAGGGCATAATCTGCATAGGATGATAATTGAAAGAAAAATAATATGAAAGGGGTGGGGACCTGGGATCGAACCCAGGTCCTGAAGGTCACCACTACAATGCCTTGCCAATCGTGCCACTTTACTTATTTGTATATTAAATAAACAATAAACATAATAAAGTAAAAACAAACGCTAGTGCTTTTTTCGCGCGAGATTTCAAACAATCCAATCACTGATGGCCACCTCATCTTCTTCTTCTACGTTCCCTGAAACACAAAACCATAAGCAACGGTTTTTGAACCGTTCCAAAATATACCATTCCAGAAAATAGCGATTAGGAATTCTTGCATTAGAAATTAGGCGCGACATATGGATTTGATTGTCATGAAGCTTCTGAATCTGATGGTGCCATTATCGTGTCCCAATTGTTCCTTGAACGCAAAGCCCTAAATCAGAATCCCTGTAACCCTAAAACACGACAATGGTGTTTTTGCATATAGTGTATAAAAATCCAATCAAAGTATGTGGTTAGCTTCAGAATACATCACTTAGTATGAATCTACAAACAAAATGCCATGAAAATGCCTAGAACTCAGAACACGAATATGCATTTATATGAAAAAAATTCGATTTCTGTACACTGATTCAAGGCGTTAGAGTTGGTGTTCTTGATCCAGGAGCCTTCCTTGATGTCCCAGGGAGGTGATAGAATGGTTGTTTTGGCTTGAAAACCCTTGCAATGGTGATTTCAGTTTTGGATATTCTTGCAAAAAATTCAAGTTTGGCTCTTGGTATATGGCGCAGCTTCGACCTCTTTAGGATTAGGTTTGCATTCTATACTTATGTGTGAATGATTAGGTCAAAGAATTTGGTCAAAAAGATCCATGAATTGATGAATCAATATTTGGTTTTTATGGCATTAGTTTTCCAAATCTTTTTCATGTTTTTTGGCTTCAATCACATCCAATCATCTTTGATTCTTTCCTAACCTGATTTGCACGAAATATTGAGTATTTATCATGCATAAAAAGATTGAAAAACCTAGGTTTAGCATTTTTTATATATTTTAATTAATTAAATGAATTTCTAGCATTTAAAAATTCAAATAAATAAAATAAAAATGATAAAAACTTCCCTTTGGGCCAAATGGTCGTGAACATGCCTTGGATGATGAATTGTGGAAGAAAAAGAGGCCCATTAGCATTTTTAGGTCATTTGAATCAATGTTGACTTTTCAAAGTATCCAAAAATTTCCCAACTTCCACAAGGCATAACTTGCTCAATTTTTAAGCTTTGCTCATGTTCTTGGACATTTTGGAAAGGTCTTTGAGTCCTCTAACCAATGCCTTTGGTACCATGTCATTTTGATTTACCAATCTCAAGTTATGGCCTTTGACGTAAAGTCCCTTTTTGTTGACTTTTGAAAATGACCTATAATGTTGAAATTGATAACTTTTTGTGAGAGAATTTCTTGGACTTGAAATATGAAGAGGAGTTGTAGGAAATGTCTTTATCTTCAAAATGAGCTTTGGATGGAATTTTTCTGATAATCCATGTGGAAGTTATGCCCTGGTCAATTTACAGTTGACTTTTTCAACTGTCCAAATAAGGAAACTTTTGCATCTTGGTGATTTTTGAGCCAAGCTTTGAGAATCATGATCAAGCATTGATAAAATGATGTTTGTGGCTTCAAAATGAGATGTTGACCAAAAATTTGGACTTTTGACTGTCAAATGACCATTTTTCCCCTACAGTTGACTGTAGTGCAATTAGGGTTTTTGACTGTGCAATTTTGTGCTGAAAATCTTGAAAATTGGTATGAGGATGCTTGACCATATTTATAATCATGTGGGACTTGATTGGGCCCTTGGAAACTTCATTTACTTTGTCAGAACCAAAACCCTAATTTTTGACTGTTAGGAGGCCCTTGAACTGTGCAACCCTTGGGGAGATTTTGAAGCTTTGATTTGGAAAATCTTGAAGAATATGGGAGGGAAAATTTTGGGGTACAACAGTTGCCCCTGTTCAATCTTCTTAGACCTGAGGATGCAGATTGGCTGACGTGCCTTTCGTAATCCGAAGGTGGAAGATGATTGACCACTAGAGTGCCCAGAAATTTGCGCTCACATAGTAGTGTGGTGGTGGGAATGGGCTTATAGATGCCATTTATAGATTGATGGATAGGATGATGGGCTTATAGATGCCATGCTAAGAGATGATGGAAGGTGGATGGGCTTATAGATGCCATCTGGATGTTGATCGCGTAAGAGCTTCCTTAGCGGGAACTTGCATACCTGCAAAAAAAGAAAAATGATTACCTGACCTGTTACAGGATCTGGTCTTCAGATGCTTTGTATAGATGTGTCCTGACTGGTTACAGGAGCTGAATCTGGAGCTTCAAACGATGATGAATGAACCAGGGACGGTTACTACCTCAACAGGAACGGTGAGAGAACCTTGGATGACTTTAACCTCAACAGCAATCATTGAGATAATCTTGGGATTACCACCTCCGCAGTATCGGGGAGAGAGCCATAGGTGATTACCACCTCAACAGCAAACATTGAGAGAACCTTGGATAACTTCAACTTCAACGGCAATCATTGAGCGAAATCTGGGATTACCACCTCCGCAGTATCGGGGAGAGAACCATAGGCGATTACCACCTCAACAGCAAACATTGAGAGAACCTTGGATAACTTCAACTTCAACAGCAATCGTTGAGCGAAATCTGGGATTACCACCTCCGCAATATCGGGGAGAGAACCATAGGCGATTACCACCTCAACAGCAAACATTGAGAGAACCTTGGATAACTTCTACTGAGTCTTTATCAGGAAAATCTGTTTGGGGTCGATTTAACTGAACCAGACAAGGTCTTGGAGTATTCAACTGAGTCTTCAAAAGAAAAACCTTTAGGAGTCGGTTTAACTAGACCAGAGAAGGCCTTTGACTGGATAATAACCAGGAAAATCTTTGGAGTCGATTTAACTGAACCAGACAAGGTCTTGGAGTGTAGCTTGAGAACTTAACTGGATCTTTCCTGAAAGGTAAAGGTCAGTCATATGCAATGCTTGATATGGGTCAAGCAATGATGTTCTCAACATAAATGAGATTTGTAAGATACGATGCGTATATGCATGCTATAATGTATGGAAGTGTGATGTTTATGAATGTATGTTTTTCGTGTAGGAAAGTAAATCCTTGACGGGTGCCGGGAAGTCACTCTTGGGCTGATGTTAGAGAATAGATTTTTGCCTCCGCTGGGGATGATAATTGCAAGAATACCGGTAGGAGAAGATAACTCCGTTGGGAAATAAACTTGGCGAATGAATTACTCTGCGAGGAGACAAGATACTCTAGCGATCTTGTTGAGGAGCAATACTCTGTGGGGAGAAAGATACTTCGTTGAGTTGATGGTAACTTGCTGGGGATAAAAAGGCTTCGTCGAGGACGCTCTTTCCGTGGCTTTTGGCTGAGGATAACCCAGTTATATCCTGGTAAGGAAATAACTCTTTGAATAAAGCCGGGCGACGCGTTCGTGCTCTGCGAGGATAAGATTCCAGAATCTACTGGGGATAAGCTTTCTGCTTGGGGAGATGGATTCCAACTTTCCTGGGGGAACTGGATTGGACTCTCTTGGGGAATTGGGATGTACTGGTTATGTTCTTTAGCTGAACCTACCTTGGTACCTTGGAGGATAGAACAATTAGATTGCTCGGACAACTCCTTATTGCCCCTGTTTCTGAGGTGGGAGAGGAAGACCTGTGAGGTGCTGATAGTTGTTGATGGACCAACCTTCTTCTGGTTGGCGACAAGATGACAGGACATAGTCGTACGCTTTGATCCCTAACTTTTGCCTGGACTGCCCTTTTCGGGTTTTCAGTCCACCGGGATACCCATTTTTGCCCAAGCCGCCTTTTCAGGTTTTCGACTTGCCGGGTGTAAGATTTTTTCATTTCATCCCTTATTTTTGCCCGAACCCTTTTGGTTCGCCGGGAAGCCCTTATTTTTGCCTAGGTGTGTCAACCTAGCGGGTCTTTGATTTTGCGTAGTATTTTTTCGACTATGTCCATGCTCTTAGAATGCAGGGAGGTGCCCCTGGCTGCTTGTGTTGCCATATTACCAGAAGATGTCTGATCGTGTAAGATTCGTTGTTGGAATGCCCCAGGTGACTCAGGCGGAGATTTTCCCCATGCTATTTGGCCTTTGAGAGATTCTCCGAATCTTGATTGGACTGCCCCAGATAATGGACTATAGTCATACCATGCCCCTTGATTGGAGGTGCTTTTGTTCATTAGGTATTCATCGTGCGAATTTCCCTGCTGTTCAAACGAATAGTCATATGCAAACAATGTTATATCAAAAATGCAAAGCTTATGTCTGTCTTGAAGATTTTGAAAATGCATTCTTTTTCATAAAACGAATGAAGGTTTGTAAAACATGATGTCAACTCCGTATTTACCGTAGGCCTTAAGGAGTCGGGATACCTTTGTAACAGTATGCTTTCGAACTAACCCATGCTTCAGCTAGGACTTTTTAAGGGTTATAACGTGGCCTGGTTAATGGTTTAAGAAACAAAAGATAAAGGCTCAAATTATTTGTCCCCACCCGCTCTTCGTGATGTTCTCCAAACCTAACCTCAGTTGATCATGCGTTAGACCTTTGCTTTGACGTTCCGATGATGATTCGGATGTTGATAACTTATTTTGAGTAGGCAGTCATTTCCTCTTCTTTTTTTTGTTGAGGGTTTGTAAGACCTCTTTCTTGTCTGATTTTGTTATCCCTTTCTTTTTTGCCTTAACTGTTTCCTTTTTTGGAATTACAGTCAGCGGGATGCCCCAGTTTTGTAAGTCTCCTTCATGGGTTTTGACTTATTGGGTTTTTATTTTTGAGATATAATGACTGCCTATCTTTATGATTATTCGGAACCAATCACTGTCTTTCTTTATTTTGTAAGGACCTCTTTAGTGCCATTTGTTATGCACTTGGATCAACTGAGAACTACCCTGCCCCAGGTTATGATTAAGGGTTTTAAATTTCGAAAAGAAAAACTCCTACTTCTTTGGCTCAGAGGGGTTGACGAGGGATTATCTTCCTTATAACTCCAGTGTTTAGGGATTTGAAACAATGCCTGTACCTCATCAGCGGGGTCTATTCAAAAGCATATTGTATATCGTGGTATCGTTTTCGTCATCCTCCCTCAAGAGGCTTAGAATTATTAATCGAGCGTTGATCATCAGAAAAAATATGAAAATAATTTGCATATAGTGAATATGAATATATTGCTTCAAAACAGACATATGCGATGCATTAATGGAATAACAACGTTTAACATGAGTAAATGTTTTAACAAAAGAAAGTTACAACTTGAAAATCCTAATGAACAAAAGTCTTTTCATATCAGGGCTTGTCACTTCAAATGGTGAGCCTTGGAGGGATGGTAGAAAAATTCAGCCTGACCATCTTGTGTGAATTCCAGTGCTCCTTCATCACTCAGGTCCTGGATCTTGTTTTTCAAAGCCCAACACTCGTTTGTATCATGTCCTGGACAGGCAGAGTGGTAGGCACACCTTTTATTGGGATCATAGACAGGAGATGATGTGTTCTGGTTCTGGGGATGAGCCCTTAATGTGATCAGGTTCAATCTTAACAGACGTTGTAAAGCTTGGAACAACGACATGTTAAGCTGGGTGAATTGCCTCCTGGGCTTGTCTGGCTGAAGCTGGTGAGGTTGATGCTGAATTTGTGGCGCTGAAGCCACTTGAGGAGCTCTCCCCTTATCTCCTTGTCTCAAGGATGATTGAATGATGAATGGCTTTTTACCCTTAGACGTTTGCCCCAGTTGGTTACCCTGAAGCAGTTGGTTGATGAGAACCCCGAGCTCGTCTTGTCTTTGAGCTAAACTTTGAATGGCAGTCGCCTGCCCCAGCATCTGGACTTTCAATGCATCCACCTCAGCTTGCCGATGTTTCATCTGTTCATCCTCAGCAATGTTCCTGACCAAAGTCTCCATGAGAAGTGTCCTTAGCTCCTCCTGCCCCTTGGATAGATTCAGCAGGATTTCCCCAAACCGAATCTCTTGAGCAAGAAGGTCCTGGTTATCTTGTTGGGAAGCCATTGCTGAAATAAACAGCGAGAAAGGTAAGTGACCTGCAACAAGGGTACCTGTTATGCAATGATGTGTATGACATGCATGTAATGTTTTCAAGGACCTCGCCGGGTAAACAAGAAAATTGTTAGCATCGGAATTTGTAGCTTGATTGAAGGAAACCCATGTTGTTGAGAATTCTTCTTCAAGGGTCAAAGGCTCACCATATCCAGTGGGTCATAGCCTCTGACAACTTTTGCTAGAGGAAAATAAATCCTCTTTGCCCCTTGCTAGATGTTTGATTCATCATGACCTGCATCACAAGCCCTTGAGATCCTTGAAATGGGTTAGGATGTATGCAATGGTATGATGTTATGGTATGCATGGGGTAATGTAAGTAACCCTGTTATGAGTCCCAATTAAGGACTGCAAACCAAAACCTGAAAAAAAACTCAAGTAAAACCTGTCATGAGTCCCAATTAAGGACTATAAACAGAACATGCAAGTAGTTAGTACATCCTGTTATGAGTCCCAATTAAGGACTATAAACAAAACCTGCAAGAGACTTAGTAAACCCTGTTACGAGTCCCAATTAAGGACTATAAACAAAACCTGCAAGTAGTTCATGTGTCAGATAGATAACAAGCATGCAAGTAGTCAAGTACGAAGGCACGCAAGTCACACAAGAGAAGCCCTTAGAGTTTAAGGCCATCATGAGGTCTGGGTATTACCCTCTTGAAGTTGGTGGGTTCAACCTGTCCTATTAGAAGTAACCGGGTTCTAAGGGTCCCAATATCACGGGATTGCTTTCATTGTTCATCGTTTCGATTTAGCCACTGAACTGGCGACCGAAATATTCCAGGAAAGCAACCCTCAATTGAGTGTAGTATCGAGTATCAACCAACCTCGGACTGCACCAAAGTCAGTTATCTCACTACCCTAAAGAGGCCAAGATAGTTCAATTAAGGTTCCTAAGGTCTGTTGATGCTTCACGACACCACGCAGAGGCCCCGTACTCTCCTTGACTGAACTCAAGGGTTACCGGTACACACCAAAGTGCCACATCAACGTAGCAGACTGTTTCAACCATGTTGGTATACCCCGCACAGTTCCCTCACAGCCTTGTTGCCACTTTCTAAGAAGGTATCCCCAGATCCGGGTTAGGATCTATAGAACTCCCAAGACAGTCCCACAATTTAAAGCAAACAAGGAAAGCAATTGAAAACACAGTTATGAACTAACCCTAAGGTACACCTCACTTTAAGTTAAGTCCCCAGCAGAGTCTCCAGTTCTGTGATCGGTGGATCTGGAACTGACTGTTTAAAGCTGGTTCGCGAAATGTCGCGGAAGCAAGAGTCGCCACCGTCTTTTATTTTCTCCAAATGGAAAGGACAAAAGCACAGAAAAATTCCTTATTGAGATTAGTTCTCGGTCCGGGAGGTAGATTTATAGAAAGGGAAGGTGTTAGCACCCTTTCTATCCATGTTTATCCATGGGCTCTTAGATACTTGCTCATTTGTGTTTTCAAAATTGTTTGTTTGCTTTTCAACTGTGGGTTTTAAAAAAAGTTTCTTTGAAAATTCCAGTTCGACTCTTGTATCAGTCCTCAAGAGTGTTTGAAAATTTGCTTTCGAAAGCTTTTGAAAATGTGTTGGTGTGAAAAGTATTTTCTTTGATTTGTTTTTGAAATTAGAGCAAGTATCTAGAGTCGTATACCTACCCTAAGGAATTCGTCTGTGTAAATGTCCTTTAAAGTAATGCCATCCCACCATTGAGAGGTAGGTAGCACCACCGTTGGAGGTGTTCGGGTCAATTCGAGGTTCGGGACATGATGATCACCAGAGCAATTGGAAGACACCTTAGAAGCTACCCTCATGCCAGGTTCTCGGATCATGAGGACTTACTAAGACATCCTCTACTCGACGATCACCTTTCGAGGCAAGGCAACAGTGAGGCGTACCCTAGGGGTGGTGTGTGATTTGTGTGTCATGTTCATTTATTTTATCTTGTCATGTTATTGGTGATCTACACGTCTGTTTTTATTTAAGGCCATTCATTCTTGCATGCATTTATTTAATAGTTAAAAAGTGCGAAAAAGGATAAAGTTCTAAACTATTACAAAAGGCGCGGGTCCACATCGCCAAAATTTCCAGAACCCGATTTGACAGAAAATAAAGAAAGTAAAGTGCGAGAAATATATTACATGGCTTTGGGAGAGGTACATAAATAATTAAAAGAAAAAGAAATAAATACGCGAATTGAATTAAAATTAGAAACGAGGGCGTTGGACCCTTTTGAATGGAATAAAATTATTATTTAATTAAATTAAAAAAAGAAATTATTTTTGGTTTTTTGTATTTATGAGAATTTAATGCAATAAGAACCCTAATTCTACAATTTTTTAATTTATTAAGAAAATATGACAATTATCTAAAATTAAGCCTAATTAATTAATTGCAACTTGATTTATAAAAATAACTAATTAAGAATTAATAATTAATATAGTAAAATAAAAAAAGATGAAAAATGCTTGAAACCCTAATTCTACCAATTTTAGATTTTATTGAAAAATGTTAAGATTAAGTCCTAAATTAAAAACTAAGTTAATTAATGAATTTTATTTACAAAATATCAAAATATTAAATAAAAATACTTATTTTTGTCTTTTCTGATTTTATATTGTTTTTTTATATTTTTTATGAAAATAATTAAATTAAAGAACATATTAAAAATAATAATTGGATCAAAATAAAAATGAAAAAATATAAAAGAGAAATTTGCAAACCTAGGGGGGTATGTCCCCAAATGGAGGTTTTGATAGCATTTTAGGCCCAAGCATCTTTGGCCTTATTGACTTTCCAGGATAGCATGCCCAGGCGTTGACTCACGTCCATAGTGTTCACCAGATCTGGTCCCTTGAATTGGTCTTTCTATACGCGTGGCAAGCTGGAAGTTGTGGACGTATGGTGCTCCTCAGGGCATAATCTGCATAGGATGATAATTGAAAGAAAAATAATATGAAAGGGGTGGGGACCTGGGATCGAACCCAGGTCCTGAAGGTCACCACTACAATGCATTGCCAATCGTGCCACTTTACTTCTTTGTATATTAAATAAACAATAAACATAATAAAGTAAAAACAAACGCTAGTGCTTTTTTCGCGCGAGATTTCAAACAATCCAATCACTGATGGCCACCTCATCTTCTTCTTCTACGTTCCCTGAAACACAAAACCATAAGCAACGGTTTTTGAACCGTTCCAAAATATACCATTCCAGAAAATAGCGATTAGGAATTCTTGCATTAGAAATTAGGCGCGACATATGGATTTGATTGTCATGAAGCTTCTGAATCTGATGGTGCCATTATCGTGTCCCAATTGTTCCTTGAACGCAAAGCCCTAAATCAGAATCCTTGTAACCCTAAAACACAACAATGGTGTTTTTGCATATAGTGTATAAAAATCCAATCAAAGTATGTGGTTAGCTTCAGAATACATCACTTAGTATGAATCTACAAACAAAATGCCATGAAAATGCCTAGAACTCAGAACATGAATATGCATTTATATGAAAAAAATTCGATTTCTGTACACTGATTCAAGGCGTTAGAGTTGGTGTTCTTGATCCAGGAGCCTTCCTTGATGTCCCAGGGAGGTGATAGAATGGTTGTTTTGGCTTGAAAACCCTTGCAATGGTGATTTCAGTTTTGGATATTCTTGCAAAAAATTCAAGTTTGGCTCTTGGTATATGGCGCAGCTTCGACCTCTTTAGGATTAGGTTTGCATTCTATACTTATGTGTGAATGATTAGGTCAAAGAATTTGGTCAAAAAGATCCATGAATTGATGAATCAATATTTGGTTTTTATGGCATTAGTTTTCCAAATCTTTTTCATGTTTTTTGGCTTCAATCACATCCAATCATCTTTGATTCTTTCCTAACCTGATTTGCACGAAATATTGAGTATTTATCATGCATAAAAAGATTGAAAAACCTAGGTTTAGCATTTTTTATATATTTTAATTAATTAAATGAATTTCTAGCATTTAAAAATTCAAATAAATAAAATAAAAATGATAAAAACTTCCCTTTGGGCCAAATGGTCGTGAACATGCCTTGGATGATGAATTGTGGAAGAAAAAGAGGCCCATTAGCATTTTTAGGTCATTTGAATCAATGTTGACTTTTCAAAATATCCAAAAATTTCCCAACTTCCACAAGGCATAACTTGCTCAATTTGTAAGATTTGCTCATGTTCTTGGACATTTTGGAAAGTTCTTTGAGTCCTCTAACCAATGCCTTTGGTACCATGTCATTTTGAGTTACCAATCTCAAGTTATGGCCTTTGACTTAAAGTCCCTTTTTGTTGACTTTTGAAAATGACCTATAATGTTGAAATTGATAACTTTTTGTGAGAGCATTTCTTGGACTTGAAATATGAAGAGGAGTTGTAGGAAATGTCTTTATCTTAAAAATGAGCTTTGGATGGAATTTTGCTGATAATCCATGTGGAAGTTATGCCCTGGTCAATTTACAGTTGACTTTTTCAACTGTCCAAATAAGGAAACTTTTGCATCTTGGTGATTTTTGAGCCAAGCTTTGAGAATCATGATCAAGCATTGATCAAATGATGTTTGTGGCTTCAAAATGAGATGTTGACCAAAAATTTGGACTTTTGACTGTCAAATGACCATTTTGCCCCTACAGTTGACTGTAGTGCAATTAGGGTTTTTGACTGTGCAATTTTGTGCTGAAAATCTTGAAACTTGGTATGTGGATGCTTGACCATATTTATAAGCATGTGGGACTTGATTGGGCCCTTGGAAACTTCATTTACTTTGTCAGAACCAAAACCCTAATTTTTGACTGTTAGGAGGCCCTTGAACTGTGCAACCCTTGGGGAGATTTTGAAGCTTTGATTTGGCAAATCTTGAAGAATATGGGAGGGAAAATTTTGGGGTACAACAACATCCAACCATGAAATCGCTTAAAGAATCGCGTCGAAACCGATAAAATTCAACACAAATGCTCAACAAATGCACAACTATGCCCAAGTACGCATTAAACAACAATTGAAAAGAAATTTACAATGCATTTGCACTTTCTGGGAAGAAAAAAATACATAAATTAATATCAATCAAAATTGAGTTCAAAACTCATAATCGGATGCATAAAAATAATTACTGTTTCAAGTAATGTTGTTAGGAAATTACAAATAAATTGCAAACAATTAATTCATACTGATACATAGGTTCCAATCATCAAATCAAAAATAACTCACGCATCGACATCGATTAAACACTTCAAGGTTTGATTCTGATACATAAAATCAACAATTAACCCCAAAATATCAATTCGCAATCAAATCTTGACGCGTCAATTTAACAATTACGAAGAAATCTTGGCATCAACGCGTAAGCAACATAATTAATCTCAATCAGTTAACCAATTCAACATTTAACCATAATCGAGCTTGAAGAGTAAACTAAATATCAAAAATCAACTTAAGTTTATTCACATAATCACTTCTCTTCACAATTCAAAGTTCAAATTTATGCAAGATTCAAGTAATTCAAGAATTTACCAAATAAATTGCATGAAACAACAATTTATTCAAGTAAGATTGAGAAAATTACCGAATTGACTCGAAGACTTGAAGAAGATGACCGGAAGAAGTAAGCGTACGGATGGGGCGTTCGCGCAAAGACGGAGGGAGTTCGCCAGTGGGAGTATGCGTCTGAGCAGAAGGAGGTACGAGAAAGGGAAGGTTGGCCATGGACTGGTGGCTGGGTGGAGCTACTACGCACGATGGTCGGAAAGGAGAGGAAGGAGTTTGCCAGAGGGAATATGCGTCTGAGTAGAGGGAGGTGCAAGCAAGGGGAGGCTGGCGGAAGACTAGTGGCTGGTCATAACTCCTGCGCGCGGTGGTCAGAGAGGAGAGAGTTCTGATCGATTGAGCTTGAGAGAGAGGGAGGGAGAAAAATGTGTTTTCTTGCTTGAGAGCTTTTCTTTATCTCTTGAGTGATTTTTGAATAGAATGAGCAAAAGTGATTCCAATTTGAGTTTTAAAAATATATAGACAAGTCCCTAAGTCTTGTTTGGAAAATGGTAAAAGAGAGGTGAATTGCTTTATTTTTTAATAATGCAGAATTTTCAGCTTATTTTGTGTACGATGCGAGAACAACCCACAAGCTCATCACTTTTGGTACATAATTCCGACGCAAAACCTGTAGCAAAATCGTAGATGACGAAATTTATGAAGTCGTGCCGAAAGAATCGTCTCGATACAATAAAAATCGAGAGAGTTACTATTTTTTAAACAGCGAGAAATTTGGATAGAAAACCAACTATTTCGGGTTGCGCCGCTTTTTTAGCTTATTTCGGTGTTCAACCTTGGAAACAAGCGATAAACCGAAGTCTTATGAGCACAATCTAAACTCGAGCCATAAATAAAACTTGTAGCTAACAAAATTTGTGACACCATCCTGAAATAATCATCTTAATACGATGAAAATTGAGAAAGTTATGATTTTACAATATCGACGAAACAGAAAATAAATAACCATTTCGGGGTGCAATTTCTCAAGTAATTTGCACATACAAATTGAGGACAATATCATGGAGGTTCTAACGCCTGGAGAACCATTCTCAAACCTTTTTCCATCCATAAGTTATGAATTTTGACCTCGAACCATAAAAATGCTGATTTTTTACTTAAATTGTCTCAAATCCACTGAAGCGCTTGACTTTCTCTGCAATTCAAAGCTTGATGGACACATGAGAGCTTGGCATGATGATGACTTGATTACTCTAATTAAGAGGTTTAGAAAAAAATGTGGAGTTCACATTAATCCGGAAAACCCTGAGTTTTTGTTTTATATCGCTTGACTAACAGTCGTCTTCTGTTAACTTAGTGTAGATAAATGCTTTGATCTCGTAACCATGGAATTGATGATATGGTGTGCATGAGTATGTTATAGAAAAATAAACCAATTGGGGTTAAATTGAAGAGGGTGAATGTTGGTTGAAATCATGTTTCTAAATTTGTCACATGCAAGTATACATGTCGTGATTGCAGCAAGTAATAAATATAAGAGTATTGTATCCACAGGGAGTAAAGTTACTTAGATTTAACTTTGTAAAATTCTATTATTTCAAGTTAAGCATGAGTGAGAAATAACAATAAGGTTGTTGGTGATGAGTTCAGTGTTACTTATAACAAAACTATAAAGAGTGCAAATGAGATGAAGTGTATTAAGAGAGGTAGAGTTGAGCATAGATCCATTAATATTACTTATGAATTTTTATATTTATGTTGTGTGGAGTTGTGACAGGAAAGGCCAGAATGATTTTGTGGTGTATTTCTACAACATTCAAAGCATACATGCAAGGTCAAGGGAACAAATCTCCAAGCCTCACTTATAACCAAAGCATGCATCTTTTAATAAATCTGATTTCCTTAATGGTTGCAGCTTCTTATATCTAAGTAAGTTAGGTCAATAAAAATATATCTATCCTATTTTTTCAACCATTTTTACTCATGAAATACGCTTTTTGTTAGATCTCTCTCAACACCACGCTATTACCTATTTCTAAGTTGATCATGCCAAGAAATAATTTTTGCAAAAAAAAAAACACATGGTAAAGCAAGCAGTAACCACACATCATATAACACAAACACAAGTTAATATTAACTTCTCATTGCGTAACTACAAAAGGTTTAGCTCATAATGAGTTGAGTACAAACAACAAGTATAGCTCTTACAATAAACATCCTAGGACAACTGAAATTTACAAAATATATAAACCTAAGAGAGGACTTAAAGGTATCATTGAGATAGATAGTCTTCAAGAGGAAACTTTAGTCACGCCAATGCTCGCCAGTTAGCACCATAATGGATGAGGAAAGAAGATTCTATCACACTTCATGATTCAAGCACACAAACTCTTTGTAAAATATTTCTTTCAACATCAGAACTCTCTCTCTCTCTCTCTCTCTCTCTCTCTCTCTCTCTCTCTCTCTCTCTCTCTCTCTCTCTCTCTCTTCAACTAGCTTCTCTTTATATAGGCAGAGGATTAGGGTTGGTATCTTGCATTGGATCATGGGCTTTTCCTATGAATCATATCAAGCCCAAATGGATTAGCGCCAAAACACCAACAGCATGCTAGACGATGCAAAGATTCGAATGAGAGGGGACAATAGTGGGAGCAAGGTGGCGTGTGGCAGAATCTGCAGCAGGCGTAGGCGACGCTGGTCTGACCAAAGCAGAGTATGAATGTAATATCTTTTGTCTTATAGCTTCTCCAATTTCATCTTTGAATTTGAATAACTTTATTCTGTTTTTTTGTACCATCAAGTTTTCCCTCCTTTAATTCTCCTCTAACGCTTTCCTTAAGGCCATCAGCTTCCCTCATTGAAATTTTCTTGCCTAATAATTCTTCTTGTAATTTCCAGCTTACACAACTTGCAGTAGCCCATCTCTGTCTTGCCTCTGCTCGACCCTGCTAACCTCTGTACACGCAAAAATACAATTAAAAGACAAAAAGGGGAGCACTTACAGTGCTCCATACTAAACATTGAATTAACTCAAACATGCAAGAAATTAAACTAAAAACAACTAGAATAGTAAAATAAAAAATACTAAAGGCATGAATTAACTCATAAAATGTGTGTTAACACACCCCCAAACTTGAATCATTACATGTCCTCAGGTGATGCCATAAGCAAAGACAAACATAATAACTTCAAGTAACTACCACCCTCTTTTATCAGATCCAATGTTTACAAAACTCAATTATCCTCCTAAGGACTATCTTAAAAATAAATATTACTCAAAACTTGGGCTCAATCTTGATTGTGTGTGTGTTCTTTAGATTACCAATACTCATTGTCACGAAAGAACTCTTCTGTTAAGTTACTAAGCCTATCATTAAACATTTCTTGTCTTTCTTAGATTTCAACCTAGTGGAAGATTTTGACTCCTTGTTCTTGAACCTACACCTAGGACCACACTTTCATTTTTCTCAAAGTCTTTTTTAGTTTCCCATTTTTTACTTAAATGATATCCCTTAGTCATGAGTCAATTTTGTCAATAATGGTGGGGGCAACTACTGTTCCTCTAGTTTCGAGCATAGGAACAAGACTTTGTCTGCTCTTCCAGTTTTGGGAACAAGAGTTATTCCTCCAGACACGGGCACAAGAACTTTCATTGAGAAATGATCTTTGGAAACTTCTTACACACCTTTGTGTCATTATTCTATTTTTTTCTTAATGAAGTGCTCCTGGAGTGTTTCCTTCCTTTTAACAAGAATATTATACCACCCCAACTAGGCTTTATTTCTAAAAGAAAACAAACCAATCTTTCCTACAGGTTTCCTACTGTAGCGGTAGAAATGTTGAGACAAATCCATTAGATTGACTTGACTCGCACAGATCAAATAAAAAATTGCAACCGTGCTTTATTGTTTCCAAAGGAATGGGAAAAGAGCGAGTAACCCAAAAGAGGGGGGAGAGAATCTAAGTTCGGGGGTTGGTTATGCAAAGGGAAGGTATTAGCACCCTAAAAATCTAAGGTACTCCGCAAGAACCTCTTTGAAAATTTGTGTATTTTGGCTATAAATGTTGTATAAAAAATAGATGGTGGAAATGAGAAGAGAAGTATTTTTTACAATTTTTGCACCCACCGCTATTGTGGACCTTTAGTGCCTACGTACCACCTTCTATGCAATAGGGGGTCAGGATACTCGTAGTTCACCTTTAAAAACTTTAAAACACATGTGTGTTGGTTAATTTTAAGAGATGGGACATCATCGTCTTATCCGAGTGGAAGAACATACTTACTACCCACGGTTGTGAGAAATGAGAATTTGCATCATCTCAAAAAGTGGAGGATGTGGCTTGGATTTTAAAATTAACAAAGCCTCACTCAACATCCAAGTGGAAAATATCTCACTTCACTACATATCATAGAAGTATAGTAGCTCGCATCACTACAAGGATTGACAAGAGTCTAATCTATTGAGAAAAAGTTTTTAGGTAAAAATCCAAGGTGGAAAAAATGGTTTGAATGAGATTGATTGACTTTTAGTATTTTCACAAAAGTGTAAAAGTATGATTAAGTTGTTTAAAATTTGATTAATAAAATATTTTGAAAATGCATGGACCTAAGTCCAAGTTTATTGTGAAAGCGGTTCAAGTTTAGAAAACAACAAGAGTTTTTGAAAAGGAGGGAGAAGAATTTTGAAATTAAAGAAGATGGGAGGAGATGAAGGGACTATCCTATAGCATAAGGTAAGAGTTAGGGAAAAGAACTGTCTAACCAACAAGGAGCCAACACTTGACACAAAGAGTCAATGTAGAATTCTCATCCTTTGGGTTGAAACCAAACAAGATAAGATAATAAACCTATTAATAAAACTAAGCTTCAAATGCATTAAGTCTTCATAAAAATTGGGCAGAGTAACGGCTGTATACAGATAAATTCTCAATCACAGACAAAGCATATAATCAGAATAACCTGCACATAAAGAAAACAAACAACCCAATGTATTAGGGTAAACCCCAAGAACTCCAGAAAAAATATGAATAGAAGTTACAAGGTCCCATGGTAGGTCAAGGTCTCTAATCCAAAATCCAACATGTCCATACTCCAAAATGCCAAGGATAGTAACCAAATAGTCCAAGTAACATTAAAGTTTTTTATTGTTCAAGTTGGTTATTAGGTATCTTCAAAAAGAAAACGAAAAGCTTAAGTGAGAAAAATAAAAATGACATAAAGATAAATGCTCAAGTGAGCAAAGATGAAAATAGCATGAAATGAAAATGCTAAGATAAATGGTGCTTAAAGTAAAAGTATAAAAATAAAATTCAATTGTTAATGAGTTAGAAATTAGAGGTTAGTTGAATGACCATCTTGAAACTTACATTTGAAAACTCATTAGAAGATTGATGAAATAAAAGCCTCTAAACAACAAGTTTCATTAGCTTTTTGTCAAGTATATCATTCATTTCAAATTCTCAAGGCAACAATAAATGATCAACGATTTTTAAATGATTCACTTAGTCCAAAATTTATAATGATTCATTAGAGGATTGATAAGACCAAAGCCTCCTAACAATGGATCTCAAGGTTATTGGATCAAAGGTTTCAAATTAAACATACTTGGGCTTGAAAATATAGGTTTGGGCCACGAATGATCATTTCTCGAATCAGAACAAAATTTAGCGCTATGTTAGGAAATCGTAAGTGACTTATATAGAAGTCGCACCTATTTTAAGGCCGGTCAATAGCAATCTATGTGCCATATATTTGGAGAGATGATATGTAGATCATCTTCTAACAACATGTAACACAATGAGAAAGGGATAAGATGAAGAAGGAGGGGAAATATTTAAATCAAAAATTTTAATCAAACTATTATTAAAATCATCCATCTATTTTGGTGGAGTTAAACTCAACACCCAAGATATAATGATGTTAATGAAGTTCATGATCAACAATCACATAGCTAGAATATATTAAAAAAATAAATTGCATTTAATGAATAAAATAAAAAGGAAAAAATGATTTTTAAAATGAAAATAAAAGGTAAAATAGTAAACTATATTCAAAGTATCAAAGAAAAATTTAAAGAGACCATAGAAAAATTAGAAGTAACCTCAAATATTTTTATAAAAAATTTTGGAAAATTTTTTAAACAGAAAAAACATTTTTAAATTGATTAAAATCGTTCAAATAAATGGAAAAAGGGATCAAAAATAGTAGAATGGGAGGAGTGAGTTATGGAAGGAGTTTGGCAGAGTGATTTCAGCTGTTCAGGCTTGAGAAAATGTAAGGAGTGAGGTCCTCTATTTATAGGGAAGCGAATGAGAATGAGAATTTGAAAAATTAGTGGAGTTTGGAGGGAAATCGTGAGAAGTCGTGGACATGAGAAATGTGTGACTTGCTTAGCATCAAAACTCAATCAAACCTTGTGTTTCAAGGCTCTAATCCTCTTTGGAAAGTTAGTTAAACATGATTAGATAAGAAACACGCGCTAATTTGGTGTTTATAAGCCACATTATAGATTTCAAATTCTGACTTTGGAGAAAACTTCAGTTTCAAGGTACCATCTTTGAATCCATGGTGTTCACAACTCAAGGGTTCTTAGGGCATGATTATTGAAGCAATTGAAAGATAAGGTCACAAAATTTACAATGTGAAAAGAATGAGATCAATTAAATACTTTATCTATGAGTTGTGATGAGTCAAAGTTGAGAAAAAGATGTTGACTTTTTGTACTTAGAAAAATTCTGAGTTTTTTCTTCAAAAGTGACCTATAATGTTTTGAGTTCAAACAATGTCTTCCTCTAAAATTGAGCTTTGATCATTGATGCTAGCTTGAAGTAGACTTTCCAAAGAGCATTGTGAAACTTGAATCACTCAAAAATACCAAGTATTCAAAAAGTTATGGCTTTGTAAAATTGGTAAAAATTTATGAGATGACCTATAAGCTTTTGGGTTCTTAGGGCATCTTCCACTCACTTTCAAGATTTGCACATAAAAGAAGAGTTAAAGTTCACATCCTTAAGATCATTTTTGAAAAATAATGGGCTCAAGGAGATAAAAATTGACCAAGTTATGATCTTTTGAAGTCACATAAGGGTATTTGATGGCCTATCTAGAGTACTTGTAATCTTTCTTCATCATTAGGCATCTTCCACACAAACTTTTCTTGAAACTATTGAAGTGATTAGTATATAACCCATTAAAGAGAAGTATATCTTTGGAATCACTCAAAAATCTCAAAAGATGAGCAAGATATAGCCCTTAGAAGTTCAAAACCCTAGCTCCTAAAGCACCAAAGTGACTTGGAACCCCTTTCAATTTTGACAATCTTTCTTGCACAATTACTTTTTCCATGTAAATAGAAGTTGTTGTGGATGATAATAAGAACCCATAGAAACCAAAAACACCTCCAACTATTAAAGATTGAGAGAGTTATATACTTGTGATCAAAGAATCAAGAATTTGTCCAATTAGGTCAAACTTCTTCAATCAATCCTTGCATATTTTGACTTTCTTTGATAAATTGAGGGATGATGAATCATAGTAGATCGTGTCATGATATTACTTTAAAGCATCTTCAATTATGAAGCTTGAATCTGAAAATGAAGCTTTGTTGGAGAAGGCATGGAAATAAACTCATAAACCTATGAATCAACTTGATGAAATATGTTGTGCTCTCACCTATAATATCATAAATTAGAGCAAACATTCATTGTATTTATTATTTAAAAGTTAATCAATACAAAACATAGATGATCACAATATATAAATCAAGGTTCTTGGTGATTCCTTATGAGCAAACCTAGAGATAGGGAGAAGAACCAAACCCTATTGTGATATTGTTGTGATTGAGTTGGTATGAGATGACAGAGGAATCTTAGGGACAAAAATTAGGGTACAATAGTTGCCCTTATTTAAGTGTCTTATATCCAGAGATACTAACGTTAAAATATTTATGTCGACGAGATTGAAGATACTTAAATATAAAACAAGCCTTATTTTTTCCCTTAAGATGCCATGCAATGCTTATGATTGTGCATGCAAACAAACAAATCCAAAGGTAACACAGGACACCACTGGGGTAATAGAAAATAACGGACCAAAAGAAAATTAGACCAGGAAAATAAATCACTGGTGAAAAGAAGACTCGACTCTATTAAGGTAAAGCCCAATGAGGAGATAAAGCAATGTCAACTCAAATATCGAGGAGAGACAGTAAAGGATAACAGTGATCTACAGATAACTGGAAACTATTCACTCGGTGGGAAGATAGCAAAAAAGGGTAACATTGATGCACAGGGGGGTGGTAGGATAATACCAGCAAATACCAATATTAGGGTAGGCAACAAATAATCAGCATTAGTACTTATGATTGAAAACTAATGAATTCTTCAAAGCAAAGTGAGTTTCAATGACGAATTATCTCCCATAATGACGAGACTACCATTCATTGGAGTAACAACTCTCAACAACGAACGATCTCCCATAATGACGAGACTACCATCCATTGGAGTAACAAATCTCAACAACGAACTATATCCCATAATGACGAGACTATCATCCATTGGAGTAATAAATCTCAACATCTAATTATCTCCCATAATGACGAGACTACCATCCATTGGAGTAACAAATCTCAACAACAAACTATCTCCCATAATAACGAGACTACCATCCATTAGAGTAACAAATCTCAACAACAAACTATCTCCCATAATGACGAGACTACCATCCATGGAGTAACAAATCTCAATAACGAACTATCTCCCATAATGACAAGACTACCATCCATTGGAGTAACAAATCTCAACAACGAACTATCTCCCATAATAATGAGACTATCATCCATTGGAGTAACAAATCTCAACAAAGAACTATCTCCCATAATGACGAGACTACCATCCATTGGAGTAAAAAATCTCAACAACAAATTATCTCCCATAATGACGAGGCTACCATCCATTGGAGTAACAAATCTCAATAACAAACTATCTCCCATAATGACGAGACTACCATCCATTGGAGTAACAAATCTCAATAACAAACTAACTCCCATAATGACGAGACTACCATCCATTGGAGTAACAAATCTCAACAACTAACTATCTCCCATAATGACGAGACTACCATCCATTGGAGTAACAAATCTAAACAACGAACTATATCCCATAATGACAAGACTATCATCCATTAGAGTAACAAATCTCAACAATGAACTATCTCGCATAATGACGAGACTACCATCCATTGGAGTAACAAATCTCAACAATGAACTATTTCCTATAATGATGAGACTACCATCCATTAGAGTAACAAATGAATTTTCTCGGGGAACTAACAGACTTACTCGGGAAGTTTTCAATATATTCATACTGAGGAGATAAAACTTTCTTGTGCAAAATAAATGCACACCCTTAATCCGGAGTTCAGAGCCTACGAAAATCAGAATAATAAAGTTGCCAGGAGCCACAAATCTAAATCAGAAATAAACTAGGGTGAAACAGTCAACCAAGATAGCACCCGATGAGAAATAAACTCAAAAAGGGATCTTGGATCAATTCAGACAATGAGCTGAAGAGGAAAGCTAAAGAAAAATTCTTCCACGAGGGATAAGTCAGCGGGGAAGTTGAAAGAATATATACTTTCTGCTTAAGTTTGACACTCTATTGGAGAGAGGGTAACATAACTCTACAAATAGGGTAACATGCCAACAAAATATTAATGAATGCAGATGAGCAATGAATCATTAAATTCAACTATGCATGGTGTATGTATGAATGTTACCGGGGGGACGTCACACAAACTTCAATGGGGAAAACAATGTGTCAATGTATGTACTTCCACTGGGAAATTATAATACTTACTTCATTAGGGCAGATGAAAACCATGTCATCGAGATATCAATTGGGGATCTCGTGCTGACTTTATTAGGGAGTACAACACCACATCATCGAGGGGAACCCAAAATACATTCTTCAATACTAAGTGGTGATTACGCAAACTTCTTTGAGGAGAAATTATGAAATCACACGGGGATAACAACTTTCTGAGAGAAAGATTAACTCAACCTTACTTGGGGATCTAAGAATTTAAACAATACAGCAAGAAATCAAAATTATGGGTATTTTAAATCAAACCTAGCGTTTGGCGGGAGAAAACCCAAAAAGTTGGCAACTGTTTCAACACTTCTTAGAAAAGATATTGACCTTGTATGGTCGCCTAGAAAACAAACAACAACAATAATGCTATTACTACAAAGGGCAATGTTTTGCAAATGATTCCACTGCACCATACATCAATTGGTATCATCTCCAACTATTTAAGAAACAACAAGAAGATCGTACGCATATCAGCGAAAGCAATCTGAAAGCTTTCCTGGGGAATACCTACTTCAGAGTTCGTCCATCCTCGGAATCATTATTTTTGTTTTTTCTTGAGTCACAAAGTCTAAAGTAAAAGGTAATTCGTAAATTCTTTTCAAAAACAATTTCATTATTAAATCTCTTTGTTTTGAAAATTACTATCAATAATAAATGGAGTCTTTGTAAGTAGAATAAAATAACGATTGTAAAGAATTGGATAAAAGCTCAAACTTTATTAATAAAATGGTAGTTTGTGAATGGCGAGACCCCATAGATGATTACAAAGTTTGGAAAATGATAATACATTGGAAAAGATAAATTGAAATACAATGACCACTATTCTCCCTAACAACTTTGAATTCCTGAACAATGACTTCTATTGAAGTGTGGTGAGGACCCAAGAAGATTGTTGCTTCAATTATCAAGTCTTGTCTGACGTAGTTACTTTCCAAGAAATCCCTAACTTTTACCTAGGTTGCCCTTGCGGGTTTTCAACCTAGCGGAAGAATTTATTCTGTATATGTCTCTTATTTTTGCCTAGACCTCCCTTTCAGGTTTTTAGCCTACCGATACGCTATTTTTTGCCTAAGCCGCCATTTCTGGTTTTTGACTTAGCAAGCTGTTCTTTTATTTCTTTAGGCAAAGTATTTCTTGACTGCATCAGCGTTCATAGGACGTGGGAACTCCTCTCTATCCATAGTTTCAAGAATTAATGCATTGCCAGAGAAGGCTTTCTTGACAACATATGGGCCTTCAAAATTGGGAGTCCACTTGCCCCTAGAATTAGAGTTAAAAGACATGATCTTCCTGAGCACGAGGTCGCCTTCTCTAAATTCAAGAGGCTTGACCTTCTTATCAAAAGCATTCTTCATTCTCTTCTGGTATAACTGACCCTGACACAAGGTTGTCATTCTTTTCTCTTCAATTAAATTCAATTAGTCAAACCTATTATGGACCCATTCAGCCTCTGACAACTTGGATTCCATTATCACACGTAAAGAGGGAATCTCAATCTCAACAAGGAGCATTGCTTCCATTCCATACACAAGAGAGAATGGGGTTTCCCCTTTTGATGTGCGGATAGATGTTCGATACCCGTGAAAAGTAAAAGGGAGAATCTCAGCCAATCTTTATAAGTAACAACCATTTTTTAGATGATCTTCTTAATGTTTTTATTAGCAGCTTCAACGGCCTCATTCATCTTTGGCCTGTAAGGAGATGAATTGTGATGGAAAATCTTGAATTCTTCACAAAGTTATGTCTTTATCTTGTTATTCATATTCGAGACGTTGTCAGTGATAATCTTGCTTGGCACACCATACCGACATATAAGATTGTTCTTGATAAAGCGTACTACCACCAGCTTGGTGACATTAGCATAAGAAGTTGCTTCAACCCATTTGGTGGAGTAGTCTATTGCCACCAAGATGAAACCATGTCCATTTGACTCCTTGGGTTCAATCATTCCAATCATGTCAATACCCCACATAGAGAAAGGCCATAGGGAAGAAATAACATTGAGAAGTTTCATAGGCACATGAATTTTGTCAGCATAAATCTGGCACTTATGGCACTTCTTTGCAAATTTATAACAGCCGAATTCCATTTTCAGCCAATAGTAACCTGCCATAAGCATCCTTTTTGCCATCGAATGTCCATTGGAATGAGTGCCAAAGGAGCCTTCATGAATTTCATTCATCAACATGTTTGCTTCATGTTTATCCATGCATCTGAGCAAGACCATGTCATAATTTCTTTTGTATAGCACATCTTCATTGAGGAAAAAGCTACCTGCCAACCTTCTCAATGTCTTTCTATCTTTGTTCGAGGCACTAATCGGGTATTCCTGAGTCTGGAGAAAATGCTTGATATCATAATACCAAGGTTTTTTATCTGACGTTTCCTCTGCTGCAAACACATGAGTCGGCCTATCCAGACGTCACACTGTGATACGAGGCACATTGTTCCAAGTATTTACTTGATACATAGAACGCATAGTGGCTAAAGCATCCGCAATCTGATTCTCATCTCTGGGAATATGATGGAATTTAACTTTATTAAAAAAGGGTAATAATCTTCTAGCATAGTCTTTGTAGGGAATCAAGCCAGAGTGATGTGTATCCCATTCTACTTTAATCTGATTTATTACCAAATATGAATCGCCATATACATCTAAAATTTTGATTCTGAGATCAATAGCCTCCTCAAGACCCATGATACAAGCTTCATACTCTGCCATGTTATTGGTGCAATCAAATGTCAACCTTGCAGTAAAAGGGATATGCGATCTGTGGGGAGTGATAATCACATCACCAATTCCTTTCCCATAATCATTCACAGCTCCATCAAACACCATTCCACAATGAGATTCAGGATCAGGACCTTCCCCGGGAAACGGTTCATCACAATCTTTTATTTTCAAAGACATCGCATCCTCATCAGGGAAATCATATTTAACAGACTGATAATCATCAACCGGTTAGTGAATAATATAATTTGCCAACACACTACTTTTTATAACCTTCTTAGTACGGTATTCAATATCATATTCAGACAACAGCATCTGCCAACGGGAAATTCTTCCAGTAAGAGCAGGATTTTCAAAAATATACTTAATTGGATCCATCTTGGAAATCAACCAAGCAGTATGATTTAACACATATTGGCGCAACCGTTTTGCCGCCTAATCCAAAGAAGAACATGTTTTTTCCAGCATGGAATACTGTGACTCACAGTCAGTAAACTTTTTGCTGAGATAATAAATGGCATATTCCTTCTTCCCTGTTTCATTTTGTTGTCCCAAAATACAGCCCATAGAATTATCTTACACTATCAGATACATAATCAATGGTCTTCCTTCAACGGGAGGTGTTGTACCCCAAAATTTTCCCTTTCAATTTCTCAAGAATTCTCGCACAAGATCTCCATTAATTCAACACTGCATAAGGTTTGATCAACTCAAGACACTTCCTCGAACACTAATGACTCAAAATTAGGGTTTGAGTTTGTACAAGGATAATTGGACTTTTAATTCTTCATATGACTTTCATGGATCATTTTGGACTCCCAAGATTTCTCATGTCAAGTTTCAAGCTTTGGATCACATTTTTGCTCAGTTAATTGATCAGTTGACCTAAACTCAATAATATTGGAGAAAAAGACAGTTGTGGTCAATTTACAGTCAAATTTCATAATTTTTTATCCATATCAACAATTTGAACTCATATATGTCAATTAATCAAGTTTGGATCACAATTCCTTAATAAATTTGATCAGATCACCAAAAGGGCAAAATGGTCAAAATTAGGGTTTTGACTGAAGATGCTTAATTTTTTACTATTGACCAAATACATGACTTTTGGTTTGAGACATGATATCAAGGATTTAAATTTATCATTTTAACCTAATTTTATGGTTCAAAACACTTCCAAAGATCAATTGATTGATAGTTGAAATTCAGTCAACTGATAGAAAGTCAACTGATACATTGAAAAGTTAAACTTTGACTTTTTTAACAAAATCAAGTTTCAAAAATCATATTTCATAAAGACGTGTTAAAATATGAAGTTTTTTCATCAATAAATCAAAAATTCAAATTTCATTTTAAAAAGTCAAAATTTCTAAGACTTAGAAATTTTAAATTTCTAAGTGTTGGAAAATTTACTTTTTTCATAACTTTGTGCCAAATTTTCACCATGATGCAAGATGATTCAAGGAAAACTTCCAACATGAAAGTTGTAGATCTCAATGAGATATAAAACATTGTAGGGCGGGACTTTTTCTATAAATGCTTGGATCTCAAGTTATTAATTCATAAAGACATGTTCATGAAACTAAAAACACTTGGTGAAATTTTGCCCTAGTTACGCAGATTTTTGACCTAACTTCATGGTAACTTTTCACCTAGTTCCAAATTGAATTTTCAAAAATGTCCAACATGAAGGTTGTAGGGGATGTTACAAGCTTTCTAAAATGTCCAATAACTCATTGAGATCATACTTGATCTAAGAGAATCGAAGAGATGAAGTTAGGGTTTCATTCTTGAATTATAGGTCATTCTGTGATATGTAAGAACTCAAATCTCAAGCCCATGCTGCATAATCTTTGCTTTGCAGACCTTAAAATTGTGTTTCACTCCATAATTAATGGTTTACACAACTGGTTGAGACATTATCCAATTGATTCAAGCTTTATCCAACTCAATTTGCCATTTTGGGAAGAAAGTAACATATCCATTCTTGTAAAGCAAGCTTTATGCACAAAGTCAGATTCTTGAGCTCCTAACTTGTTTTCTATGATTGCACTCCATCTACAAAGTCATAGGAATTGTGTTTAAAGTGGTTAACAACTCCATGAACAAAAGTAAAAGGCATGGAAACTTGTTTTGTCAAGAAAATCACATGTTGAGTTTAAACATTGATTTTGAATTCAGATCAACTTAAGAACTCCAAACTTTTTTCTTATAAATAGAGACACTATTTATAAGCTAAGACATGATTTTACAAGCCCTAAAAACTCCCTCAAACTCCCCAAAACCAAAAATTGCAACACAAGCACAAAAACTTGTCATTTCTGATTTTTGAATCCAATCTCCAAATCCCCTCGTGCGTTTCTTGGCCAAACCATCCACAAAGCTTCTAATACACATATAGAAGTTATCCCAACCCCTATTTTCAAACTGTAACACCATATTCACCAACCTCCATTTTCAAAAGCATGACATTGAATCTTGACTTCTCCAGACCATTCCAGCCATCCATAGCTTAAGCTAAGCATTGCATTAGATTTCTGGATACTTGAGGAAGCTAACCTGATCATCATAACTCTTTGAAAGCTTCTCAAACTCCCTACACGATTTCCAGTTTTGAGGTAAGTTTTCTCAACTTTGAACTCCTCATACAAGCATCATTAATGGTTAATTTGTGAATAAAAAATGTAGATATCATTGCCCTGAAGCTAACCATGTCCATAGTTTTCATTTATATTGCCTGAGCTTGGAGAATTTTAAGTTTGAATCTCTGAAATAATTAGGTCAGAATTTGGTACCATTTAAAATTCATTTTCATCTTTGAGTGTTAGCTTAAGTTATTTACATGGTTGGATTCGTGATGAAATTTCCAGCAACTTTCATGTTTATACTTTTGAAAATGGTTGAGAAATGAGAGAGATAGAAATTAAAAAAAAAATCATGTTGAAGGTCTGGCGCGAGGTTGAAGATGATTCAGGCCTAGGAACGTGTTTCAAAGATATATTTATGGTTTTGTATTAATAAACGGATGTATAGTCACCCCAGTGGTAAGAGAGCGCGCCTATGACTATAGGGACTTGGGTTCGATCCCCAGTGGTACCCTTTTGTTTTTTTTATATTTTCTATTTCAGATCCAGTGCAAGCTAAGTCCACAGCACGCGTGGTACACTTCTCCTCTCAATCATCTGATCATCATGAAAAGAAAATTTAACACTCCATCACACATCCCCTTGATACACCTTCAGAGGGCCTTCCCCATTAGATACAAAATAGGTGCTGAGCTCATTGTATTGGGCCTGGAATTTTGCTAATTTCTTACTCCCACTTTACTTTTGCAGTACTGGCCCATTTTATTTTCTTTTTTCTCATTTTTTATTTTATTTGTTTCTTTTAATATTTTTATTTAATACTAAAAAAAATCATAAAATCATTAAAAAAATAGATTTGGGCTTTTATTTAATTAAAATGATTTTGACATAAAAATAAATTTATTTTAATCACCTTTTATTTCATCTTTTATAATTAATTTCATCTTTTATTTTCACACATTAAAAATATTTTCTTAAAATAAATATAATTCTTTTCTTAAACAAATTATAATTAGATTTAGGTAATTTATTTTCTTTTAACTAAGATTAATTTAGAACTTAGGTTTTTTTTATTTTAATTAAATAATTTTTACACTTGTTTTAATTTAACTAAAACTTTTTTTCACAAACAAAACCCTAAACAACTTATTTTCTTTAATGAATTAATCTCTTTTATTAACTTAATTTTAATTTTCTTATTTTAGTTAATTATTTTCTTTTAAGTTAATTAGGTCAAAATTATTTTTCTTAACAAAAATCCAAATAAAATTTATTCCTTATCCATTTATATCCTTGTACGTTCATTCATTCTTGTACGTTTAATTCTTGTAAATATCAATATGGTTGTAATAGGTAATTAGAATTTAAATTCTTGCAATCCTTATTTGTAAATATGTATACCCTATCCCCAAATGATGTAATAGCGTAGGATATTTACTTTTCGCAATTTATCGCTTTCATATAAATGCTAGTAAATTAGGGTTTGTATGGAAAGATAAAATCAACACTAGAAAACCCTAATTCAAGACAAAACAATGTATGAAATCAAAACACTTGCATACTGGCACCTCTAGGTTTAACTCCACTTTGTTGCCTTGAGAAAAATGGCCATGTTATGCATGTGAGACATCTTAGCCAAAACAAATCAAAATACAAGATCATAGTCCCTCGATGACACTATGAATGTTGCCTTACAAATGATCTTAGCCCCTTAATAGAAATACTAAGATATCTCACAACATTGCTATCCATGACTATACGATGACCCATGCCCGCCCCTTTACATCCAAAGTTAGGGTTACTTACTAATCAATGGTGAGATAACAATATCAAAGGAAGAGAGAAATGAACAAAGGACTTTTTAGTAGGTAGAACGTTCTTAGTTGCTTGCTCATGATCCATCTTCAAAAAACAAACATCTTTTTTTAAACACACCAAACACTTTCAAAACATGAAATATTTTCAAAAGTCTAACATTTTGTATGCATTCTTATAGAGATGAGAATCATTACAAAGTTTGCCTAAATGAAGGCGCTTTTCATAAATACTTTCAAAACCCATCACAAACACATTTCGAACAAAGCAATTTTCAAGTGATCTAGCAAGCAACTAAGAGCCCATAGATAATTATGGATGAAAAGGGTGTTAACATCTTCCCTTTTCATAACCTATCCCCCGAACTCAAGAAAATATCTCAAAGTTATTTCCTGTTCTTTTCACCCTTTCCTTATTAGATAAAAGAAAAGTCGATGGCGGCTCTTGCTATCCGCAACAATTAAGATCACACGCAAAAAACACCCAAGTCAGTTTTCCAATCGTATTACAGGAGGGATCAAGATAGGATGTTCTATCAGATACTCTTTAATACTTTCAAATTCCTTTTGGCAATCATCGGTCCACACACAACCCTGATCTTTCTTTAACAACTTAAAGATCGACTCACGGGTTGCAGTCATATGGGAAATAAATCTGGAAATATAACTCAAACGCCCAAGGAAGCCTCTAACTTACTTTTCAGTTCTTGGTGTTGGCATTTCTTGAATTTTCTTAAGTTTATCAGGATCAACTTCAATCCCTTTTTGGCTGATAATGAAACGTAACAATTTTCCTGATCGAACACCAAAGGTGCATTTTTTAGATTCAAGGGGAGACGATACTTCCTCAAACACTGAAACAATTTCAACAAATCTTCTATATGCCCTTATTCATTCTGGGAATTGGAAATCATATCATTAACATTTACCTTAATTTCCTTGTGCATCAGATCATGGAATAGGGTTGTCATAACCCTCTGGTATGTTGCACCAGCGTTCTTCAACCCGAAGGGCATCACTCTGTAACAGAATGTTCCCCAGGATGTGATAAACATTGTTTTTTCCATGCCCTCAGGAGCCATTCTGATTTGATTATATCCGGAAAATCCGTCCATGGACGAGAATACTTTGAATTTTGTTGTACTGTCAACCAACATATCAATATGTGGCAATGGAAAGTCATATTTTAGACTAGCTTTGTTTAAATATCTATAATCCATGCACATGTGAACTTTTATGTCTTTCTTTGGTACTAGGACAATATTGGCAATCCACTGAGGGTACACTGATGTCACAAGAAAACCGGCATTAATCTGCTTTAAAACTTCTTCTTTAATTTTCACTGCCATATCAGGGTGAGTTCTTCGAAATTTCTGCTTGATTGGCTGGAATTCTGGCTTTAGCGGTAAATGATGTTCCATAATATCAGTATTAATCCTGGCATGTCTTGGTATGACCAAGCAAAGATGTTCACATATTCTTTCAACAATTTAATCAACCTGCTATTCACGTCGGGATGAAGCAATGCTCCAATCTTGACTTCTTTCGGATCTTCCTCTGAACCAAAATTAATCATCTCTAGCAGCTCTTTATATGGCTGAATGGTACTTTTCTCGCGCTCAAGCAACCGTGAAACCTCTTATGGCATTTCATCATATTCTTCTTCGGCCACATACGCAGGACATTTAAAGTTGGGAGAGGGTGCAGGGTCATTGTACTCAATGGTTTTTTTAATTAATCTGCACATATGATTTATGATTGTTTTTAGAAACTAACACATATAGCAAGTGATTATGCAGATTCAATTACAGTTATTATTTATTTGGAAAGGGATTTTTCTGATTACCATTTTCCAAGAAAAAGCAAAAAATAAAGACACAACTTGGGAATCAAAGACAACCTTTATTATTGATTGTAAATATCAAAGCAAACAGATATGCCCATACAATGTCAATACTTTCACCTTGGGCATAGTGAAATATTTTTGAAAACATTAACAAAAAACAAATTACTTAGAGATATGAATGCAATAGGGAACATCAATAGTGATCCAATTTTGGACTCTAACTCCATGTTCCACATAGTTTGGCATCTCTTGCTCTGCTTCGCCTTCCAGAATAGCATTGATCATAGGAACAGATGGATGAAGATAACCTCCGCTATGAAAGATGTCTTAATATTTGCCCAAAGCAGACTTCAGCTTCATATTCTCACCTTCATTATTCTTCACAGATAATCCTAAACAAGCTTTATTCTTATTCATAGGTGGATCAACAATTTGTCCCCACACTTTACTAGGGCCATTACGCACTACCAGTTGAGCATCCTTAAACGAAGCTATAGAATTCTCATTTTCCCTTGCACTATCAATGGATAAAGCTTGGAACTGAGTTCCAACAGCAGCTTCATCTTCTTCTATAACACTGAAAGAGGATAAATGAGATATTAACAAAGCGTGTTTTCCATTTATGATGACCACCTTTCCTTCACGAACAAACTTCAGCTTCTGGTGCAAAGTTGAAGTAACAGCCCCTGCCTCGTGAATCCACGGTCGTCCCAGTAAACAGCTGTAAGCAGGAACAATATCCATAACCTGGAAAGTAATTTGAAATAAGTGCAAGCCTGTGTGAATAGGAAAATATACTTCCCCGATGATAGACTTCCTCGATCCATCAAAAGCTTTCACAATTATGCCACTCGGGTGCATGGGAGTTCCTTGGTACTTCAACTTCATGAGTGTGCTCCTTGGTATGACATTTAAAGCGGACCCATTGTTAACCAGTACATTAGACAATGAGTCGTTCTTATAATTCATGGAGATATAGAGGGCCAAGTTATGATTCCTTCCTTCGTTGGGTAGCTCGTCATCACAGAAATCCAGGTTATTACAGAACGTAATATTCCCGACAACACTACTGAATTGGCCCAAAGGCATATCAATTTCTACGAAAGCTTCATCCAATACTCTCATAAAAGATTCCCCATAGGCAGAAGAGTTCATTAGCTTGGCTAGAATAGATATATTTGATGGAGTCTGCAACAATTGATCTACGATCCTATAGTCGCTCATCTTGATAATCTTCAATATATCGTCCATATATTTTTCTAGAGTAGTACCACTAGATTCCCCCACTGCCTTCTTAGGTTCAGTACTTTCAACAACCTTTTTATCAGCATTAACATTCCCTCAAATGATAGATGCGAAAACACGGCCACTACGGGTTACTTGGCTGACTTCAGCAATATTCTTGACATCAGAAAGAGGTTGGATGGGAACTTCCACACCATCCTATAGGATTGTAGCATTGTATTTGTATGGAACAACCTTGTATGATTTGTAAGGAACGGGACCCGACAAGCAAATCACCACTGGAGAAGTAGCTGGTTTGCTATGGTACTCAATCTCTATAGGGGCGGAAACACTGAAACAAGGCACAATAACATTCTCCCCTTCTTCAGAATACTTAGACATTACAGAATCATTTCTGGAGGGAACATCTTCATCTTAGGAAAAGAATTCATCTGCGGAAGCATACTCATCATCTGACACAGTCTCGGTCGAGCAATCTCCAATCATGTTAATCCCATGATAATCATCTCTATTGCCTGAAATTTTGATAGTACCATTGTCCAAAAACAACTGAACACCATTTCTCACTATGGAACAACCTCGAGAATCTCTGCACCAGATCCAACAAGACCCATAATGGTGTTCTTCTTGACCATCCATGTGACAGAAGGTAGCATACAACTGCACCAAACCATCATTCATATGGTTCACGTCAAAAATCCAGAATTCTCTAGGACATCCAAAGACCATATTCACATCCTATTCGTACTTTGTCCTTGGCCTAATTATATGAATGAGGCCTTCATCCATCATTTCCCGAAGATCATATTTTATCTTATCACATCCCTAGATATCAGTACTGCAAATACTACAACCAGCATGGTCATGCGTATAGTAACTAAATCGCAGTGGTCAGCATGCATCTTTACCAAATCTCCTCTAACCAGGTTGATATCAAAAATCTGGAAGTCCCCTGGATAACCAGCAACCGTGTTTACAGATTTTACTCCTCCGTGCTTTGGCAAAGGATTTTCTTTCACGTTAGGGCCAACATATTTAAAGGATATGAGGCCAGATCTCACCATCTTTTGTACTTCAGATTTCAAAGGATAATAGTTATCGGTACTGTTCCCTGGTGCTCCTTGATGAAAAGCGCATGTCTGGTCTACCTTATAATACCAGGGTAGAGGTGAAGGTATAGCAGGGGGAGGCCTGGTTTGAACCAACTTCTTCTAAATCAAAGACGGAAGTAACTCTGCATATCTCATTGGAATAGAGCCAAAAGCCTCTCTCTTTTGACTTTGCCCTTGGTTCCCCTGAGGAGATGGTCTCTAAAAGGCAATAGTGGTTGGAGCTACATTGACAACTGGAGTCACAGAAGCAACTTATTGCTGGTATCGATGATGTCTTCTAGGTGTCCTAATCTTCCTTTCCCTAATAACAGCATTTGTTTCACTTTCTTTCTTTTGAGAGAACACGTATGACGACTTCTTTATCCCTTCATCTTTTGTCACGCGCCCTTCTCTAATAGCCTCTTTCAAACAAACACCCATGCTTACCATTTCGGTAAAATCACTCGGCGCATTGGCGACCATCCTTTCATGATAAAATGATCCAAGGGTTTTCAGAAAGACCTTGGTCATTTCTTGTTCTCCCATATGTGGCACCACCTGGGCAGCTATCTCGCACCATCTCTATGTATACTCTTTGAACGACTCCTTGTCTCTCTGAGCCATTGCTCTCAACTGGTCATGGTCAGGCGCCATGAACATATTGTACTTATACTTCTTGATAAAGGCTTCTACTAGATCATTGAAGGTACAAATACTACTACTGTCCAGACTCATATACCACTTCAGAGCGGCACCAGTTAAACTATCTTGGAAGAAATGAATGAGAAAATGTTGATCATCAGTATGGGTATACTGTGATACGATGGCAGAACCAACTATTATAGTGGTTTATGTTTTTTGTTTGCAAATGTCGCGGTAAGCAAGAGTCGCCACCGACTTTTCTTTTATCCAACAAAGGAAAGGATGAAAAGAACAGAAAAATACCTTTTTCGAGATTTTTTTAGTAAGGGGGGTAGATTATGGAAAGGGAAGGTGTTAGCACTCTTTCCATCCGTGGTTTTCCACAGGATCTTAGGTACTTTCTCATTTTGAAAACTGTTTATGTTTATGTGTTTTGAAAGATTTTGTTTGCTTCATGATAACTCTTATATCAGTCCTCAAGAGTGTATAAAGTGTTTTTTAAAGTAGTTTTTGAAAATGTATAAGTGTAAAAGGTTGTTTTTGAGAAATTACTTAATAATTGTCTACCTACTCGAAAAAGGATGTTCTTTTCCTCCTACCCTTTAGATAGTGCTATCCTACTATTAGTGAGTAGGTAGCTCTATTGTCGGATGTTAAGTGACTATCGAAAGGGACGTTTATGGTCATCGAAGGCAACATGTAAGGATACCTTAACATTTCAAAGGGACTGTCATCATATAGGCAACATTGAGGGACAAGATCATTTCTTGTAGGAAACTCGAGGGACGTTAAGATACTATGATCTTTATGATAACTTTTAAATTGAGGATCGTTGCTAAGATATCCCTACGTTCGAGGGACATGACCATTGTTTTTTGAGGCAACCAAGTGAGGAGTACCCTAAGGGTGCAAGTGTGAGAGATATGTTCAATTCAGTTATATTTGTCTTGAAATTAGTGATCTAATGATTGATTGATTTAATCTTGTCATGCACTCCTAATTTACTAACAATTCATATACAAGCATATAAGAAAATACAAAGCGAGAAATAAAGTCCTATCGCTATTACAAGGCTTTGGTGTAGATACATAAATGATGACTGAAAAAGTAAAATACGAAAATTGTAAACCCTAATTAACTATTACAAACCGGGCGCAGTTACATAAATAATTAAAAAAATCGTATGGAAAAATAATAGCGGGCAAAAATTAAGACGGGAAAAAGTTCTAAACCATAAAAAATCTAATTGTTTATTAAAAATGTTTTTGGTATTTTTATGAAAAAGATTTAAAATTTAACCTAATCTCTAATTAATTTTATATTAAAAGAAAGTTAAAATTTTAATTAAAATAATTTGTAAAAAATAATTTTCTTTTAAAAAAATTCTAAATCCTATTTTTTGATGATTTTCTAATTTTATGATCTTTTTAAAAAATGAATAACCAAAAATATAAATAAACAAGAAAATATAAAACTAAAAAAAAGGAATAAAGAAATTAAAAGGTGGACCTGAGGGGGGTGAAAACCCAAACTGGGGGTGTGCATGCAGAAATGTGTCAAGGCCCAAATCTGGTGGCCCACAGCTTGCGTGAGATCCAGTGTTGCTAGATCCTGAGGGTTCACCATGGAGAAGCATTTCCAGGGCGCTGGATCTGGAGGGTGACTGATCTAATGGTATAGAAGTGATGGCCTATGCTGTGCATGTTGGGGCTCGGAGTATTGGATCTGCATGTACAAATTAGAAAAATAATATGCAGGAGGCAAGGGTCGAACCCCTGACCTCCCACACATACAATGCCTTAAACCCTTTGCTCTTTCCATCTGCGCTACCTGCTCATTCATACATATAATAACATAATAATATTATAAAGGAAAACAAGGCCATGGATGAGTCATCAAAACACACGCGCACTTGTGTGCCACTGATTTTTAAACCATCGTGGATGGTGGTTCCGGTCATCTTCTCCGTTTGGACAAAAACCCAATCCTACGAAACTCAATGAAAATCAACAAGAAAGTAACCCTACTGGACTAAATAAGATCCTGCAATTCCAATGGTGGGGTTTGTTTTATCTGAAAGTTCATGTATCGTTGAAAACTAAGCTTCACTAAAGCTTTTCCCTAACAATGGAAAACCTTCATCCTTGCGTTAGATCTCACATATAATGGTTCTAGAGAGTCACAAATATTAGCATGAACACATGTATGTATAAATAATTCATTTATATTGCAAGATCAAAAAGTTTGAATTCACAAAAGTATACCAAATTGGTGATGCTTGAAGGAGGGGTCCTGGGCACGATTTGGCTTGGCTAACGAGTGAGGATGATTCCTAGGACCTTCAGTAGGAAGCTAGGATGCTTGGTTTGGATGGAGAAGGCTTTGATCGCTTGGTACAATGTTCACTTTTTCTTTGATTTTTGGAAAATCTTTTGGACTTGTGGAGGCAGCTTTCACTTATGCATTAGGTATGGCCTTGTTGTATACATATAGTGAATCATATTAGGGTTACAAATGTAGCAAGACTCCAATTGATCAATGCTCTTTTAAAATATAAAGATTTTGATTCATATATTTCCTAAAAGAAGAGATCCACTTCCTTATTCAGTCCACACGATTTTGATAGTTGGCCAGGATCTCTTTGGTTTAAAAGAGATTTGCATATTCTTGCATTTATTTAGTATTTATTTAATTTATTTTGAATTTATTTGAATAAAATAAAAATAAAAAACAAAATAATGCATGGACGTGTTTAGAGATCCTTAGATGCATCATGAACACGTTTGGACTCTAAAAATTGGGCCCAATAGCTCAAAAATACAAATTTTCCCAATTGAGATTTCATGCATTCCTTGAAAATTGCCCAACTTGTGCAATCCTTATATCTCTCAATTTTAACCCTAAGAGGGTGTTCTTGGACTTTTTATAGATCTTAGGATGTCCTATAAACAACCCTTTTGGTTTCATCTCAATTGGATCTTCCATGTTCATGTAAGGAGATTTGACCCAAAAGGTGTTTTTGTTGACTTTTTGAAAGGACCTATAATGTATGAGCTTGTATCTTTTGATTGAGGCATTTCTTAAACTTTGGGGCTGAAGTTAAGTTGTGGGGAATTGGATTATCTTCAAAATGAGACTTTGTGGAAAAAAATTTGATAAAGTATGAGAAAGTTATGCTTGGTAAAAGTTTGGTTAACTTTTCCTATGGAAACCCTAATTTGTCATTTTTTACTTTTGATGAGTTAGGAGCATTTCTTGAGGAATCATGATCAACCCTTGATCAAATGATGGATATTACTTAAAAATGTTGATGTTGACCAAAAATATTGAAGTTTGACTGTATTTGGGCCACAGATGACTTTTGACCTAGTACAGTTGATTTCCAGGCATTTGAGAAATTGATTGAGCAAACTTGTTGTTCAAGGCATGAAATTTGGCATGGATGATCTTGAGGACATATTAGGAAAATTTAGAACATTTGGGATCCTTGATACTCATACATCTTGCTTAAAATTGAAACCCTAGTTAAGGTTTGTTGCCTTAGGAGGAGAATTTGTCTGGTCAATTCTTGGTCATCCTTGAGCAATTGAGGACCTCTAGAGACATGTCTTGAGTGAAAATGGGAGGACAAATTTTGGGGTACAACATATACATTTTCCTGATATACATCACAAGGTGTTCACGAGGACAAGAGTTGCCCTTGTACCTCTCAAATTCTGGCACTTTAAACTTGACTGGCACCTTTACATTATGAACAAGGCAGAGTTTACTGACGTTCTGCCCAAACAATTCTTTTCCTTGAAGGGCTTTCAGTTACTTTTGCATCTCATTGAACTGGTCTTGAAAGTCATCCACTCGGTCATATAAACCTACACATTCACTCAGTGGAAGAAAAAGACGATAAAATTCATCATTAAAAAATGGCACAGCATTCACCGGAGGAGGTGCAGCATAATGGATCTCATTTCTAGCAGCAGGAGTAACATGCACCACAGGAGATACAGGAGTAGAAACAGATTGAACAAATGGAGATAATGGAGCATCAAGATTGTACTCTTCTGGCATGAAGTTTTCAGGCATTCCCCACGGGTAACCCTGAGGCATACGGTTTTGAGCAGCAGTAGCTGGAGTAACGGAAATAGGAACTGTCGGAGCTTCGAAAGTGGCTGTTGTTTGTTGTGGTTGAGTAAGTGGTGGCTGATTCTGAGCAGCCACCAACGATTCCATCAAAGCAGTCAGGTTGGCCATACCGGCCTTCAAAGCAGTAACCTTTTCGTGCAGCTCGTGATTCTCTTGTTCAATATTCTCCATTTTCTTCCTGGAATTAGCCCGAGTATTGTACCGGTGAGACAGCTTGCTGAACGAAGTAGAGAAACTCAGTAAGACACCTGGGTATGAACAGAAATGCAAGAAATATGTACAAGATGGTGCATGACATGCAATGCACATGATTTATTTTATTATTATTAATATTTCAAGGGACTCAAAGAATTATAGACAATTTGCAAATACTAAAGTACTAACACATTTTGAAGTACTGAAAATCTCATTATAATAACTTCAAAATGGATTACAACATTTTAGTACAAGTTTTAACAATCCAAAGTACAAGAGAATTTAGAATCTAAAATCCTAAGAAATAAAATTGTATAAAGATCACTCCACACGCTAACGTTTTCCCGTGAATCTTACAATTTGAGCCTTCAACTGTTTGTTCTCTTATGCATACCTATCAGCAACCACTTTCTAATCACCAGAGTCGAGAAATGAATGACTAAGTCTTGATCGAGCTTTAGAAGAAAACAAACCCTCTTGCTTCCCCATCATCTCTACAGCACGACTCTCAAGAATTTCAATTAGGTCATCCTTCTCCTTCAACTCTGCCCGGTAGGACGTCTTTAAAGTCTGACACTTATTATTCCAAGTCTCCTTCTCTTGCTGCATCCTAACTAGGGCAAGCTGAATCTCTTCCACGTCATCTAAAAGGGGGGAATGGTCTTCACAAACATATCAGGCATAGGTTCTTCGTAGGAATATGGCATCTTCAACTGAATTGTCCTTTCCTGTACCCACCGGAGATAAGGCTCCAAAGAAACAGCTCATCTAGGCCCTAGGTCCTTTCTACTCTTCCTGTGAATATGGCACCAAGCCTTTGCAATTTCCTCTTTATCTTTCTTATGACCCTCTCCCTCTTTGAGAAAGAAACCACTCAGATGAATACTATTTGACTTATCTCTCATCGGATATCCAAGCTGACATCGTGCAAGAACGGGATTATAGTTAATTCCTCCTTTTGTACCAATAAGAGGTACATTGGGGAAACTACCACAACCATCTACAATATCTACTTCATGGTAAGCCTGATGATACCAAACAATATCTGAATGAGTGAGGGCCATAATCTTCGGAGCCCAACGAGGTTCCTTCTTAACATCCCAGAAAGCATCGGACCGAGGTAAGTGAGAAATAAACCACTGATACAATAAAGGTGTGCAACAAATGATCATCCCTCCATGATAAGAATCCCAAAGATGAATGGAGTAATAGGCGTCTCCTAATAATGTAGGGACTGGATTCCCTATCAAAAATATCCCGATGGCATTGATATCCACAAAGTTGTCGACGTTCGGAAATAAGAACAACCCATAAGCAAGTAGAGCAAACATAGCCTCAAAAGCAACTGTACTCTTTATCCTAGCAAAGTAGTGAGCTTTCTCTAATAAAAAATGAGCGGGTAATCCTATAATTCCTCCTTTGGTAGCCATGTGGTCCTCAATCTCATACTTCCCCAAATGAACCATAGCAGTTATCTCATGAGACTTGGGCTCTCCCTCCAAAGGGGTGAAAGGAACATGATCGGTGATAAGTAAATCCAGTAGGTAAGAAAACTCCTCCAATGTAGGCATTAACTGATAATTAGGGAAAGTGAAACATTGATTCATCGGATCATATAACTAGACCAAATAAGAGAGAATACCCTCTTTCATCCTATGCTTCATGAGAGACACGATGGATCCATACTTCTTCCAAAAATTTGTAGAAATCTCAATCTCGGGAATCAGACTCATTTGATCATCTATCTTAGGATTCTTGAAATTGTACTTCCGAGTCTTTCTTTTTCCAGAATCCATGGTCAAATGTACCTAATATATTCGTAAAAAGTCAACTTTAAGTCCCTTGAAACAAAATGTTTTAAAGGACGCTCATGGGTGCATGAATGCATGTTGAAATAATCACACACAAGATCACACACATGGGGGGTTCATAGGTTCGACGTCACGAGCATGAGGTCAAAGGTACTACCCATAAGGTATGGTCTAATAGTTTATCACCTGCCGGAAAAGGTTCTAAGAGGTTCCTAGAGCCTACATCCTTCCTTTGGATATTGCCAACGTCCCGATTGACTCAGTAATTAGTAATATTCTCAAGAAAAACTCGTCTGAGTGTAGTATCGCGTGACAACCATTTATGGATTACTCCGTCATAACTTCTGCACTACATCTAAAAGGCCAAGATGGGTTAAAGGTTCTACAGTCCTCAGTTTCAGTTGGCTTCCAGGTTGAAAGCAGCATGTCTTCCCAATTGCTCGGGAAACAACACTATGGTAAAAGGGGAATCCACTAAGTGGGGGATCTCATGCCTCCTTTTTTGGGATTACTCCCTCAAAGTTAACATGACTATACCGCATGTCTTATCTTAAGTTTTCCCAAGTTCGGGTATAGGAATTATGAGAAATCACCAAGCACCCTGAAAACCAGGAAAATCCAGACAGACATATATACAACACATTATATACAAACAACAATAGCACATACACATATGAACAAAGATAGGCATAAACCACTTAGGGATGGACCAGCATTTGGTCAATCTTTCCCCAGCAGAGTCGCCATTTTTTCTGTAGCAGTAGAAATGTTGAGACAAAGCCATTGGATTGACTTGACTCGCACAGATCAAATAAAAAATCGCCATCGCGCTCTATTATGCAAATGGAAGGTATTAGAACCCTAAACATCTACGGTACTCCGCAGGAACCTCTTTGAAAATTTGTGTATTTTGTCTATAAATGTTGTATGAAAAATAGATGATGGAGATGAGAAGAGAAGTATTTTTTACAATTTATGCACCTGTCGCGGTTGCGAACCTTTAGTGCCTACATACCACCTTTCGTGAAATAGGGGATTAGGGTACTCGTAGTTCACCTTTAAAAAAATTAAAACACAAGTGTGTTGGTTAACTTTAAGAGACGAGATATCATCGTCTTATCCGAGTGGAAGAACATACTTACTACCCCTGATTATGAGAAAGGAGAATTTGCATCATCTTAAAGTGGAGGATATGGCTTATATTTTAAAATCAACAAAGCCTCGCTCAATACCCAAGTGGAAAATATCTCACTTTACTACATATTATAGAAGTATAGTAGCTCGCATCACAACAAGGATTGACAAGAGTCTAATCTTTTGAGAAAAAGTTTTAAGGTAAAAAGCCAAGGTGGCAAAAATGGTTTGAATGAGATTGATTTACTTCTAGTCTTTTCATAAAAATGTCAAAGTATGATTAAGTTGTTTAAAATTTAATTAAGAAAATATTTTGAAAATGCATGGACCTAAGTCCAAGTTTATTGTGAATGCGGTTCAAGTTTAGTAAACAAGAAGAGTTTTTGAAAAGGAGGGAGAAGATTCTTGAAATTAAAGAAGATGGGAGGAGATGAAGAGACTATACTATAGCATAAGGTAAGAGGTAGAGAAAATAATCGTCTAACCAACAAGGAGCAAACACTTGACACAAAGAGTCAATGTAGAATTCCCATCCTTTGGATTGAAACCAAACAATCAAATATAATAAACCTTTTAAAAAATTCAAGCTTCAAATGCATTAAGTCTTCACAAAAATTAGGCAGAGTAACGGCTGTATACAGATGAATTCCCAATCATGAACAAAGCATATAATCAGAATAACTTACACACAAAGAAAACAAACAACCCAATGTCTTGGGGTAAACCCCAAGAACTCCAGACAAAATAGCAATAGAAGTTACAAGGTCCCAAGGTAGGTCAAGGTCTCTAATCCAAAGTCCAAGAAGTCCATACTCCAAAATGCCAAGGATAGTAACCAAATAGTCCAAGTAACATTAAAGTTGTTTATTGTTCAAGTTGGTTATTAGGCATCTTCAAAAATAAAATGAAAAGCTCAAGTGAGAAAAACAAAAATGACATAAAGATAAATGCTCAAGTGAGCAAATATGAAAATAGCATGAAATGAAAATGCTAACATAAATGGTGCTTAAAGTAAAAGCATAAAAATAAAAGTCAATTATTAATGAGTAAGAAATTAGAGGTTAGTTGAATGACCATCTTGAAACTTGTATTTGAAAACACATTAGAAGATTGATAAAATCAAAGCCTATCAACAACAAGTTGCAGTTCCTTTTTCTCAAGTATATCATTCATTTCAAATTCTCAAGGCAACAATAAATGATCAAAGATGTTTAAATGATTCACTTAGTCCAAAATTTATGATGATTCATTATAGGATTGATAAGACCAAAGCCTCCTAACAATGGATCTCAAGGTTATTGGATAAAAGGTTTCTATTTAAACATACTTGGGCTTGCAAACATAGGTTTGGGCCACGAATGATCATTTCTCGAATCGGGACAAAATTTAGCGCTATGTTAAGCAATCTGTAATATGATGGGAGAATTGACTTTATATTGGTTTTACGTTTGTGTTTGCAAATGTCGCGGTAAGCAAAAGTTGCCACCGACTTTTCTTTTATCCAACAAAGGAAAGGGTGAAAAGAACAGAAAAAGACCTTTATTTCTGAGTAAGGGGGTAGATTATGGAAAGGGAAGGTGTTAACACCTTTTCCATCCGTAGTTATCTACGTGCTCTTAGATGCTAGCTCATTTGAAAAATACCTTATGCTTTATGCGTTTGAAAAGTATTTTGAAGAAAGCTCCTTAGTACGGTGAACTTTGTAATGTTTCTCGGATTGGTAGAGAACGTATGCAAAGTGTTTTGTAAATATTTTTGGAAAGAGTTTTGTGTATGTGTGAAAAAATGGTTTTTTTTGAGCTAGCGTCTATAAACTATCTACTTTACTCAAAAGGTTGTTCTTTTCCTCTTTTCCTTTAGACATTGTTATCCTACTATTAGTGACTAGTCAGCCCTAGTCGTTGGATGTTTGAGGGACAATCGAAGGGGTGTTTTTACGATCACAAAGGAAACTGGGCAAGAAACCTTAGTAACTACCCTGGGGTTTTAAGATCATGCCGAGGCAACATCGAGAGGGTAATTTTTTATCTTTAAATCGGAGTATAGTCACTAAAGTCTCTCACGATTCGAGAGTTATGACTATTTTCCGAAGGCAACCAAATTGGGAATACCCTAGAGGTGTATATGTGAGAGTGTGTTGTATTCAGTAATTTTTTCTTTGCATTAGGTTTGCTAGCGTTTGATTTTAAACTCTTGCCATACAATTCTATTTATCATGCATTTAAACAGTATAATAGTTGCAGGAATTTAAAGTGCAGAAATATAAAATCTAGCTATTACAAGGCTTCGGGGAGGGGGTTATTTACAAGTCCAAAACTGAGGGATAAAGCAGTAATGTAAAGTCCTAATTTAAGTCTATTACATCCCGGTAGGCAGTTATAAAAATATGAAAAAATGAGAAAGTAAATAAATGCACGCATAATGGAAATGACGTCTAAACCCTAGAAAGTTCTTAGTAAAATAAAATTCTTTTTGTTTGTTTTTGATTTTATGTTAAGAAAATAGTTGAATTAAAAAATAACTAATCTAGATCTATGTTTAAAGAAAAAAGTTAATTATAGAAGAAAAATGAAATTAAAAAAAAAAAGAAATTAAATTCTAAGTTTTTTTTTTGGTATTTTTAATATGAAAAGAAAATGAATTAAAATCTTAAGTCTATTAAATTAAAGAAGATGGTTTAAATAATTACTAATTAATTTACAAAATTAATTTAATTGAGAAAAATGCTAACCTAATATTTTTATGATTTTGTATCTGATTTTTATGTTGATTAATAAAAATAAACTAAAAGAAATAAATAAAAAATAAATAAACAAATATAAATGGGCCAGGCAGTGAAAGAAATGGGGGGGTGTATGTTCGAAAAATGCAGGCCCAAAACAGAAGGAGCCTAACTCTGCCTTGTGTTCCAGTGAGGACAACCTTTGTTTGTAGTATTTTTAACAAAAGTATTTATATTATTGTTTTCCTCGGGGATTAGTGTGATATCAACGATGTTCTATAGTTTGAGTGTCTATAAGTTTTCTTAATCATAAACAAAGTTTTAATGCTTAATTTTAGTAACAAAATATCAAGTTTCATGCACTAAAGATTTCTTTGGATAATAGAGAGGTTGTTGTTTAAAATTGTTTGTTTTGATAAAAAGAGTGTCAAGATTAGTTTTCATCAACCTATTCCATAGTTATTCGATTATCCTTGCATATGAACTAATCAATCATAAATACATTCACGTATCCTCTCAATATTTCTCATGTCTAAGCAATATTGTGAGTGTTATCATGTTAATCTTTAAATGATCTCTCAATCTAACTATTAACATGATAATATTTAATGCTTGATACAAGTGAATACTATCTTACAAATCTATGTCTAGAGTCTGTTCATTAGTAGATGAATATCTTAGGTCAAGTGTAGAACTTACTTCTCAATAATGGACCAAACCATAAAAATAACAATGATACAAAGATATTCAACATGTATAAATATTCAATCAAGTTCATATACAAAATGGCTAAAATAAATACATTAAGTCTAGGTTGACTACTTCTAACCTTGACACAAAAAGTGTTTAGCTACTCATTGTCATGATACCTTGCTTAATGAGTAGACAATGGATGGTGATGAACATAAATCTTCAAGTCTCCATGAAGAACAATGCAAGAGTTCTTCTTTCTCCTCTTCCTTTGAGATAAGAACAAAAATATACTTTCTATGTTGTAATGTTATTATCCAAAAAACAAAAGTCTATCTCTAAAATCAGATTTCTTTCCCTCTAAAATTAAAAAGCTGGTGGAAAAGTTCCCCAAAAGGTGGCAAAAGTAGCCAAAAGTATGGTCTAACTGCACTCCATCGTCGAGCGACCATAAAGTTTCGCCGGGAGATTTTGGTTAGCTGCCACACGTGACCAGCTGGGCGTGTTAAAACCCCAAAAGAGCATCTTTAATCGCCCGACGACAAGAATGCTTCATCGGGAGATTATTCTTTCGCCAGGCGCCCTAGAAGTGAAACAATAAAGAATTGAAGCTTCTTTCTCTTCATCAGTTTTGTCGGACGACGCCTACTTTCGTCGGCCGATTCTTTGCAGCAGCTCACTCTTCTTTCTTAAGCTTGGTTAGCCTAAATTCTCCACTTTTTGCATCTTTCCTGCACAAGTTTAGCTGAAACACTAACAAACAAATTAAACCTTCAAAACTCTCTAGATACTATGCAAAATGACTAAAATAACTATTTAACCTAATCAAAAGTAAAATAAAAGATCTCAAAGAGTCAATAATTAATATGTATTTTATACACAAATTGACACTTAACAACTCTCCCCAACTCGAGTCTTTGATTGTCCTCAATTCAAAGGTAAACACTAAAATACCCTGATGAATTAAGAGGAACAACATCAACAATATTAATTTGAATGGTTCAAACTCACAAGATGCAGTCGTGGCACAAATTAACTGTTTTCAAATCAAGCGTGATAATGAAATAAGTTCTAAATACAAATATTTAGCTATGCAAAAATTAGTAACAATATGTTCATACTTGAATCAACTACTCTCGATCAACTGAATATGGCTTATGTACCTAAGACAAGGGACAATTCACACTCATTAATAATTGTGCTAACATCCAGAACAATTCATGCGTTCATCAAGTAACTCAAAAAGAATATCAAGGAAACTTAGATCATAAAAGGACTTTTCTAGGTTGTAACTTGGATGAGGTTAAAAACAAGGCACAACCATTGAAACAAAGACGGGTAAAGATAATGAAGAGCATTTCACAAATTCATAACATTCATTTTTGCTTCATCCCTCTTTTAACTTTGACTTTTTGATTTTTTTCTCACAATGCACCCTTCTCTTTTTCTTTCTTTTATTTTTATTTATTTATTATATTTTTTCCAATACTTAAGGGATTCATTGTGCCACCAATTCTTTTTCTATATTAATCAACCTCCCCAACTTTAAACATTTATTTCTCACTTTTCATGAATGATCTTCAAGGTTTAATTTCAAAATTGGGTAAAGTGTTACAAACAAAAAAAAAATCTTTTGGCATGAATCATCATTGACTTTCCTTTGTCTTCCTTATTCATCAACAATTACTAAGTGATATACTTAGAAATTTGTTGACTTCATGATAGATTCATTCCAAAAAAAAATTATTTAAGGCTCAAAAGGGTTCACAAAGATTCACAAATCCACATGGTTACTCTCATAAAACAGAAACAATTCCTTGATCACTTCTAATTTTCCAAGATATCTTTTTCGACAACAAGATTTAGCATGAATCATTCGAGCTAAAACAACAATTACTACAACTTTAACGATTTAGTAAACAATGGAAAGTTTCTCACATTTATGGATATGTTCTAATGATTTAAGTATGCACACATATTTACATACCAACGCATAACTATCTTTTTCGCTTAAAGCACTATTTTCGTTATTATGCTAACATTCTACAAAACGGTAAAATGATACCTTATTTGCACTGCTTTGAGTTTTGTATCATCCCCACCCAAATCACGAGTTCGATTGAGTTTCAACATCAACTCGCTCCTTGAGCATTTCTTCCACATATGTCTTTTTTTTAATAAAATAAAAACGAAATGCACAATCTACTAAAGCAATATCTAACTACTTTAATCAAAATAACTCCCCTTTTTTTTAACAAAATAAAATGGGTACTACTACCCAACAAAAACAAAAATAACAAAAATACCAAAATACCACATCAAATTTTAGTTGTTCACAACAAACTTAAAAACACCAAATTGCTTCAATAATTAAAGACTAGCATAAAATAAAACTGAAATTGAAATTCTCCACTGGTTACCACAATCTCAAAAATCCATGTCATCACCAACATCATTATCGTCATTTCCCTCGTCACCCTCATACGCTCTAGCATGCGCTTCCCCCTCTGCAAAGAACGGGCACCTGTACTCAGCTTGAGAGGGGAAAGTGACTGGCTCTTGCGGGTTGAACTGATGAAGGAACAATTTTTCTATGGAATCGTGCAAGAAGCTTCCTGATCTTCTATGCGCTTCCAACATATCCCAGGTGTAGTTATATGTTTCCTTCATTCTTGGATCCCAAGCAGAATAATCTAAACCCTCAACTCCTTCTTGAGTACCTGAAGACTCACCCACAGTCTTCTTCTTCCTTTTCATTGCCAATTTTCCCAAACAATATTGGCTCAGATAATCATCATTAATCACTCCTAGCGCTTTTTCATTGATTTCTTTCGGCATTAAGATCCCCTTCTCTAAACGCATGTCAGTGATAAGACAAGGAAAAGGAAGAGGTGCACAAGAATGTACATCTTTTGTTTGCATGCTATCAACAAATTGTCGGATTTCTTTGGAGATAATTCCAGCCACGTCCACCTTCTTATCCTCTAAAATAAACTGAACTAGCAAAGCCACATCAACTGGAATGGATGACCTATGAAGCTTAGGCTTGATGTTGTGAAGAACCAAAAGCAGTACCACCTGAGCCTCGGGTGTCATATCCTCCCGATTATATCGAAAAGTAATACCAGCTACATTCAACTTAACACTCCTACCTTCTTGCAAAATGGTACGGGCAATAGAACCATGGTCCCTCAACTTTCCCAGCTCTTTGTTGAACTCATCAACTTCATGCAAACTCATATATAGAAGGTTTCCCAGAAACTCGTTAATGTTGTTCCTATCAAAATATAAATCTTTTCCACTTACCGTGGTCCGAAAGACAAATTGATCCCCTTCAGCCGGAAGAGCATTTGCATAAAATTCCATCACCAGATCGTAGTTGATTTTGTCGACTGGATCAATGAGAACATCCCACTTTTTGCAAAGAAAATTTTGATTAATTTCTTGTATGGACCATGAGTATCAACGAAAAACTTTTTCTCCGAAACAAATTGTCTGCCTATCAACATGTTGAACCTATCTTCCGCATCTACGCTCACAAATCGGCGCTCGTCAAAATTCTACAATTGGCTCAAACCAACCCCGACATTCTCCCTCATGGGTTTCAGTCGAAAAGCCCTTTTTGAAGCCATCTGCAAATCAAGGAAACAACACAAAACAACACAGACAATCTTGTCAAGAAGCTAATCAAATAAAAAATTTCTAGAATTCATAAAAAAAAATTCAATGTTGATCCTGACTCCCATCGTCGGGCAATGGATTTGATCGTCGGCCGATCCTGCGAAAATTGGGAAAAAAATTGCAGATTACACAAATTAAGTGCATGCCACTGAGTAGTATCTTCGGGTGATTATAAAGCTTCGTCGGGCGATCCTGCGAAAATGTTCAAAAATTTTATAGGTTTTTGCATAATTTCTTTGCCCATAATGCAAATTTCAACAAGTTTTTCAAGGGGATCCTATGAATCCTAATTGCTAGTCAATTCAACCAATGGCATTATTCTACAAATCAATAATTTACAAGTTCCTAACTTAGGTTTTCAAAAAATTGTAAATTATTCTTTGAGTCGTATTTTCTTATCATGATAAAAATTTGGATTTTCTTTGTACAACTTGTTGGAGTGATATGCATCATTCCTCAATTCATCCAAGCCCTGCAATTGAATTTTTCTTTTTTCTCCAGACAAATTAGAGTCAAAGTTTAAAATTTTTACTGACCACAAAGCCTTGTGTTTAATTTCTATTGGAAGCATCATCAAGCTTAATCGACCAATCCTTCCTCGAACTCGACACTGTTTTTTCTAATATCCTCTTAACCTCTCTATTTGAAACTTTGGCTTTCCCATTAGCTTGTGGATGATACGGAGTCGCTACTTTGTGCTTTACATCATAGTTTTCCAAAACTTTTTCAAGAGGTGTGTTGTACCCCAAAATTTTCCCTCCCATATTCTTCAAGAAATTGCCAAGCCAAGCCTCAAAATCTCCCTAAGGGTTGCACAGTCAAGGGTCTCCTAAACAGTCAAGATTAGGGTTTTTGTTTTGATCAAGAAAATGAAGTTTCCAAAGGTCCAATCAAGTCTCACATGCCTACAAATATGGTCAAGCATCCTCATACAAAGTTTCAAGACATTCAGCACAAAATTGCACAGTCAAAACCCTAATTGCACTACAGTCAACTGTAGGGGCAAAATGGTCATTTGACAGTCAAAAGTTCAAATTTTTTGTCAACATATCATTTTGAAGCCACAAACATCATTTGATCAATGCTTGATCATGATTCTCAAAATTTGGCTCAAAAATCATCAAGATGCAAAAGTTTCCTTATTTGGACAGCTGAAAAAGTCAACTATAAATTGACCAGGGCATAACTTTCACATGGATTATCAGAAAAATTCCATCCAAAGCTCATTTTGGATAGAAAGACATTTCCTACAACTCATCTTCATACTTCAAGTCCAAGAAATGCTCTCACAAAAAGTTATCAATTTCAACATTATAGGTCATTTTCAAAAGTCAACAAAAAGGGACTTTAAGTCAAAGGCCATAACTTGGGATTGGTAAATCAAAATGACATGGGACCAAAGACATTGGTTAGAGGATTCAAAGACCTTTCCAAAATGTCCAAGAACATGAGAAAAGCTTAAAAATTGAGCAAGTTATGCCTTGTGGAAGTTGGGAAATATTTGGATATTTTGAAAAGTCAACATTGATTCAAATGACCTAAAATTGCTAATGGGCCCATTTTTCTTCCACAATTCATCATCCATGGCATGTGCACGACCACTTGGCCCAAAGGGAAGTATTTCTTCATTTTTTATTTATTTATTTGAATTTTTATTTATATTAATTCATTTAAATCAAATTAAATACATGGAAAATATTTAACCTAAGTATCAAATCTTTTTGCACATGTAATCTACTCAATAATTCGTGCATAATTCAATATGGAAAGATTTGGATTGATTGGATCATGATTGGTACAAAATTGCATGAAAAAGATTGGAAAAAATATGATTGAAAATCAAATCTCAAAACCATGAATGCAATTGATTTGTTTTGTTTTTCTTGACCTAATTGATTCATTACATAAGCATGAACGAAAACCTAATGCTTTGGACCAGAAAAGCTGCGCAAAACCCCACCATCAAACTTGAATTTTTTTGCAAGAAACTCAATTCTGAAAACCACATTCTAGGGCGATTCAAGGCACGATTTTTGTTTCATTAGCTTGCTGAAGGTTCACTGAACGTTTTCCAATCACAAACACTCATCAAAACGCCCAGAATTGGTACCATGGATTCAAACTATTTCATGAAAAATGCATAATCGTGTTTCATATTTTAGGCATTTTCATTGTGTTTTCTTGATGCATTCACACTAATTAACTTGTTCTGAAACTAACCATATGCCTGGATTGGATTATTACATGCTATATGTGATTTCACCATTATTGAATTTTAGGGTTTACAGGACCTTAGATTGGGGTTTTTCACATAAGAGAAAATTGGCGTGCAAGACCTAGCCTATTGAAATAAGCATGGTTGGACGATCTTAAGGCAACCCTCGCGCTCAATTTATGAGCGTCACAGGGCTAATCGCTATTTTTTAATAGCTGGCCTAAGAGAACACATGAAAAACGTTGCCTAATGTGTTTGTGTTTCAGGAACATGAAGAAGATGATATCGTGGCTGCCAACGATTGGCTGGTTTGAAAACTCGCGCGCAAAGACTCACTAACGCTTTTCTTTCTTTTATAATATTTGTTGATTATTTAATGTTAACAACGCGTGAATTGGCTCAGTGGAAAGCGTAGCTGGGGATAACGTACATGACTTGGGTTCGAGCCCCAGGTCTTCATGCTTTCAATATTATTTTTTCACTAACATTCACATGCAGCGCCAATGTTGAAGACCATGATACACTCTCACAATCCAATGTCCACGCGTCCAAAGGAATTAAATCAAAGGCCAAAAATTGAGGAACATGATGCACCTTGGTCAACGCTTCTGCACGTGAGTAAAAAAGTCTACAAGGCCAAGAATCTGAATGGGCCAGATTGCTAAAGGCCTAACCTCCATATTGGGGACTACAACCCCCCTAGGTTTGCCAATTTATTTTTTTTCTTTAGTTTTTATTAATTCTATTTTCTTTAATTATTATTTGTTTAATTAATTAATTATTTTCACAAAAAATATAAAAAACACATAAAAGTCAGAAAAAGAGAAAAATATAATAAATATTTTATTTTAATATTTTTGTAATAAATTTGCATGGAATTAAATTTAGTTTTAAATTAGGTTAATTTTAATTCTTTTAATAAAAAAAAATCTAAAAAAACATAGAATTAGGGTTTTAATTAATTTCATCTTTTTTCCTTTTTCTCCCATAATAATTGAAATAATTAAATATTTGTTTTTATAATTAAATTTGTACATAAAAATTAGGGTTAATTTAGGTTAAAATTTAATGTTTTCTTAATAAATTAAAAGCCATTAGAATTAGGGTTAGTATTTATTTTAATTAATTCTTTTTCATATTAAATCCTAAAATATTAAAAAAAAATACCAAAAACATTTCTTTTTTTTTTAATTAATTAATTCCATGTAATTTAATTTTGCAAAAGGGTCCAACGCCCTCGTTCTTAATTTCTTATTAATTCGCATATTTATTTTATTTCGTGTAAATATTTATGTATCTCTCCCAAAGCCGTGTAAATAATTGCTCGCACTTTTAATTCCTTATTTGCTTTTCTTTCTTTATTTTTCTGTCAAATCGGGTCCTGGTTAATTTTGGCGATGTGGACCCGCACCATTTGTAATAGCTTAGAATTTACTTTTCTCGCAATTTTTAACTGTTAAATAATGGCATGAAAGATTTGTATGACAAATAAAATCAATGCGTAGAACACCAATAACATGACAAGATAAAAGCAAATGAAAACGACACACAAATCGCACACACCACCCCTAGGGTACGCCTCACTGTTGCCTTGCCTCGAAAGGTGATCGTCGAGTAGAGGATGTCTTAGTAAGTCCTCATGATCCGGGAACCTGGCATGAGGGTAGCTTCTAAGGTGTCTTCCTATTGCTCTGGTGATCACCATGTCCCGAACCTCGAATTGACCCGAACACCTCCAACGGTGGTGCTACCTACCTCTCAATGGTGGGATGGCACTACTTTAAAGGATATTTACACAGACGAATTCCTTAGAGTAGGTAGATTCTCATGGATACTTGCTCAAATTTCAAAACAAATTCAAAATACTTTTCACACCAACACATTTTCAAAAAGCTTTCGAAAGCAATTTTTCAAACACTCTTGAGGACTGATACAAGAGTCGAACTGGAATTTTCAAAGAAACTTTTTAAACCCACAGTTGAAAAGCAAACAAACCATTTTTGAAAACACATTGAGCAAGTATCTAAGAGCCCATGGATAACCATGGATAGAAAGGGTGCTAACACCTTCCCTTTCTATAACCTACCTCCCGAACCGAGAGCAATCTCTATAAGGAATTTTTCTGTGCTTTTGTCCTTTCCATATGGAGAAAATAAAAGACGGTGGCGACTCTTGCTTCCGCGACATTTCGCGAACCAGCGTTAAACAGTCAGTTCCAGATCCACCAATCACAGAACTGGCGACTCTGCTGGGGATACTCTTAAAGTGAGGTGTACCTTAGGATTAAGATCACTGTGTTTTCAATTGTCTTCTTTGCTTGCTTTATTATTGTGGGTTGCATGGGAGTTCTATAGATCCTAACCCGGATCTGGGGGATACCTTCTTAGAAAGTAGCAACAAGGCTGTGAGGGAACTGTGCGGGGTATACCGACATGGTTGAAACAGTCTGCTACGTTGATGTGGCACTTTGGTGTGTACCGGTAACCCTTGAGTTCAGTCAAGGAGAGTACGGGGCCTCCGCGTGGTGTCGTGAAGCATCAACAAACCTTAGGAACCTTAATTGAACCATCTTGGCCTCTTTAGGGTAGTGAGATAACTGACTTTGGTGCAGTCCGAGGTTGGTTGATACTCGATACTACACTCAATTGAGGGTTGCTTTCCTGGAATATTTCGGTCGCCAGTTCAGTGGCTAAATCGAAACGATGAACAATGAAAGCAATCCCGTGATATTGGGAACCTTAGAACCCGGTTACTTTGATAGGACAGGTTGAACCCACCAACTTCAAGAGGGTACTACCCAGACCCCATGCTGGCCTTAAACCCTAAGGGCTTGTCTTGTGTGCCTTGTGTGCCTTACATGTTTGTCTTTGTAAATATCGGTGGTGTGTTTAATCATAGCATCATGACATCATCCAGCATCATATGCATTGACTAACAATTTCAGGGGTTCGAATTTTCATCTTTGTTCTTGTTTTGTAGGACATGGAAACTGTTCGTAGAAAGACAATTCAAATCAGTCTTGTAAGGATCCCTCCTCAGCTTAAGGAACTCATATCCAGGATTCCCGAGAATTCTTCATTCAGTGAAAGACATGGAAGCCTCATCAGCTTGGTCAACACCAACATTGAGGAAGATATGATCAAGGTCCTGTTCCAATTCTTTGACCCTCTGCATCACTGTTTCACCTTCTTGGATTATCAGCTGGTACCTACATTGGAGGAGTTCTCCCGGCTCCTGAAGATCCCTATCCTTGATCAGCTACCCTTCAACGGTACAGAAAAGGAACCCAAACTTGAAGAGATTGCTAAAGCCTTGCACCTACGGTCATCTGACCTCAAGGGACATTGGGAGGTTAGAAGTGGTATCAAAGGGTTCTTAGCCAGGTTTCTGTTTGAAAAGGCCCATGAATGTTGGAACTCCCTTGACTTGCAAGCTTTTGAAGAAGTTGTGGCCCTCCTTGTCTATGGTTTGGTGTTGTTCCCTAACCCAGATTAGCTTATTGATATCAGTGCTGTCCAGATCTTTATGTCCAGGAATCCTATACCTACGTTGCTGGGGGACATCCTTCACTCATGTTACACTCGAACCATGAGAAAAAGAGGTGTCCTTATGTGTTGCACTCCTCTCCTGGGAAGGTGGTTTATTTCGCACCTTCCACAATCAGTCGTGAAGAATGAGCGGGGTTTGAGATGGTCACAACGGTTGGTGACTCTTACACATGCAGATATACATTGGTGCCCTAGGTCCAGAGAAGATGTCACTATCATTGATCGTTGCGGGGAGTACCCTAATGTTCCTTTACTTGGAATCAGAGGAGGTATTACTTACAGCCCATGCCTGGCTTGGAGACAGTTTGGTTATGCTCGGAGGGATGGCCCTCATGACATGTTAATTCCTGACATAGTTTTTGACTTCGACAATGATACTCAAGGACTTCGCCAGAGATTTATCAGAGCCTGGAGGATGCCCAGTAGGATAGACAGCAAGACACTGGGGCACAGGAATTTCATCCCGTTGGAACCTTATCTCAAGTGGGTACGCGCCCGCTCCCAGAAGTTAGTGATGCCCTATCCTCACATGCTCCCAGTAATCAAAGAACCAGTCTTGGAAAGAGAAGTGTCCTACACTATTCAGCATCCTGATATGCCCACATCCTGGGAAGAGATGCAGAAGAGCTGGATCCAGCTTAAGGAAGAACGGAATTCTCTTGAGACTAGTCTATAGGCCAGTGAAAAGAAGGTCTTGGAGCTCACCCGCCTGTTGCATGAGGAGAGGAATCTCAACACTTACATAGCTCCAAAGAGGATGCGCAGTGTATTTTGGGATTGATTTGATTTTTGTATTATTTTTGCCCATGAGGCTTTGATGTACTGAACAATTACTTCTTTAATGATAACGTGTGTTCCTTTTTGTCTATAACAAATTTGAACTTTCGAACCCTTGAATGCATTGCATAAACACATCTCATTCATCATGTGCATAGCAGGTTTTTCCTCTTTTCAGGTTGCTTACAGTTCTTCGCTGTTTATTTCAGCATCATGAATCCCGACTCGTCATCAACTGAGACATCCATCAAGGCTCTTCAGGCGCAGAATGCGCAGTTTCAGGAATTAATCAAGGGTTTGGCTCAAGGCCAAGAAGAGTTGAAGGTTATGCTCCTGAAGAAGGAGAAGAAGAAGAAGAGAAGAACTGTTCTGTTCAACTCGGGCCGAAGGTTTGGCAATGCTCTGCAGCAGGAAGAGGCTGGTTCTTCTGTTGGCAAGAGTACTCCTCAGGCAGAAGCAAGGGTTCCTAGTCCGGTAGTCTCTGACAACGAGACTGATTTTGATGAAGAGCAATATCCTCCTGCAGAAGACCGTTACAAGCAGCTGGAGGATAGGTTGAATGCTATGGAAATACAACAGGTACCTGGGTTGGATTTCGGAGATCTGGGTTTGTCTACTGGTGTGATTATCCCTCACAAGTTCAAAGCACCATCTTTCTTTAAGTATGACGGGGCGTCTTGTCCCAAGCTACATCTCAGGTCCTATGTTCGGAAGATCCAACTGTACTCGGCAGACAAGAATTTGTGGATCCACTTCTTCCAGGAGAGTCTTTCAGGGACTCATCTCGAATGGTTCTATCAGCTGGATGGGACCAAAGTTCGTAACTGGGAGGAGTTGGCTACTGCTTTCTATAAGCAGTATCAATATAATGCCGACCTTGCCCCTACACGTACCCAACTCCAGGGTATGTCGTTAGGTGCAAGTGAAGGTTTTAAGGAGTACGCTCAGAAATGGAGAGACCTGGCTGGCAGGGTGCAGCCTCCGTTGACTGATCGGGAGTTGGTAGATATGTTCTTGGGGACCCTATCTGGGCCGTTTTTCAACCACCTTATCGGGAATTCGTCTGCAGGATTCACTGATTTGATTCTGACTGGAGAGAGAATTGAAGCTGGGTTAAAGTCTGGAAAAATTCCGAAGGGTGCATCGTCTAGCTCTGAGAAGAAACCCTTCAAGAAGGAGGCCAGTGCGGTATATGGGCCTAGAAGGCAGGATAAACCAGAGCGCCGTCAATCCGTCAGTGCATTAATGATTGCCAAGCCTGCAGCCGCTCCTCGGCAAGCTAACCAACCAAGGGCTGAGAGACCCAGAAGGGAATTCACCCGTTTGAGTATGACGTTGTCGTAGAGCTTACCACAATTGCTCTCAACCAACTTGGTAACCGTCAGAGAGGCTCCGAGGGTTGCAAATACTACATCTCCTAAGTACAACCCGAATGCTCGTTGTGCTTATCATTCTGATAGCCCGGGGCATGCCACTGACGAGTGTTGGGCATTAAGGAACAAGCTGCAGGATCTTATTGATGCCAAGGAGGTACAGTTTTAGGCATCTGAGAAGCCTAATGTAGTGACAGCTCCCTTGCCTGCTCATGGAGTGAATGTTGTTGGGGACGAAGACGAAGTGGATGAAGCTGAGTTTGATAGCTGGATTTACTCGGCAACCGGCAGTGGACTTAACAATTGGAGTGCAAAGGACAACTTACCTGTTTCTCTTGTTACTAAGTAATAAATTTCTTTGTTTCGTTATCTGTAATAAACAATAAATTGAACTTTATGGCCCGGTGTCTTACCCGAGGCACCGTGGTTTCATTTGTGAGGGCATATAAATTGTCATTTCATATATCATGAATGAAAATCTTGGACGTTTTCTCGCATTACAAATCTTGTGCTCCTTTTCTATCTTTCTTTCCTTTACATATATTTCAAAACAGCTGTATTTACACACACACTCACTCATACAGGTTTCAATCCACTCTGGATCTCACTGGTAACGACTCTGCTACTGCCAGTTATGACTTCGAAAATCCGATCAACTTAGCCGAAGACGAAGGTGAAAATGATTGCGAAGTGCCTGGCGAACTTGCAAGACTGTTACTTCAGGAAGATAGGGCAATTCAACCCCATGAAGAGCCAGTGGAAACAATCAACCTGGGTACCGAAGAAGACAGGAAAGAGGTAAAGATTGGTGCTAACCTAGAGCTCAGCGTGAAGCAACGGTTAACCAAGATGTTACATGATTATATGGAGATCTTTGCCTGGTCCTACGAAGACATGCCCGGATTGGATACCGATATTGTGGTCCATCACTTGCCAACTAAGGAAGACTGCCCTCCAGTTAAGCAAAAGGTCCGTCGGATGCGTCCAGAGATGTCTGAAAAGATTAAAGCCGAGGTTATGAAACAGTTTGATGCTGGGTTCCTTGCAGTGACTTCTTACCCTCAGTGGGTTGCTAATGTGGTGCCGGTACCTAAGAAGGACGGTAAGGTCAGAATGTGTGTCGATTACAGGGATCTGAACAGGGCCAGCCCCAAGGATGACTTCCCCTTACCTCACATTGATGTCCTTGTTGATAATACAGCTCAGCACAAGGTATTCTCTTTCATGGATGGCTTTTCAGGTTACAATCAGATCAAGATGGCACCTGAAGACATGGACAAGACTACATTTGTTACTCAGTGGGGCACCTTCTGTTACAAAGTCATGCCATTCGGGTTGAAGAACGCTGGGGCAACCTACCAACGTGCCATGGTTGCTTTATTTCATGACATGATCCATCATGAGATAGAAGTGTATGTTGATGACATGATCGCAAGGTCCCAGACTGAGGAAGAACACCTAGATCATCTGCAGAAGTTGTTTGATCGGTTGAAACTGTACAAGCTGAGATTGAATCCGAACAAGTGCACCTTCGGGGTAAGATCTGGAAAGTTGCTAGGCTTCATGGTAAGTGACAAGGGAATTCAAGTGGACCCTGCTAAGGTCAAAGTTATTCAAGAGATGCCAGTTCCCAGGACAGAGAAAGAGGTCAGAGGCTTTTTAGGACGCCTGAATTACATTGCTCGCTTCATCTCACATCTAACTGCTACTTGTGAACCAATCTTCAAGCTGCTGAAGAAAGATCAGGTAGTACGTTGGAATGATGAATGTCAGGCTGCTTTTGACAAAATCAAAGAGTATCTCCAAGAACCACCTATCCTTATGCCACCGGTTGAAGGGAGACCTCTGATACTATACCTGACAGTGCTCGACAATTCAATGGGGTGTGTGCTGGGACAGCATGACGAGTCTGGCCGAAAAGAGCACGCCATTTATTACCTTAGCAAAAAGTTTACCGACTGTGAGACCCGATACTCACTGCTTGAGAAAACTTGCTGCGCTTTGGTATGGGCTGCTCGCCGGCTGAGACAGTATATGCTGACTCACACTACCTTGTTGATCTCAAAGATGGATCCTATAAAATACATATTCGAAAAGCCTGCTCTGTCTGGGAGAATTGCAAGATGGCAAATGATCTTGACGGAATACGACATTCAGTACACAACCCAGAAAGCCATCAAGGGAAGTGTATTGGCAAACCACTTGGCACATCAGGAAGTAGATGACTATCAGTCAATGAACTTTGAGTTTCCGGATGAAAGCATCATGATTGTAACTGATTGTGAAGTACCTGGACCGGATGAAGGACCTGAACCAGGATCCCGATGGTCTATGCACTTTGACGGAGCCTCCAATGCTTTGGGAAACGGTATCGGCGCTATAATCATATCACCTCAAGGTACTCATACTCCACTCACTGCCCGGCTATGTTTCAACTGTACCAACAACATGGCGGAGTATGAGGCGTGCATCATGGGTCTTCAAGCTGCGATCGACCTAAGGATCAAGTTTCTGAGTGTCTTTGGAGATTCCGCTCTTGTGATCAATCAGATCAAAGGAGAGTGGGATACGAAACATCCAAACCTGATTCCTTACAAAGAATGTGTTTTGACCTTGATCCCCCACTTCACAGAGATAACCTTTGAACACTTTCCAAGAGAAGAGAATCAGTTGGCGGACGCGTTAGCTACAATGTCTTCTATGTTCAAGGTCAAATGGGACAATGAGGCTCCCCGGATCATCATCTGGAAACTGGACGAACCGGTATACTGTTGTGATCTCGAGACTGAGTTGGTGACTGAGAAGCCTTGGTACCATGAGGTGAAGAGATATCTGGAAGCGTAGGAATACCCTGAAGGTGCATCTGTCAATGATAAGAAATTCCTGAGAAGATTCGCAGCAAAGTTCTTCCTTAGCAACGGCATCTTGTACAAGCGAAACCATGATTCAACCCTACTGCGTTGTGTGGATAAGACTGAAGCAGAAAGGATCATGGAAGAGCTACATGAAGGGACCTTTGGTACACATTCCAGTGGACACACTATGGCTAAGAAAATCCTACGGGCAGGATATTACTGGTCCACAATGGAAGCTGACTGTTACCAACATTCCAGGACATGCCATAAGTGCCAGATTTATGCAGACAAGGTGCATGTTCCTCTGGTTCCCCTGAACGTCCTGACTGCGCCTTGGCCGTTTGCAATGTGGGGCATAGACATGATCGGTGAGATTAAACCTACGGCATCTAATGGGCATCGCTTCATCCTAGTGGCGATTGATTATTTTACGAAGTGGGTCGAAGCAGCATCCTATGCTACGGTAACCAAGACTGTTGTGGCACGGTTCATTCGGCATAACCTGATCTGTCGGTACGGCGTCCCAGAGAGAATTATTACAGACAACGGTACCAATCTAAATAATAAGATGATCGCTGAGCTCTGCGAACAGTTCAAAATACAGCACCACAATTCTTCTCCTTACAGACCGAAGATGAATGGGGCTGTAGAAGCAGCAAATAAGAACATCAAGAAAATCGTGCAGAAGATGACAGTGACTTATAAAGATTGGCACGAGATGTTACCGTTCGCTTTACATGGGTACCGTACCTCAGCTAGGACGTCAACCGGGGCAACTCCTTTCTCTCTGGTTTATGGTATGGAGGCAGTCTTACCGATTGAAGTGCAAATACCCTCTCTCCGGATAATGAAAGATGCAAATCTGAACGAAGATGATTGGATCCAGACACGACTTGATCAGCTCAACCTCATTGATGAAAAGAGACTTGCTGCTATCTGTCATGGTCAGACGTATCAGAAACGGATGATCAAGGCATTTAACAAAAAGGTCAGACCACAGGAATATCAAGTTGGGGATCTGGTAATCAAATGAATCATCCTTCCTCAGAGTGATCCAAGGGGCAAATGGACCCCTACGTACGAAGGGCCATTTGTGGTTAAGCATGTATTCTCAGGAGGAGCCATGATATTGACCAACATGGATGGTGACGACCTTCCTCACCCCGCCAATGCAGACATAGTAAAAAGATACTACGCATGAAAAAAGACCCGCTAGGCTGACATGCCTAGGCAAAAATTAGGGCTTCCCGTCGAACCAAAAGGGTTCGGGCAAAATGAAGGGATGAAATGAAAAAATATGTACACCCGGCAAGTCGAAAACCTGAAAAGGCGGCTTGGGCAAAAATGGGTATCCCGGTGGACTGAAAACCCGAAAGGGCGGTCCAGGCAAAAATTAGGGATAAAGCGTAATACTATGTCTCATTGATCACTTTGCATCCAGAATCCGGTATCTACATCAAGTTCAGACGGCATTGATCAGTCAGCTTCACTTTCAACCAAGGTCATCAAGTGATGAGACGCTCGGAGTTATAAAGGCAATAGCAGAGTTGAAACCCAGTGGATCATTCATTTCACACAGCTGTTTTATTTTCTTTTGTACAAAATTTGTATAAACTCTTTTGATTCGGCGGCGTCCTCTTACTAGGACGTCAGCCTCTTGTACACAAAACGCCTATTTTCAGGCCATTCAAAATCAATACAAATATACTTTTCAGTTAAATGTGCCAATTGTTTTTCTTTTTCTGTTTTGTTTTGCGAAGAACGTCCAAGGTTCAATTTGTGATATATGCATTGACAATAATTTGCTAATTCATAAATACTTGCATACGAAACAAAGGATTAATTACAGGTAACACTAGAAACAGGGGCAATAAGGAGTTGTCTAAAAGCAATCTAATTGTTCTGTCCTCCAGGGTACCAAGATGAGTTCAGCGGAAGAGCATAACCAGACATCTTAATTCCCCAGAGAGTGAGCTAGCAGTCAGTACACTCTCCTCAAGCAAAGTAGTTATCAACCTTAAGGAAGTTGGGTATCCTCCCGCAGATCTCAACATTCCCCAGCAGCATATATACATGTATTCTTAACAAGCATCCCCGGCAGTCTTAGTCTAAAGATTGTTCCCCGACGGCATATCAAACATTCAAAGGAATCACTTCCCCAGCATATCAAAACTTCCTCAGGAGAGTCCAATCCAGTTCCCCAGGAAAATTGGAGTCCATCTCTCCAAGCAGTAAGCTTATCCCCAGTAGATTCTGGAAGCTTACCCTTGCAGAGCACGAACGTGTCGTCCGACTTTATTTAAAGAGTTATTTCCTTAACAGGATATAACTGGGTTATCCTCAGCCAAAAGCCACGAAAGGTCGCCGTCGACGAAGTCTCTTTATCCCCAGCGAAGTCTATCAGCACTTCCAATACAACAGTGGTATCCCCAGCGAAGTTACCATCAACATTTCAGCAAAGTACGTCTCTCCCCACAGAGTATCACTCCCCAGCATGGTCGCTAGAGTACTTTTCTCCCCGCAGAATCTTCCCTTTGCCAAAGTTTATTCCCCAACGGAGTCATCTTCTCCTACCGGTATTCTGGCAACTATCATCCCCGGCGGAAGCAAAATCTATTCTTCAACATCAGCCCAGGAGTGACTTCCCGGCACCCGTCAAGGATTTACTTTCCTAGATGAAAAATACATTCATAAACATCTTCATACATTATAGCATGCATATACGCATCATGAACATACAATCTCACGTATTCAGAGAGCATGTCGCATGTCATACAACATGACATCGCATACAACTAACGCTTGTCTTTTCAGGACAAAAGTACAAAATTGATCACCATCAATGGTCGCAACTAAAGGTCCGATACCTGAATCTTGCCAGGGTGTATCTGTTGACGACCAATTACCAGATCTGATTCATGTATCTTGCCAGGGTGTGTCTGAAGAGTTCGAGGATCCGATGCCTGAATCTTGCCAGGGTGTATCCGTTGAAGACTAGCATTACCAGATCCGATTCCTGTATCTTGCCAGGGTGTGTCTGAAGAGTTCGAGGATCCGATACCTAAATCTTGCCAGGGTGTATCCGTTGAAGACTAGCATTACCAGATCCGATTCCTGTATCTTGCCAGGGTGTGTCTGAAGAGTCCGAGGATCCGATACCTGAATCTTGCCAGGGTGTATCCGTTGAAGACTAGCATTACCAGATCCGATTCCTGTATCTTGCCAGGGTGTGTCTGAAGAGTTCGAGGATCCGATACCTGAGTCTTGCCAGGGTGTATCCGTTGAAGACTAGCATTACCAGATCCGATTCCTGTATCTTGCCAGGGTGTGTCTGAAGAGTCCGAGGATCCGATACCTGAATCTTGCCAGGGTGTATCCGTTGAAGACTAGCATTACCAGATCCGATTCCTGTATCTTGCCAGGGTGTGTCTGAAGAGTTCGAGGATCCGATACCTGAATCTTTCCAGGGTGTATCCGTTGAAGACTAGCATTACCAGATCCGATTCCTGTATCTTGCCAGGGTGTGTCTGAAGAGTTCGAGGATCCGATACCTGAATCTTGCCAGGGTGTATCCGTTGAAGACTAGCATTACCAGATCCGATTCCTGTATCTTGCCAGGGTGTGTCTGAAGAGTCCGAGGATCCGATACCTGAATCTTGCCAGGGTGTATCCGTTGAAGACTAGCATTACCAGATCCGATTCCTGTATCTTGCCAGGGTGTGTCTGAAGAGTTCGAGGATCCGATACCTGAATCTTGCCAGGGTGTATCCGTTGAAGACTAGCATTACCAGATCCGATTCCTGTATCTTGCCAGGGTGTGTCTGAAGAGTTCGAGGATCCGATACCTGAATCTTGCCAGGGTGTATCCGTTGAAGACTAGCATTACCAGATCCGGTTCCTGTATCTTGCCAGGGTGTGTCTGAAGAGTTCGAGGATCCGATGCCTGAATCTTGCCAGGGTGTATCCGTTGAAGACTAGCATTACCAGATCCGATTCCTGTATCTTGCCAGGGTGTGTCTGAAGAGTTCGAGGATCCGATACCTGAATCTTGCCAGGGTGTATCCGTTGAAGACTAGCATTACCAGATCCGATTCCTGTATCTTGCCAGGGTGTGTCTGAAGAGTTCGAGGATCCGATGCCTGAATCTTGCCAGGGTGTATCCGTTGAAGACTAGCATTACCAGATCCAATTCCTGTATCTTGCCAGGGTGTGTCTGAAGAGTTCGAGCATCCGATACCTGAATCTTGCCAGGGTGTATCCGTTGAAGACTAGAATTACCAGACTCGATTCCTGTATCTCGCTAGGGCACGTCTGAAGAATTCGAAGATCTGATTCCTGTAACCAGTCAGGACATATCTACACAAAAGCATCTGAAAACCAGCTCCTGCAACATGTCAGGTACTCATCTTTTATTTTGCAGGTACGCAAGTCCTCGCTAAGGAATCTCTTACGCGATCAACATCCAGATGGCATCTATAAGCCCATCATCCTATCCATCAATCTCCAAATGGCATCTATAAGCCCATTCCCATCATCACACTGCTACTATGTGAGCGCAAATTTCTGGGCACTCTAGTGTTCAATCATCTTCTACCCTCGGATTACGAAAGGCACGTCAGCCAATCTGCATCCTCAGGTCTAAGAAGGTTGAACAGGGGCAACTGTTGTACCCCAAAATTTGCCCTCCCATATTCTTCAAGAAATTGCCAAGCCAAGCCTCAAAATCTCCCTAAGGGTTGCACAATCAAGGGTCTCCTAAACAGTCAAGATTAGGGTTTTTGTTTTGATCAAGAAAATGAAGTTTCCAAAGGTCCAATCAAGTCTCACATGCCTACAAATATGGTCAAGCATCCTCATACAAAGTTTCAAGACATTCAGCACAAAATTGCACAGTCAAAACCCTAATTGCACTAGTCAACTGTAGGGGCAAAATGGTCATTTGACAGTCAAAAGTTCAAATTTTTGGTCAACATATCATTTTGAAGCCACAAACATCATTTGATCAATGTTTGATCATGATTCTCAAAATTTGGCTCAAAAATCATCAAGATGCAAAAGTTTCCTTATTTGGACAGTTGAAAAAGTCAACTGTAAATTGACCAGGGCATAACTTTCAGATGGATTATCAGAAAAATTCCATCCAAAGCTCATTTTGGAGAGAAAGACATTTCCTACAACTCATCTTCATACTTCAAGTCCAAGAAATGCTCTTACAAAAAGTTATCAATTTCAACATTATAGGTCATTTTCAAAAGTCAACAAAAAGGGACTTTAAGTCAAAGGCCATAACTTGAGATTGGTAAATCAAAATGACATGGGACCAAAGACATTGGTTAGAGGATTCAAAGACCTTTCCAAAATGTTCAAGAACCTGAGAAAAGCTTAAAAATTGAGCAAGTTATGCCTTGTGGAAGTTGGGCAATTTTTGGATATTTTGAAAAGTCAACATTGATTCAAATGACCTAAAATTGCTAATGGGCCCATTTTTCTTCCACAATTCATCATCCATGGCATGTGCACGACCACTTGGCCCAAAGGGAAGTATTTCTTCATTTTTTATTTATTTATTTGAATTTTTATTTATATTAATTCATTTAAATCAAATTAAATACATGGAAAATATTTAACCTAAGTATCAAATCTTTTTGCACATGTAATCTACTCAATAATTCGTGCATAATTCAATATGGAAAGATTTGGATTGATTGGATCATGATTGGTACAAAATTGCATGAAAAAGATTGGAAAAAATATGATTGAAAATCAAATCTCAAAACCATGAATGCAATTGATTTGTTTTGTTTTTCTTGACCTAATTGATTCATTACATAAGCATGAACGAAAACCTAATGCTTTGGACCAGAAAAGCTGCGCAAAACCCCACCATCAAACTTGAATTTTTTTGCAAGAAACTCAATTCTGAAAACCACATTCTAGGGCGATTCAAGGCACGATTTTTGTTTCATTAGCTTGCTGAAGGTTCACTGAACGTTTTCCAATCACAAACACTCATCAAAACGCCCAGAATTGGTACCATGGATTCAAACTATTTCATGAAAAATGCATAATCGTGTTTCATATTTTAGGCATTTTCATTGTGTTTTCTTGATGCATTCACACTAATTAACTTGTTCTGAAACTAACCATATGCCTGGATTGGATTATTACATGCTATATGTGATTTCACCATTATTGAATTTTAGGGTTTACAGGACCTTAGATTGGGGTTTTTCACATAAGAAAAAATTGGCGTGCAAGACCTAGCCTATTGAAATAAGCATGGTTGGACGATCTTAAGGCAACCCTCGCGCTCAATTTATGAGCGTCACAGGGCTAATCGCTATTTTTTAATAGCTGGCCTAAGAGAACACATGAAAAACGTTGCCTAATGTGTTTGTGTTTCAGGAACATGAAGAAGATGATATCGTGGCTGCCAACGATTGGCTGGTTTGAAAACTCGCGCGCAAAGACTCACTAACGCTTTTGTTTCTTTTATAATATTTGTTGATTATTTAATGTTAACAACGCGTGAATTGGCTCAGTGGCAAGCGTAGCTGGGGATAACGTACATGACCTGGGTTCGAGCCCCAGGTCTTCATGCTTTCAATATTATTTTTTCACTAACATTCACATGCAGCGCCAATGTTGAAGACCATGATACACTCTCACAATCCAATGTCCACGCGTCCAAAGGAATCAAATCAAAGGCCAAAAATTGAGGAACATGATGCACCTTGGTCAACGCTTCTGCACGTGAGTAAAAAAGTCTACAAGGCCAAGAATCTGAATGGGCCAGATTGCTAAAGGCCTAACCTCCATATTGGGGACTACAACCCCCCTAGGTTTGCCAATTTATTTTTTTTTCTTTAGTTTTTATTAATTCTATTTTCTTTAATTATTATTTGTTTAATTAATTAATTATTTTCACAAAAAATATAAAAAACACATAAAAGTCAGAAAAAGAGAAAAATATAATAAATATTTTATTTTAATATTTTTGTAATAAATTTGCATGGAATTAAATTTAGTTTTAAATTAGGTTAATTTTAATTCTTTTAATAAAAAAAAATCTAAAAAAACATAGAATTAGGGTTTTAATTAATTTCATCTTTTTTTCCTTTTTCTCCCATAATAATTGAAATAATTAAATATTTGTTTTTATAATTAAATTTGTACATAAAAATTAGGGTTAATTTAGGTTAAAATTTAATGTTTTCTTAATAAATTAAAAGCCATTAGAATTAGGGTTAGTATTTATTTTAATTAATTCTTTTTCATATTAAATCCTAAAATATTAAAAAAAAATACCAAAAACATTTCTTCTTTTTTTTTAATTAATTAATTCCATGTAATTTAATTTTGCAAAAGGGTCCAACGCCCTCGTTCTTAATTTCTTATTAATTCGCATATTTATTTTATTTCGTGTAAATATTTATGTATCTCTCCCAAAGCCGTGTAAATAATTGCTCGCACTTTTAATTCCTTATTTGCTTTTCTTTCTTTATTTTTCTGTCAAATCGGGTCCTGGTTAATTTTGGCGATGTGGACCCGCGCCGTTTGTAATAGCTTAGAATTTACTTTTCTCGCAATTTTTAACTGTTAAATAATGGCATGAAAGATTTGTATGACAAATAAAATCAATGCGTAGAACACCAATAACATGACAAGATAAAAGCAAATGAAAACGACACACAAATCGCACACACCACCCCTAGGGTACGCCTCACTGTTGCCTTGCCTCGAAAGGTGATCGTCGAGTAGAGGATGTCTTAGTAAGTCCTCATGATCCGGGAACCTGGCATGAGGGTAGCTTCTAAGGTGTCTTCCTATTGCTCTGGTGATCACCATGTCCCGAACCTCGAATTGACCCGAACACCTCCAACGGTGGTGCTACCTACCTCTCAATGGTGGGATGGCACTACTTTAAAGGATATTTACACAGACGAATTCCTTAGAGTAGGTAGATTCTCATGGATACTTGCTTAAATTTCAAAACAAATTCAAAATACTTTTCACACCAACACATTTTCAAAAAGCTTTCGAAAGCAATTTTTCAAACACTCTTGAGGACTGATACAAGAGTCGAACTGGAATTTTCAAAGAAACTTTTTAAACCCACAGTTGAAAAGCAAACAAACCATTTTTGAAAACACATTGAGCAAGTATCTAAGAGCCCATGGATAACCATGGATAGAAAGGGTGCTAACACCTTCCCTTTCTATAACCTACCTCCCGAACCGAGAGCAATCTCTATAAGGAATTTTTCTGTGCTTTTGTCCTTTCCATATGGAGAAAATAAAAGACGGTGGTGACTCTTGCTTCCGCGATATTTCGCGAACCAGCGTTAAACAGTCAGTTCCAGATCCACCGATCACAAGGTGCATTACAAAAGTGTGATCCACCATCACTTATTAAGATTCGCGGAGTGCCAAAACAGGAAAAAATGTTTTTCTTTAGAAATTCTATGACTGTTTTGTCATCCGCCCTAGGACAATCCATCACTTCGACCCATTTAGAGACATAATCCACCGTAATAAGGATGAATTCATTGGAAAATGATGGGGGAAAGGGTCCTACAAAATCTATTCCCAACAATCAAAAACCTCTATCTCCAACATATTATTCAAAGGAATGTCATCTCTTTTCCCAATTCCTCCACTCCTTTGGCATTTATCATAATTCTTAGCATGCAAGTGTGCATCTTTAAACAATGACGGCCAATAAAAGCCCGATTGAAGGACTTTTGTTGTCGTATGCAAACCATTAAAATGACCTCCATATGGAGAATTGTGATAATGCCAAAGTATGCTTTTTGATTCCTCTAACGTCACACATCTTATTAACAAATTATCACTCCCTAGCCTAGAAAGGTAAGGTTCATCCCACATATAAAATTTAACATCCGCCAAGAATTTCCGCTTTTGGCCTCAAGTTAGACCTTCCAGTATCAATCCAGAGACCTTGTGATTAGCAAAGTTGGAAAAAAAAGGTCTAACTTGTACCATAAAAAGTTTTTCATCCGGAAATTCTTCTCTTACCTCTCTTTCTTGGTTAGTAACCTTTACATTGGCCAAGCGGGATAAGTGATCCACCACCAAATTCTCAGTGCCTTTCTTGTCGAGAATTTCAAGATCAAATTCTTGTAACAAAACTATCCAACGAATTAATTTTTGCGTAGAATCCGGTTTGGTAAGAAAATATCGTATTGCCGAATGGTCGGTGTAGACCATAACCTTTGACCGAATGAGGTAAGATCTAAATTTTTCCAATGCATACACTATAGCTAATAATTATTTTTCAGTTGTTACATAGTTTATTTGTGCTTCATTAAGAACTTTGCTAGCATAGTGTATGGCATGAAAAAAATTTCCTTTTCGTTGACCAAGAACCGCACCAACGGCATAATCGTTAGCATCACACATTAATTCAAAATCCATTTTCCAATTTTGTGCAACAATTATGGGTGCAGTTATCAAAGTTTGTTTCAAATTGTTAAAATCTATCAAACAAGCATCATCAAAAATAAAAGACTTATCTTTGTTGATCAAGTTGCTCAAAGATATTACAATTTTTGAGAAATCTTTGACAAATCTTCGATAAAAGCCCGCATGACCCAAGAACCTTCAGATTCCTTTCACGTTCAATAGTGGTGGTAATTTCTCAATCACCTCCACTTTTGCTTTGTCAACCTCGAGCTCTTTGGATGACACTTTGTGACCAAGAATAATGCCCTCAATAACCATGAAATTACATTTCTCCCAATTAAGCACCAAGTTTGATTCCACACATCTCTTCAACACGGTATCCAAAATTTTCAAATAAAGATCAAAGGATGCTCCGAAAATAGAAAATTTGTCCATGATAACTTCCATAGTCTTCTCAATGAGATCGAAAAATATAGCTTGCGTACACCTTTGAAAAGTAGCTGGTGCATTGCACAAACCAAAAGGAATCCTCCTATAAGCAAAAACTCCAATCGAACAAGTGAACTCCATTTTCTCATGATCTTCCAGATTTATTGAAATTTGGTTATACCCGGAATATCCGTCCAAAAAGCAATAGAACTCTTGACCCGATAACCTTTCTAGCATTTGATCCATAAAAGGAAGAGTAAAATGATCCTTCCTAGTTGCTTGATTAAGCCTCCGGTAATCGATACACATCCTTCATCTCGTAACGGTTCTTGTCAGAATCAATTCATTTTTTTCATTTCTTATCATGGTCATTCCACCCTTCTTTGGGATAACATACACCGGACTCACCCAAGTACTATCGGAAATAGGATAAATCATCCTGGCATCCAATAGTTTCACAACTTCCTTTCTCACAACTTATTTCATTGTTGGATTCAATCGTCTTTGGGGTTGAGCTATGGGTTTGAAATTTTATTCCATAAAAATCTTGTGCATACAATAAGTCGGGCTTATGCCTTTCAAATCCGCTAAAACCCAACCTATTATACTTTGATTATATTTCAAAACTTGAAATAAACAATGCTCCTCCTTTTATGATAAATCATTACTAATGATAACCGGTTTTCTACCACCAGCATCAAGAAACGCATGCTTCAAATGAGACGGCAACATCTTCAACTCAATTTTTGACTCTTCTTATTTAGGTTCTTTCTTCAAAATTTCAAATTATTCTTCCCAAGGTTGAATATCTTCTAGAGCTTCAAGTTCCTTCACACATTCTTCCAACTCCTTTTCTTCATGAACATCAAGAACTTGAATAAAATTATTCAATGTTCTCTCAAGAGGTGTTAAAAGATGAACTTCACTAGAAACATCCCAAATAGCTTCTTCCATAGCATCAACTTTAAAACAAGCTCCCTTATCATTGGATGTTTCATTGCTTCAAAGAGATTAAAATTTACTTGTTCATCTTGAACTCGGGCTTTCATTAGACCATCATCAATGTCAGTCATCATTCTTGCGGTCTTCATGAACGGCCGACCAAGAATCAAAGGTGCATCATGGTCTTCCTCTATCTCAATCACAACAAAATCAACCGGGAAGAAAAATTTATCCACTTTCACTAGAAAGTCTTGAGCTACACCATAAGGACGAGTGATGGATTTATTGGCTAGTTGAAGTGTCATCTTTGTTGACTTTATCTCTATATTCCACAATCTTTTCACAATAGACAAAGGAATCAAATTAATGCTAGAACCCAAACTAATCAATCCTTTACCAACATAAATATCACCAATAGTAACAGGAAAAGTAACCCTTCTTGGATCACTTTCCTTCTTTGGTAGAGATCGTTGAATGATAGCACTATAACTTACATCAACCATGATAACTTCTTGATTTATTGATCTTCTTTTTTTTGTAAGGATATCTTTCATGAACTTTGCATACTTGGGAATTTTCTCCATAGCTTCGGAAAATGGAATATTTATTTGTAATTGTTTAAAAATATCCATGAACCTAGCATAGTGCCTAGCATTATCCTCCTTGGAAGGAGCATGAGGGTATGGCAAATTTTGAACCGATAAAGTAGCAACTTTTTCCTTCTTATTTCTTCTCAACTTCTCTTTTTCAACTAACTCCTTTTCAACTAACTCCTTTTCATGGTTCTTTTCTACTACAATCTCCTCTTTAAACTCTTTTTCTTCAACACACTCCTCAATTTCAACTTCTTTACCACGACCATTCTCGACTACCCTAACCTTCCTAGTTATTATTGCCTTGCAATGCTCCTTAGGATTAGATTGAGTATTTTCTGAAAATGATGAACCGGCATTTTGATCGGCCAATTGCTTGGCTAGTTGTCCCACTTGAGTCTCCAAATTCTTAATAGCTGCTTCATTACTCTTTTGATTTTCCATAGATGCTTGCATGAATTGAACAAGAGTGTCTTGTAAGTTTGAACTTCTAGCTTGAGCTTGTGAGTTTTGATTTGTGGTTTGATAAGGACTTTGTCTACTTTGATTGTTGGATTAACCAAGAAAGAGAGGTAAGATAAGGATTTATGGATCCACATGATTCAGCCTCAAAGGGTCAACAAAACTTACCCTTACTCACCCTATGAATTCTCAGGAACTGATCTAAGGGCTTGGTTCGGACTGAAAGCACTTGGATTGTGAGATGCGGATTCTTGCAGTTTTGGAAAAAAAATTAGAAATTTTGAGAGCTTCGTGAGGCAACTTGTGCTTGTCTTAGACTTTCATATGTGATGCTTATTTATAGGAGAGCATAGTGGCTTGATAAATATGGCAAGGATCAGCCATTAAACATGGTTTTGAAAACAAGATCAAAGAATTGAAAAACATACCATTTTGGGTGATTCTCTTTCCATTCTTATCTTTGCATGAACCTGGACTTTTCTAATGTATCTTGCACGAAAATTGGGTCCTCTAACATAAATCCAAACATCAGCCCATATTGAATAGTTGGATAGTAAATGAATAAAATCTGTGAAAATGCAAAGATAGTGTAAAAAGAAAGAAAATTTTCATTTTGAACTATTATGCGTCGACACAATGCTGCTATGCATCAACACATAACTCTTCTTGCTCCTGTAAAACAAAATCAATTCAGTATGAGTCGATGCATAATGGGATGTGTCGACTCATGCACCTGTTTGTATCGATACATACGCATTTTGTATCGACTCATGCACCTTTCATCCTTCTGTTTTAGGGCCTGGATAATAGTATGTATCGACACATAAGGCTTTGTGTCGACTCATACCCTGTTCTGTCACTAAAATGAGTCGACTCATGTGGGTATGTGTCGACTCATGCTGAATTTTTTGCCTTGGACATTGTTCTATTATTTGTACAGGTCAGTTTTCGACATAGTATTGACAAAAGCAAGTAAATGGTTAGCTCCTAAAGACAATGATTACTACATTTATCCTCAAAAATGAATAATTAATGATGCTTGAAGTGAAAGGTTCAATAGTCAAGAAGACTTACATTGAGACTGCAATTTGTTTTGAACTTGAACCTCTTTCAAGATGTTGTGGTAGCCTCAGTGAACCTCCAGGATACTGCTCCAGTCCTCCCTCTATATTGGAATCTTCTGGACCACTCTCTAACTTAGTCAAGTTATATAATATGGTCTTTTTTTTATTTGGAAGTTAATGATAATGGCACTACAGAAACTTTTCTTGTGTTTGAACAATCTCTATGTGGTATGAAGTGTTTTTGTTGACCTTTTGAAAATGACATGTAATGTATGAGCTTGTATCTTCCCAATGATGCATTTATTGAACTTGAGGATAAAAGAGAAGTTGTATGGAACTGGATTCTCTTCAAACTGAGCTTTGGTTGGGGGAAAATGGATGAAGTATGTGAAAGTTATGCCTGGTCAAAGTTCAGTTGACTTTTCCTATAGAAACCCTAATTTAGAAATTCTTAACTCTTAATAAATTAAGAGTATTCCTTGAGGAATCATGATCAACCCTTGATCAAATAATGATTATCACTTCAAAATGTTGATGTTGATAAAAATCTTGAAGTTTGACTGTATATTGGCCACAGTTGACTTTTGTCCTAGTATAGTTGATTTTCAAACACTTGAGCAGTTAACTGAGCAAACTTGTAGTGTAAGGCGTGAAATTTAGCATGGTCATTCTTGAAGACATATTAGGGACCATGGAAATCATTTGGAGCCTTTGCAACCCAAACATCTTGGTGAAAAGCGAAACCCTAGTTGGAGGTTCATTGCTTAGGATGAGAATTTGTCTGATCAATTCTTTGGTCAACCTTGAGCAATTGAGGATCTCAATGAGTGTGTCTTGAGTAAAAACGGGAGGGAAATTTTTGGGGTACAACACAATCGTAAGTGGACTTATATAGAATTCGCACCTATTTTGAGGTCGGTCAATAGCAATATATGTGACATATGTTTGGAGTGATGATATGTAGATCATCCTCTAACAACATGTAACACAATGAGAAAGGGATAAGATGAAGAGGGAGGGGAAATATTTGAATCAAAAAATTTAATTAAAATTATCATTAAAAGCATCCATCCATTTTGGTGGAGTTAAACTCAACACCCAAGATCCAATTATGTTAATGAAGTTCATGATCAACAATCACATAGCCAGAATATATTAAAAAAATAAATTGCATTTAATGAATAAAATAAAAAGGAAAAATGATTTTTAAATTGTTTTTTAAAATGAAAATAAAAGGTACAATAGTAAACTATATTCAAAGTATCAAATAAAAATTTAAAGAGACCACAGAAAAATCATAAGTAACCTAAAATATTTTTATAAAAAAATTTGGAAAATTTTTTAAACCGAAAAAACATTTTTAAATTGATTAAAACCATTCAAATAAATGGAAAAAAGGATCAAATATAGTAGAATTCAAAATAAAATTCTTGAAAAAATTCAGAAAGTCAGAAATAATGAATATGATTTTTATAAAACTTTTTAGGAATTAAAACATATCAAAAAGTATTTTTAAAATAATTAAAATAAGGAAAACAAGACAAGAATTATGAAAAGTATCAAACATTAAAATAAAAATATGAAAAACTATGCACAAAGTCAGAAATAATTCAAGTATTTTTGTATATTTTTTTCATAATATTTGGATAAAAAATAAAAGAGTTATGAATTTTTAAAGATAAAAGAAACTTAAAAATAATTTTGTAAAATAAAAATAAATCAGAAAAACCACGCGCGTTGGATCTCTCTCACTTATACACGCTGGCAGATCTAATGGAACTGAGGTGAGGGAGTATCATAGACCCAAGCTAATGTGCGCGCATTCAACACAAGAAAATCCAACCAATCAAAATAAAACAATTGGCTCAGTGTCATTAGTTGAAGAACGACACGTAGGTCATCTTCAACCTCTAACCTCCTGCAAGTAGGGCAAATCCAAGATCCTTGAATTTGTAAATTTACGCGTTCATAGTGGTATCATTAGATGCATCTACTTTAGACGATCACAACCATATGCTTGCAAAAAATTTATGTAAAGCACAGCGTAGTCGGTTTGGAAAAAACAGAGATGTTTAAAAATGTCAAAATTGAAAATCAGAAGCATCAAATGCATTGTTTCACCCAAATTGAGTTAAGAGCAAGCATCAGTGAACATCATAGACAATTCTAGTAATTTGAGTTAGAGGATTTGGTGCCTTAAACTACTTGAACAAAGTCAGATGAACTTGCTCTGTAAATGGACTTGGCTAGCACGATTCAGGACACCTCAAGGCTTGATTCTTCTTCTGTTAGCTTCAGTGAAGTTCAAGGGTGAAGCATCAATGAAGAAATTGGATTGCAAAGTGGTGAAAAGAGGAATTCGAAATCTCAAAAGAGTGAGTTATGGAGGGAGTTTGACAGAGGGATTTTGGTTATTCATTAGAAAATGGGATAAGTGAGGTATTCTATTTATAGGGAAGCGAATGAGAATGAGAATTTTAAAAATTAGTGGAGTTTGGAGGGAAATCGTGAGAGGCCATGGACATGAGAAATGTGTGACTTGCTTAGCATCAAAACTCACTCAAACATTGTGTTTCAAGGCTCTAATCCTCTTTGGCAAGTTACTTAAACATGATTAGATCAGAAACATTCGCTAATTTGTTGTTTATAAGCCACATTATGGATTTTAAATTCTGACTTTGGAGATGTAGGTGTTTAGTTATTGGCAGGTATTTTTGGTAAAACCAGGTGTGTGAATGTCATGACTGATGTTATAACATTCTGGTTTATTAGGTACTGGTTTATTAGGTACCTCTGCATAAAAATAATGGCATACCGGTGCTGCTGCTTATGAGTGTGTATCTGAGCATTTTGCAAAATGATCACATTTATTCCCTCTACCAAAATCAGTAAACAGGAATCCTGATGTCATAACAAATGTTAAGACATCCTGTTCTGATCTAACAGTTATGCAGTTTGGTTAATTCTGAGATTTTTCAGGAAGATGACTCATTCTTTCCAGAACAGAATCTCACGTGGACTTTGGGTTAACCTAGCTCAACCCTAACCTGGTTGATAAAGTCTTGTGACCAAGTCTTAAGGTCAAACGGAATTAACCCTAGCTTTTTGTGGAAACCCTAACTGAAGAAACAGCTGCTATATATTCAACAGGACTGTTGTTTGGAATTCATCCCTTTGACAGAAGATCAATTAGGAGTTGTATAGTTTTAATTGCTGTAATCCAAGCAAGTATCACTGTGATAAGTGACTTGGAATAGGTTTTAATTGTAAGGGTTTTGTATCACTCAAAGCTTTGAAGCAAGAGTGTTTTGTGTCTCTTGACTAAAGCTTTGAAGCAAAGTCAAGATAGGTTTATGTATCACTCAAAGCTGTGAAGCAAGAGTGTTTGTGTTGCTTGATTAAAAAGCTGTGAAGCATAATCAAGTGTATGTTCTGAAGAGTGTCTTCATTAATTCATGAGTCAATTGTTTTAAGTATCACTGCTGTGATTGAGGGGGAGTGAGTAGGAACTCAGGTTTAAGTTGAACTTAGATTGAAGTTGCATTGGGTAGGTCTTAAGTGAAGGAGATAAACTGGTTGGTTTATTCCTGAATTAATATCTCTTATAGTGGATTTCCTCCCTGGCTTGGTAGCCCCCAGAGTAGGTGTTGTTTCACACTGAACTGGGTAAACAATTGACTGTGTTCTTTACTGTTTTTGTATTTACTGTCTTATAGAAAGTCAGATACGGTGTCATAACATTGACTGTGACATTGAGTATCTGCAGCCAGAATTTCAATTGGTATCAGAGCAGGCACCCTGCCTGTATTACTGGGTGAGATCTAGGGATATCACTTTCTGGCACTATGGACAAAGAAGGAGTTTTTGGAAACAGACCACCCATTCTGGATGGATCAAATTATGACTACTGGAAACCTCGTATGATTGCCTTCTTAAAATCACTGGACAAAAAGGCCTGGAGAGCTGCTGACAAAGGATGGAACCATCCCACCATAACTGAGAAAGATGGGACAATCAGTCTGAAGCCTGAGGAAGAATTGAGTAAAGAAGAAGATGAGTTAGCCATGGGTAATTCCAAAGCTTTAAATGCCTTGTTCAATGGAATTGATAGAAACATATTCAGACTAGTACATCAATATGAACTGGCCAAGGAAGTTTGGGACACTCTCAAAACTACCCATGAGGGCACTTCCAAAGTAAAAATGTCAAGGCTTCAGATGCTGACTACCAAGTTTGAGAATCTAAAAATGATGGAAGATGAAACCATTCATGAGTTTCACATGAACATCTTGGAGATTGCCAACACCTCAGGAGCATTGGGAGAAAAGATGTCAGAAGAAAAACTGGTGAGAAAGATTCTCAGATCCTTGCCTAAAAGATTTGCAATGAAGGTAACTGCTATAGAGGAAGCCCAGGATATCAGCAAGTTGAAAGTGGATGAACTCATTGGGTCTCTTCAGACTTTTGAGATGGGGATCACTGAAAATGTTGACAAGAAGAACAAGAGCATAGCACTTGTATCCAACACTGAAGATGAAAACAAGGAGGATGAAGAAGAAAATATTTCAGAAGCTACAGCCATGCTTGGAAGACAATTCAACAAACTCATCAAAAGAATAGATCCAAAGTCAAGGTCTAATGTTCATAACATCCCCTCTGACATTGACAGTTCCAGCAGAAGACCAAGGTCAGAAGAGAAGGGAAATCAAGGCAGAGGAATTCAATGCCATGGTTGTGAAGGATATGGACATATTCGAGCTGAATGTCCTACCTTTCTTAAGAAACAAAATAAAGGAATGATTGTTACCTGGTCTGACTGTGATTCAGAAAGTAATTCTGAAGAAGAATCTACCAAACTAGTTACTGCACTAACTGGTGTTTGTACCTCTGAAAGTGACACTAGTGATGAGGAAGTGACATTTGAAGAACTGGCTGATACTTACAAGAAATTGTGTATCAGAAGTGCTGAAGTCTGTGTGCAAATGGGAAACAATCAAAACTCATCATAAAGTTGGAGGCTGAAAAAAGGGCAGACCTTGAAACTATAAGTCATCTAGAAAGGGAAGTTCAAATGTTGAACTCAAAACTGAACCAGATGACCAAATCTGTCAAGATGCTGACAAATGGAACTGACAAATTGGAAGAAATCCTTCAGGTTGGACAAAATGTGGGAAACAAGTCTGGTCTAGGATTTGTGGCAGCAAAGAAATCTGGTGCAGACAAGAAGATCAGGTCTGATAAACGAATGTCAAAGCAGATGTCTCAACATAACTCTCAACATCAGAAACAGAAATATATGAAGAAAAGGTACCAAAGATGGAGATGTCATCATTGTGGGAAGTATGGTCACATAAAGCCTTTCTGCTTCAGATTGTATGGATACCCTAATCAGAACCCAGGTGTCAAACCTAAGTCTAAAAGGGTACCACATACTCCTCAATGGAAGAAAAAGGCTACTTCCCTGATAGCCCACACTTCCCTGAGAGTCTCTGCAAAGGAAGACTGGTACTTTGACAGTGGGTGTTCTAAGCACATGATTGGAATCAAGAACCTTCTCAATAATGTTAAACCTCACACCACTAGTTATGTGACCTTTGGAGATGGTGCTAGAGGTGAAATCAAAGGAGTTGGTAATTTGGACTGCCTTGGAGTTCCAAATCTGAATGAAGTGCTATTGGTAAAAGGCCTGACTGCTAATCTCATTAGTATCAGTCAATTGTGTGATCATGGATTCAAGGTCAATTTCTCAAAATCTGAATGTCTTGTAATTAATGAAAAACAAGAAGTTGTAATGAAAGGAGTCATATCTAAAGACAACTGCTACTTGTGGGAGCCTGAGAATACTAATTTCTCCACTGTGTGTTCTATTGCCAAAGAAGAAAAAGAGGTGAAACTGTGGCACCAAAAACTTGGCCATCTTCGTCTAAGAGGAATGAAAAGGATTATCTCCATGGAGGCAGTCAGAGGGATTCCAAGACTACAAATTGATGAAGGGAGAGTTTGTCAGGTTGTTAAGCAGACTAGGATGTCCCATCCAATGTCAAGACATCTGACCACCTCTAAGGTTCTAGAACTTCTTCATATGGATCTGATGGGACCAATGCAGGTGGAAAGCCTTGGTGGAAAGGGATATGCCTATGTTATTATAGATGACTATTCCAGATTCACCTGGACTATCTTCTTTAGGGAAAAATCTGAGGTGTTTGAAGAACTGTGCAAAAGAATTCAAAGAGAAAAAGAAGGTTGTATTGTCAGAATCAGAAGTGATCATGACAAGGAATTTGAAAATAGCAAGTTTAATGAGCTATGTTCCTCAGAAGGAATTAGTCATGAATTCTCTTCTCCTATAACTCCTCAACAAAATAGAGTTGAAAAGAAGAAAAATAGGACCATACAAGAATCTGCCAGAGCTATGATCCATGCCAAAAGACTTCCTTTTCATTTTTATGCTGAAGCTGAATACATTGCAGATAGTAGCAGCTGTTCTCAAATTATCTGGAAGACACAGATGCTCACTGAGTATAATGTCACACAAGATGTTATGACATTGCACTGTGATAATCTGAGTATAATAAACATTTACAAGAACACTATTCAGCATAGCAGGACCAAGCACATTGGCATTAGTCATCACTTAATCAGAGATCTTGTAGAAGAGAAAACAATTAATCTGGAACATGTTTCCACTAAGCTTCAACTGGCTGACATTTTGACCAAGGCTCTTGATGCAAATCAATTTGAAAACTTGAGGGGCAAGTTGGGTATTTGCCAACATGAGAAATTGTAGCAATTAATTTTGCTTAAAACAAGGGTTGAAGGAGTTATTTTTATTAAGTCTATTTTGAGTGGGTTAATCATATGTTTTCCCAATTCTTTCAAAATTATTAAGAAGTTGAATAGACTCTCATTTGCCTCCTTCCTCTCTCGACTTTGCAACAAATTCCTTTCTCTCAATCAAAGTTTTCTCTCAAATTGCTACTGGTGCTCTAAGTCAATCAAAATGTCTCAAACATCATCCTCAGCCAAGGCGACCGCTTCATCTTCATCATCTGATCAAGATTCTCGGGCAATCACCACATGCATAGATTCTGAAGTCCTGGAGATTACTCCTCTTAGAGAAATGGCAACTAACCCCTCCAAAGTCAAAAAGTTGAGAACAAGGCATGCAGGAAGGTCTCAAGCTACTGCTTCCGGTAATCCCTCTCATCCTTCATCTTCTGTACCAAATAGGGAAGGATCAGCTCATGTACATCAAGCAATTGCTAGGCTTGTTACAAGAATACTGAGTGAGAACCACTCTGTACCGGGGATTTCTGTTCCATTAAATCAAGAATCAGCAAGCCCAAATGTTAAAGCAAATCCAGATGTCTCTGAGAATGTTGAGACACCAAATGACAACATTCAGAAATCATCTGAAAACCTTGATGATATTCAGAACCCTTCAGAGAAAACTGTTGATCCACTTGTTATTGATGTGGATGAGGAATACTCAGACAATGAACTAATTGCCAATATAAACCCTAGCATAGCTAGGAGAATGATGAACAGAAAGGGTAATCAGAATGCTGCAAAATGTCTGACCAAAGAGAAACCTGCTGACAAGAAAACCAGGACTGAAGAAAAGGCTGGTGTAGAATCTGTGAAGACTGGTCTGTCCAAAGGGAAGGTGAAAGCCCAAGTGCATACTGGGAGTCTCTCAAAACCTGCTAGACAACCAATTACAAAGAAGAGAAAAGAACCTGAGTCTTCTGATTCTGATGAGGAATCAGAGTTTGAAATTGATGCTGAAGACATTCCTATCAGAAGGAAACTCCCTTCCAGCAAAATGGCTAGAGTTCCTGAAGTCCCAACAGACAACATCTCTTTTCACCACCCTGACAATGCCAACAGATGGAAGTATGTTTGCTTGAAGAGAATAGCTTTAGAAAGAGAACTAAACAATGGTGCCATGGATTTCAAGGAAATCATGGACCTGATCAAAGATGTTGGACTAATGAAGACTGTGGTAAAATTTACCAAGTGCTATGAAAATCTGGTCAAGGAATTTATAGTGAACTTGTCTGATGAATGTGCTGATGGAAGGTCAGCTGACTTTGAATGTGTCTATGTTAGAGGAAGAAGGGTTAATTTCTCTCCATCAGAAATTAACAAATTTCTTGGAAGATCAAATGAGGATTGCCCTGAACTAGAAGTCACTGACAATGAAGTATGCCAAACCATCACAGCAAGACAAGTCAAGTGCTGGCCCTTGAAATGAAAGCTGAATGCCAGCAAACTAAGCATGAAATTTGCCATCCTGCACAAGATTGGTGCAGCCAACTGGGTCCCTACCAACCACAAATCAACTATCTCCACAGGATTGGGGAGATTCATTTATGTTGTGGGAACCAAGACTGAATTTGACTATGGCAGGTATATTTTTGAACAAACTTTAAAACATGCTGGTAGCTATGCTGTCAAAGGCCCTATTTCCTTTCCCTCCCTCCTTTGTGGAATTATCCTTGCACAGTACCCTGATATCCTGGTGGCAAGAGATACTGCTTGCAAAAGAGCTCCTGCTCTTGGGTTACACTACAAGCTTTTTCAGGGATCTCATGTTCCTGATATTGTCATAACATCAGCTGAGACATCATCTGTAAAAACTCAGTCCAAAACATCTGATGTTATAGCTGTATTGAAAGAGACCTGCAAAGAGCTGGAGACTAGGAAAAAGACTCTAGAAAACCTAATTGCCATGTTAGAACAGGAGGAGGCTGAAGGAAACAGAAGGGAAGAGGGTGTTGCTGAAGATCAACTCAATACTGAAGAAAGTAGCTCCTCTGAAGGTGACAGTGCTTAAAGGTTGGTGGAGTTGATGCTAGTTCTTGGTGGAGTTTGCAAGTGTTTTCAGATTTTAGTTGTTGTTTTTATTACTTTTTCTGGATGACTGTATAACATTTAAGTACATGTATCTTTGGCCCATTTGTGGCTAAAGAGGGGGAGATATTCTGTGGTTGATTACTTGATAGACACTATATTTTTCTGCAGTCATATTCATTCTGCTGCTATCTATTCTCTGATTTCTTAGGGGCTTTAGCCAAAAATCTGCCAAAGGGGGAGTTTGTAGGTGTTTAGTTATTGGCATGTATTTTTGGTAAAACCAGGTGTGTGAATGTCATGACTGATGTCATAACATTCTGGTTTATTAGGTACCGGTTTATTAGGTACCTCTGCAGAAAAATAATGGCATACCGGTGCTGCTGCTTATGAGTGTGTATCTGAGCATTTTGCAAAATGATCACATTTATTCCCTCTGCCAAAATCAGTAAACAGGAATCCTGATGTCATAACAAATGTTAAGACATCTTGTTCTGATCTAACAGTTATGCAGTTTGGTTAATTCTGAGATTTTTCAGGAAGATGACTCATTCTTTCCAGAACAGAATCTCACGTGGACTTTGGGTTAATCTAGCTCAACCCTAACCTGGTTGATAAAGTCTTGTGACCAAGTCTTAAGGTCAAACGGAATTAACCCTAGCTTTTTGTGGAAACCCTAACTGAAGAAACAGCTGCTATATATTCAACAGGACTGCTGTTTGGAATTCATCCGTTTGACAGAAGATCAATTAGGAGCTTTATAGTTTTAATTGTTGTAATCCAAGCAAGTATCACTGTGATAAGTGACTTGGAATAGGTTTTAATTGTAAGGGTTTTGTATCACTCAAAGCTTTGAAGCAAGAGTGTTTTGTGTCTCTTGACTAAAGCTTTGAAGCAAAGTCAAGATAGGTTTATGTATCACTCAAAGCTGTGAAGCAAGAGTGTTTGTGTTGCTTGATTAAAAAGCTGTGAAGCATAATCAAGTGTATGTTCTGAAGAGTGTCTTCGTTAATTCATGAGTCAATTGTTTTAAGTATCACTGCTGTGATTGAGGGGGAGTGAGTAGGAACTCAGGTTTAAGTTGAACTTAGATTGAAGTTGCATTGGGTAGGTCTTAAGTGAAGGAGATAAACTGGCTGGTTTATTCCTGAATTAATATCTCTTATAGTAGATTTCCTCCCTGGCTTGGTAGCCCCCAGAGTAGGTGTTGTTTCACACTGAACTGGGTAAAAAATTGACTGTGTTCTTTACTATTTTTGTATTTACTGTCTTATAGAAAGTCAGATACGGTGTCATAACATTGACTGTGACATTGAGTATCTGCAGCCAGAATTTCAGGAGAAAACTTCAATTTCAAGGTACCATCTTTGAATCCATGGTGTTCACAGCTCAATGGGTCTTAGGGCATGATTCTTGAAGCAGTTGAAAGATAAGGTCACAAACTTTACAGTGTGCAAAGAATTAGATCAATTGGATACTTCATCTAGGAGTCGTGATGAGTCAAAGTTGAGAAAAAGATGTTGACTTTTTGTACTTAGAAAAATTCTAAGTTTTTTCTTCAAAAGTGACCTATAATGTTTTGAGTTCAAACAACGCCTTCCTCTAAAATTGAGATTTGATCATTGATGTTATATTGAAGTAGACTTCCCAAAGATCATTGTGAAACTTGAATCACTTGAAAATACCAAGTATTGAAAAAGTTATGGTTTTGTAAAATTGGTAAAAATTCATGAGATGACCTATAATCTTTTGGGTTCTTAGGGAATCTTCCACTCATTTTCAAGCTTTGAATATAACATAAGAGTTAAAGTTCACATTATTAAGATAATTGTGGAAAAATAATGGGCTGAAGGAGATAAAAATTGACCAAGTTATGATCTTTTGAAGTCACATAAGGGAATTTGATGACCTATCTAGAGGACTTGTAATCTTTTATCATCATGAGGCATCTTCCACACAAAAGTTTCTTGAAAATCTTGAAGTGATTAGTTGATAACCCTTTAAAGAGAATAATATATTTGGAATCACTCAAAAACATCAAAAGATGAGCAAGATATAGCCCTTGGAAGTTCAAAACCCTAGCTCCTAAAGCACCAAAATGACTTGGAACCCCTTTCAATTTTGACAATCTTTCTTGTATAATCACTTTTTCCATGTGAATAGAAGTTGTTGTGGATGATAATAAGAACCCATGGCAACAAAAACCACCTCCAAATATTAAATATTGAGAAAGTTATGCACTTGTGATCAAAGAATCAAGAATTTGTCCAATTAGGTCAAACTTCTTCAATCAATCCTTGCATATTTTGAATTTCTTTGTTAAATTGGGGGATGATGAATCGTAGTTGAATTTTTCATGATATTACTTTAAATCATCTTACATGATGAAGCTTGAATCTCAATGAAGCTTTGTTAGAGAAGGCATGGAAATAAACTCATGAACCTATGAATCAGTTTGATGAAATGTGTTGTGCTCTCACCTATAATATCATCAATTAGAGAAAACATTATTGTATTTATTAGTTAAAAGTTCATCAATACAAAACATAGATGATCATAATGTACAAATCAAGGTGCTTGGTGATTTGTCATGAGCAAACCTAGAGATAGGGAGAAGAACTAAACCCTATTGTGATCTTGTTGTGATTGAGTTGATATGAGATGACAGAGGAATCTTAGGGGCAAAAATTATGGTAGAACAGCTACTTCCCAGACTACCTAAGTCACGACAGGGGTTTTCAGTAAAAAACGACTTAGTGCAAAATATACCCCTCAAGTCTTTGTCTCCTGAAATTAAGGCCCAATAGAGTTTTCCCCAAATTTGTTCAAATTGTCAGTTCTAAAGGGAATGTTTCTCAAATTTGTTCACATTGTCCTCATTTATTTATTTATTTTTAAAAAAACTAAAAAAAAAGCAAAGAAAATAAAATTTCATTAATTAAAGGGTTGCAAGCAGCCAACAATGGGAAAGACAAAAGAAGCAATAACAAAAGGTTGGGAACAGCCATCAAAACAACAAGGCAAATAATGATATAAATGAAAAGGTAAAACAGGAGAAGAGTCGAGTCATGACTCTTACCACAACTACCCCTAAACTTAGAGTACGGATAGTGTCCTCACTGTTTAGTTGGAGGGCCGGGGCACACCTCTTTGCGCTTACCAGCTAGGCACGAAGCCTGCTGCTCTTCTTGGAGGGCTTATTAAGAGCGGGATCTTGGTTAGCTTTCTTCCTAGCCTCCTTGTGGGTAGGCTCCGGAATATTGGTTTTAACACTAGCAATCTTGTTAGTGGACTTCTTTGGAGGTGCTTTGGCTGTTATAAGAGTCTTAGCTAGGGTTGGTTCTATGACAACCCTTCTAGCTGAACTTGGGGTGTTGGCCTTTCCAGGCCCCTTAACCTTCTTAGGGGTGACTACACAAGTCACATCATCACCCAACTCTCTAGGAGTCTTCTCGTATTATTCCAATTCTTTCGAACTATCATAGAGATCCCCTTCCTTCTCCTCCTATTCTTCATTAGCTTTCTTGTTAGAATCTTCCTCGGCTTCATTCACAATAGACTTAGTTTCCTCTTCCTCCTCCTCATATTCGCTCGAGTCGTCCTCAATCATGCCAGTCATTTCCTTCATTGCAAAATCTTTGTCTTCTATGTTTTCATCCTCCTCCTTCTCAACTTTAGTTTCTACTTTTTCTTCATAAACCTTTTCAATTGGCTATTCCTCTAATTCCTTCACCACTTCCTCAACACTCTTCTTTGCAACCTTATGGTATTTTTCCTTTTTAGGAACTTCTGCTTGCAATTCCTTCTTATCCTTAGCAGCTTGCTTGATCATATTATTCAAAGTCTCATCATCATCATCATCACACTTGGATTCTTCCTCCATCACAAGTTCTTCAACCATAATATTTTTCTTTGGCACCCAATTCTTTGCTGGTACTTCTCCCTTGATCTTCTTCTTCTTTTTCTTTGGTGAGTCGTCCTTAGGCACCTCTTGAGTTGACGTTCCCGGATCTCTCACCACAGCTGGTTCAAACTTCATTGGCTTCTTACCCTTTTTCTTCATTTTCTTTTCTTCATTCTCCTCAGTCACCAGGTCCTCTTCTTCTTCATTTTCTTCCTTCATCCCCAATATGTGGTCAGGGAATGGAGGGGCTAGAATATCATTGTCCATTATTCGGTACACCTTGAACTCCTATTCATACCTTGCTTTTTTAAATCTTTAATAATCTCTCTGATCCTTCTACATATGCAGCAATACTTTCAAGATAAACTTTCAGTTTCAAAACATAAGTCTCCTCTAGTTGACTTTTGTCATGCCTCTTTTCTCTTTCTTTCTTTTGGCTTCATCAACATTTGCAGATTATTTCTATCAAACCCAGCTTTGGCGTTGCATAATTCATCAGTTTCTCTTCCATTCACTCCTCGATTGGTGCAAAAGGTTGTTATCAGACACGGGAAATACAATATTCCATCCTACTTCTTAGCGCACGTCTGGATTTCTTGCACTATTATTCTCCCAACATTGACATCCATTCCAGAGGTAATACAATGGAGAAGAGCCAACTGTTGCTTGTTTACTGTCTCATTGTGAGTGGTGGGATTTATAGAATGCTTGATGAATTGATACCATTAGTTGGATTCAGGCTTAAGGTTCATTCTCCTCACAGGTTTTTCTCCCCAAGACTCTACCAATGTGGGGTTGGGGTTGCAAAGAGATTGCATGTAGACTTCATATTCTAACTCGTCAGCCTTTGACAGAATGCCATGATATTCCTCCTCTACCTTCTTCAAACCCAACATCATGTTGATAGTTCCTTTAGAATAAGAGACTTCAAAGCCTCTTACCAAGACCAGAAATTTCTTGTTGGCAGGTTTTAGGTTGGAGTAGAACTCTTTGACCAATTGAGTGTTGTAAGACTCAGGGTGTTGACACAACTTACGCCACTTCTTACTTTGAATCAAAGAGCCAAATCTTGCAGGAATCCATAGGTTTTCATCCTTCAGGTTGAAGGTAAAACCCCTTTCAGAAAATATACTTCGACTGGAGATGAAGTCAGTGAATCTCTTCCTTGCTTCATCACTAACAAAGATCTCATAGTCACTTATGTCATCATCGGAAATTTCCATGGAGAGTGTAGTATTTTTCCTAGCACACATCTTGATTCTTTTTTGTGAGAAGGTGGGTTTCATTGTTAGGGTTTTGGAAAGGTTCAAGTTCTTGAATGGAATGATAGAAAAAGGGTCACGGTGATATGAATGATTATGATTGTGGGGTTTTATAGAGAGTGGTGGAACGGTTGCAAATATGTTTAAAGAGGAGTGGGAATTTTTTGCTTATGGGAGGCAGTTGTGAAGTTGAGGGGTTAGGAGTGGAGAGAGAAAGGTAACATACACTTCTGGATAAAATAATATTTGAAAAGGACACGATAGACTATTTAGACAACCTAGGGTATGGTGAGGGTTACCCTAGCCGCTTAATAATCATGAAAGCATGCCATTAGTATTAAATGCTTTGTCTTGTTGTATGATGTTACTTCTTCTACATAGCAGGTTGCTATATGTGTGAGATTCACTCGCTTCTTGACTCTTCACTTTTTTATCACTCCTCCCAACACTTTCCTTTCTCAACATACTTCCCATGAAAATACAATAATAATCCTCATTTATTCTTGTGCAAACTAGGCTCAGCTATCCCAGTCACAAAAAAACTTGTCAATGACTCTATTCTTCCACATCTTAACTAAATAATCATGATACCTAAAAAATAAAACTAACTACAAACAAAATAATTTAATATTGGGTTACCTACCAGGAGCTCTACTTTATAGTCTTTTAGCATGACTATGGAAAAATTCAAATGGAATCATTTAAAAACATAGTGGTCCTTGTGATGTTTGAGGATTCACCATGGTACATATTCACTCTTTGGCAATTTACTTTGAAGTTTTCTCATTGTTGTACCCCAAAATTTTCCCTCCCATATTTCTCAAAACATTTCAAGAAAGATTCTCAAGTTGCTCAAGGAAGTTCAAGGATTGACCAGACAAGCTCTCTCCTAAGACAGTCTACCTCAAATTAGGGTTTCATGTTGCACCAAGATACTTGAGTCCAAGGGATCCCAAATTCTCACCATTGTCCTAATATGTTCTCAAGATCATTCATGTCAAGTTTCAAGCCTTGCAGAGAAAGTTTGCTCAGTCAATTGCTTAAAGGCCTAAAAATCGACTATGCTAGGGCAAAAGTCAACTGTGGCCCACATACAGTCAAACTTCAAGATTTTTTGTCAACATCCTCTTTTGGAAGTATTATTCATCATTTTATCAAAGGTTTATCATGATTCATCAAGGATTGCTCACAATTCATCAAAACTCAAAAGTTGCTAAATTAGGGTTTTGTAGGAAAAGTCAACTCAACTTTGACCAAGCATAACTTTCTCATAATTTATGAGAAATGACCCATACAAAGCTAATTTTTAATAGGATACAATTCTCTACAATCCATCTTCATCTCCCAAGTTCAAAATATGCACTCACAAGAAGTAATGAATTTGGACATTATAGGTCATTTTGAAAAGTCAACAAAAACATATTTTTTGTCAAAGCTTCATACATGAACATGGAATACCAAATTGATATTATACCAAACGGGTTGCGTAGAGGACATCTGAAGCTTTCTAAAAAGTCCAAGAACACCTTCAAAGAGTCAAAATTGAGGAAGTTATGCATTGGTGAAGTTGACCTTTTTTGCAAAATTGTCAAAAGTCAACTATGCCTCAAATTGCAATTTTGCTAAATGGGCCTAACTTTTTGCACTTGTTTTGAGTTGGTAGCATGGTCCACGAGCCCTAGCTCTTTCCACTTGTCTTTATCTTATTTTTATTATTTATTTTTATTTGAATTAAATCAATTTAAATCAAAACAAATCATAGAAAATCCAAATCATTGAAACCTCAAGATATTGTGCATGTTTCAATTCTTATATCCAGTTGGCAAGAGATTGAATTCGTGCAAGGCCTTTGTGTGCACAAAAAGATTGAATTTGGCCTATTTTTGGAAGGATCTTCAAGTGAATCAAATCCAAATCAAAAGCAATAATGGAGAAAGTTTGAGATCATGTTTTCAACCCTAATTCATTCCTCAGTATATAGTATACAATTGTAGACATAAAATAAGAGGTTAGAGAAGCGCACAAAGTCAGAACAAACTTGAAAAAATCAAAGAAAAGTGGTGGTTCGATTTTGCACTTCCAGGAATTCTCAAGACCCTCTAGCCATCCCAGTCGCTTCCTGGGATCACAAGCAAGCGAAACCAATCAAGAACAAGCCTTTTTCAGCGCTAAAAACCATTGTAAGTCAGTCACGACCTTGGACCTTTTTTGAAATCGAATTGCATGATTTTGGTGTTTATAGCATGAAATGTTTACATATTCTTATTCCTTGAAGCATTTGCAAGTTGTTCATAACATCCAATTGCATTTTTTTTACTCTATGAAGATTTGCCATTGTTAGCGTTTTTGGTTTCATTTTAGGGTTTTCATGTGCAGGAAAAATTAGCCCCCATGAAGGGTATCATGATGTTCAGGATGCCAAGACGGTTCGATTCATGGCATTAGAAGTCATTTATCATGCCCATGGAGGATTTTAAGATAAGCCAGGGATGTAGCTACAGACATTTGTCTGTGGGTAAAAGTCTATGACTTTTACCAACGGAGCAAGGAGGAAGATGAATGGCGTGGCACATTTCCATTCGTCCATTTGAATTTCCGCGCGAATTTCTCTTTATTTCGTTTGTTTATAATATAATAATTGTTGTTTATGTTGTATAGAACTAACACGCGTAGCTCAGTTGGTGGCCAGGTCATTAGAAAAGGTCCCAGGACATGGGTTCGAATCCCAGGTCCCCCCATTATTTCATGATATTTTTCTTTCATTAATCAGGCATGTACACAAGGCCAAGGATAACCATGCACCCTCATCATCCAACCTGCCAAGTGTCCAGGAGGCCAGATCTGAAGGCCATCAATGAAGGACCATGATACGCCTAGTCAATGCATGGCATAAGATTCAAGGAGTCAACGCGGATCAGCTGTTTTGGGCCCAGAAAATTGCTATCCACACTCCCTCCAAATTGCTATTCCAGGCCCAAATTTCCTTTCTTTTTCTCTTTATATTTCTTTTAATTTATTTATTTAATTATTTCACTAACACAAATTAATTTTTCTTTTTATCAAAAAAATCACAAATAATATTTTCATCCAATTAGATTTAGGTTTATTTTTTTTATCAAAAAATTAATTAATTTAATTAGGTTATTTAACTTTAGGTAACTTTAATTATTTTTTAAATAAATTAAAAACAATTAGAAATTAGGGTTTTGTCTAAATTAAATTCTATTTTCTTTTCTTAAAAATAACAAAAATATAAAAAAAAATAGGTCAAATAATTTTATTTTCTTTAATTAATTTAATTACTAATTAATTTTATATTTAATTTAAAACCTAATTCTTTTCCTTAGAAATAATTAAAAACAACAAAAACAATTTTTTCTTTCAATTAGGTTAGAAGGGGTCAAAACCCTAAGTTCTCTCTCGTTCTTTATTCGCACGCGCTTTAATTATTTTTACCATATTAATGTAATTGCTCACAAGTTGTAATAGATTAATTAGGATTTTTTTCTCTTTTTCATTTATCGTTTTGACGGGTTTGTTTTTGGCTATGTAAATACTCGAAGCCTTGTAATAGCGTAGCTTATTTTCCATATTTTAATTTCCGTAAACTATTAACTGTTTGATGTATGAATAATAGGGATGCATGACAAGAATGTATGATTAACTTTAAAACGATTAGCAAACCCTAAAATGTGCAAAGATAATAAACTTGAAATCGAATCACTCGCACATGCACACTCCTAGGGTATACTCCCACTTCAGTTGCCTTCGGTAAACGGTCATTGAGTATAGGGTATATTAGTGGCCGCTCTTTTGTCTCAAAGATCAAAGTTGCCTCACTTGGTTGCCTCGGAAAACAACGGTCATGTCCCTCGAACGTAGGGATATCTTAGCAAAAGACCCTCAATCTAAAAGTCATCATAAAGATCATAGTCCCTTAACGTCCCTTGAGTTGCCTACAAGAAATGATCTTGTCCCTCGGTGTTGCCTACGAATATACGATGACAGTCCCTTCGAAATGCTAAGGTATCCTTACATGTTGCCTTCAATGACCATTACGTCCCTTTCGAATTGACCCTTACAAATTCCAACGACAGTGCTACCTATTTCTCAATAGTAGGATAGCATTTTCTAAAGGAAACGGACATAGAACAATTCTTTTTTCGAGTAGGTAGATTAACTCTTAAGTACTTTCTCAATTCAAACAAACTTTTTCACACTTACACTCCTTTTCAAACAAAGTTTTCAAAAACACTTCGTAACACTCTTGAAGACAGAAGCAAGGGTTAAATCGAAGTCAGATAAAAAAATTTCAAATCACACAAACACACAGAAGCAATTTTGAAAATGATGTGCAAGTACCTAAGAGCCCGTGGAAAACCACGGATAGAAAGGGTGTTAATACCTTCCCTTTCAATAATCTACCCCACGTACTCAAAATCTCGAAAAAGGAATTTTTATGTGCTTTTTTCCTTTCCAGTTGGATAAAATAAAAGTCGGTGGCGACTCTTGCTTACTGCGACATTTTGCAAACACAAACGCAAAATGCAAACCAGCATTTCAAAACAGTCCCGGTTCTGCCACCGTATCACAGAACTTGAGACTCTGCTGGGGAGAATTATAAGTGGGGTGTACCTTGGGATTAGTTCATCATATTTGCTTTTGTTGTTTGATTTGATTGCTTTATATTTGTGGGCTTTGTATTGGAGTTAGTATAGATCCTAACCCAGATCTGGGGAACATCTGTTAAGTAAGTAGCAATAAACTGTGAGGGAACTGTACGGCGTAGACCAATACGGTTGAAGAAGTAGCTACGTTGATGTGGCACATTAGTTGGTACCGGTATCCCTTGTGGAGGAACAAGGAGAATACAGGGCTGCTATATGGGTCGTTAAGCATCAACTGACCTTAGAACCTATAATTGACCAACTTGGCCATAGGAAGTAGTCAGATAGCCGGTCTCGGTGTAGAGCTGGGAATTGGTTGATACTCGATGCTACACTCATTGAGACCATACTCTCGAGATAGTTCCGGCTGTAAGAAAAGATTGTGTGAGCTGAAACCATGACCGATGGAGGATGGTCAATGATATTGAGAACCTCTAGAACCCGGTTATTATTATTAGGACAGGTTGAACCAACTGAACTTCAAGAGGGTAGTACCTAGACTCCATGCAAGCCTAAACTCAAGGGCTATTGTGTGACTTATTTGCCTTTACCATGTTTGATACCTGCTATACCTATTGTGTGTTTTTATCATGACATCGACATAGCATGCATATTTAATTAGACTAACCATTTCAAAGACCGAGGGGATTTATCTTTGTTCTGTTTTGCAGATTATGGCTTCAGTATGCAGAAATACCATTCGAGTCAACTTCGTGCAAATTCCTGCTCAGCTCAGAGAGTTGTTCTCAAAATTTTCTGATACTTCCTCATTTGTTATAAGACATGGTTATCTCCTTAGCCTAGTCACTTCAAAGTTAGATGAGCAGATGATGAGTGTGCTGTTTCAGTTCTTTGATCTGTTGTATCACTGTTTCACCTTCTCGGATTATCAGTTAGTCCCTACTTTGGAGGAGTTTTCTGATTTACTAGGCATATCTATCCTCGAGCAGACACCCTTCACAGGTTTGGAGGAGGTTCCTAGACCTGAGGACATTGCTTCAGACTTACATCTAAAAAGGGCTGATGTAGTATCCAACTGGGAGACGCGGAGTGGGGATAAAGGTTTCTTGGCAAAGTTTTTGATCGATTAAGCTCAACTGTTCTGGGATAACTTGGACTTTCAAGCATTTGAAGACATCTTGGCTCTCCTCATCTACGGCTTGGTTCTCTTCCCAAATCTAGATTCTTTCATGGATGTGAATGCGGTCAAGATCTTCATGTCTCGTAATCCAGTGCCTACTCTTCTAGGTGACATTCTACATGCTCTCTATACTCGTATTGTGCGAAGAAGGGGGACTCTCATGTTTTGCACGCCGCTGATGGCGAGGTGGTTTATTTCGCACCTCCTCAAGTCTGTATTGAAGAATAAAGAAGGGTTAGGTTGGGCTTACAGAATCATGTCCCTTGCCCATACGGACATTCTGTGGAGTTCTAAGGATATGGAGAGAGTAGTTGTCATTGATCGATGTGGGGAATACCCTAATGTCCCATTTCTTGGAATTAGAGGGGGAATAACTTACAGTCCTTGCTTGGCTCTACGACAGTTTTGTCGCGCTCAGAGAGACGGTCCTCGTGAGTTGCTGCTTATAGATATTGTCTTCGACTACAAGGGGGCGTTAATGAGCATAACTAAAGGTTTATACGAGCCTAGGGCAGGGTGAACAGGTATGACCCACATGAGCTAGGACCGAAGACTTCTCTCTCGATGCAACCTTATCTCCAGTGGGTTTGAGCTCGTGCTCAAAAGCTGGGGATGCCATATGAAGCTGGTTTTCCGGTGATTGTAGAGCATACTAATGAATAAGGGGTTCCTTATACAGTCCTCTATCCCTATATGCCTACTGATCTTGGGGCATTGAAGAGATCTTAGATCCAGTTGAAGGAAGAAAGGGATACCTACAGGGAGAAGTATCATGAGCAGGAACGAAAGATCTTGAATCTCACGAGGTAGCTTGAGAATGAAAGGATAATAAACGATTATGTCAGCACAAAAGGAAAACGACCATGGGATTTCTGATGTCTTTTATTGTTTCTAGTTAGATTTGTTTTTCAGTTATTTTCTTTTGTAACGCCTTGAAGGCATTTTTAAACATTGTTACAAGTTTAATCTAATAAATTGTGTTCTATTTTGTTTTACAAATTTAAATCTCCCAAAGTCTTTGAAATCATTTCATACACATTCCATTACCATGCACCTCATTACAGGTACCATTACAGGTTTCTTATATTCTTCGATGTTTATTTCAGCACAGAATGTCTTCTAAAACACCTATTGATCAAGCCATCAAAGCTCTTCAAGCTCAGAATGCTCAATTCCAGGAGATGTTCTTGAACTTGGCCAAAGGACAACAGGATTTGAAGACTCTCATCCTGAAAGAAAAGAAGAAGAAGAAGAAGAAGAAGAAGGTGGTTCTGCTGAATATGGGTCACAGATTTGGGAATAGGTTGCGACAGGAAGCTGATCTGTCTCATTCATCTGGAGGAGGAGAGAATCAAGAGGAAAGAAAGGGTCCTAGCCCTATGGTCTCTGATAATGACACTGATTTTGATGATGAACAGTACCCTCCTGCTGAGGATAGGTACAAACAACTTGAAGACCGTCTGAGTGTTATGGAGATTCAGAAGGTTCCCAGTTTGGACTTCGGAGATTTGGGACTGGCGTCGGGAATGGTGATCCCTCACAAGTTTAAAGCTCCGGTCTTTGCTAAGTACAATGGAGTGTCATGTCCAAAACTCCACCTCCGCTCATACGTTAGGAAAATTCAACCCTACACTACTAATAGGAATCTGTGGGTCCATTTCTTTCAAGATAGTCTATCAGGGACTCATCTTGAATGGTTTTATCAATTGGAAGGATCTAATGTTCGCAACTGGGAAGACCTTGTTGTTGCTTTCTACAAGCAGTACCAGTATAATGTCGACCTTGCTCCCACTCGTACTCAGCTTCAGAGTATGTCCCTGGGTGCAAGCGAAGGTTTTAAGGACTACGCTGAGAAATGGAGAGATCTGGCTAGAAGAGTCCAACCCCCTCTGTCTGATAGGGAGTTGGTGGATATGTTTCTTGGGACTTTGTCTGGTCCATATTTCAATCATTTGATCGGTAGTTCATCATCTGGGTTCACTGAATTGATTATAACTGGGGAGAGGGTAGAAGCTGGTATCCGAAGTGGCAAGATACAGAAAGGTGCATCATCAAGTACAGAGAAGAAGCCTTTCAGGAAAGAAGCTAGAGTCGTTTACAGCTCGAGGAGCCAAAACCGACCTGAACTCTGCCAAGCAGTTAATGCGGTAGTAATATCAAGACCCATTGTTGCCCCACAACGCAACAATCAACAAAGAGTAGAGAGACTGCAAAGACAGTATACTCGGCTCAGTATGACCTTATCTCAAATTTTACCGCAGTTATTGAAGACTAACCAGGTAACTCTGAGGGAAGCTCCGAAGAATCCAAGTACCACCTCTCCGCTGTATAATCTGAATGCCTGTTGTGCCTATCACTCTGATAGCCCGGGTCATGATACCAACAACTGATGGGCTTTGAAGAATAAAGTGCAAGACTTGATTGAGGCTAAAGAGATTGAGTTTGACGCTCCGGAAAAGCCCAATGTCATAACTGCTCCCATTCCTAAGCATGACTCGGGAGTCAATGCAATTGAGGATGATGAAGAAGAGTGAGATATCGACAGCTGGATTTACCCGACTACCAACGGTGGCTTGAACAATTGGACGGTGAAGGACTTCGTGCCCGTTTCTTTTATTACACAGTAATAGACTTTTGTTTTGAGATTTGTAACAGACAATTTGAAACTTTACGGCCTGGTGCCTTGCCCGAGGAACCTTGGCTTTGTTTGTGAGGGTTTATTATCTGTCATTTCCATATATCATCAATAAAGCATTGGACGTTTTCTTGCATTACAAATTTTGCGCTCTTTGTTTTTCCTTTCTATCTTGCACTTTATCAAAAACAACTATTTGTCTTACACACACTCACATATCATAATACAGGTCCACATCCACTTTGGATCCCACTGATAACGACTCTGCTACTTCCAGTTATGACTTCTAAAGTCCGATCAACCAAGCCGAGGACGAAGGTGAGGATGATTGTGAAGTGCCTAGGGAACTTGCTAGACTGTTACTTCAGGAAGAGAGGGCCATACAACCGCATGAAGAGCCAGTGGAATCAGTGAATTTGGGTACAGAGGAAGACAAGAAAGAGGTCAAGATAGGTGTAAATTTGGAGCCTAGTGTCAGGCAAAGGTTGATACAGATGCTACGTGACTATGTTGAGATCTTCGTTTGGTCTTATGAAGATATGTCGGGTTTAGACACTGATATTGTGGTTTACCGCTTGCCAACTAAAGAAGATTGTCCTCCGGTAAAGCAGAATGTTCGCCGTATGCGCCCCGAGATGTCTGAGAAAATCAAAGTCGAGGTCATGAAACAGTTTGACGCCGGATTTCTAGTTGTTACTTCTTACCCACAGTGGGTTGCCAACGTGGTTCCAGTGCCTAAGAAGGATGGTAAGGTACGGATGTGTGTGAACTATAGAGATCTGAATAGGGCGAGCCCCAAAGATGATTTCCCACTTCCTCACATCGATGTTCTGGTCGACAACACCATGCAGCATAAGGTTTTCTCCTTTATGGATGGTTTTTCTAGTTATAATCAGATTAAGATGGCTCCCGAAGACATGGAGAAGACAACTTTCGTTACACAATGGGGCACGTTTTGTTACAAGGTAATGCCTTTTGGGTTGAAGAATGTTAGGGAAACGTATCAGCGTGCTATGGTTGCTTTGTTCCACGACATGATTCATCATGAGATTGAGGTTTACGTTGATGACATGATTGCAAGGTCCCAGTCTGAAGGAGAACACCTTGACCATCTCCAGAAACTATTCGACAGGTTGAAGAAGTATAAGCTGAGGTTAAACCCGAACAAGTGCACCTTCGGGGTAAGGTCTGGTAAGCTGTTGGGTTTCGTCATTAGTGATAAAGGTATTCAGGTGGATCCGGCAAAGGTGAAGGCTATACAAGAGATGCCAGCTCCCCGAACAGAAAAAGAAGTCAGAGGCTTTTTAGGGCGGTTGAATTACATTGCCCGATTCATTTCACATTTGACTGCTACGTGTAAGCCGATCTTCAAGTTGCTGAAGAAAGATCAAGTGGTAAAATGGAATGATGAATGTCAGGCCGCTTTCGAAAGGATCAAAGAATATCTCCAAGAGCCACCTATTATGATGCCTCCAGTTGAAGGAAGACCTTTGATCTTATACTTGACAGTACTCGACAATTCAATGGGGTGCGTGCTGGGGCAGCATGACGAGTCTGGCCGAAAAGAGCATGATATTTACTACCTTAGCAAAAAGTTTACCGACTACGAGACCCGATACTCGTTGCTTGAGAAAACTTGTTGCGCTTTGGCATGGGCTGCTCGCTGGCTGAGACAGTATATGCTGACTCACACCACCTTATTGATATCAAAGATGGATCCAATCATGTATATCTTCGAAAAGCCTGCCTTGTCCAGAAGAATAGCAAGATGGCAGATGATCTTAACTGAGTACAACATCCAATACACAACCCAAAAGGTAATCAAGGGGAGTGTGTTGGCAGATCATTTGGTACATCAGGCCGTGGATGATTACCAGTCTATGAATTTCGAGTTTCCGGATGAGAACATCATGTTGGTGACCGACTGTGAAAAAACTGGACCGAATGAAGGACCCGAAGAGGGATCCCGATGGTCTATGTACTTTGATGGAGCCTCAAACGCGTTGGGTAATGGCATCGGTGCTGTGATTATATCTCCTGAAGGCTGTCATACTCCGTTCACCGCTCGATTATGTTTTAACTGCACCAACAATATGGCGGAGTATGAAGTGTGCATCATGGGTCTTCGAGCAGCTATTGACCTAAGGATTAAGTTCTTGAGTGTATTCGGAGATTCCGCTCTCGTGATCAGTCAGATCAAAGGCGAGTGGGATACGAAGCACCCAAATATTATTCCTTACAAAGAGTATATATTGACATTGCTCCCGCACTTCGAGGAGATAACCTTTGAACACTTCCCCAGAGAGGAGAATCAGTTAGCGGACGCGCTAGCTACCATGTCTTCTATGTTCAAGGTCAGGTGGGACAATGAAGCTCCCTAGATTACCATTGAGAGATTGGACGAACCCACCCATTGTTGTGACATTAAGACTGAAGAGGTAGTAGATAAACCCTAGTTTCACGAGGTAAAGAGGTGTCTTGAGGCTCAGGAATACCCCGAGGGCGCATCTGTTAATGATAAGTAGTTTCTGAGGAGGTTCGCTGCGAAGTTCTTCATCAGTAATGGTATTCTTTACAAGCGTAATCATGATTTAACCTTACTGCGATGTGTGGATAAGAATGAGGCAGAAAGGATCATGGCGGAGTTACATGAAGGTACCTTCGGAACTCATTCTAGTGGACATACCATGGCGAAGAAAATCCTACGGGAAGGATATTATTGGTCTACTATGGAAGCTGATTATTATCAGCATTCTCGGACCTGTCATAAGTGCCAAATTTATGCTGATAAGGTGCACGTTCCTCTAGTCCCTCTAAATGTCTTGACAGATCCTTGGCCCTTTGCAATGTGGGGCATCGATATGATTGGTGAGATCAGACCTACTGCATCCAACGGGAATCGTTTTATCCTGGTAGCAATTGATTACTTTACAAAGTGGGTTGAAGCAGCTTCCTTTGCTATAGTAACCAAGAATGTCGTGGTGCGGTTCATCCGACATAATCTGATCTGTCGATACGGTGTACCAGAGAGGATCATTATGAACAATGGTACAAATATCAACAATACAATGATCACTGAGCTCTGCAAGCAGTTCAAGATACAGCATCACAATTCTTCTCCCTACCGGCCGAAGATGAACGGGGCTGTCGAAGCGGCTAATAAGAATATCAAGAAGATTGTGCAGAAGATGACAGTGACATACAAAGACTGGCATGAGATGTTAGCATTCGCTCTTCATGGATACCGTACCTCAGCACGGACATTGACAGGGGCAACACCCTACTCTTTGGTATATGGCATGGAGGCGATCATGCCCATTAAAGTTCAGATACCCTCTCTTCAGATTATGAAGGATGCAGGTTTGAGAAAGGATGATTGGATCCAGACCCGGCTTGATCAGCTGAACTTAATCGATGAGAAGAGACTTACTGCTATTTTTCATGGTCAGACGTACCAAAAACGAATAATCAAGGCATTTAACAAGAAAGTCAGACGATAAGAGTATCAAGTCGGGGATCTGGTGATCAAACGCATCATATTGCTGCAAGGTGATCCCAGGGGCAAATGGACCCCCACTTATGAAGGGCCATTTGTGGTTAAGAACATTTTCTCAGGAGGAGCTATGATTCTAACCACCATGGATGGTGATGACCTTCCTCACCCCGTCAATGCAGACATAGTGAAAAAATACTACGCATAATCAAAGACCCGCTAGGTTGACTGGCCTAGGCAAAAATAAGGGCTTCTCGGTGAACCAAAAGGGTTCGGGAAAAAGTAAGGGATGAAAATGAAAAATGTACACCCGGCAAGTCGAAAACCTGCAAAGGCGGCTTGGGCAAAAAAGGGTATCCCAGTGGACTGAAAACCTGAAAGGACGGTCCAGGCAAAAATTAGGGATCAAAGTGTAACACTATGTCTCATTGGATCATCTTGCAACCAAACTTCGGTATCGACTATCAAGCTCGGACGGCACCGATCAATCTGATCTATCTTCATCCAAGTAGAAAAGTGATGAGACGCTCAAAGACATAGGGGCAATAGCAGAGTTGGAACCCAGTGGGATTGTTCACATAGCTGTTTTTCTTTGTTTTTCACAAATTATGTAAATTCTATCATTTGGTGGCGTTCTCTTACTAGGACGTCAGCCTCTTGTACGAAAACGCTTATTTACAGGCCAACTTCAAAATCAATACAATTCATTTTCACAAATAAATTTCAAATTGTTTTTCTTTTTATGTTTTGTTTTGCAAGAACGTCCAATGGTTCATTTTTGATATATGCATTTGACAATAATTGCTGCTCATAAATATTTACATACAAAACAAAAGACGATTACTCGTAATTTCAGAAACGGGGGCGAACAAGAAATGTCCAGACCTTACAGTTGCTCTATTCACAAGGCACAGGGATAGACTCAGCCGGAGAAAATGACTAAAAGTATATACACTCCCCGCAGAGTAAGAAAAATACAGTGATATTAGCTGTCCCAAACAGGACATAACTCTCCTCAGCTGAGGTTTGTAATTGCGAGTGAGTCGGTAAGATTCTCCCCAAGCAGAGTTCATTTATCACCAACGATGTAAGACCATCCCCAATGGATTTTATTTCTTTCACAAATAGAAACTTTATCCCCGACAGATTTTATTATCGCCAGCAACGGTAATTCATCCCCATCCGAGGTTATTTCTCCAAATCAACAGATCTTCTAGAAGATTATCTCTTCCCCACAGAGTCATTCTCTTGTTGGTTTATTCTCCAACAGTATTATTCTCCCAATCATCTTCGGTCGTCATCCCCAGCGAGCGAAATTCTTTATACTCTCCAGCAGCAATCCGGGATTTATTTTCCCCAACTAGAAAACATCACATTTCTATACATCATGACACATGCATACGCATCATACGGCATAATCTCATTTATTTTGAGAACATCATTATTCAACAGATGTCATGCATCATGGCATTACATCCGACTAACCCCTTTACATTTTAGGAAAAGATACAATCAAATTCTCACAAAGTTCCATCTATGAAGCCCGGATCTGACCGGGTAATATCTTGATTTCTACATCATTTTGTGAAGCCCGGAGAACGACCAGATAACAGTATCAAACACCGCGAAGCCTGGATTCGACCAGATAGTGGTTTATCTTTAAGCTATGAAGCCTGGATGCAACCAGATAATAGTTTAATCCCCAGCAAGCCGTGAAGCCCGGATTACGACTGGATAGCAGCTCAGCAAGTCACCATGAAGCCTGGATTTGACCAGATAGTGGTATATCATAAACACAAGCCGTGAAGCCCGAATTACAACCGGATAACAGCTCAACAAGTTATTGTGAAGCCTGGATTACGACTAGATAGCAATACAAGACCATGAAGTCTGGATTACGACCAGATAATGGTAGAAGATGTTGTGAAGCTTGGATCACGACCAGATAGCAGCACAGAATACTACGAAGCCTGGATTACGACCAAATAGTGGTATATCTTTAATGCAAGTTATGAAGCTCGGGTCCGACCGGATAGTATCTTGATTTCTTCGAACACCATGAAGCCTGGATTCGACCAGATGATGGTATGAGACATCGTGAAGCCTGGATTACGACTAGATAGCAGTAAAAAGACACTGAAGCCTGGGTTATGACCAGATAACAGTAAGGGACACTGTGAAGCTTGGATTTCGACTAAATAGCAGTTCACCCGGCCAAATACTATGAAGCTCGGAGTCGACTGGATATTAGTAGGCCCTAAAATAAAATGGAAGCCCAGATGCGACTGGATAACCAATTGATTTCTTCTGAAGCCTGGATTTCGACCAGATAAGAAGTGAGGTATTATGAAGCCTGGATTCGACCAGATAGCAGTACAAGACACCATGAAGACTGGATTCGACCAGATAATGGTATGAAAAATCGTGAAGCCTGGATTACGACCAGATAATGGTATAAGACATTGTGAAGCTTGGATTTTGACCAAATAGCAATTTTACCTGGACAATTACTAAGAAGCCCGGAGTCGACCGGATATTGGTATGCCCTAAGTTCAAGTTGAAGCCCAGATGCGACCGGATAACAACTTAATTCCTTCTGAAGCCTGGATTACGACTAGATAAGAATTGAGAAATTGTGAAGCCTGGATTACGACCGGATAGCAAGTATAATCTCATCTCCCCAGTAAGTCACTGTAAAGCCTGGATTACGACCATAAAGCAGTCAATCTTATCACTATGAAGCCTAGATCACGACCAGATAGTAGTTCATTCTCACCTCTTCAACTAAGAGGCGATTCCTCAGTAGAATAACGGACGATCGAAGCTCCTAAAATTCAACTTTTCCTCAAGAAACAGAGACGATTCACCAGTAGAACAACGGACGACCGAAGCTCCTAGAATTCTATTTCTTCCAAAACAAAGAACAGCATTCCCCGGCGGAATCTTCCTCAACAACAGGTATACAAGCTCTCGCTAAGGAATCTCTTATGCGATCGACACTCCTTCGAATGGCATATTTAAGACCATCTCCTATCATTCATTTCCAAATGGCATCTGTAATCCTATTCCTGACATCACAAGACAAATACTACTTCACGCGAGTGCAAGTTTCTGGGCACTCTAGTGTTCAATCATCTTCCACCTTCGGATCACGAAAGGCAGAAAATCCAATCTACATCCTTAGGTTTAAGAAGATTGAATAGGGGAAGCTGTTGTACCCATAAATTTTCCCTCCCATATTTCTCAAAACATTTCAAGAAAGATTCTCAAGTTGCTCAAGGAAGTCCAAGGGTTGACCAGACAAGCTCTCTCCTAAGGCAGTCTACCTCAAATTAGGGTTTCATGTTGCACCAAGATACTTGAGTCCAAGGGATCCAAAATGCTCACCATTGTCCTAATATGTTCTCAGGATCATTCATGTCAAGTTTCAAGCCTTGCACAGAAAGTTTGCTCAGTCAATTGCTCAAAGGCCTAAAAATCGACTGTGTTAGGGCAAAAGTCAACTGTGGCCCACATACAGTCAAACTTCAAGATTTTTTGTCAACATCCTCATTTTGAAGTATTATTCATCATTTGATCAAAGGTTTATCATGATTCATCAAGGATTGCTCACAATTCATCAAAACTCAAAAGTTGCTAAATTAGGGTTTTATATGAAAAGTCAACTCAACTTTGATCAAGCATAACTTTCTCATACTTTATGAGAAATGACCCGTCCAAAGCTAATTATAAATAGGATTCAATTATCTACAATCCATCTTCATCTCTAAAGTTCAAAATATGCACTCACAAGAAGTTATGAATTTGGACATTATAGGTCATTTTGAAAAGTCAACAAAAACACCTTTTTTGTCAAAGCTTCATACATGAACATGGAATACCAAATTGAGATGAGACCAAAAGGGTTTCTAGAGGACATCTCAAGCTTTCTAAAAAGTCTAAGAAAACCTTCAAAGAGTCAAAATTGAGGAAGTTATGCATTGGTGAAGTTGACCTTTTTTGCAAAATTGTCAAAAGTCAACTATGCCTCAAATTGCAATTTTTGCTAAATGGGCCAAACTTTTTGCACTTGTTTTGAGTTGGTAGTATGGTCCACGAGCCCTAGCTCTTGCCACTTGTCTTTATCTTATTTTTATTATTTATTTTGATTTTTATTTAAATTAAATCAATTTAAATCAAAACAAATCATAGAAAATCCAAATCATTGAAACCTCAAGATATTGTGCATGTTTCAGGTCTTATATCCAGTTGGCAAGAGATTGAATTCGCGCAAGGCCTTTGTGTGCACAAAAAGATTGAATTTGGACTATTTTTGAAAGGATCTTCAAGTGAATCAAATCCAAATCAAAAGCAATAATGGAGAAAGATTGAGATCATGTTTTCAACCCTAATTCATTCCTCAGTATATAGTATACAATTGCAGACCTAAAACAAGAGGTTAGAGAGGCGCACAAAGTCAGAACAAACTTGAAAAAATCAAAGAAAAGTGGTGGTTTGACTTTTCACTTTCGGGCATTCTCAAGACCCTCTAGCCATCCCAATCTCTTCCTGGGATCACAAGCAAGCGAAACCAATCAAGAACAAGCCTTTTTCAGTGCTAAAAACCATTGTAAGTCAGTCACGACCTTGGACCTTTTTTGAAATCGAATTGCACGATTTTGGCGTTTATAGCATGAAATGTTTACATATTCTTATTGCTTGAAGCATTTGCAAGTTGTTCATAACATCCAAGTGCTTTTTTTTTTACTCTGTGAATATTTGCCATTGTTAGGGTTTTTGGTTTCGTTTTAGGGTTTTCATGTGCAGGCAAAATTAGCCCCCGTGAAGGGTATCATGATGTTCAGGATGCCAAGATGGTTCGATTCATGGCATTAGAAGTCATTATCATGCCCATGGAGGATTTTGAGATAAGCCAGGGATGTAACTATGGACATTTGTCTGTGGGTAAAAGTCTATGACTTTTACCAACGGAGCAAGGAGGAAGATGACTGGCTTGGCACATTTCCATTCGTCCATTTGAATTTCCGCGCGAATTTCTCTTTATTTCGTTTGTTTATAATATAATAATTGTTGTTTATGCTGTATACAACTAACACATGCAGCTTAGTTGGTGGCCAGGTCATTAGAAAAGGTCCCAGGACCTGGGTTCGAATCCCAGGTCCCCCCATTATTTCATGATATTTTTCTTTCATTAATCAGGCGTGTACACAAGGCCAAGGACCACCATGCACCCTCATCATCCAACCTGCCAAGTGTCCAGGAGGCCAGATCTGAAGGCCATCAATGAAGGACCATGATATGCCTAGTCAACGCATGGCATGGGATTCAAGGAGTCAACGTGGATCAACTGTTTTGGGCCCCGAAAATTGCTATCCACACTCCCTCCAAATTGCTATTTTAGGCCCAAATTTCCTTTCTTTTTCTCTTTATATTTCTTTTAATTAATTTATTTAATTATTTCACTAACACAAATTAATTTTTCTTTTTATCAAAAAATCACATATAATATTTTCATCCAATTAGATTTAGGTTTTTTTTTTATCAAAAAATTAATTAATTTAATTAGTTTATTTAACTTTAGGTAACTTTAATTATTTTTTAAATAAATTAAAAACAATTAGAAATTAGGGTTTTGTCTAAATTAAATTCTATTTTCTTTTCTTAAAAATAACAAAAATATAAAAAAAATAGGTCAAATAATTTTATTTTCTTTAATTAATTTAATTACTAATTAATTTTATATTTAATTTAAAACCTAATTCTTTTCCTTAGAAATAATTAAAAACAACAAAAATATTTTTTTCTTTCAATTAGGTTAGAAGGGGTCAAAACCCTAAGTTCTCTCTCGTACTTTATTCGCGCGCGCTTTAATTATTTTTACCATATTAATGTAATTGCTCACAAGTTGTAATAGATTAATTAGGATTTTTTCTCTTTTTCATTTATCGTTTTGACGGGTTTGTTTTTGGCTATGTAAATACTCGAAGCCTTAGAATAGCGTAGCTTATTTTCCGCATTTTAATTTCCGCAAACTATTAACTGTTAGATGTATAAATAATAGGGATGCATGACAAGAATGTATGATTAACTTTAAAACGGTTAGCAAACCCTAAAATGTGCAAACATAATAAACTTGAAATTGAATCACTCGCACATGCACACTCCTAGGGTATACTCCCACTTCGGTTGCCTTCGGTAAACGGTCATTGAGTATAGGGTATTTTAGTGGTCGCTCTTTTGTCTCAAAGATCAAAGTTGCCTCACTTGGTTGCCTCGGAAAACAACGGTCATGTCCCTCGAACGTAGGGATATCTTAGCAAAAGACCCTCAATTTAAAAGTCATCATAAAGATCATAGTCCCTTAACGTCCCTCGAGTTGCCTACGAGAAATGATCTTGTCCCTCGATGTTGCCTACGAATATACGATGACAGTCCCTTCGAAATGCTAAGGTATCCTTACATGTTGCCTTCAATGACCATTACGTCCCTTTCGAATTGACCCTTACAAATTCCAACGACGGTGCTACCTATTTCTCAATAGTAGGATAGCATTTTCTAAAGGAAACGAACATAGAACAATTCTTTTTTCGAGTAGGTAGATTAACTCTTAAGTACTTGCTCAATCCAAACAAACTTTTTCACACTTACACTCCTTTTCAAACAAAGTTTTCAAAAACACTTCGTAACACTCTTGAAGAAAGAAGCAAGGGTTAAATCGAAGTCAGACAAAAACTTTTCAAATCACACAAACACACAGAAGCAATTTTGAAAATTATGAGCAAGTACCTAAGAGCCCGTGGAAAACCACGGATAGAAAGGGTGCTAATACCTTCCCTTTCTATAATCTACCCCCCCGTACTCAAAATCTCGAAAAAGGAATTTTTCTGTGCTTTTTTCCTTTCCAGTTGGATAAAATAAAAGTCAGTGGCGACTCTTGCTTACCGCGACATTTTGCAAACACAAACGCAAAATGCAAACCAGCATTTCAAAACAGTCCCGGTTCTGCCACCGTATCACACTCATGCTTTCTCATTCAAAACATCTACTACACCATAAGGATAAATCTTTAAAATTTTAAAGGGCCCTGACCATCTAGACTTCAACTTTCCTTGTATAATTCAACATTTTCATACGAGAACAACCTATGTTCCTCTAGCTCATTAAGTTGAAGCATTCTAGCTTGGCCAGCTTTAGATAGATCAAAGTTCAGGTTTTTGATAGCCAAAAAGCCTTGTGCTCTAACTCAATAGGCAAGTGGTATGCCTTCCAATAGACAAGTATGTAAGGAGACATGCCTAAAGGAGTCTTAAAGGTTGTTCTATATGCCCATAAGGCATCATCCAAGTGCCTAGACCAGTCCTTCCTAAAAGGATTAACAACTTTCTCTAAAATCCTTTTTATTCCTCTGTTTGAAATTTCAGCTTGCCCACTACATTGTAGGTGATAGGCAGTAGCAACTTTATGTCTTACTCCATATTTTGCCATTAAAGTTTCAAAGATTTTGTTACAAAAATGGGTTCCTCCATCACTAATGATCACTCTAGGGATGCCAGGTCTAGACAAAATATTTTTCACCAAAAATTTGGTCACCATCCTAGCATCATAAGTGGGAGTTATTATTGCTTATATCCATTTAGAAACATAATCCAAAGCCACCAATGTGTATAGATTGCCAAAATATTGAGGAAATGGCCACATGAAGTCAATGCCCCATACATCAAAAATTTCAATTTCCAAGATGTTGGTAAGAGGCATCTCTTACCACATGGAGATGTTTCCTACCCTTTGGCATCTATCACATTTTCTTACCAAATCATGATCATCTTTAAAAAGAAAGGGCCAAAAATAACCTGATTGTAGAACTTTAGTTGCAGTTCTGGTTCCTCCAAAATTCCCCTTATAAGGAGCTTCATGACAGGCAGATAAAATTTGTTGTGCCTCTGGATGGTCCACACATCTCCTTAGCAATTGATCAGCATATTTCTTGTAAAGAAAAGGCTCATCCCAGAAATAACTTCTGGTTATGTGAAAAAACATCTTCCTTTGCTGAGAGTTGAATTCGGGTGGAACATATCTACTAACCAAGTAGTTAAAAATGTCATTGTACCAAGGAGTCACGCCTACGGTTATCAACAACAGTTTTTCATCAGGAAATGACTCCTTGATTTCTCCAGTACTCTGATCTTGCACTTCCTTTGGAAGTCTTGACAAATTATCAGCTACAAGGTTCTCAATTCCCTTATTGTCTTTAATCTCCAGATAAAACTCTTGCAACAAGATCGCCCATCTAATAAGCCTCGGCTTAGCATCCTTTTTATCTATAAGATATTTGATGGCAGCATGATCCGTGTAAACAATCACCTTGGTTCCCAATAAGTAGGATCTGAATTTATCAAAGGCAAACACAACTTCTATTAGCTCCTTCTCAGTAGTTGTGCAATTGACTTGAGTGTCAATTAATGTTCTTCTAACATAGTAGATGGTTTGGAACACCCTGTCATGCCTCTGACCCAACACAGCACCAATTTCAAAGTCACTTGCATCACACATTAGCTCAAAAGGTTTAGTCCAGACAAGGACTTTCACAATGGGGTAGAGAGTAGAGCTTTCTTCAAGTGGTTGAAGGAGCTCAAACATTCTTGATTGAAGTCAAAAGGCACATCATGTTGTAACAATTGGAAAAGCGGTTTGGAGATCTTTGAGAAATTTTTAATGAATCTTCTATAGAAGTCAGCATGCCCCAAAAAACTTCTAATGCCTTTAATGTTCACTGGTGGGGGAAACTTATCAATGAATTCTATCTTAGCTTGATCTACTTCCAAACCTATCTTTGGAATTTTGTGTCCAAGAACAATTCCTTCCTTGGCTATAAAATGACACTTCTCCTAATTTAGCACCAAATTATTCTCCTCACACGTTGTCAAAACTAAGTCCAAGTTGTCTAAACGATTCTGGAATGACTCTCCAAAAACAGAAAAGTCATCCATGAATACCTCCATGGAACTCTCAATAATGTTAGAAAAATAGCCACCATGCACCTTTGAAAGGTGGCTGGAGCATTGAACAAGCCAAAAGGCATCCTTCTAAAGGCAAGTGTGCCATAAGGGCAGGTGAATGTTGTCTTTTCTTGGTCTTCGAGAGCTATGGATATTTAGTTATAACCCGAGTACCCATCCAAGAAACAATAATACTCTTTCTCAACCAATTTATCAAACATTTGATCAATGAAATGTAAGGGAAAGTGATCATTTCTAGTGGTCTTGTTCAGCTTCCTGTAATCCATGCATATCCTCCACCCGGTCACTATTCTTGTGGGGATTAGTTCATCTTTCTCATTGCTGACTATAGTCATGCCTCCCTTCTTTGGCACATATTAAATGGGACTTACCCACACACTATCAGAAATGGGATAGATAATCCCAACATCTAACCATTTAATAATATCTTTCTTTACCAAATCCTTCATGATGGGGTTGAGTCTTCTTTGGCTCTCAATACTATTCTTAGCATTTTCTTCTAGTAAAATCTTATGCATGCATACAGTTAGGATGATCCATTTTATGTCATAAATTTGTCAAGCAATAGCCTTTTTTATGTTTCTTCATAATATCCAGCAACAGGCCTTTCTGTTCTTCACTCAAGTCTGTTGCAATAATGATAGGCAGTTTTTGTCCTGCCTCCACAAAAGCATATTGCAAGTAGGAAGGAAGTTGCTTCAGTTTTAGATCAGAGGAAACTTCTATTGAAGGAGAGCATTCCTTCTTCTCATCAGATGATATTTCCAGAACTTCCATGGATTCATCTTTAACAGTGGGTTTACACATTGGTCCGTACATGATACCCTTTTGTGAATCAACTTCTTTCTCTAGCTTTCCAAGTGCTTGAGTCAAGACTTCGCTTGACTTTAGTAAACTCTTGTGAACTATTCTATCCAAGCTAGAGATCATAGAGCAATCAACAACTTCCTCTTCAGGATACTGAAGTGCATTGAGTACATTGAAAACCACTTGTTGTTACGGGTGGCAAAATGGGCCCGGCCTGTTGGGCATGCCCGTTTTACCCGTACTTTAGTGCGGGGCGGGCTAAGAATTTAGGCCCTCGCCTTCTAATGTGACCGCCTCGTTTTCTTTTCGGGCTTTTGCAGGAATTATTATTAGCATAAAATTTTGCATTTTTAGGCCTAAAAGGTGCAGTCCCCGTGGGCTTTCCTCGCCTCACTCTTACTTTTTTGCAGGGCATGCCTAGGTTTTAGGCCCTCATCCTCAACTATTCCTGCCCCACCAGCCCCGTTTTTTGTGGGCTTTTGTGGGGCGGGCTTAAATGGGGCAGGCATGCCCTTTTTCTATCCCTACTTGTTGTCCATTCACCCTCATGGTGAGTTCTCCTTTCTCAACATTAATTAAAGTCCTTCTTGTAGCTAGGAATAGTCTCCCCAATAAAATAGGAATTTCCTTATCAGCCTCAAAATCCATAATGATGAAGTCAGCAGAAAACACCAACTTATCAACCCTTACCAAGACGTCTTCTATTTTTCCTTGAGGGTAGCAAATACTTATATCTTCCAATTGTAGAATGGTAGTTGTAGGCATGGTCGCTCCTATCACTAACTTCTTAAAGATAGATAAGGGCATAAGATTAATGCTAACCCATAAGTCACATAGTTCCTTTCCACTGAAAGAGTATCCAATGTTGCACGGAATAGTGAAACATCCTGGATCCTTCAGCTTAGAAGGGAGTTTGCCTTGGACCAATTGGCTACACTCTTGGGTGAGTGCTATCATAGAAAATTCTCCCACTCTTCTTCTTTTTGTAAGCATAACCTTCACGAATTTTAAATAGTTTGGCATTTGTTCAATGATTTCTATCAGATGTATGTTGATATGAAGCTTCTTGAGTATCTCCATAAATTTGTCAAAATGCTGCTCTTCGTTTTCCTTCCCAATCCTTTAAGGAAAAGAAGGTGGTGGTCTTTCTTGAAAAACCTTCTTTTCTCTGTCTAGTTCTAGCATGACTACATGTTGTTTGTCTGTTTGAGAAGTCTTGCCCACTACAATGTTATCAATTGTATCTTCAGTGTTTCCAACTGAGTTCGGTTCCTTATTAGATTCTTAATTTTCTTCAAATATGTCCTACTCAGGCAGCACTCCTCTGGTCTCAGTGTCCTTTGGTGAGGATACTTCACATTCCTTACCACTTCTTAACTTTATAACCTTGCAAGTTTCCACATTCTTCACTCCAGAAGTAGTAGTTGGAGTTTCAGTAGAGTTAGAGAGTATTCCCATAGGCCTTGAGCTCAAAACAGTGGCGATTTACCCTACTTGATTCTCTAGGTTTTTTATACTCACCCCTTGTGCTATAAACTGATTTTTGGTCTCTTGAATAAATGATTTTATAACATTATCCAACTGGTGGATAGTTGGGAGCAGAAAAACCAGAAGGAGCTTGTGGTGCTTGGGCAGATTGAGGTTTTGGTTTACCCTGGTTGTTGCTCCATGAAAAGTTACAGTGATTACGCCATCCTGGGTTGTAAGTTTTGTTGTAATGGTTGATATTTCTATTGTAAGTGTTACCAACATAGTTGACTGAAACAGGATTCGCTGGACACTCCTTAAACAGATGTGCACCTCCACAATACACACAGGCAACTGCAAACGCGTTTGTTACTACCTTCACAGGCTCTGGCTTAGGCACTTATGGAGTCGTCATATTTTTCATCATTTGATGAATCTGAGCCACTTGAGCAGTAAGGGTTGTAATCTCGGCGACTTCATAGACTCTAGCAGTGGGATTCTTTTGAGTAGCACTTGCAGTTGTTCTTTCTACTGGCCATTGATAAGTGTTGGCCATGATGCTCTCTATCAACCTATATCCTTCTTCATATGACTTAGACAAAAGCGCTCATCCACTAGATGCATCAAGCATATTCCTTGAAGAAGGAATCAGCCCATTGTTAAATGTTTCAAGCTGGATACAAATAGGGATGCCATGGTGAGGGAATTGCCTAAGTAATCCTTTAAATCTTTATCAAGCTTCAAATAGTGATTCATCATCTCCTTGCCTAAATGAAGTGGTCTCGTTTCTCATCTTTATATTCTTGGAAGGAGGAAAGTATTTAGCCAAGAACTTCTCGGCTAGGTCATTCCATGTGGTAATGGGATTATGCTCCAAGGAATTTAGCCAACTTTTGGATCTATCCTTAAGAGAATAAGGAAACAACCTTAACCTGAAGGCATCATCAGTTACGCCTGGAATCTTGAAATTACTAGTCACATTCAGAAATTTCCTCAAGTGCAGATGAGGGTCTTCATATGGGGAACCAGAATATTGACCTTTTTTGTAGCATTTAAAACATCATAGGCTTGAACTCAAACTGAGCTGCTGTGATTTATGGAAAGATAATGCCAGTACTCATAGCGTTAGGATCAAAAATAGCATAGTCCCTGATGTTACGGGCCCTATCATTGGCTATATCGATAATATCATTATCAGCCATGACAGGGATTGTCTCTTCTTCATATGAATCAACTCGTGGTGGTATTGTACTTCAGGCTCTCCTAAATCAACCAGATTATCTGCAAGAGTAACTCCTTGTGTGGGTCTAGCAAGTCTAGTTCTTCTTAGGGCTCGGAGCATTCTTTCAGGTTCAGTATATCCACTGCAGACTGGGCACAACAATTTGTACATACAATATTGTCAACACGTGTCGTGACACCAAACTACGGCAGAACGTCAAAAATTCAAATGCTTAAAATAAAATAATAGAACTGAATACTAAATAAAAAATGTAACAAATTACTCCCCGGTAACGGCACCAAAAACTTGTTGGTTGAAATCACGTTTCTAAATTTGTCACATGCAAGTATACATGTTGTGATTGCAGCAAGTAATAAATATAGAGTATCGTACCCACAGGGAGTAAAGTTACTTAGATTTGACTTTGTAAAATTCTATTATTTCAAGTTAAGCATGAGTGAGAAATAATAATAAGGTTGTTGATGATGAGTTCAATGTTACTTATAACAAAACTATCAAGAGTGCAAATGAGAGTGGTGTGTATTAAGAGAGGTAGAGTTGAGCATAGATCCATTAATATTATTTATGCATTTGTTTGTGTATTTATGATGTGTGGAGTCGTGACATGCAAGGTTAGAATGATCTTGTGGTGTATTTCTACAACATTCAAAGCATACATGCAAGGGAGAGGGAACAAATCTTTAAGCCTCGCTTATAACCAAAGCATGTGTCTTTTAATAAATCTGATTTCCTTAATGGTTATAACTTCTTATATCTAAGTAAGCTAGGTCAAGCAAATATATCTATCCTACTTTTTCAACCACTTTTACTCATGAGATACGCTTGTTGTTAGATCTCTCTCAACACCAAGTTGTTACCTATTTCTAAGTTGATCATGCCAAGAAACAAGTTTTGCAACAAAAATACATGGTAAAGCAAGCACTAACCACACATCATATAACACAAACGCAACTTAATATTAACTTCTCATTTCTTAACTACAAAAGGTTTAACTCATAGTGAATGTACAAACAGCAATCATAGCTCTTAAAATAAACATCCTAGGACAACTGAAATTGAAAAAAGATATAAACCTAAGAGAGGAATTGAAGGTCTCCTTGAGATGGATAGTCTTCAAGAGGAAACTTCAGTCACGCCACTGCTCGCCAGTTAGCACCAGAATGGATGAGGAAAGAAGACTCTTTCACACTTCACGATTCGAGCACATAAACTCTTTTGTAAAATATTTCTTTCAGCAGCAGAACTCTCTCTCTCTCTCTCTCTCTCCAGCTAGCTTCTTTTTATATAGGCAGAGGATTAGGGTTGGTATCTTGCATTGGATCGTGGGCTTTTCCTATGAATCACATCAAGCCCAAATGGATTAGCGCCAAAACACCAACAGCATGCTAGAAGACACAAGAATTTTGATGAGAGGGGATAATAATAGGAAACAAGGTGGCATGTGGCTGAATCGGCACCAGGCACTGGCGGTGCTGGTCTGACCAAAGTGGAGTATGATGTACTCTCTTTTGTCTTCTAGCTTCTCCACTCTCATCTTTGAATTTGAATAGATTTATTCTCTTTTTTTGTACCATCAAGTTTTCCCTCCTTTAATTCTCCTCTCACGCTTTTGTTAAGGCCGACAGCTTCCCTCGTTGAAATTCTCTTGCCTAATAATTCTTCTTGAAATTGCCAGCTTGCGTAACTTGTAGTAGCCCATCTCTTTCTTGACTATGCTCGACCCTGCTAACCTTTGTACACACAAAAACACAATTAAAAGAAAAAAAGGGGAGCACCTATTGTGCTCCACACTAAACATTGAATTAAATCTAAAATGCAAGAAGTTAAACTAAAAAACAATTAGAATACTAAAATAGCAAATACTAAAGGCATGAATGAACTCACAAAATGTGTGTTAATAATGAATTTTGGGGTGCAACAGGTGGTTGTGTTGTATTTTTAGATGCATATGTTGTTGCACTCTTCTTTGCTTTTCTCTACACATAGAATGATGAAATCAATATCACGCATGAATTGGCATTAACAATAACAAATTTCAGATAAGTGAATACCTTTCTTTTTTTAGCTTCGAGGTGAGCCACCAGACTTGTACAACTTATTGCATTATGCCACGTACATCATAATCGGTACAACAATAAGTTGTTTATATCCTTCCCTTGTTAGGGTCTTTATCAGGTTACCTCCTCCTCAATTTATTTGGCCTTCCAGAACTTCTTTTGTATGATGGAGGCAACATCTCTTCAATTTCAACCTCATGCCATATATCTTGCCCATTAATTAGGCTAAGATTGAAACCATAGCATGCCAAATATGTTTCCTTCGAATAGAAATCATCCACATGGTCTTCTGGTTATTGGTTCCTAAAGCCTAATGTAGATACTACATGTCTAGATGGTATTCCTACCAACTGCAAGAAATTACAAGTGCAAGTTCTTTTAAAAGTGTCCACTATGAAGCTATATCTAGTATGCACATGTTCAACTTGCCATATTGTATCACCAGACCAATTTGGAATCCAATTACCAGCATGTTCTAATTATTTATCTAACCTATTTCTAGGTCTTGGCATTATCTTGTGTTGCCTGCTATCAACTCTTTATCTTAAACTATCATTCCTATTCATGATGTAGTTTCTTATCCATTCACACATGGTTAATATTAGTTTATCCCTAGCCACTAATATTGTGCTATTAAAATCTTTTGATACATTATACATTAGCACATCACATTTGGGATAGAAATAAAATGCATGCTTACACCATGATTTGGTAGGTATTTTGTTCACCCACTCCCAAGCCTTCAGATTAAGCACCTTTAACTCTTCCATCTTATCTTCACATGCTTGAATATATGTAGCCTTTGCTGCAGCCATCATCAAATCCCTAATTTGCGTGCCTTCTCCAAATTTCTTTTTGAAATTGGCATATAAATTCCTAAGATATAGCCTATGCTCCACCCTCTCAAACATTTCTTCAAACTTGGTCCTTGGCACTAAGAGTCTAATATTATCTGCACTCGAATACCATTTTCAATCTTATTTACTAGATGGGTGATCATTTTAGTTTGGTTGTCAGATCTCTGAAATCCGTATTTAAACAAAGCTTTATTCATCTACTTCCATCAATACTAAAATGGAATCATTAATATTAACCTCCAGTGGTCTTTGTGCAACTCCATAGAATTTACTTTAAGATTGTAACAGATTCAATCTTTGAAAGTCAAAAAGTAAGATTGAGTCATTTTATTACAAGGAACAAGTCTAATCATATCTATGTTGCATAAAAGCAATTGTGAAACCCATGAATTAAGCTCTCTTCATTATTCGTACAATAGTTGCAATTCTCAAAGATAGTCGAGTTTCACCTATGGCACCAAGCATTAGTTAAAATCCTTTTATAAAGCATAAGCCAAGTGAAGTTTAGATTTGGTGGTGACATTTCCACTTCCATATTTATTCCAATCCATATATGTTTCCACGGAATTCGGATGAGAAGAAAGATAATTATAGGCATTACCCTCATTAAACTCTTTGTCAATATAATACCCATATTCTAGCTTACCAACACCGTCTTTTAGAAAAAGAGGAGGAAAATCCATAATAGAATTAACCGGTACTCCAATGAATCAGTTCTGAATCAAATATAAGTTTCACTCCCATTCCATATTAACCATGTCTTCAACCTTTAGTGTGGTATACACAATCGTATCTTCTTGTGTCAAATTGAAGAAAAGAGGTTGCTTTATTGTGGTCCACCGATCCAGTTAAAAATTAAGTCTTTTGTCATCACTAATCTTCCACCAAATATTCTTCTAAAATTAGTCACCTATCTTAGTCAACGGTTTTCTTAAAGGAGATCATTTGGCTTACTAATCATATTTTCAACAAGTTTTACTTCATGTCATACTTATTGATGAGAACTTAACACCATAAATCATTAGGACTAGTCACTAAATTTCAAATAATTTTCAACAGAAAAGCATCATTCATTAACTGAGTTTATTTGATAACTAAATAATTATGATATGTATCCATACAACAAACCTCTCAACTGATCATATCAGTCTGCATGACGTCTCTATATCTCACTAAATAAACCCTCTTTAAACTTTTCCAAACCCTAACAAATGGTGGTTGAGATTTTAGCACACTGCATATGAAATTACATGATAAAACTTAGCACTGATTCACAAAGGCTTATTCTTTTTGGAAAACTCAAGCATTGATGCTTCTATGCACTCGATCGTTGTTACGCCTATTCAGTAATATGACGAAATATGTTCCTAGAGCTTCTACCATTAGTAATGTTTGCCCCAAGATACTTTTTCATGCTCTAGGCTTATTTGAAAGTTGTTTGTTGCATAATCTCATGTCGAAGCTAGACATCTGTATTTGTTGATAAATAAACTTGAGTCTTCTCTAAGTTAATATTTTGTTTCAACGTCTGGCAGAATTGATCCAAACGATACTTGATGCAATAAGCTCGCTGTGTAGTTCCATATGCAAAAAGAAAAATGCCATATGCAAAAAAAAAGTTGAGAAATTTGAGATCTCTCCAGCCCTGCACGCATAGGCTTCCAATATCTTGCATCAACCTAGTGAGCAATAATATGAAAAGAGTTATCCATACAAATAACAAAAATATAAGGAGAAATGAGATCACCTTGATGAATACATCCAAAAGGAACAAAACTATCAAACATGTTTTTATTTCAAACAATTTTGAAGGAAGAAGAGGAAATACAATGATAAATAAAATTAATTAATTTTTTGGAGAACTTACGATCTTGAAGACACTGGATAACAAACTTCTAATTCAATATGTCATGGGTTTTCTTCAAATTAATCTTTATTGACATAAACACATATTGGCTTTTCATTCTCTTCGTCTCATTGACTATTTCCTAGACTAAAATAATATTATGATTTTGACATGCTTGGAATTTTCTTGAGTGTAATTGATTATACTTTTTTAAATTGATTCTATTTAAAATTAGAATTTAAATTTTTTGAATATAAACGTGATTTTTGCACTGATATTTATTATTCAATTTATTTTTAAATAAATGTATTCAAACATAAATTATTGACTAATATCTTTTTGGTGTCGTATCTTAACTTTAAAAAATTTATATTAATTTTTTAACTCTTCAAACATTTCATATTAATCTTTTTCATCTTATTAGCGACAAAATACTTAAAATTTAATCATTAAATTTATTGTTAATTAGACGAAAATGACTAATATTATACTTTTTGAAGAGTTAATATGGAAGTCTTTGACATCTTGTGATTTTATATCAAATGTTTATCATTTAATCACTTGTGACTTTGTTTAATAATTGTAGTATAATTTAATTACAGATTTTACTTAATTATAACAATAATATATCATGCAATAACCACGTAGATAAAGAATTAAATGAAAACAAAAAGAAAAATCAATGTGTATGTGACACGCTAATGATTCTGCTGATCAAATTTATAAAAGGATCAAATTAGAAGAATCATAATGAGAAGGAAATACTATGTGTTTTTGTTATACGAGTTTTTTTTTAATTCACCCCAAATAACATTGTATCAATTGAAGGAAAACTTTTAAATAGACAAAATCATAAGAAATAGTTTTACATACAATAAATCATATATTTTTAATTAATTAAAAAATAAATAAAATATTTTTCTTTCTCTTTCATAATCACACCTAGAGATGTTAATATGGGTTATTCACTCTTAAACGGATTGCTTCATATAGGTCTAGGATTTTTCAGGCCCAAGTCCAAAAAACTCATATTTAAATAAATTATATTTTTACTATTGAGACACATTTCTGTTTGGAGTGTAGGCTATCCAACTTTAAACAGATTCATTTCTAAAAAAAATTAAAATTTTCTCTTTATTTTTTATAAGTAACCATGCAATTACATAAAATAATACTTATATATATATATATATATATATATATATATATATATATATATATATATATATATATATATATATATATATATATATATATATATATATATATATATATATATATATATATATATATATATATATATATATATATATATATATATATATATATATATATATATATATATATATATATATATATATATATATTAAATTTCATATCCAAAATTAAAATTTTTAAATAATCCATATAAGTTAACAATTAAAATAGAAAATAACACATTAACTTAATTTAAACTATTCAAAATATATCACAAATTATACAATATAACACAAAAAACTAAATAACTTATTTCAATCATTTTTAAGTTATAAATATTCATGACAATTATAATTCTATAACAGTTATAACAATAACTATTATAAAATTTTATAACAATTATAATTAGATTGATGGGATATAATTTTATAATAAATTGTTATATATCTGATTTGTACTAACTATATCCTCCCATAAAAATTATATTAGAGCTTTTTAAACTTCATTTCAACCTATTTTTAATTAGAATACGTCATGTGTCTTTTATATACTATCTACATAATTATATTATGATGAAATATTTTAGTTTGAAATTAAGTCAAACCAGCGACTTTTGTTTGATATTTATACCTTTATGATACCAAAAAAATTTAAAATATATAATACACAAATTGTTTATAGCATATCTAGATTTTCATCACTTTGGACATCAAAATTGTTTATTTATACCAATTGACCATTTAAACTACATGGACTAAAAAAAAGATATAAATTATTTATGCAAATTGTATATACATTTCTTCACTAACACCATATCTAGAATTTCATACAGAATCAGTTTTAATTTTTTTTCTTTTGTTTAATTTTTTTATGAATTAGAAAAGGATAAAAAAGATCCATATTTTTTAGGCTTTTTCATACCGGACTAAAAAAGGCCCGAAAGTGAATGGGCTCGAAAAATAAGTCCCATATCCTAAATTTATCCGGGCCTAATGGACCAGTCCATTTTGACAGCTCTAATCACAATCACCCCATAAATTCAATTAAGAAAGAAATTAAAATATAAATAAATTTAAAAAAAAAATCTGTTTTTATTGATTTTGTTTCTAACAGTGTGTTTGTTTCATAGATACAAATATGATTCTTAGAAATGTGAGGTTGAGAATCTTATATTTCCATCTTTGTTTAAAGTTTTAACAAATTATTTCCTTGAATATAATTTACTCATAAAATCTTACAAGTTCATTTTCATATCAAAGGATGGAAATCAAACATTCTCATGAGAATAATAGGAACCAACTATAGTTACTCATTTATATACTATTTTATCATTTTTTATTTATTTTTAAAATTTTAAAATTATAAATGAAATAAAACTTTAAAATATTTTAAAGAATCTAAATAATTTGTCAAATAAATTGATAAGAATTATATTCCAAACAATAACATTCTTAGAAATAATATTCTCAAGATTGTAAATTTAATCTATCAAACAAATACACTCTAAAGATATTAATATATAATTGTTTTTATGTAAAAATTTCTTGCAATTAAATATTAATTAAAAAAAATTTAACCGTGTATATTTAAGAGAAAATATATATTTAAACACATAAAACCGGCCCGCTTTTGTAACCAAAAAATAGAAAAATAACTATAATAAATGTTAGTTAGAGCTCCCTTTAAAGGCACCCTACAACACCGTTTAATTCTCTCTTTTTTTAAAAAGAATTTGATTACTACACATTTGCGTTTTGTTGAAAATAAGTTTGACTTATTGGAAATGCATCAAATATTTATGATGAATTTTTATCAATCTTGATGAACAAGATTGATATCACCACACAATGACAATGAATTATGAGAAAAGAAAAGAAAGAAGACAATTATTTTCTGCATAGTTTCTCTCTGCCCACAAATTATGGAAAAATTTATTAATCACTTGCAACTGCAAATTCTGTGATTACAATGAATTGACTTAATTTCAAAATTAGGGGTTACTCCCTCTATTTATACATTTAGGTTAGCTTGCTCATAAGCCAAAGCGCAAAACTATAAAACTCCAAAATACCTATTTTGGTACTAAATCAAATCTATCTTAGATCTAAATCAAATCTATCTAAATCTAAAACAAATCAAATATGTGTGTAGCATTTTCGACACACCTACTTCGACATTCTCTTGTCTCTGTCGAGCAAACTGCTTCGACACAAGGAGTTACTTTCAACACCACCTAATTTATTGCGTCTAAGCTATCTACATTCTTCATAGCTCTTAGTTTTCGAAATACTTCAACATGCACACCCTTTGTCATGATGTCTGTAATATGATTCTCAGTTTTGCAGTGTTCCAAATTCATCTTCTCATCTTCTACATGCTCTCGAAAGATAGTGGAACCTCATTTCGATGTGCTTGCTTTGACCATGTGCTATCAGGTTCTTCGTCAGATTGATAGCTGACATGCTGTCGATCTTCATAATAATTACTCCATGATCTTTCCTTGTTATCTCTTCAACAAAGTTCACCATCCAAGTTGCTTGATATGCACAAAGAGAAGCAGCTATGTATTTTGCTTTACATGATGATAATGCCACTACTGGTTCCTTTCTTGAACTCCAAGCAACTGGTGCACCAGCTAACATAAACACAATCTTGTTGTTGATTTTCGATCTTCAGCATCACTACACCAACTCGAATCAGTGTATTCCACTAACTTGCATTCTTTTCCTTTATCAGCTGCAGGAAACAAAATGCCATAGTCGAGATTTCATTTGAGATACCTTAGTATCCTATTCAACACTGCTAGATGTGATATCTTTGGCTTCTACATGAATCTATTTACCATACCTACACTATATGCTAACTCAGGCCTTGTATAACAAAGGTATCTCAATGACCCAATAAGTCTTCTGTATTAGGTTGGGTCGATATCATCTTCATCTGTATCTTTCGACCGTTGTAGTCTTGGTTCTGCAGGTGTTGAAGTTGAGTTGTATTCTTCCATCTCAAATCTCTTGAAAATTTCTCCTGCATATCTTCTTTGATGCATCATCAAACCTCTACTGCTCTTGTAGAATTTGATGCCAAGGAAATATGAAATCTCACCCAGATCATACATTTCGAATTCCTTGTTGAGATCACCTTTGAAGTCTTCGATCTCACTTTTGCAACTACATGTTATTAACAAATAATCGACATAGAGACATAGTATAAGCAATTCACTATTTCTTCTTCTTACATATACTCCATGTTCAGTTGTGCACTTCACAAATTCCTTCTCCCTTAGGAAACTATCAATTTTCTTATTCCAAGCTCTTGGAGCTTGTTTCAATCCATACGGGGCTTTATGCAGCATGTACACCTTTCTCTCTTCGTCATGTTTCACAAACCCAACTGGTTGTTTAACATAAACTTCTTCGTCTAAGGGTCCATTCAGGAATGAACACTTCACGTCCATCTGACATATATGCCATCTGTTTATTTTTGCTAGACCAACAACCAACCTGATTGTTTCGATCCTAGCAACAGGTGCAAAAACTTCATCGAAGTCTATTCCTTCTTTCTATAGAAATCCTTTTGCCACAAGCCTTGCTTTGTGTCGAGTTACTTCCCCTTTGGAATTCATTTTCACTTTGTATACCCACTTGACATCAATTGCCTTCTTGCCTTGAGGCAATTCGATAAGTGACAATTGTTGTTGTCTTCGATAGACTTCACTTCTTTATTTATTGCTTTCACCCACTTCGAATCCTTCAATGCTTCAGCTGTATTGACAGGTTCGACATCTGCATAGAAAGCATAATGTACCAACTCACTTTCATTATCTATCACATCATCTGATGTAATCACACAATTTTATAATCTTGCAGGCATGCGTCTTGTTCTTTGAGATCTGCTTGTACTTGGTTAATCTATAACTACTGGTTCCTCTTGTTAAACTTCTCTTTTGACTTGAGTTTCTGGTTCTTCAAGTAGGATTCTCGTTGAATCTTTCTTGACATTTTCAGTCCAATCCAATTATTTAAGCTCATCTATGATCACGTCCCTACTGATCACAGTCTGTTGTTCACTGGGTCGAACAACTTGTAATCTCCTGTCGAATGATATCCAACTAGAATCATTTGACTCAACTTGTCATCAAGTTTTCTTCTCAACTGATATGGCACATGTCTATGTGTAATAGATCCAAATACCTTCAAATGACTCAAGCTAGGCTTCACACCAAACCAACATTCTTCTGGAGTAATTCCTTTTAGCTTCTTCGTAGGACATATGTTCGAAATGTATGTTGCAGTCGACACAGCTTCACCCCGAAACTCTTTAGGTAAATTCTTGCCTTTCAACATACTTCTCACCATATTCATGATGGTTCGATTCTTCCTTTCTGCAGTTCTATTATGCTGTGGAGTATAGGGTGGCACCACCTCATGCACAATCCCTTCCTTTTCACATAACCTGTCGAAGCCTTTTGACACATACTCTCCACCACCATCAGTTCTCAAAACTTTGAGTTTTCGACCACTTTGTCTTTCGACCATAGACTTAAACTTGGTAAATACCTCGATCACTTCACTTTTATTCTTAATCAGGTAAGTTCACACCTTTCGACTGAAATCATTTATGAATGTAACAAAGTATTTGTTACCTCCCATCGAATCCACCTGGATTGGTCCACATACATCAGAGTATATGACATCAAGAATAACCTTCGACCTGCTTCCTACATCCTTGCTGAAGCTATTCTTGTGTTGCTTCGCATGCACACATTCCTCACATACCTCGTTTGGAATGTCGATTTCTGGCAATCCTGAAACCGTATGTATTCTCTTCAAATCTCTGATGTCTCTAAAGTTGATATGGCCTAGTCGATAATGCCATATCCATTCATCTCTGCTAGTTGCAGTCGAAAGGCACTTGTGCTCCATCACATTTAGTTTGATCTTGAAGGTTCTATTCTGAGACATAGGAGCCTTCAAGATTAATCTTCCATTTGCATCGACGACCCTCATTATCTTATCTTCGATCGACACTTTATAATTCTTTTCGACCAACTTCCCTATATTGAGCAAATTTCTCTTCATGCCTGGTATGTACAACATATTGGAAATTACTAACCTCTTACCATCTTTCATCATAATCATAACATCACCAATACCTTCGGCTTCTAGGGTATTGTCATTTGCAAATTTTACCATATTTTTCATTGAGGGCTTTATGTTGACAAACCAGTCTTTCCTTCCAGACATATGTGATGAGCATCCTGAATCCAAGTACCATTAGTCCTTGAATATATCTTCATCTCTTGTTGTGACCATCAGCATCATCTCTTCTTCTTCATGTTTTGCAAACTTTGCATCACTTTCTTGATTATTTCGCTTTTCTGGACAATCACTCGAATATTGATCATACTTCTGACAATTGTAACATTAGATATGACTCTTGTCAAGTTTTAGACCACCACCTCTTCCTCTATTTGCAACACCACCTCTTTGGTTGTCTTGGTATGGTCTTCTATGATTCGACATGTTTCCTTCGTTCTGGTTTCCTCTACTAGTCGATTTATTGTAGCCTCCTCTACCTCTGTCGAACCACTTTCCTTTGCCTTTGGTTTCTTTTTCTGAATGTGCCTGCAAAGCCACATCACTCTTCGACTTGTCTGTAGCTCTTTCAGTCATTCTTTGTTCATGAGATTCTAGCGTTTCTTGAAGCTCTTCCTTTGTCAATTTCGACAAGTCTTTCCCCTCTTCTATAGCCACCACCATGTGGTCGAACTTAGGAGCCAAAGATCTCAAGATCTTCGAAACAACAGCTCTTGTTGTTAATGTTTCTCCACATACCTTGATTTGATTCACTAGTTTTGTAATCCTGGTGAAGAAATCAGATATGCTCTCACTATCTTCTATCTGAAGCAATTCATATGTTTTCTTTTGAGTTTGTAACCTCACTTCTTTCACCTTTTCTGCACCACCAAAAGACTTCTCAAGAACCTTCTAAGCTTCTTTTGTAGATTTTGAATCACTCACTTTTTCAAAATTTTCTGGACTCAGACATTGATGAATTATAAAGAGTGTTTTATAACTCAGCTTCTCAGATTCTGTGTGTTTCTTCTTTTTTTATTTTGAAACGTTTCCTCCATGCGCTTTCAATCCATCCTTTACAAGATCCCAAAGACCTTGACACCTGAATAAAACTTTCATCTGTTTGCACCAATTCTCATAGTTGTCTACTTTCATAATTGGTAGAGTTGTTAAATAATTTGCATTCCCATAACTCACCATTGTGAATTCTTCTTCTTCCTCAATCGTTCTTGATTGATACTTCCCTTGAATCGATTAATCGAGCTCTTGATACCAGATGTTGGAAATCCACCAAATATCTATGATGAATTTCTATCAATCTTGATGAACAAGATTGATATCACCACACAATGACAATGAATTATGAGAAAAGAAAAGAAAAGAAAGAAGACATTTATTTTCTGCAGAGTTTCTCTCTGCCCACAAACTGTGGAAAACTTTATTAATCACTTGTAACGGCAAATTCTATGATTACAATGAATTGACTTAATTTCAAAATTAGGGGTTACTTCCTCTATTTATAGATTTAGGTTAGATTGCTCCTAAGTTAGAGCCCAAAACTATAAAAGTCCAAAATACCTATTTTGGTACTAAATCAAATCTATCTATTTTAGATCTAAACTAAATCTATCTAAATCTAAAACAAAACAAATTTGTGTGTAGCATTTTCGATACACCTACTTCGACACTCCCTTGTCTCTGTCGAACAAACTGCTTCGACACAAGAAATTTCTTTCAACATGGCTGACCGATACATTCTTAGAATTTATAGGGAGTGATTTTTCATTGTTCTATTATAAGGGAGTAATTTTTTGTTTGAAATCGCCTATCAATACTTTTTTTCCTCATAAGTGGTTATCAATGTATATTTGCTTTTTATTTGTTGAGATTTTAAGTTTTTGTCGTTTTGTGTGGCGTTTATTAATTTGTCTATCTTAGTATAATGTTCGTTGATTAAGATTGATATATTCACTTCAAATTATTATAAATTTGATGAAGACTTGAGCGTCAATATTGTAGATTTAGAAATATGAATATTTCAGTTACTTTTATTTTATCATATTTATATGTATTTTCATGTTGTTGTTATATGCTATTAACTTAGATACTTCAAGATTGTTTACAGATTCACATTTTTTTAATTAGTAATTTTAAATTTATAGTGATTTATGTAATTTTCAATTTGAATGAATATTTTTTTTAATCGAAAAAAAATTTGACTGATTTTTTTTAATTTTTAACAACCATGAATTTATAATAATCTATATTTTTTGAGTTTTAATTAATAAATATTTTTTTTTAGTAAAAAATAAAAGTTTGACTGACTACAAATACAACAACTTAATTTATCTCAAATTCAGTCATATTTTTTCAAATAAAAATAGTTTAAACTTTATTAAAAATTTATTTAATTGTTAAAAAGAAAATTTAAGTATTAAGTCGGTCTATGTAAATAAAAATAAATATTTTATTTATATTATTGTATTAAATATTTTTTACTTTTGATTAATTAAGAGATATGTTAACATTTTAAATAATTAATGCTTATTAACCTGCTTTAAACCTTGAAGTTTATGACCAAACGGATAGACAAACTGAAGTCTAGGTGGCTGCAAATTAAAGTATTACCAAAAAGTTAGAACGTTTTCATATTCCTCATCTCAAAACTTAGTTGCAAATTTAATGAATTAATTAATGCTATATTATTGCATAACAATACCAATGAATAATCAAGCTGATCCCAATTATCCATCATCTAATAATCAAGCTGATCTCAAAACTTATTTGGTGTTTGAGTACTTTAATTTAACAAGCAAAATATTTCGTATTATATATTAGGTGCAGTTTGGTAGAACTGTCAAAATGAACTCGGTTTATCGAACTGATCCATAAATTCTTTAATTTATCGTGAATCAGACTGGACCAGACCAAGCGGATTTTGGACTGGCCTATTAAAAAAATATTTTAGAAAATTTTGGAGAAAAAATATTGAGATAAGATATAATTGCATAAGTGTGTTTTCAAGTGATAAAAAAAGTTAAAGAGGATGAAGATATATTTTCAAAATGATGTGATGAAGGAAATAGTTGTGAGGTGAAGAGAAAATTTGATAAGTAATAGTGATAATATTAAATTACTATGTATTTTTACTTGGATATTATGTGATATATATATATATATATATATATATATATATATATATATATATATATATATATATATATATATATATATATATATATATATATATATATATATATATACATCAATTAAATATTTTTATGATGACTTTCTACTTATCTTATGTAGCTTTTATCCATTATATATTTTTTAATAAAATAAAAACTATAATATTGAAATATGGGTTGGACTGCTCCATCGGGCTTCATGGGCCCTTGAATAACGGGCCTGACTCATTTTTTGTAGTTCATTAAACAATCGGGTCAGGCCGGGCTAGCCCATTTAAACACTTTGGCCCACCGGGCCGAAGCGGACTGGGCCAAGCCGATCCATTTGACAGCTCTACCCTTTAGTATGTACTATTTCATAATTACTATATAAATTACAAATTATGAAATTAATAAGAAACAATACGATAGAAGATTAAAGACGAATGAAAGAAGGATAAGAGAAAAATAATATCGTATATTATCAGTGTTAATTTCAAATATAATATGAATCTTATTTATAAGACAAATGTAATAAATAAAAAATCAATATGAAATCTCCTAATTAATAGACATTCATAATCATGTCATTTATAACACTTTCCCTCATATATTCATAAATAATATGTCTCAGAAAAATCTTACTAGAAAAAATCAATGAGAAAAATTCTAGTGAAAGAAACATAGTACAACATTCTTTGAGAAATAATTACCTCGTTACTAATTAATACAAATTATTACAAATAAAAAAGAAAATTATAGTGAGACAATCATCAATTATTCATAACAGTCCCTCTCGAATGTTTGTTCAGGATATGTCTGTAGCGGTGAAAATTGGAGATTAAGCTATTAATTAACTTGACTCGCAAAAGCAAGAGTCGCCACCGCGCTTTATTATTTCCAAGGGAAAAGGGAAAAGAGCGAAATAAAACCCTAAAAAAACATGCAATGTAAAGTCATATTTAAAAGTAAAGAAAATACAATGTGTTTTTGAAAAGAGATCGAGAGTTCGGGGGTTGGTTATGCAAGGGGAAGGTATTAGCACCCAATGCATTTGCGGTACTCCGCAGGAACCTTTTGAAATATCTGTTTTTTGGTTTAAATTGTTTGTTATATACAAGGGTATATTTATCTACAAATATGTTTGCTTAAGGGGAAAGAAAAGAGTTTTTATTATTGCGTTCGTGACGGTTTCACGACCCTTTGCCTACGTATCCAATGAAGGAATCAAAACACCGTAGTTCCTCTAGAAAAAAAGTTGATTTGTTTGTGTTTTTTAGTGGGCGACATCATTCTAGCAATAGGCACAGCCGGTATCGCGGTAGAACGGAGATAATATGTCCTTGGGGAGTTTTGATTTGTTGAGTGTTTTTGCATGTTTTAAAGTATATTCAAGTAATGATTAAAGAGTGTTTTTGATCTTTTTGGTTTGTTTACTTGTTGATTTTATCTTGCCTAATTACTAGCATTTGTACAAAGTAAATAAAAATGCAGAAAGATAAAAAAACCTACGCTATTACAAACATATCAAAAGGGCATAAAAAAATATGAAGGAAAAAATAAGATAAAAGTAAGAAAATGAGCATCTTTCGACCCAGGCAGCAGCACACTTCGACTGGCATTCTGTTGGGCTCCTTCGATTGGGGATGGCAACAGTGAGGTCGTGTCTTTCGATCAGGCTTTGGCAGGGGCGAGGTCCTGTCCTTCGATTGGGAAAAGGCAGCAGCAGGTTGTATCCTTCGACTGAGGCTGGCACCAGTGAGGTTCTGTCCTTCGATTGGCCTGGCAGTCAGTGTATGGCGAAGTCTTTTGATTCTGCCTTGTTGCCTTCTTCGACTGGAGGTTGAAAGCAGTGAGGGAACGTCTTTCGATTGGACATGGTTTGCCTCCTGGTTGTTTCTTTCGTTCGACCTGGAGGATGAGGGTAGAAGCTAGAAGCTTCGTCTCCTATTCATGTATCCTGTTTCTTTCATTTCAAACATTAAATGACAACATGGCCTGAGGCCATGCTAATATAAACAGTTTAATAATCAAAGCTAGTAAACAGAAAGCCGAAACAAAAGAGGTAGTTCTGAAAGGTATGTTTAAAATGTGGAAACGAAAGGAACAGTATGTACATGTTATGAAACGAACAAAAGTATTATTTACATGTCATGCTGGAAATGAAAAGTTCAAGGGTAAGAGTGACTTACCTTGCTTCAGGCTGGAACGTGTGCTGGGCCTGGTGTGGTGGCCCTGGGTGCTGGATTCGAAAGAGGGGTCACTGGTTGTGCTTGGAGCGCTGGACTTGAAGGAAAAGAAAAAGCAAGTGATGCTTCTTTGATTCGAAGGGGACTGCAAGGTGGTTGTTCTTCAGAATCGAAGGAAGTAAGTGTTTGTTGATTTTTTTGTTTGTTCTCACAAGTATTGAAGGGACTTGAGAGATTTTTGTGTTTGAGAAAGTTTTGGTGTGTTCTCACAAGTGTTGAAGAACTTTGAGAATTTTTATATTTGAGAATTTTTCTGGGTTGGAGAAAATTGGGAAGAGATTCGTCTGGCCCAAAGTCCTCTAAAATCCTCCCTTGAACATGTTGTGAAGCCTTGTATTTATAGGCGGATTTGCTGAAGTTTTGATATGTTTTGGGGGGAAAATAAAATGATTTGAACAGTTTGGGAATGCTGTTTCGATCCTTTCTTCTACGCAGCTCTTGTGCACTCCTTTTTGGGCAAGTACAGGACTGTTGTAGCAGGCTTTTCAGTATTTTGGAGTTTAGTGGCAGGTTGGTGCAGGACTGTTGTAGCAGGCTCAGTAGTGTTTGTTGCATGGCAGTACAGTGGTCCAACTTGTGAATCAAAGGAGACTGTATTTCCAAGTCGAAGCTTGTGTTCGAAGGAGGCTGTATTGCCCATCGAAGCTTGTGGATCGAAAGAAGCAATGTTGCTGAATCGAAGCATGTGGATCGAAACAAACATATTGGTCAAACGAAAGCCCGTGATCGAAAGAAGTAATGTTGTCCAATCGAAGCATGTTTACAGGCAGTAAACTTGTCCAGATTTGAAATAGGCATGTAGGCAGCACTCTTGGTGAATCGAAATAGGCTTGCAGGCAGCACTTGTCCTATCGAAGCAGGTTGAATCGAAGTAGGCTTGCAGGCAGCACTTGTCCAATCGAAGCAGGCTGAATCGAAGTAGGCTTTTGCTCATAACGAAGGATGTAATCCAAGTTGCATTCGAAATAGACCTGTCATCACATGAAATCAAAGAAACAACAAACACACATTTCGTGCTTGATTAGACGTTAGTGATACATAGGCTAAGAATGTTCAAAACACTTGACAATTTCTGCATAATCAAAGCTTGAAGGTGAGAGGTTAAAACCAACTTGTGATCGGTGGATCTGGAACTGACTGTTTAACGCTGGTTCGCGAAATGTCGCGGAAGCAAGAGTCGCCACCGTCTTTTATTTTCTCCAACAAGGAAAGGACAAAAGCACAGAAAAATTCCTTATGAGATTGTTCTCGGTTCGGGAGGTAGATTTATAGAAAGGGAAGGTGTTAGCACCCTTTCTATCCATGGTTATCCATGGGCTCTTAGATACTTGCTCATTTGTGTTTTCAAAAGTGTTTGCTTTTCAATTGTGAGTGAGTTTGAAAAAGTTTCTTTGAAAGATTTCAGATCGACTCTTGTATCAGTCCTCAAGAGTGTTTGAAAAATTGTTTTGAAAGCTTTTTTTTGAAAGTGTCGGTGTGAAAAGAGTTTTTTGATTTGTTTTGAATTAGAGCAAGTATCTACGAGTCATCTACCTACCCTAAGGAATTAGGCTGTGTAGAAGTCCTTAAGGTAGTGCCATCCCACCATTGAGAGGTAGGTAGCACCACCGTTGGAGGTGTTCGGGTCAATTCGAGGATTAGGGACAGTGTGGTCACCGAGCAATAGTAGGACACCTTATAAGCTACCCTTATGCCATTGATCTTTTTATTCTGAGGCAACCGTTTCGAGGCAACTATTCCGAGGCAACTGTTCCGAGGCAACTTGTTCGAGGCAACTAGATCAATGGACATAAGGACTCACTAAGACGTCCTATACTCGACGACCACGTTTCGAGGGGCAAGGCAACAGTGAGGCGTACCCTAAGAGTGGTGTGTGAATTGTGTGTCATTTTCAATTATGTTTTATCTTGATCATGCATTGGGTGAGCTACGCTTTGATTTTATTTGGGCCATTCATTCTTTCATGTGATTATCAGTTAAAAGGTGCGGAAATTAAAATGCGGAAAATAAAAGTCCTACGCTATTACAAGGCGCGGGTCTATACATCGCCAAATTAACAAAGACCCGATTTTGAATAAAAGTGCGGAAAGTAAATGTCCTAATTACTATTACAAAGCTTTGGGGCAAATACATTATATTTGAAATGAAAATAAAGGACAAACGCGCGAAGATAAATTAGAATCGAGAGTGCGAGGGCGTTGGACCTTTTAAAGAAATTAAATGAAATTAAAAAGACTAATTAGTTATTTAATAAGAAAAGAAGTTATTTTTTGTGTTTTTGTATTTAATGAAAACAAAGAAAATTAATTAAAATTAAAAGTTAATTAAAACCCTAATTCTAAGTTTGTTTTTAATTATTAAAAAAATATTTAAGTTTTGACCTAATTTACACTAATTATTTAATTACAAGTTTATTTACAAAATTAATTAATAGTTAATAATAATAATAATAAGAAATATTCATTTATTGAGAAAAAGAATAAAAATGCTAAAAACCTAATTTTTACATTTTTTAGTTATTAAGACAACATTAAAATTGAAAACCTAAAATTAAACTAAATTGATTAATAAAATTTATTTACACAAAATATTAGTGGATTAAATACTAAAAGAACAATAAACATATTTTATTTTTATGATTTTTCTGGTTTTTATTTTATTATGAAAATTATTTTATGAATTAAAGAAAAATACAATTAAAATAAAAAAGAAGAAAAGAAAAGGGAATTAAGAAAAGGAAATACAAACAATGGGGGGTTTCTGCCCAATTTGGAGGTTTTGCAAGGAATTTGGCCCACTGAATTCAAGGCCTGGTTGACTTTTCCAACGCGTGTATGGGATGATTGACTAACGTGCATGGTGGACTGCAGGTCTTGGCCATTGGATTGATCTCCTGGGCGCGTGGCAAGCAGAGGCATATGCGTTGTATGGTGGGTCACTGGGAGCGTACTGCACAGAATCATGTTAAAGAAAAAATTATAGAAGAAGTGGGGGACCTGGGAATCGAACCCAGGTCCCAATACCTGAAGGACAACACACCAGCCAGCTGAGCCAACGCGTTAGTTTGTATGAATAATGGAACGTGATTATTATGAGAGAGAAGCAAGCATTATTGGTGGAAAACAAAATCACGCGCCAAGATTTAATTTATCCAGTCATGTCCAGCCACGTCCACTTTCTTCTTCGTTTTGCCTGTATTTATAAAACAGATAGCGGGGGTTTTAAACCCCCACTAAACTCAAACCTGCAAAATAGCGATTAGAGCATGGTGAAAAAGAAAAAGGCGCGAGGTATAAGATCGAATCGTCTGGATGTCACGATTTTAATGGTGCTAGTTTCATTGTCTAATTTTTCCAGATATGTAAACCCCTCTTTTGGAGCTTCAGAAACCCTAGAAGGCTTTAATGGCAACTTTGCATACAGGCGTCCTTAGTTCAATCAAATAACACCAATAGCTTCAGAATGCTTATGTTAGTATAAATCAATCATCAAAAGTCATTGATAATGCATGAAAATGCAAACACGAATATGAAAATTTTAATGAAAAGTGAGACTTCAATCTACCAATTCCTTGAGTATGGGGCTATGTTCTTGATTGCAATCTCTTCCTGGTGGTGTCAGCAAGCTTTTGGAATGCTTTTGAGGTCTTCAAATGAGCTCTAGCTATGAAAACAGTTTTGAGGTTTTTGTCAAAAAATGCAAGTTTGGTTCTATGCCTTATGCGCAGCTTTCTGTGTTCTTGGCATTAGGTTTAGCTTATGCTTATGTATGTGAATGAATTAGGTCAGAAAAATCAAGCCCACAGCCTTTGCATTGATGATTTTCAATATTTGATTTTCATGATCTTTTTTTCAATCTTTTTCAATCCTTTCTTATGCCAATCATTGCCAATCATGGAAGATTCTTTCCTTTTGAGGGATGCACGAAATATTGAGCTCTTAATGGAAGAATATGCTGCACAAAAAGATTCAAAACCTTTATTTTAGTATTTTTTTCATAATTAATTTTAATTAAATGAATTAATAGGATTAAAAACTCAATTAATTAATTAAAAATAAGAAAATAACTCCCTTTTAGCTTAATGGGTCGTGCATAGCTTTTGGGTGATGATTCATGGAAGAAATTGAGGCCCATTAGCAATTTTGAGGCATTTGAAGCAAAGTTGACTTTTCAAAATTCCCAAAAATTTCCCAACTTCCACAAGGCATATCTTGCTCAATTTTTAGGCTTTGATCATGTTCTTGGACATTTTGGAAAGGTCTTGAAGTCCTCTAACCAATGTCTTTGGTCTCATGTCATTTTGATTTACCAATCTCAAGTTATGGTCTTTGACTTAAAGTTCCTTTTTGTTGACTTTTGAAAATGACCTATAATGTTGAGATTGATAACTTTTTGTGAGAGCATTTCTTGGACTTGAAGTGTGAAGATGAGTTGTAGGAAATGTAATTCTCTTCAAAATGAGCTTTGGATGGAATTTTTCTGATAAACCATGTGGAATTTATGCCCTGGTCAATTTGCAGTTGACTTTTTCAGCTGTCCAAAAATAGAAACTTTTGCATCTTGAGACTTTTTGAGCCATGCCTTGAGAATCATGATCAAGAATTGATCAAATGATGTTTGTGGCTTCAAAATAAGATGTTGACCAAATTTTTTGACTTTTGACTGTCAAATGACCATTTTGCCCCTGCAGTTGACTGTGAAGCAATTAGGGTTTCTGAATGTGCAATTTTGTGCTGTGAGTCTTGAAACTTGGCATGTGGATGATTGAAAATGTTTATAGGCATGTGGGACTTGTTTGGACCCTTGGAAACTTTAATTTCTTTGACAGAACCAAAACCCTAATTTTTGACTGTTAGGAGGCCATTGGACTGTGCACACCTTGAGAGATTTTGAACCTTGACCTTGGCAAATCTTGAAGAATATGGGAGGGCAAATTTTGGGGTGCAACAGTTGCCCCTGTTCAATCTTCTTAGACCTGAGGATGTAGATTGGCTTGCGTGCCTTTCGTAATCCGAAGGTGGAAGATGATTGGACACTAAAGTGCCTAGAAATTTGCGCTCACATAGTCGGGTGTCAGTAGCATGACGATGGGAATGGGCTTACAGATTCCATTTGGAGACTGATGGATAGGAGGATGGGCTTATAGATGCCATCTGGAAGGGTGACTGAACTTTGTCGGGAATGGGCTTATAGATGCCATTTGGAGACTGATGGGTAGGAGGATGGGCTTATAGATGCCATCGGGAGGTTGTCGATCACGTAAGAGATTCCTTAGCGAGAACTTGCGTACCTGAAAAAGAAAGATAATTACCTGGCATGTTACAGGAGTTGGTCTCCAAACTCTTTATGTAGATGCGCCCTGGCTGGATACAGGTATCGAATCTTTAAACTCTTTAGACGTGCCCTGGCGAGATACCGGAATCGAGTATGGAGCTTCAACAGGTTTTTGTTGATAATGATGTGATGAAGGAATCTGAGACGATTGCTACCTCAGCGGGATGACGAATGGATCAGGGACGATTACTACCTCAACGGGACGATGAGAGAACCTTGGACGATTACTACCTCAACAGGAACGATGAGAGAACCTTGGGAGATTACCACCTCAACAGTAACGATGAGAGAACCTTGGGCGATTACTACCTCAACAATAACGATGAGAGAACCTTGGGAGATTACTACCTCAACAGTAACGATGAGAGAACCTTGGGCGATTACTACCTCAACAGTAACGATGAGAGAACCTTGGGCGATTACTACCTCAACAGTAACGATGAGAGAACCTTGGGCGATTACTACCTCAACAGTAACGATGAGAGAACCTTGGGCGATTACTACCTCAACAGTAACGATGAGAGAACCTTTGGGTGATTACTACCTCAACAGAATGATGAAGGAATCTTGGACGTCTTCTACTGAGTCTTCATCAGGAAAATCTTTAGGAATCGATTTAACTGGACCAGAGAAGGCCTTTGACTGGATCGACATCAGAAAAATCTTTAGGAGTCGATTTAACTGAACCAGGCAAGGTCTTGGAATCTTCAACTGGGTCTTCATCAGGAAAATCTTTAGGAATCGATTTAACTGGACCAGAGAAGGCTTTTGACTGGATCGGCATCAGAAAAATCTTTAGGAATCGATTTAACTGAACCAGGCAAGGTCTTGGAATCTTCAACTGGATCGGCATCAGAAAAATCTTTAGGAATCGATTTAACTGAACCAGAGAAGGCCTTTGACTGGATCGGCATCAGAAAAATCTTTAGGAATCGATTTAACTGAACCAGAGGAGGTCTTGAAATAACTTCAACTGGATCGGCATCAGAAAAATCTTTAGGAATCGATTTAACTGAACCAGAGGAGGTCTTGGATTAACTTTGACTGGATAAGAATCAGAAAAATCTTAGGGTCGATTTAACTGAACCAGACAAAAGTCTTGGAATATCTTCAACTGGAATACGAATTAGGGAGATCTTATCGTCGATCTGACTGAACCAGAGAAGGTTTTTGACATAGCTGAGAATTTAACTGCATCTTTCCTGAAAGGTAAAGGTCAGTCATATGCAATGCATGGTATGGATCAAGCAATGATGCTCTCAACATAAATGAGATTGTATGGTATGATGCGTATATGCGTGTATCATGATGTATGTGATGTTTTTGAAGGTATTTTCGTCTAGGAAAATATATCCTTGATGAATGTCGGGAGTTAAATCCTGGGCTGATGGTTGAAGAGAGCTCTTCATTTCTGCTAGGGATGAAGATTGCAAGAATGAACGGTAGGAGAATATGACTCCATTGGGGAATAAACTTGATGAAGGGATTACTCTGGGGAATAACTACTCTAGAGATCTTGCTGGGGAACAATACTCTGTGGGAAGATAGGTACTCTGTTGAGATGTTTGATGATAACTCCGCTGGGGATACCGTTGTTGAGTTTTATTGAAGAATATGATGAACTCCGCTGGGGGATAGGAAGACTTCGTCGGGGACGATCTTTCCCTGGTTATTGGCTAAGAACAACCCAGTTATATCCTGGTGGGGAAATAACCTTTGAATAAAGCCGGGAGACGCGTTCGTGCTCTGCAGGGGGGAAGCTTCCAGAATCTAATGGGGATAAGCTTCCTGCTGGGGAGATGGATTCCGCTTTCCTGGGGAGGCTTTTGGACTGGACTTTCCTGGGGAAATTTTTGATATGCACTGGGAAAGTGGCTCCACTAAATGTTCGTATACCGCCGGGGAACAATCTTAAATCGAGATTTCCGGGGATACTTGTTGGGAATATTGCGCTGAGGAATGTTGAGATCTGTTAGGGATACCTAATTTCCTTAAGGCTAACAACATAACATTGCTTGGGGAGAGTGTATTGACTTGCTGGCTCACTCTCTGGGGAGTTAAGAGATCTTGGTTACGTTCTTCAACTGAACCTACCTTGTATCTTGTGGACAGAGCAATTAGATCACTTGGACGACTCATTACTGCCCCTGTTTCTGTGGGAGAAGATACTGGTGGAGTCTTGATAACTGCCGTTTGACAAACCTTCTTCTGATAGGCAAGTGACGAGGCGCCGGGACATAGTCGTACGCTTTTGATCCCTAACTTTTGCCTGGACCGCCCTTTCAGGTTTTCAGTCCACCGGGATACCCATTTTTGCCCAAGCCGCCTTTTCAAGTTTTCGACTTGCCGGGTGTACAGATTTTTCATTTCATCCCTTATTTTTGCCCGAACCCTTTTGGTTCGCCGGGAAGCCCTTATTTTTTCCTAGGTGTGTCAACCTAGTGGGTCTTTGATTATACGTAGTATTTTTTTCGACTATGTCCATGCTCTCAGGATGCAGGGAGGTGCCCCTGTTATTGTGTTGCTACGCTACCAGAAGATGTTTGGTCATGCAAGATTTGTTGCTGAGAATTCATGTCCAATGCCCCAAGTGGCTCAGGAGGAGGTCTACCCCTGGCTGTTTGGCATCTTGAGAGATTCCTTGAATCTTGATTGGACTGCCCCAGATGATGGACAATGATCAGGCCATGCCCCTTGATTGGAAGTGCTTCTTCCATTTGAGCTTTTGTTGAGAAGATTTTGTTCACTGGATATTCGTTGCGCAAAGTTCTCTGCTGTTCAAACAAATAATCATATGCAAACAAGGTTATATCAAAATGCAAAGCTTACGTCTGTTTTGAAGATTTTGAAAAATGCATTCTTTTTCATAAAAACAAGTGATTTTTTTTGTAAACAGTGACGTCAACTCGTTATTTTACCGTAGGTCTTAAGGAGTCAGGATACCTTTCGTAACAGTATACTTTCGAACTAACCCATGCTTCAGCTAGGACTTTTAAGGGTTATAACGTGGCCTGGTTCACGGTTTAAGAAACAAAGGATAAAGGCTCAAATTATTTATACCCACCCGCTCTTCGTGATGTTCTTCAAACCTAAACTCAGTTGATCGTGCGTTAGACCTTGTTTGAGTCTTTGCTCTGAAATTCCAGTGATGGTTCGGATGTTGAACGTTTATTTGAATAGGCAGTCATTTTTGTTTGGTTTAGGGTTTGTAAGACCTCTTTCTTTTTCTTTCATTATCCCTGTTTTTTTTTGCCTGAACTGTTTCTTTTTGGAATTACAGTCAGCGGGATGCCCCAGTTTTGTAAGTCTCCTTCGTAAGTTTTGACTTATTGGGCTTTAGTTTTTTTATTTTATTTTGAGAAGTAATGACTGCCTGTCTTTATGATTATTCAGAACCATCACTGTCCTTTTTTGTTTTGTAAGGATTCCTTTGATGCCATTCATCGTGCACCTGGATCAACTGAGAGAACTACCCTGCCCCAGGTTATAATTAAGGGTTTTAAATTTCGAAAAGAAAAACTCCTACTTCTTTGGCTCAGAGGGGTTGACGAGGGATTATCTTCCTTATAACTCCAGTGTTTAGGAATTGAAGCAATGCCTGTACCTCATCAGCGGGGTTTGTTCAAAAGCATACTGTAGATCGTGGTATCGTTTTCGTCATCCTCCCTCAAGAGGCTTAGAGTTTTTTAATTGAGAGTTGATCATCACAAAAAATATGAAAACAGTTTGCATATAATGAATACGAAATAATTACTCCAAAACAGGCATGTGCAATGCATTAATGAAATAACGACGTTTGATATGAAATAAAATGTTTGAACAATCAAAAGAAAATTACAACTTGAAATTTCTAATAAACAAAAGTCTTCGCATCTCAGGGCTTGTCACTTCAACTGGTGCCTCCTGTAGGGATGGTAGAAGCACTCAGCCTGGCCATCTTGGGTGAATTCCACAGCTCCCTCATCAATCAGGTCCTGGATCTTGTTCTTCAAGGTCCAGCAATCATCTGTAGCATGCCCCGGGCTATCAGAATGATAAGCGCAGCGGGCGTTGGGGTTATACCTGGAAGGTGTCCTGTTGGGATTCTTAGGAGGATCCTTTAGAGTTACCAAATTCAACCTCAACAGTTGTTGTAAAGCTTGAGGCAACGACACGTTGAGCTTGGTGAATTTCCTTTTGGGCTTGTCTGCCTGAAGCTGGTGAGGTTGATGCTGAATTTGTGACACTGAAGCCATTTGAAGAGCTCTCCCCTTATCTTCTTGTCTCACAGGTGGTTGAATGATGACTGGCTCTCCACCCTTAGATGCTTGCCCCAGCTGGTTACCCCGAAGCAGTCGGTTGACGAGCACCCCGAGCTTTTCTTGTCTTTGAGCTAAACTTTGAATGATAGTCACCTGCCCCAGCATCTGGGCTCTAATTGCATCCACCTCAGCTTGCAGATGTTTCAACAGTTCATCCTCAGCACTGTTCCTGGCCAAAGTCCCCATGAGAAGTGTTCTCAGCTCTTCCTGCCCCTTGGATAGATTCAGGAGGATTTCCCCGAACCGAGTCTCCTGAGCATGAAGGTCCTGGTTGTATTGTTGGGAAGCCATTGCTGAAATAAACAGTGGAGAAGGTAAGTGACCTGTAACAAGGATACCTGGAATGCAATGATATGTATGATATGCATGTAATGTTTTCAAGGACCTCATGGGGTAAACAAGAAAATTGTTAGAGTTGGAAACTGGTAACTTGATTGAAGGAACTTCATGTTGTTGAGAGTCCTTCTTCAAGAGTCAAGGCTCACCATAACGAGTGGGTCATAGCCCCTGACAACCTTGGCTAGAGGAAAATAAATCCCCTTTGTCCCTTGCCAGACATGTTGGTTCATCATGACCTGCATCACAAGCCCTTGAGATCCTTGAAATGGGTTAGTCCTTATGCGGGATGCATGCAATGGTATGATGGTATGCTATGCATGGGGTAATGTAGGTAAACCCTGTTATGAGTCCCAATTAAGGACTATAAACAAAACATGCAAGAAACTCAAGTGTCAGATAACAAGCATGCAAGTAGTCAAGTATGAAAGCATACAACTCACACCATAGCCCTTAGAGTTTAGGCCAGCATGGGGTCTAGGTATTACCCTCTTGAAGTTGGTGGGCTCAACCTGTCATATCAGAAGTAACCGGGTTCTAAGGGTCCCAATATCACTGGATTGCTTTCATTGTTCATCGTTTCGATTTAGCCACTGAACTGGCGACCGAAATATTCCAGGAAAGCAACCCTCAATTGAGTGTAGTATCGAGTATCAACCAACCTCGGACTGCACCAAAGTCAGTTATCTCACTACCCTAAAGAGGCCAAGATGGTTCAATTAAGGTTCCTAAGGTCAGTTGATGCTTCACGACACCACGCGGAGGCCCCGTACTCTCCTTGACTGAAATCAAGGGTTACTGGTACACACCAAAGTGCCACATCAACGTAGAAGACTGCTTCAACCATGTCGGTATACCCCGCACAGTTCCCTCACAACCTTGTTGCTACTTTCTCAGAAGGTATCCCCAGATCCGGGTTAGGATCTATAGAACTCCCAAGACAGTCCCATAATAATAAAGCAAGCAAGTCAAAGCAATTGAAAACACAAGTGATCCTAGTCCTAAGGTACACCTCACTTTAAAAGTGTCCCCAGCAGAGTCGCCAGTTCTGTGATCGGTGGATCTGGAACTGACTGTTTAACGCTGGTTCGTGAAATGTCGCGGAAGCAAGAGTCGCCACCGTCTTTTATTTTCTCCAACAAGGAAAGGACAAAAGCACAGAAAAATTCCTTATGAGATTGTTCTCGGTTCGGGAGGTAGATTTATAGAAAGGGAAAGTGTTAGCACCCTTTCTATCCATGGTTATCCATGGGCTCTTAGATACTTGCTCATTTGTGTTTTCAAAAGTGTTTGCTTTTCAATTGTGAGTGAGTTTGAAAAAGTTTCTTTGAAAGATTTGAGATCGACTCTTGTATCAGTCCTCAAGAGTGTTTAAAAAATTGTTTTGAAAGCTTTTTTTTGAAAGTGTCGGTGTGAAAAGAGTTTTTTGATTTGTTTTGAATTAGAGAAAGTATCTACGAGTCATCTACCTACCCTAAGGAATTAGGCTGTGTAGAAGTCCTTAAGGTAGTGCCATCCCACCATTGAGAGGTAGGTAGCACCACCGTTGGAGGTGTTCGGGTCAATTCGAGGATTAGGGACAGTGTGGTCACCGAGCAATAGTAGGACACCTTAGAAGCTACCCTTATGCCATTGATCTTTTTATTCCGAGGCAACCGTTTCGAGGCAACTATTCTGAGGCAACTGTTCCGAGGCAACTTGTTCGAGGCAACTAGATCAATGGACATAAGGACTCACTAAGACGTCCTATACTCGACGACCACATTTCGAGGGGCAAGGCAACAGTGAGGCGTACCCTAAGAGTGGTGTGTGAATTGTGTGTCATTTTCAATTATGTTTTATCTTGATCATGCATTGGGTGAGCTACGCTTTGATTTTATTTGGGCCATTCATTCTTTCATGTGATTAGCAGTTAAAAGGTGCGGAAATTAAAATGCGGAAAATAAAAGTCCTACGCTATTACAAGGCGCGGGTCTATACATCGCCAAATTAACAAAGACCCGATTTTGAATAAAAGTGCGGAAAGTAAATGTCCTAATTACTATTACAAAGCTTTGGGGAAAATACATTATATTTGAAATGAAAATAAAGGACAAACGCGCGAAGATAAATTAGAATCGAGAGTGCGAGGGCGTTGGACCCTTTAAAGAAATTAAATGAAATTAAAAAGACTAATTAGTTATTTAATAAGAAAAGAAGTTATTTTTTGTGTTTTTGTATTTAATGAAAACAAAGAAAATTAATTAAAATTAAAAGTTAATTAAAACCCTAAATCTAAGTTTGTTTTTAATTATTAAAAAAATGTTTAAGTTTTGACCTAATTTACACTAATTATTTAATTACAAGTTTATTTACAAAATTAATTAATAGTTAATAATAATAATAATAATAAGAAAAATTCATTTATTGAGAAAAAGAATAAAAATGCTAAAAACCTAATTTTTACATTTTTTAGTTATTAAGACAACATTAAAATTGAAAACCTAAAATTAAACTAAATTGATTAATAAAATTTATTTACACAAAATATTAGTGGATTAAATACTAAAAGAACAATAAACATATTTTATTTTTATGATTTTTCTGGTTTTTATTTTATTATGAAAATTATTTTATGAATTAAAGAAAAAAACAATTAAAATAAAAAAGAAGAAAAGAAAAGGGAATTAAGAAAAGGAAATACAAATAATGGGGGGTTTCTGCCCAATTTGGAGGTTTTGCAAGGAATTTGGCCCACTGAATTCAAGGCCTGGTTGACTTTTCCAACGTGTGTATGGGATGATTGACTAACGTGCATGGTGGACTGCAGGTCTTGGCCATTGGATTGATCTCCTGGGCGCGTGGCAAGCAGAGGCATATGCGTTGTATGGTGGGTCACTGGGAGCGTACTGCACAGAATCATGTTAAAGAAAAAATTATAGAAGAAGTGGGGGACCTGGGAATCGAACCCAGGTCCCAATACCTGAAGGACAACACACCAGCCAGCTGAGCCAACGCGTTAGTTTGTATGAATAATGGAACGTGATTATTATGAGAGAGAAGCAAGCATTATTGGTGGAAAACAAAATCACGCGCCAAGATTTAAATTATCCAGTCATGTCCAGCCACGTCCACTTTCTTCTTCGTTTTGCCTGTATTTATAAAACAGATAGCGGGGGTTTTAAACCCCCACTAAACTCAAACCTGCAAAATAACGATTAGAGCATGGTGAAAAAGAAAAAGGGCGCGAGGTCTGAGATTGAATCGTCTGGATGTCACGATTTTAATGGTGCTAGTTTCATTGTCTAATTTTTCCAGATATGTAAACCCCTCTTTTGGAGCTTCAGAAACCCTAGAAGGCTTTAATGGCAACTTTGCATACAGGCGTCCTTAGTTTAATCAAATAACATCAATAGCTTCAGAATGCTTATGTTAGTATAAATCAATCATCAAAAGTCATTGATAATGCATGAAAATGCAAACACGAATATGAAAATTTTAATGAAAAGTGAGACTTCAATCTACCAATTCCTTGAGTATGGGGCTATGTTCTTGATTGCAATCTCTTCCTAGTGGTGTCAGCAAGCTTTTGGAATGCTTTTGAGGTCTTCAAATGAGCTCTAGCTATGAAAACAGTTTTGAGGTTTTTGTCAAAAAATGAAAGTTTGGTTCTATGCCTTATGCGCAGCTTTCTGTGTTCTTGGCATTAGGTTTAGCTTATGCTTATGTATGTGAATGAATTAGGTCAGAAAAATCAACCCCACAGCCTTTGCATTGATGATTTTCAATATTTGATTTTCATGATCTTTTTTTCAATCTTTTTCAATCCTTTCTTATGCCAATCATTGCCAATCATGGAAGATTCTTTCCTTTTGAGGGATGCACGAAATATTGAGCTCTTAATGGGAGAATATGCTGCACAAAAAGATTCAAAACCTTTATTTTAGTATTTTTTCATAATTAATTTTAATTAAATGAATTAATAGGATTAAAAACTCAATTAATTAATTAAAAATAATAAAATAACTCCCTTTTAGCTTAATGGGTCATGCATAGCTTTTGGGTGATGATTCATGGAATAAATTGAGGCCCATTAGCAATTTTGAGGCATTTGAAGCAAAGTTGACTTTTCAAAATTCCCAAACATTTCCCAACTTCCACAAGGCATATCTTGCTCAATTTTTAATATTTGATCATGTTCATGGACATTTTGGAAAGGTCTTGAAGTCCTCTAACCAATGTCTTTGGTCCCATGTCATTTTGATTTACCAATCTCAAGTTATGGTCTTTGACTTAAAGTGCCTTTTTGTTGACTTTTGAAAATGACCTATAATGTTGAGATTGATAACTTTTTGTGAGAGCATTTCTTGGACTTGAAGTGTGAAGATGAGTTGTAGGAAATGTCATTATCTTCAAAATGAGCTTTGGATGGAATTTTTCTGATAAACCATGTCGAAGTTATGCCCTGGTCAATTTGCAGTTGACTTTTTCAGTTGTCCAAAAATAGAAACTTTTGCATCTTGAGACTTTTTGAGCCATGCCTTGAGAATCATGATCAAGAATTGATCAAATGATGTTTGTGGCTTCAAAATAAGATGTTGACCAAAAATTTTGACTTTTGACTGTCAAATGACCATTTTGCCCCTGCAGTTGACTGTGAAGCAATTAGGGTTTCTGACTGTGCAATTTTATGCTGTGAGTCTTGAAACTTGGCATGTGGATGCTTGACAATGTTTATAGGCATGTGGGACTTGTTTGGACCCTTGGAAACTTCAATTTCTTTTACAGAACCAAAACCCTAATTTTTGACTGTCAGGAGGCCATTGGACTGTGCACACCTTGAGAGATTTTGAACCTTGACCTTGGCAAATCTTGAAGAATATGGGAGGGAAAATTTTGTGGTGCAACACAACTGTATTTAGTGACCTTGACCTTTGTATAAAAATGCAAAAATGCAAATGGGATCTTAGGTCAAAAATTGGGGTACAACAGCTGCCCCTATTTAAGTTTCTTCTATTTGGAGATATGAAGATTGGGATCTTCATTTCGACGAGATTGAAGGGACTTAAATATAGAATACACAATTTTTGGCCTTAAGATACCACAATTGTGTTTATGATATGATATGAATGCAATGCTCTGAATTTTATGGGGAATGACGCCATATGAGACAGACTAATGCTGGAGAAACCAAGCACATTATACAGTAGTCCCACATGGGAAGAGGTTATAACTCAACTGGGGAAACAAGAGTCATAGACTTCAAATGAGAGACTCTTGAAAGATTTACATCAGTATTGAGACTGAAAAAGAAATGATTTACATCAGTATTGAGACTGAAAAAGAAATGATTTGCATCAGTACGGTGACTGGAAAAGAAATGATTTTTATCAGTACTGTGACTGGAAAACAAAATGATTTACGTCAGTACTGTGACTGGAAAACAAAATGATTTACATCAGTACTGTGGATGGAAAACAAATGATTGAAATCAACACTGGCTGGAAAACAGAAATGATTTACATCAGCACTGTGGCTGGAAAACAAATGATTGACATCAGCATTGTGGCTGGAAAACAAAATGATTGACATCAGTACTGTGACTGGAAATAAACATCTCTGACTTATGAATTTTGCCAAGAACGGTAACACAATCCCTTTTTTAACCAAGATATCGCTTGAAAAGGATAAAATGCAAACTTCCCCACGGGACTTTTCCAAAGGGATGCCATTTGCTGAGTGGACATTATTGTTGGGGATACACAAGCTGCTCAAATAAAGAGGCCGCCACTTGCTGTCTTCCAAAAATACTATGACATACAAGCTGCTCAAAATAAAGAAGCTGCCACTTGCTGTCAATAACCTACAAGCTGCTCATGAAGAGCTGCCACTTGTTGTCTTCCAAAAATATTAAAGCACACAAGCTACTCGTGAAGAGTCCGCCACTTGCTGCCAATAACCCACAAGCTGCTCATAAAGAAGCTGCCACTTGATGTCTTCCAAAAATATTAAAGCACACAAGCTACTCGTGAAGAGTCCGCCACTTGCTGCCAATAACCCACAAGCTGCTCATGAAGAGCCGTCACTTATTGTCTTCAAAGAATATTAAAGCACACAAGCTAATCATGAAGAGTTCGCCACTTGTTGCCAATAACCCACAAGCTGCTCATGAAGAGCTGCCACTTGCCGTCTTCAAAGAATATTAAAGCACACAAGCTACTCATGAAGAGTCTGCCACTTGTTGCTTATAACCCACAAGCTGCTCATGAAGAGCTGCCACTTGTTGTCTTCAAAGAATATTAAAGCACACAAGCTACTCATGAAGAGTCTGCCACTTGTTGCCAATAACCCACAAGCTGCTCATGAAGAGCTGCCACTTGCTGTCTTCAAAGAATATTAAAGCACACAAGCTACTCATGAAGAGTCTGCCACTTATTGCCAATAACCCACAAGCTACTCATGAAGAGCTGTCACTTGCTGTCTTCGAAGAAAAAAAAAACGTACAAGCTGCCCATGAAGAGACTGCCACTTGTCGTTTTCCGTACAAGCTGCCCATGAAGAGACTGCCACTTGTCGTTTTCCAAAGAATAATAACGTACAAGCTGCCCATGAAGAGACTGCCACTTGCCGTTTTCTGAAGAATATTAAAGCACACAAGCTACTCATGAAGAGTTTGCCACTTGTTGCTTATAACCCACAAGCTGCTCATGAAGAGCTGCCACTTGATGTCTTTGAAGAAAAATAACGTACAAGCTGCCCATGAAGAGACTGCCACTTGCCGTTTTCTGAAGAATATTAACGTACAAGCTGCCCATGAAGAGACTGCCACTTTCCGTTTTCCGAAGAATATTAACGTACAAGTTGCCCATGAAGAGACTGCCACTTTCCGTTTTCCGAAGAATATTAACGTACAAGTTGCCCATGAAGAGACTGCCACTTTCCGTTTTCCGAAGAATATTAAAGCACACAAGCTACTCGTGAAGAGTCCGTCACTTGCTGCTTTCAAAGATATCCATAAAATATCGTGAAGATATTGCTGGAGGTGAGAATCAATAATTTCATCTGGGATGGACAAACTGCTCATGAAGAGACCGCCATTTGTCATAACATGAAGAAATTTAGACATAATCAAACTGCTCAAATAAAGAGTCAGTCGCTTGTTGTCACGTCGATATTCCAGAAGAAGGTTATGATAACACTACCAGGGAATAAAGTTCATCTTCAATGGGGAACCATGAATAAATCCTTCTTGAGGAGACCAAGTATTTACATTGCAAAATAAATGCACTCTTCATCTAGGTTTCACAGCCTAGAGATATCCACAGGGTACCGTTCATAAGAGACAAAGCTCAATCCAGGAATAAACTGGAGAGAAAAATAGTCAAATAAGACTCCACCCAATGAGGAAACTACTCAAATGGGGATTTATCCTATCCAGAGATGGGAAAGGAAAGCTAAAGCAAGATTCTTCCACGAGGGTTAACTCGGTGGGGAATTAGAAAAGAGGCGCACTTTCTGCTTAAGTTGACACTCTATTTGGAAAGATCAAATATGATAACTGTGATACGGTGGGAGAACTGACTCGAGGTTTTGCGTTTGTTTTCGCAAATGTTTCGGTTGAGCAAGAGTCGCCACCGACTTTTTATTTTATCCTAAGGAAAGATTAAAAAGCACAGCAAAAACCTTTGAGATGTTTTCTTGGGTTCGGGGAGTAGATTATAGAAAGGGAAGGTATTAGCACCCTTTCTATCCATGGTTATCCATGGGCTCTTAGTTACTTGCTTAGATCACTTGCCTTGCATTTTCAATTGTTTGAAATGGTGCTTTGTGTGTGGGTTTGAAAATGTTTTGAAAAGAGGCCATTTGTTGTGGCAACCTTTGTAATGATCCATGTTTGAATGTATACAAAGGTGTATTCTTTTGAAAAGTTTCTAATGTTTTTTGAGAGTTGTTTTGAAAGTGTGTTGTGATGTGTGTTTTGAAAAAAAGGCAAGGATTATTTTGCAAGTTTGATCAAGTAACTAAGAGTTGTCTACCCCCTAAATTTACTCAAAGGTTTTTTTTTATGTTTTAACCCTTTTAACAATTTTGTTCCACCATTGTATTTGGTGGACAATCTTGTGTTAGGATGTTAACGGGACGGGCGCGGGCCATCGTTTAGACTATGATTGCAATGGTGCCAAGTATCTTTGGCAATTTTCCTTTAAGGGACTTGATCATTTTTTAGGCAACTTTCGAAAGCGTCATCGAGGGACTATGATCATTTTGATTTGTTTTGTTTTGCCAAAGAAACTCAACATGCAACATGGCCCATTATTGAAGGCAACAAGTGGAGTAACCCTAGGGGTGCAAGTGTGATTGGTGTTATCCATTTTCATGCTTTTTGTCTTTTATTTAGTCAAGCTATTTGTTATTTGATTTTTTGCATACAAACTCTAAGTCTATCATGGCATATTTAGAAAGCTTTAAAGTGCAAAAAATAAAATCCTAAATTATTACAACATAATTAGGGGATGGGGGGTACAAATGTTCAAATGGGGATATTTAGCAAGAAATTTAAATCTAAACTATTACATCCAAATTGAATATACAAGTTATTTTAATTGTACAATAATTGAATAAAAATACAATAAATATGCAAGATGCAAAAAATGATTTTTATATGTATGTAAAAGTATTTTTTTTATGTGAAATATAAACAAAAAAATAAAAGAATCAATTTTTGGATATTTTGTGTTTTTAGGGCAAAACCCTAATTTTCTAAATAATAATATTTATCAATTATATTATATACAATATTTATTAATTATATACAAAAATAAATAAAAGAGAAGTATATTGTAAAAAAGTAATTTTTGAGGTCAAATATTAATAAAAATAAAAATGTATTATTTTTTATGTTTTATCCTAAATATTCTAATAAAAGATAGATAAGTATTTATATTATTTACTAAATATATTAAATATATACAAAAATAAAAAAAATGTTAATTATTTACAAAAAAAAAGTATATTTTTTAGAAAATGTTTCCAAAATGTAAATAAAAAAAATAACTAAAAAAAAATATATTTTGTATTATTATTTTTAATGTTTTAAACAAATAGTACTATATTTATTTATATATGTAACTAAATGAAACAAATAAATATCAAATAAAATGCAAAAAATGTGAGAAAAATATTTTTAGTGTTTTTTCATGCTTGAATAAAAATATAAAATCAGAATCAAAAAGAAAAAATCAAAAATGACAAATATATCACATAATGGGCCAGGGGGTGTATGTGGAAAATGAGTGTGCAAACAGAAAAAAGAAACAGGCCCAGCCCAAAGGACTTTGTCTTCAACCTCCAGCCAGTTTCAAACAAAAAACGCGCGTTTTCTTCCTTCCCTGCTATCTCTTGAATCTTTGACTTTTAACAAAAACTCACAACATAAACATTATAGAGCATCATGTCACGATTCTAAACATATAAAGAAGTTGATCTAACTCTCAGAAATGAGAGAGAATTTCTTCTCTCCCAATTCTTGACCTAACTTTTTTCTAATGTTCAGGTTCCGAATTCTCTTAACACACACAATATAAATGAAAAGTAATTATATGGGTAGCTTCAGGGCCATGAGTAGAACATGCCTTCTTCACAAACTTAAGCCTAAATATGCTTGGATAGAGAGATATAAGTTCAAACTTTTACCTGTTCAGCTTGAATCGTGTACACCAATGGAGGTACTTTCAATGCAGTGTGAGGACTTGTACAGCTTGCTTGAGGTCCAAGGATGCTCTTCCAACCTCTAGCTTGCTTTGAAACTAACTGAAACGAGCTATGTAACTCAACCTGCACAATTGAAAAAATGAAAATGGTGAACTTGGTTAGAGGTGTTACAGTCTGTAGCTAGGGCTTGGGATAGCTTGTATGGATGTTATGGAGTGTGTTTGAACAAGCTTTAGCCAAAACGCACGAGCAAACTGAGTTGTGCCACTCAATCTGCAGGGATGCCCTGTTTTGTGCAGCAAAATGGTGTTTTGATGAATGATGAGGTTTGGAATATGGTAGGCTCGTGTTTCAGGTCAGTTGGATCAAGTGAAAAGTGTTTGCAAAGTTTGTTTTTGCTCTTGCTTGCAGGAATGTGAGTTGTGATCAGTTTTGCCAAGTTTCTTCTTTGATAAGTAAGAAAATGTGTCTTGACAATACAGGCCCCTACCCCCCTCAATCTATGCTGCATAAATCACTCTTGATCAGTGGACTTTGTTCATGAACTTGTGCCTCAAAGATCTGCTTTGGTACTTCTTTGATTTGCTTTTGACATAAAGCACTTCTTTACAAGAATGGATAAAATGCTTTTTCCAAATATGGCTTGATTTTGTGTGTATTGTCCAAATGCACAAAATAACACTCTAACACAAAGGATATGCATTTAATTATTGAGTGTAAGAAGGATTAGAGGCCTGCAATCTAGCTTGTACAAGCTGATTTCAAAAATGCCCATGTTATGAACATGCATTTGGTCATGAACAAAAGTGACTTTTGCCCAACATTGCCAATTCGATTCTCCCTAACCACAAGGGTGTTTGAGAAGTTCTTGGACAATTTGGAAAGCTTGGAATGTGTACTACAATCCATCTTTGTAATGCAAGTTGAAATTCCAAGTGGAAGCATGTGAAAAGTGGCCATGAAGTTAGGCAAAAATCCTGCCTAAAATAGGTCAAAAAATTTCTAAGTTAAGAATGTTTTGCACCCCTATTCCAAAAATCATAACTTGAGCTACAAGCTTCTTTTGAGGAAACTTTGTGAATCAAAGTTGTAGATTTTGCAATGGAATATAACTTTCATGTTTTGAGTTTTGTTTGAATCCAAATATATCTTGATGAAAAGATGGGACAAAGTTAGGAAAAAATTAGGAAATTTCATAACTTAGAAAATTTCTAAGTTATGAAATTTCTTCATTTCAAACCCTAATTTGTAATTTTTGATTTCTTGATGAACAAGTTTCATAATTTGACATGTCTTGATGAAAAATGGATCTTGGCACTTGATTTTGACCAAAAAGTCAAAGTTTGACTTTTCAGTATACAGTCAAATTTTGATCAGTTGACTGGAAAATTCATCTGTCAATCTTGTGCATTTGGGATCTTTTGAACTTGTTGAACATGTCAAGACAATGCCATTGAGTCCTTGAGTCCATAAGGGAGTTTGGTTTGCCATTGGTTAGGTCAAACAGTCAAAAATTGCCTTTGTGCAGTCAAAACCCTAAAAACGACCATTTTGCCCTTTTGGTGATCTGATCAAATTTCTTGTGGAATTATGATCCAAACTTGATCAAATGGTCCATATGAGTTCATAATGTTGATGTGGGTCAAAAATCATGAGGTTTGACTGTCAATTGACCACAATTGACTTTTTCCCCAATACAGCTGATTTCTAGGTCAACTGCCCAATTGACTGGGCAAAGATTGGAATCAAGGCTTGAAACTTGGTATGGATAAACTTGTGAGTCCAACATGAAGCATGAAAGTCACTTTGGGCCTTTTGGGTCAAAACATCTTTATGCAAACTCAAACCCTAATTTGGGTCAATAGTGCAAGGAGGAGTCTTGAGCAGAGCAAACCCTAACTTGATCTTGAGCTCCAAGGGTCTTGTGGTGAGAAAATATTGATGAAATGGGAGGGCAAATTTTGGGGTACAACAGTTGCCCCTGTTCAATCTTCTTAGACCTGAGGATGTAGATTGGCTTGCGTGCCTTTCGTAATCCGAAGGTGGAAGATGATTGAACACTAAAGTGCCCAGAAATTTGCACTCGCATGGGGGAGTATCAGCAATGTGATGTCGGGAATGGGCTTATAGATTCCATTTGGAGAGATGGTGGATAGGAGGATGGGCTTATAGATGCCATCTGGAGACGTGACAGAACCTTGTCGGGAATGGGCTTATAGATGCCATTTGGAAGTGTTGATCGCGTAAGAGATTCCTTAGCGAGAACTTGCGTACTTTGAGAAAGGAAGATGGTTTCCTGGCCTGTTACAGGTGTTGATCTTCAAACTCTTCATGCAGATATGCCCTGGCTAGGTACAGGTATCGAATCTACAATTAGTTGCTCACAGACGTGCCCTGGCTAGATACAGGAATTGAATCCGGAACTTCAAAAGGTTGCTTACAGACGTGCCCTGGCTGGATACAGGTATCGAATCTCCAAACTATTCATGTAGATATGCCCTGGCTAGATACAGGTGTCGAATCCATAATCAAATACTCACAGATATGCCCTGGCTAGATACAGGAATCGAATCTAGAATTGGTCGTCTACAGATATGCCCTGACTGGATACAGGTATCGAATCTGGAATTGGTCGTCTACAGATATGCCCTGGCTGGATACAGGTATCGAATCTGGAATTGGTCGTCTATAGATATGCCCTGGCTGGATGCAGGTATCGAATCTGGAAACTCTTCATGCAGATATGCCCTGGATGGATACAGGTGTCGAATCTACAATCAATCACTCACAGATATGCCCTGGCTAGATACAGGTATCGAATCTGGAATTGCGATAGTTGATAGTAATCATCTTTGGATTGACCTTTTCCTGAAAAGGCAAGACATCAGTTGTATGCAATGTCATGATGCATGATGTCGCGATGTTAAAAATGAGATAGTGTTGTATGCACTTTATCATGTATGTAAGCAGGATGTATGAAATGTGAAATGTCTATGAATGTATTTTCGTCTAGGAAAATAAATCTTTGACGAGTGCCGGGAACTTGTTGAATCCTGGGCTGATGTTTTGAAGAGTAGAGTTCTTCGCTTCCGTTGGGGATGACGGTTGCAAGAATAAGCCGGTAGGAGAAGATGACTTCGTTGGGGAATAAACTTGTTGGAGAGATTACTCTGCGGGGAATTACTCTGTGGGAAGAGATACTTCGCTGAGGTTTTGATGAGAACTCCGCTGGGGATTCCACTGATAAGTTATGTTGGGGAATTTGATGAACTCCGCTGGGGATAAGAAGAACTTCGTCGAGGACGATCTTTCCGTGGTAATTAGCTAAGGATAACCCAGTTATACCCTGGTGGGGAAATAACCTTTGAATAAAGTCGGGGAGAGACGCATGTACTCTGCAGGTGATAAGCTTCCAGAATCTACTGGGGATATGGATTCCACTGGGGTGTCTGTACTCCACCGGGGAACAAATCTTATATTAAGACTGCCGGGGATGCTTGCTGAGGAATGTCTATATTCTGCTGGGGAATGTTGAGATCTTCTGGGGATACCCAACTTCCTTAAGGCTGACAGTAGACTAACTCTGCTTGGGGAGAGTATCGCTGACTTGCAGGAGATACTGTGCCTTTTCAGGGCTGATGGGGGACCAACTCTTCCTGGGGAGAGTATTACTGAATCTTGTCTTACTCTGTGGGGAGTTGAGGTAACTTGGTTACATTCTTCAGCCAGACTTACCTTGGTACCTCAGTGGACAGAGCAACTAGATTGCTTGGACAATTCTTTATTGCCCCTGTTTCTGATGTCATCTGTAATCAGTCCTTTGTTTCGCATGCAAATATTCATGATTAGCAATTAATGTCAAATGCATATATCAAAAATGAACATTGGACGTTCTTTGCAAAACAAAATAGAAAAAGGAAAAAACGATGGGTAATTTGTCTGAAAAATTGAACTTGTATTGATTTTGAAATTTGACTGTAAATAGGCGTTTTGTGTACAGGAGGCTGACGTCCTAGTAAGAGAACGCCGCCGAGCAAAATAGAGTTTATACAATTTTGTAAAAAGGAAACAAAACAGCTATGTGAAAAATAATCCCACTGGGTTCCAACTCTGTTATCGCCTTTATGTCTTCAAGCGTCTCATCACTCTGCTGCTTAGTTGAAGATGAAGCTGATTGATTGGCGACGTCTGAAACCGATAGTTGATGCTGAATTCTGGATGCAAGGTGATCCAATGAGACATAGTATTACGCTTTATCCCTAACTTTTTCCTGGACCGCCCTTTCGGGTTTTCAGTCCATCGGGATACCCATTTTTGCCCAAGCCGCCTTTTCAGGTTTTCGACTTGCCGGGTGTACAGATTTTTTTATTTCATCTCTTATTTTTGCCTGAACCCTTTTGGTTCGCCGGGAAGCCCTTATTTTTGCCTAGGTGTGTCAACCTAGCGGGTCCTTAATTCAGGCGTAGTATCTTTTTACTACGTCTGCATTGGCGGGGTGAGGAAGGTCGTCACCATCCATGGTGGTTAGAATCATAGCTCCTCCTGAGAAGATATGTTTAACCACAAATGGGCCTTCGTACGTAGGGGTCCATTTGCCCCTGGGATCACCTTGAGGAAGAATGATGCGCTTGATTACCAGGTCTCCGACTTGATACTCTTGTCGTCTGACCTTCTTGTTAAATGCCCTGATCATCCATTTTTGGTACGTCTGACCATGACAAATAGAAGTGAGTCTCTTTTCGTTGATTAGGTTTAATTGATCAAGCCGAGTCTGGATCCAGTCATCTTCGCTCAAATCTGTATCCTTCATTATCCGGAGAGAGGGTATCTGGACTTCAATAGGCAAGACTGCCTCCATGCCATAGACCAAGGAAAAAGGAGTTGCCCCTGTTGACGTCCGTGCTGAGGTACGGTACCCATGAAGAGCAAACAGCAACATTTCGTGCCAATCTTTGTAGGACACTGTCATCTTCTGCACAATCTTCTTGATGTTCTTATTCGCTGCTTCTACAGCCCCATTCATCTTCGGTCGATAGGGAGAAGAGTTGTGGTGCTGTATCTTGAATTGCTCGCAGAGCTCAGTGATCATTTTGTTGTTAAGATTAGTACCATTATCCGTAATGATCCTCTCAGGTACACCGTATCGACATATCAGGTTGTGCCGAATGAACCGTGCCACGATGTTCTTGGTTACGGTAGCGTAGGAAGCTGCCTCGACCCACTTTGTGAAGTAATCAATCGCTACCAGGATGAAGCGATGCCCGTTGGATGCCGTAGGTCTTATTTCGCCGATCATATCAATGCCCCACATTGCAAAAGGCCAAGGTGTTGTCAAGACGTTCAGAGGAACCGGAGGAATGTGCACCTTATCAACATAGATCTGGCATTTATGACAAGTTCGAGAATGCTGATAACAGTCGGCTTCCATTGTGGACCAGAAATATCCTGCCCGAAGGATTTTCTTTTCCATGGTATGTCCACTGGAATGTGTTCCGAAGGTACCTTCATGTAGCTCTACCATGATCCTTTCTGCTTCAGTCTTATCCACACAACGCAGTAAGGTTGAATCATGGTTTCGCTTGTAGAGAATGTCGTTGCTGAGGAAGAACTTTGCCGCAAACCTTCTTAGGAACTTCTTGTCATTAACAGATGCGCCTTCGGGGTATTCTTGAGCTTCAAGGTACCTCTTCACTTCATGATACCAGGGTTTTTCAATTACCTCCTCGGTCTCGAGATCGCAGCAATGTGCAGGTTCGTCCAACTTCCAGATAATGATCCGAGGAGCCTCGTTGTCCCATTTGACTTTGAACATAGAAGACAACGTATCCAACGCGTCCGCTAACTGATTCTCCTCTCTTGGGAAATGTTCAAAGGTTATCTCTTCGAAATGGGGAATCAACGTCAGCACATACTCCTTGTAAGGAATAAGATTTGGGTGTTTCGTATCCCACTCGCCTTTGATCTGATTGATCACGAGATCGGAATCTCCGAAGACACTCAGAAACTTGATCCTTAAGTTGATTGCAGCTTGAAGACCCATGATACATGCCTCATACTCTGCCATGTTGTTGGTGCAGTTGAAACATAATCGGGCGGTGAGTGGAGTATGAGTGCCTTTAGGGGATATGATCACAGCGCCGATACCATTACCCAAAGCGTTCGAGGCTCCGTCAAAGTGAATAGACCATCGGGATCCTTCCTCAGGTCCTTCATCCGGTCCAGGTACTTCACAATCAGTCACTACCATGATATCCTCGTCTGGAAATTCAAAGTTCATCGACTGGTAATCGTCCACCACCTCGTGTGCCAAATGATCTTCCAATACACTTCCCTTGATTGCTTTTTGAGTCGTGTACTGGATGTCGTATTCTGTCAAGATCATCTGCCATCTTGCTATTCTTCCGGACAAGGCAGGCTTTTCGAAGATGTACTTTATTGGATCCATTTTTGAAATCAACAGAGTAGTGTGAGTCAACATATACTGTCTCAGCCGGCGAGCAGCCCATACCAAAGCGCAACAAGTTTTCTCGAGCAGTGAGTATCGGGTCTCACAGTCGGTAAACTTTTTGCTAAGGTAATAAATGGCGTGTTCTTTTCGGCAAGACTCGTCATGCTGCCCCAACACACACCCCATTGAGTTGTCAAGTACTGTTAAGTATAGAATTAGAGGTCTCCCTTCAACCGGTGGCATAAGAATGGATGGTTCTTGGAGATACTCTTTGATTCTTTCGAAAGCGGACTGACATTCATCATTCCAACGTACTACTTGATCTTTCTTCAGCAGCTTGAAGATTGGTTCACAGGTAGCAGTTAGATGCGAGATGAATCGGGTGATGTAGTTCAACCGTCCTAGAAAGCATCTGACTTCTTTCTCTGTCTTGGGAGTTGGCATCTCTTGTATGGCTTTCACTTTGGCAGGGTCCACTTGAATGCCTTTTTCGCTTACGACGAAGCCTAGAAATTTTCCAGATCTCACCCCAAAGGTGCACTTGTTTGGGTTCAACCTCAACTTGTACAACTTCAGACGGTAAAACAGCTTCTGTAGATGGTCAAGGTGTTTGTGATACGGTGGGAGAACTGACTTGAGGTTTTGCGTTTGTATTCGCAAATGTTTCGGTTGAGCAAGAGTCGCCACCGACTTTTTATTTTATCCTAAGGAAAGGTTAAAAAGCACAGCAAAAACCTTTTGAGATGTTTCTTGGGTTCGGGGAGTAGATTATAGAAAGGGAAGGTATTAGCACCCTTTCTATCCATGGTTATCCATGGGCTCTTAGTTACTTGCTTAGATCACTTGCCTTTTGTTTTCAATTGTTTTAAATGGTGCTTGAGTGTGTGGGTTTGAAAATATTTCGAAAAGAGGCCAATGTGGTGGCAATCTTTGTAATGATCCATGTGGGGATGTATACAAAGATGTATGTCTTTTGAAAAGGTTTTCATTTGTTTTTGAAAGTAGTTTTGAAAGTGTAGTGTTGCGTGGTTTTGAAATTAGGCAAGTGTTTTGTTTTGCAAGTTTGATTCAAGCAACTAAGAGGTTATCTACTCCTAAATTTCTCAAAAGATTATTGCTATGTTTTAACCCTTTTAACAAGTTTGTTCCACCATTGAATTTGGTGGACAACCTTATGTTAGGATGTGAAAGGGACAGGCGCGGGTCATCGTTTAGACCATAATTGCAACGGCATTAAATGTCTTTGGGTAATTTCTTTAAGGGACTTGATCATTTGTTTTTGTTTGTTTTGAAAAGTTTTGTCGAGGGACTATGATCACTCAAATTGTTTGCTTTGCCCAAAGAAGTTCAACATACAATATGGCCCATTTATTTGAAGGCAACAAGTGGAATACCCTAGGGGTGCAAGTGTGATTTGTGTTTCCATTTTCATGCTTGTTTGTCTTGAGATTAGGTCATAACTATTTTTTATCGTTTTTTTCGCATACAAACCCTAATTCTAACATGTTATCATTAGAAAGCAATAAAATGCGAAATTAAATTTACTAAGCTATTACAAAACCAAATATGGGAAGGGGGTACAAATGTTCAAATGGGGATATTGACAAGAATTTAAATCTACATTATTACATCATTTTGAATATTTGCAAATTAATCAATGTAAAAAAATAAATAAGAATGCAAGATGCAAAAGAAATGTTTTGTATATATATGAAAAATATTATTTATGTAAAAGAGAAAAGAAAATAAAAATATATTATTTTTGGAGTATTTTGAATTTAGGGCAAAAACCCTAATTTTAAAGAAAATGTATTATTATCTAATTTAATACAAATATTTATTTATTATTTATAAAATAAAATAAAATGAAGTATATTATGAAAAAAAAGTGTTTTTGTATCAAATATTAATAAGAATGAAAAATTCAAGTATTTTTATATTTTAACTTAAATATATTAATAAACATATATCTATATATATATATTAATTTCTTAAATATGCATTATGTGCAAAATATTTAATATTTAATAAATAAATAAAAAGGTATTTTTTATGTGGGATATTTTCAGAGGGTAAATAAAAAAATAATAAAAATATATTTACACTATTTTTCTATTTATTCTAATAATAGTATATATATAATATTTATGTATAACCAAAGGAAATAAACAAATAAATATGCAATAAATACAAAAATGATGGAAAAAATATTTTCAAAATTTTAATAAGCTGAGAAAAAAATAAACAAGTCAAACAAAAAAAGAAAAAGTCAAAAAGAGTCAAAAATGAAGCAAATGGGCTCAGGGGGTTCATGAGTAATGAAGTGGTGCAAATAAGAAAAATTTTCAGGCCCAGCCCAGAAGACCTGTCTTCTTCAACCTCTGAACAATATCCTTCAAGCAAACACGCGTTTTTTATCTCTGGATTCCTGGACTTTCAAGCAAAACTCATAACATGAAAAGTGTAGAGCATCAAGAGACGGTTTCAACCATGTAAAGAACTTGACCTAACTCTCTAAGATGAGGGAGAATTTCTCCTCCCCCAATTTCTGACCTAACTTTTCATCAATGTTCAGACATGAAATTCTCTAAGCACACCAAATATAAATGAAATCTAATCATATGAGCATGTTCAGGGCTATGATTGTGACATGTTTTCTTCACAAACCTAAAGCTAACAATGCCTAATAAGGGAGATAGAACTTCATGAATGTACCTGTTCAGTTGGAATCGAGCTTTGCAATGGAGGATGTTTCAGAGTGAAATGATGACTTGTATAGCTTCCTTGAAGTGTAAGGATGCTTTTCCAAGTCCTACTTTGTCTTGAAACTCCCTGAATCGAGCTAGTGAACTCCAACTGCAAAACAGAAATTTAAAAATGGTGAAGTGGCTTGGAGGTGTTACAGGTCAGGTTTTAAGTCATGGTTAGCTTGCATAGGTTGTAAGGAAGGTAGAGAAACAGGTTTGGGCAAGAATGCTTGAAGGGATTGAGAGGTAGCACTCAATCTGCAGGGGTTGCCCTGCTTGAGCAGTTTCAAGGTGATTCTGAGATGGAGGGTGCTTTGGAGGTCCAGGATTCGTGTGTTAGCTTGGATATGTTATGTGTAAGGTGTTTGATAACTTCTTTCTTGTGTGCTTAAGCTGAGATGAGATATGGTACAAGTTATGGACTTTTCTTGAACTTGAAGCAAACAAAAGCAAGTTGGCTTTCTAGGTTAGTAGAGGACCCCCTAATGTGCTGCATAATCCTCTCTTGATCAGTGTGTTATGCACATAATCTTGTGCCAAGCAGATTTTCCATGTACTTTCTTGATTTGCAATTGGACATAAAGTTATACTTTTCAAAAATGGAAAGTTCACTTTATCTAGTTTAGGATTAATCTTGCATACAATGCTTGCACTCAAAGAACAACACTCTAACACATTGAATATGCATTAAATTATTGAGTATGGAATGGTTCAAGGACCTGTAATCAAGCATAAAGCAAGCTGAGTTCAAATTTGCAAAGTTATGAACATGTTTTGATGAAGAACAAAAGTGAATTTTTGCCAACTTGTGAAATTCTAATCTCTCAAGTTATGAGGTTGTTTGATGAGTTCTTGGACATTTTGGAAAGCTTGGAATGTGTACTACAATCCATCTTTGAAATGCAAATTAAAATTCCAAGTGGAAGGGTATGAAAAGTGGCCTTGAAGTGGGGTAGAAAACCTTGTCAAAATAGGTTAAAATTTCACTAAGTTAAAAATGGTTTAGTGCCCTTATTCAAAAAATTGTAACTTGAGATACAAGCTTCAAATGAGAAATATTTGTGAATCAAAGTTGTATATTATGCAACAAGCTACAACTTTCATGTTTTGACTTTTGTTTGAATCCAAATGGATCTTGGTGAAAAGGTGGGGCAAAGTTGGGAAAAAATTAGGGTTTTTCATAACTTAGAAAAATTCTAAGTTATGAAAAATTCCATTTTCAAACCCTAATTTGCATTTTGTGATTTCTTGGTGAACAAGTTTCATGATTTGGCATGTTTTGATGAAAAATGAATCTTGACTCTTGATTTTGACCAAAAAGTCAAAGTTTGACTTTTCAGTATACAGTCAAAATTGATCAATTGACTGGGAAATTCAACTGTCAATCTTGTATACTTGGGATCTTTTGAGCTTGATGAATGTGTCAAGACCATTTCATTGAGTCCTTGAGGCTATATGTGAGCTTGATTTGCCATTGGCTAGGTCAAACAGTCAAAAATTGCCTTTGTGCAGTCAAAACCCTAAAAATGACCATTTTGCCCTTTTGATGATCTGATCAAATTTCTTATGGAATTGTGATTCAAACTTGATCAAATGGTCCATGTGAGTTCATAATGTTGATGTGGGTCAAATTTCATGAGGTTTGATTGTCAATTGGCCACAATTGACTTTTCCCCAATACAACTGATCTCTAGGTCAACTGTCTAATTGACCGGGCAAAACTTGGAATCAAGACTTGAAACTTGGTGAGGATAAACTTGGGAGTCCAACATGAAGCATGAAAGTCATCTTAAACATTTTAGGTCAAAACATCCTTGGGCAATCACAAACCCTAATTTGAGTCCACAGTGCAAGGAGAAGTCTTGGGCAGAGGAAACCCTAACTGGATCTTGACCTTCAAAGGTCTTGTGATGAGAAAATGTTGAGGAAATGGGAGGGCAAATTTTGGGGTACAACAGTTGCCCCTGTTCAATCTTCTTGAACCTGAAGAGTTAGATTGGCAAGTTTGCCTTTTGCGACTCGAGGGTAAAAGAAGATTGGACACTAGAGTGCCCGGAAATTTGCACTCGCATGTTGAAGTGTCAACAATGTGGTGTCGGGAATGGGCTTATAGATGCCATTTGGAGAGATGGTGGATAGGGAGATGGGCTTATAGATGCCATCTGGAGACGTGACAGAACCTTGTCGGGAATGGGCTTATAGATGCCATTTGGAAGTGTCGATCGCATAAGAGATTCCTTAGCGAGAACTTGTGTATTTGAGAAAGACGGATGTTTTCCTGGCTTGTTACAGGTGTTTGATCTTCAATCTCCTTATGCAGATATGCCCTGGCTAGATACAGGTATCGAATCTACAATCGGTTTGCTCATAGATGTGCCCTGGCTGGATACAGGAGTCGAATCTGGAAATAGTCGTTAATAGATGTGCCCTGGCTGGATACAGGAATCGAATCTTCGAACTCTTCAGACATGCCCTGGCTAGATACAGGAGTCGAGTCTGAGAATGTTGTTAACAGATATGCCCTGGCTGGATACAGGAATCGAATCTGGCGTTGCGATAGTTGCTAGATATGCCCTGGCTGGATACAGGAATCGAATCTTTGAACTCTTCAGACGTGCCCTGGCTAGATACAGGAATCGAGTCTGGAAACTGATCACTCTCAGATGTGCCCTGGCTAGATACAGGTATCGAATCTGGAATTGTGACAGTTGAAGGTAGTTGTTTTTTGGGATTGTCTTTTTCCTGAAAAGGCAAAAACGTAAGTTGTATGCAATGTCATGATGTATGATTTGCATGATGTCATGATGTTCATCATGAGATGGTGTTGTATGCGCTTTATAATATATGTAAGCAAGATGTATGAAAATGTGAAATGTTTATGGATGTAATTTCGCCTTAGGAAAATAAATCCTTGACGATCGGCCGGAGAATTGCTCTGTGGATGAGATACTTGGCCGAAGTTTTGATGCGAGGCCTGTTGAGGACTCTTAACGATGGATTCCGCTGGGGATAATGATGATAAACTCCGCTGGGGATACCAAAGATAAACTCCGCTGGGGAATAGGAAGAACTTTGCCGAGGGTGATCTTCCGTGGCAGATAGCTGAGGATAACCCAGTTATAAGTCCTTGTGAGGAAATAACTCTAAATAAAACTCGGGAGAGACGTCCGTACTCTGCAGGGGATAAGCTTCCAGAATCTACTGGGGATGAGCTTTAAGACCTGCCGGGGAATGTTGTGCCTTTTCAAGGTTGTCGGGGAGTCAATTCCACTTGGGGAAAGTATTGCTGAATCTTGTTTTACTCTGCGGAGAGTTGAGATGATTTGGCCACATTCTTCAGCTGAATCTACCTTGGTACCTTGGCGATCAAAACAACCAGACTGCATTAGACAACTTCACATTGCCCCTGTCTCTGATGTCACCTGTAATCAATCTCTTATTTTACGTGTAAACATTTACGAATCAGCAATTTAATGTCAAATGCATATATCAAAAATGAACATTGGACGTTCTTCGCAAGACAAAACAGAAAAAGGAAAACAATGGTAATTTGTATGGACAAGTGAATTTGTATTGATTTAAGCTTTGCCTGTGAATAGGCGTTTTTGTACAAGAGGCTGTCATCCTGGTAAGAGGATGCCGCCAAATAATATAGAGTTTACAATTTTGAAAAAGGAAACAAAACAGCTATGTGAACAATCCCACTGGGTTCCAACTCTGCTATCGCCTTTATGTCTTCGAACGTCTCATCGCTTTGCTGCCTAGTTGAAGATGAAGCTGATTGGTCGATGCCGAAATCTTGGGCCAGATAGTTGATGCCGAATTCCGGATGCAAAGTGATCAATGAGACATAGTGTTACGCTTTATCCCTAACTTTTTCCTGGACCGCCCTTTCGGGTTTTCAGTCCACCGGGATACCCATTTTTGCCCAAGCCGCCTTTTCAGGTTTTCGACTTGCCGGGTGTACAGATTTTTATTCATTTCATCCCTTATTTTTGCTCGAACCCTTTTGGTTCGCCGGGAAGCCCTTATTTTTGCCTAGGTATGTCAACCTAGCGGGTCTTTTATTCATGCGTAGTATTTTTTCACTATGTCTGCATTGGCGGGGTGAGGGAGGTCGTCACCATCCATGGTGGTTAGGATCATGGCTCCTCCTGAGAACACACGTTTAACCACAAATGGCCCTTCGTAAGTAGGGGTCCATTTGCCCCGGGGATCACTTTGAGGAAGGATGATGCGTTTGATTACCAGGTCCCCAACTTGATACTCTTGTGGTCTGACTCTCTTGTTAAATGCCCTGATCATCCGTTTTTGATACGTTTGACCATGACAGATAGCAGTGAGCCTCTTTTCGTCAATCAGATTTAATTGATCAAGTCGAGTCTGGATCCAATCATCTTCATCCAAGTCTGCATCCTTCATTATCCGGAGAGAGGGTATCTGGACTTCAATTGGCAAGACTGCCTCCATGCCATAGACCAAGGAGAAGGGAGTTGCCCCGGTTGACGTCCTTGCTGAGGTGCGGTACCCATGAAGAGCGAACGGTAACATCTCGTGCCAATCTTTATAGGACACTGTCATCTTCTGCACAATTTTCTTGATATTTTTATTGGCTTCCTCTACAGCCCCATTCATCTTCGGCCGGTAGGGAGAAGAATTGTGATGCTGTATCTTGAATTGTTCACAGAGTTCAGTGATCATTTTGTTATTGAGATTGGTACCATTGTCCGTAATGATTCTTTCCGGGACACCGTACCGACAGATCAGATTATGCCGGATGAAACGTGCCACGACGCTCTTGGTTACTGTGGCATAGGATGCTGCCTCAACCCACTTCGTGAAGTAGTCGATCGCCACCAAGATGAAGCGGTGCCCATTGGATGCCGTCGGTCGGATCTCACCGATCATATCGATACCCCACATTGCAAAAGGCCAAGGTGCCGTCAGGACATTCAATGGAACCGGAGGGATATGCACCTTGTCAGCATAGATCTGGCATTTATGACAAGTTCGGGAGTGTTGGTAACAATCGGCTTCCATTGTGGACCAGAAATATCCTGCCCGAAGGATTTTCTTAGCCATGGTGTGTCCACTGGAATGTGTTCCAAACGTGCCTTCATGTAATTCCATCATAATTTTCTCTGCTTCAGCCTTATCCACACAACGTAGCAGAGTTGAATCATGATTCCGTTTGTAGAGAATGCCGTTGCTGAGGAAGAATTTTGCAGCAAACCTCCTCATGAACTTCTTATCATTGACAGATGCACCTTCAGGGTATTCCTGAGCTTCCAAGTACCTTTTCACCTCATGATACCAGGGTTTTTCAATCACCTTCTCAGCCTCGAGCTCGCAGCAGTACACCGGTTCATCCAACTTCCAGATAATGATTCGGGGAGCCTCATTGTCCCATTTAACTTTGAACATTGAAGACATCGTAGCTAGGGCGTCCGCTAGCTGATTCTCCTCTCTAGGGAAGTGCTCAAAAGTTATCTCTTCAAAGTGGGGAAGCAAGGTCAACACATACTCCTTGTAAGGAATAAGATTCGGGTGTTTCGTATCCCACTCGCCTTTGATCTGATTGATCACGAGAGCGGAATCTCCGAAAACACTTAGAAATTTGATCCTTAAGTCGATTGCATCTTGTAAACCCATGATACATGCCTCATATTCTGCCATGTTGTTGGTGCAGCTGAAACATAATCGGGCGGTGAGGGGAGTATGAGTTCCTTTGGGAGATATGATTACAGCGCCGACGCCGTTACCCAAAGCATTGGAGGCTCCATCAAAATGCATAGACCATCGGGATCCTTCCTCAGGTCCTTCATCTGGTCCAGGTACTTCACAGTCAGTTACCACCATGATGTCTTCGTCCGGAAAATCAAAGTTCAATGATTGATAATCGTCCACGGGTTGGTGTGCCAAATGATCCGCCAGTACACTTCCCTTAATTGCTTTCTGAGTTGTATACTGGATATCATATTCTGTCAAGATCATTTGCCATCTCGCTATTCTTCCAGACAGAGCGGGCTTTTCAAATATGTACTTGATGGGATCCATCTTTGAAATCAATAAAGTAGTGTGAGTCAGCATATACTGTCTCAGCCGGCGAGCAGCCCATACAAGAGCGCAGCAAGTTTTCTCAAGCAGTGAGTAACGAGACTCACAGTCGGTAAACTTTTTGCTCAAGTAATAAATAGAGTGCTCTTTTCGGCCAGACTCGTCATGCTGCCCCAGCACACACCCCATTGAATTGTCAAGTACTGTCAAGTATAGTATCATAGGTCTTCCTTCCACCGGTGGCATAAGAATGGGTGGCTCTTGAAGATATTCCTTTATCTTTTCAAAGGCAGCCTGACATTCATCATTCCAGCGTACTACTTGATCTTTCTTCAGTAATTTGAAGATTGGCTCACAAGTAGCAGTCAGATGTGAGATGAATCGGGCAATGTAATTCAGTCGTCCTAGGAAACCTCTGACTTCTTTCTCTGTTTTTGGAGTCGGCATCTCTTGTATGGCTTTTACCTTGGCAGGGTCCACCTGAATACCTTTATCACTTACAATGAAACCTAGCAATTTTCCGGATCTTACCCCAAAGGTGCATTTGTTGGGATTCAACCTTAGCTTGTATAACTTGAGTCGGTCAAACAACTTCCTCAGATGGTCAAGGTGCTCCTCCTCAGTTTGAGACCTCGCAATCATGTCATCAACGTATACCTCAATCTCATGATGGATCATATCATGAAATAAAGCAACCATGGCACGTTGATAGGTTGCCCCAGCATTTTTTAATCCGAATGGCATGACCTTATAACAGAAGGTGCCCCACTGAGTCACAAAGGTGGTCTTCTCCATATCCTTTGGAGCCATCTTGATCTGATTATACCCCGAAAAACCATCCATGAAGGAGAACACCTTGTGTTGAGCTGTATTGTCAACAAGGACATCAATGTGAGGTAGGGGGAAGTCATCCTTGGGGGCTGGCCCTGTTCAAATCCCTGTAGTCAACACACATTCTGACTTTACCGTCCTTCTTCGGCACTGGCACCACATTGGCAACCCACTGAGGGTAAGAAGTCACTTGCAAGGAACCCGGCATCAAACTGTTTCATAACCTCGGCCTTGATCTTTTCAGACATCTCTGGACGCATCCGTCGGACTTTTTGCTTTACCGGAAGGCAATCCTCTTTGGTCGGCAGGTGGTGAACTACAATGTCGGCATCCAAACCAGGCATATCTTCACAGGACCAAGCAAAAATCTCCATGTAATCTTGTAGCATATGGATCAATCGTTGCTTCACGTTGAGCTCTAGATTGGCACCAATCTTGACCTCTTTCCTATCTGTCTCAGTACCCAGGTTAATTGTCTCCACCGGCTCTTCATGTGGCTGAATAGCTCTCTCTTCCTGGAGTAGCAGTCTCGCAAGTTCACCAGGAACTTCGCAATCATCTTCACCTTCGTCTTCGGCCAAGTTGATCGGATTTTCGAAGTCATAACTGGCGGTAGCAGAGCTGTTACCAGTGAGATCCAGAGTGGATTGAAACCTGTATAAGTGAGTGTGTGTAAATATAGTTGTTTTGCAATATATATAACACAGAAAGAAAAAAAGAGCACAAGATTTGAAATGCAACAAACGTCCAATGTTTTGATTGATGATATATGAAAATGTCATACAAAAAAGCCCTCACAAATGGAGCTACGATGCCCCGGGTAGGACACCGAGCCAACAAAGTTTTAACATATTGTTTGTTACAAATTGGAAATCAAAAGAAATTAATAACTGCGTGACAAATGTGATAGGGGTAAAATCCTTTGCCGTCCAGTTGCTTGGTCCATTGCTGGTAGCCGGGTAGATCCAACTGTCAAACTCTGCTTCCTCCACATCCTCCTCGATAGCATTCACCCTCGAGCTGGAAATAAACACCGGAGCCTTTCTGATCTTCTCTTTGTGCACAGCCCTCTGAGCCTCTGCAGTAAAGCCCAGCCCAAACTTGTCATTCTTCTGAGTGAAGTCAGGAAGCTGACCCCAGTTTGCACAATTGCCTTTCTGAACCACAGCCCGGGCATCCCTTAGGGAAGCCATCTTCAAGGAAACATTCTCTTCGACTGTTGCTTCTGCTGCTGCTGAAATTGGATGCACCTCCTCGAAATGCTGAAAGGGGGTTTCAATAAACTCCCCGTCCATCTCAATGTATCTGAAGGAATTCAAATGGCTCACCATATACTCCTCTTCTCCTTGCACAATGACGATCTTCCCTCTGACAGGGTACTTCAGCTTCTGGTGCAAGGTAGAGGTTACTGCCCCAGCTTTATGGATCCAAGGTCGACCCAGTAGACAAGAGTACGATGGACGTATATCCATCACATAAAAAGTAGAGTCAAACACTTGAGAGCCCACACGAATAGGGATGTTAACCTCTCCATGAACCATCCTTTTTGAACCGTCAAAGGCCCTGACGATGATGTTGCTGGGATTCAGTTCCAGGCCTTCATAATCTAAACGGTCTAAAGCCTTTTTTGGTAGAACATTCAAGGAAGAACCAGTATCCACCAATACATGCGCCAGAGTAGTGCCCCTGCATTCGATAGAGACATGCAGGGCATCATTGTGGTCTCTTCCCTTCGTGGTCAGGTCAGCATCTGAAAAACCCAGGCCATTGTCTGCTGTCAGATTTGCTATGCAATCAGTGAACTGGACTGCAGACGTCTCCTGGGGTACATGGGCCGTCTTGAGAAATGAGATCAAGGCCTTAGCATGGGCCTCGGAGCATAGCAATAAGGAGAGCAGGGAGATCTTGGAGGGTGTATGCCCCAGCTGCTCGACAACATTGAAATCACTTTTCTTTATTATTTTCAGGATCTCCTCCATTTCTCGTTGGGAGGCCTCAACATTTATGGGTATTGGTGCCTCCATCCGGGCAGGCTCTTCTTCAACCCCTTTGCCCCGAGCATTAGATGACTCAGCGGCAGGGGAAACAACTTGATCAGCAACAGGAACAGGTAAACTTGTGGGTGTTATAAGGAGGGGTTTTCGAATAGCGGGCGGTGCAATGTCAGGCGAGAAGAGCCTGCCACTGCGGGTGACCTTGGCCGGACCAGTGATATCGCAGATACTGGCGCCGGTGTCGAATTCTTGTTTGATTCCATTTACATACACGTCTGCCCCATAATGCCAGGGGATAGCTTTATCAGATACGTAGGGGAGAGGCCCCGGGACAGTAATAATCACAGGTGCAACAGTCATGATTTGAACAGGCTTCTTCGGGGGAGCCTTGATTGGATTTTTGAAGATGGTAACCACAGAAATTTCTTTTATCGGAACCAACTGAACAGCAGACTTTTTAAACAGAATCTCCTTGCTATCCATTAGGCTTTGGACGCCTAACCTCAGCAAAGGGCAACCAGACAGGGAAACAGCACAGAACAGGCAACCTTCACTGCAACCCGGAAATAAACCGGCCCGCAGTAGGTTCTTCTTAACGGTCTTCAGAGGGGTGACAACTTCATTCACCGAAACAGCATACGATTCTTCCTCAATGGCATTAACTTTATGCTGGGGCATAGGAGCAGTTACAACATTTGGTCTCTCCGGCGCTTCAAACTGAATTTCCTTTGCGTCGATCAGATCTTGCACTTTGTTTCTCAAGGCCCAGCAATCATCAGTAGTGTGCCCGGGACTATCAGAATGATAAGCACACCGGGCATTTGGGTTATACTTAGGAGACGCAGTGTTGACGACCTTAGGAGCTTCTTTGAGGGTCACCAGGTTGGTGGACAATAGTTGGGGTAAAATTTGAGATAAGGTCATACTCAGTCGGGTATACTGCCTCTTGGGCCTTTCGCTTCTTTGTTGATTGTACTGCTGAGGAACAGCAACAGGTTTCGAGATGACCAAAGCATTGACGGCTTGGCGACTTTCGGGCTTGACTTGTCTTCTAGGACCATAGACGGCACTTGCTTCTTTCTTAAACGGCCTCTTCTCAGCACTTGTGGAGGCAGCCTTTTGTATCTTGCCTGACCTGATGCCAGCTTCAATTCTTTCTCCCGTTAATATCAAATCTGTAAACCCGGCGGAGGAGTTACCAACCAAATGATTGAAAAACGGACCAGACAACGTCCCTAGAAACATATCAACCAGCTCTCGATCAGTCAATGGAGGCTGCACCCTGCCAGCCAAATCTCTCCATTTTTGAGCGTACTCTTTGAACCCTTCACCCGTTCCTAGAGACATACCCTGAAGTTGGGTACGCGTGGGAGCGAGATCGGAATTGTATTGGTATTGTCTGTAGAATGCGGTTGCCAAATCTTCCCAGTGTCGGATGCTAGCTCCATCCAATTGGTAGAACCATTCAAGCTGTGACCCCGAGAGACTATCTTGGAAGAAGTGAATCCAGAGGTTCTTATCCGCCGTATAAGGTTGGATATTCCTTACGTACGACCTTAGATGCAGCTTTGGGCAGGAGACCCCATCATACTTGGCGAAGGCAGGCGCCTTAAACTTGTGTGGAATTACTACCCCAGAAGATAACCCCAAATCTCCGAAATCCAGTCCCGGCACATTCTGAATTTCCATGGCGCTTAAGCGGTCCTCCAATTGCTTGTATCTGTCAGCAGCAGGTGGGTATTGTTCGTCGTTATAGTCCGTCTCGTTGTCGGAGACTGCGGGACTAGGAGCCCCTCCCCCTTGGGGACTGTTTTTCTCAGCAGAAGAAGTAGTTGGATCAGCTTCATTATGGAGTGTGTTCCCAAATCTGCGTCCGGTATTGAACAACGCAGTCCTCTTCTTCTTCTTCTTCTTTAGGAGTAGAGTCTTCAACTCTTGCTGACCTTGGGCTAGGCTTAGGACCATCTCTTGAAACTGTGCACTTTGGGCCTGAAGGGCCTTGATTGCTTGCTCACTGGATGAGTCTGGATTCATGATGACTGTTCAAAATAAACAGCGAAGGAGATTAAGCAACCTGTGAAATAGGGTACCTGCTATGCATATGGTGCAATGGAATGCATATGCTTTATGTTTTCAAAGACAAACAAGATTCAACTTTGTAGACAAAAAGGGAAACACACTTCATTAGATTAAAATTTCAATTGTTCAACAACTTGCCCTTAGGCATTACAGGAATGAAAAATACTGAAAAGGAAATAAAACTACAAAAGGAAACATCCAAAGCTCATCAATGCTCCCATGGCCTCCTCTTTTCAGTGCTGATGTAGTTGTTCAGGACCCGTTCTTCCTCCAATTGCTTAGTCAGCCTCTGGATCTTTCGTTCCTGCTCGTTGAATTTTTCCCGATAGAAATCCCGTTCTTCCTTTAGCTGCGCCCAAGATCTCTTCATGGTGTCAAAATCAGTAGGTATCTGAGGAGGGAGAACAGTTGGAGGAACCCCCTCTTCATCAGGAGACTCAAGAATGAGGGGTCTAACAGCTTCGTAGGGCATACCTAACCTTTGAGCACGGATGCGGACCCATTTGCAATAGGGCTTCAATGGCAGGGAAGTCTTGGGTCCCAACTCATGTGGGTTGGCTTTGTGGACTCTGTCCCAAGCTCTAATGAATCCCTGGCGTAGTTTGTCACTGTCTGCCTGAAACTCAAAATGGAAGTGAGGAACCAGCATTTCATGAGGCCCATCTCCTCTGGCTCTTCCAAACTGTCGGAGAGCTAAACATGGATTGTAAGAGATTCCTCCTTGGATACCAATCAATGGAACATTCGGGTATTCCCCGCATCGATCAATAACAGCTACCTCATCCAAACCTCTGAGAGCCCAAGTGATGTCATTATCAGTGAGAGACATTAACCTCCGAGCCAAACCTTTTCCTTCTTCATTCTTCAGCACGAACTTAGGAAGGTGCGAAATAAACCACCTTACTAGCAAAGGAGCACAACACCACGGAGTCCCCCGTTTTCGAGCAGTACGAGCATAGAGTTGTTGTAGAATATCACCCAAAAGAGTGGGTACCGGATTCCGAGACATGAAGATCCTTATGACATGGATACTGATAAAGGTGTCAGGGTTGGGAAACAGTACCAGACCATAGATCAAAAGAGCTAGAATATCCTCATATGCCTTGAAGTCCAAGTCATTCCAGAAATCATTAGCCTTGCCAACCAGAAATTTGACCAAAAAGCCCTTGATCCCATTTCTAGTCTCCCAGTTGGATAATACCTCTTCTTTGGTCAAGGGGAGAATTGCAGCAATCTCTTCAGGCCTAGGAGTCTTTTCCAAACCAGTGAATGGAGTTTGTTCCAAGACAGGAATCCCAAGCAAATAAGAAAATTCTTCCAGGGTAGGAACCAGCTGGAAGTCTTGAAAGGTGAAACAATGGTACAGAGGGTCATAAAACTGGGTCAGAACACTTATCAGTTGTTGGTCCCATTTTGCAGTGACCAAGCCAAGGAGAGAACCATGTCTGTTGATGAAGGAGGTAGTGTTTGGAATCCTTCCAACCAAATCCTTGAGTAAAACTGGTGGTTGAACAAAGTTGAGCCGGACAGTATTTCTACGCACGGGCATCATGATGTCCTACAAAACAGAGCAAAGATGAAACCTTTTTGTCTTTGAAATGGGTTAGCCTTTTATACAGGATGCATGCAATGGTATGATGGCATGATGCTATGATGAAGCACACCACAAGTATTCACATAGGCAAATAAGGCACACAAGTCACACAAGACACCCTTAGGTTTCAAGCCAGCATGAGTTTCAGGTATTACCCTCTTTTGGTTTTGTTGGTTAAAACCTGTCCTATTAGAAGTAACTGGGTTCTAGAGGATCTCAAATCATTGGCTACCCTCAATCGGTCATAACTCCAGCATCGCAATCTTTTCTCGCGGCCAGAACCATCTCGAGAGTTTAGCCTCAATGAGTGTAGCATACTGCTACTGTCCTAATAGCCAAGTTGGTCAATTTAGGGTTCTAAGGTTGGTTGGTGTTTAATGACCCCTTAGAAGACCTATATTCTCCCCGTTGCAACACAAGGGATATAGGTACAGACTAAGATGCCACACCAACGTAGCCACTGCTTTACCCATGTCGGTCTACGCCGGACAGGTCCCTCACAGATTATGCTACCTAAAAAGGGTATTTCCCAGATCCGGGTTAGGATCTATGAAACTCCGATGCAAAGCCCACAAATATAAAAGCAAACAAAGCAAACAATTGAAAACAAAGGTGATCTAAACCCTAAGGTTACTCCACTTTTAAAACTCTCCCCAGCAGAGTCGCCAGTTCTGTGATACGGTGGGAGAACTGACTTGAGGTTTTGCGTTTGTATTCGCAAATGTTTCGGTTGAGCAAGAGTCGCCACCGACTTTTTATTTTATCCTAAGGAAAGGTTAAAAAGCACAGCAAAAACCTTTTGAGATGTTTCTTGGGTTCGGGGAGTAGATTATAGAAAGGGAAGGTATTAGCACCCTTTCTATCCATGGTTATCCATGGGATCTTAGTTACTTGCTTAGATCACTTGCCTTTTGTTTTCAATTGTTTTAAATGGTGCTTGAGTGTGTGAGTTTGAAAATATTTCGAAAAGAGGCCAATGTGGTGGCAATCTTTGTAATGATCCATGTGGGGATGTATACAAAGATGTATGTCTTTTGAAAAGGTTTTCATTTGTTTTTGAAAGTAGTTTTGAAAGTGTAGTGTTGCGTGGTTTTGAAATTAGGCAAGTGTTTTGTTTTGCAAGTTTGATTCAAGCAACTAAGAGGTTATCTACTCCTAAATTTCTCAAAAGATTATTGCTATGTTTTAACCCTTTTAACAAGTTTGTTCCACCGTTGAATTTGGTGGACAACCTTATGTTAGGATGTGAAAGGGACAGGCGCGGGTCATCGTTTAGACCATAATTGCAACGGCGTTAAATGTCTTTGGGCAATTTCTTTAAGGGACTTGATCATTTGTTTTTGTTTGTTTTGAAAAGTTTTGTTGAGGGACTATGATCACTCAAATTGTTTGCTTTGCCCAAAGAAGTTCAACATACAATATGGCCCATTTATTTGAAGGCAACAAGTGGAATACCCTAGGGGTGCAAGTGTGATTTGTGTTTCCATTTTCATGCTTGTTTGTCTTGAGATTAGGTCATAACTATTTTTTATCGTTTTTTTCGCATACAAACCCTAATTCTAACATGTTATCATTAGAAAGCAATAAAATGCGAAATTAAATTTACTAAGCTATTACAAAACCAAATATGGGAAGGGGGTACAAATGTTCAAATGGGGATATTGACAAGAATTTAAATCTACATTATTACATCATTTTGAATATTTGCAAATTAATCAATGTAAAAAAATAAATAAGAATGCAAGATGCAAAAGAAATGTTTTGTATATATATGAAAAATATTATTTATGTAAAAGAGAAAAGAAAATAAAAATATATTATTTTTGGAGTATTTTGAATTTAGGGCAAAAACCCTAATTTTAAAGAAAATGTATTATTATCTAATTTAATACAAATATTTATTTATTATTTATAAAATAAAATAAAATGAAGTATATTATGAAAAAAAAGTGTTTTTGTATCAAATATTAATAAGAATGAAAAATTCAAGTATTTTTATATTTTAACTTAAATATATTAATAAACATATATCTATATATATATATATATATTAATTTCTTAAATATGCATTATGTGCAAAATATTTAATATTTAATAAATAAATAAAAAGGTATTTTTTATGTGGGATATTTTCAGAGGGTAAATAAAAAAATAATAAAAATGTATTTACACTATTTTTCTATTTATTCTAATAATAGTATATATATAATATTTATGTATAACCAAAGGAAATAAACAAATAAATATGCAATAAATACAAAAATGATGGAAAAAATATTTTCAAAATTTTAATAAGCTGAGAAAAAATAAACAAGTCAAACAAAAAAAGAAAAAGTCAAAAAGAGTCAAAAATGAAGCAAATGGGCTCAGGGGGTTCATGAGTAATGAAGTGGTGCAAATAAGAAAAATTTCCAGGCCCAGCCCAGAAGACCTGTCTTCTTCAACCTCTGAACAATATCCTTCAAGCAAACACGCGTTTTTTATCTCTGGATTCCTGGACTTTCAAGCAAAACTCATAACATGAAAAGTGTAGAGCATCAAGAGACGGTTTCAACCATGTAAAGAACTTGACCTAACTCTCTAAGATGAGGGAGAATTTCTCCTCCCCCAATTTCTGACCTAACTTTTCATCAATGTTCAGACATGAAATTCTCTAAGCACACGAAATATAAATGAAATCTAATCATATGAGCATGTTCAGGGCTATGATTGTGACATGTTTTCTTCACAAACCTAAAGCTAACAATGCCTAATAAGGGAGATAGAACTTCATGAATGTACCTGTTCAGTTGGAATCGAGCTTTGCAATGGAGGATGTTTCAGAGTGAAATGATGACTTGTATAGCTTCCTTGAAGTGTAAGGATGCTTTTCCAAGTCCTACTTTGTCTTGAAACTCCCTGAATCGAGCTAGTGAACTCCAACTGCAAAACAGAAATTTAAAAATGGTGAAGTGGCTTGGAGGTGTTACAGGTCAGGTTTTAAGTCATGGTTAGCTTGCATAGGTTGTAAGGAAGGTAGAGAAACAGGTTTGGGCAAGAATGCTTGAAGGGATTGAGAGGTAGCACTCAATCTGCAGGGGTTGCCCTGTTTGAGCAGTTTCAAGGTGATTCTGAGATGGAGGGTGCTTTGGAGGTCCAGGATTCGTGTGTTAGCTTGGATATGTTATGTGTAAGGTGTTTGATAACTTCTTTCTTGTGTGCTTAAGCTGAGATGAGATATGGTAAAAGTTATGGACTTTTCTTGAACTTGAAGCAAACAAAAGCAAGTTGGCTTTCTAGGTTAGTAGAGGACCCCCTAATGTGCTGCATAATCCTCTCTTGATCAGTGTGTTATGCACATAATCTTGTGCCAAGCAGATTTTCCATGTACTTTCTTGATCTGCAATTGGACATAAAGTTAATCTTTTCAAAAATGGAAAGTTCACTTTATCTAGTTTAGGATTAATCTTGCATACAATGCTTGCACTCAAAGAACAACACTCTAACACATTGAATATGCATTAAATTATTGAGTATGGAATGGTTCAAGGACCTGTAATCAAGCATAAAGCAAGCTGAGTTCAAATTTGCAAAGTTATGAACATGTTTTGATGAAGAACAAAAGTGAATTTTTGCCAACTTGTGAAATTCGAATCTCTCAAGTTATGAGGTTGTTTGATGAGTTCTTGGACATTTTGGAAAGCTTGGAATGTGTACTACAATCCATCTTTGAAATGCAAATTAAAATTCCAAGTGGAAGGGTATGAAAAGTGGCCTTGAAGTGGGGTAGAAAACCTTGTCAAAATAGGTTAAAATTTCACTAAGTTAAAAATGGTTTAGTGCCCTTATTCAAAAAATTGTAACTTGAGATACAAGCTTCAAATGATAAATCTTTGTGAATCAAAGTTGTATATTATGCAACAAGCTACAACTTTCATGTTTTGGCTTTTGTTTGAATCCAAATGGATCTTGGTGAAAAGGTGGGGCAAAGTTGGGAAAAATTAGGGTTTTTCATAACTTAGAAAAATTCTAAGTTATGAAAAATTCCATTTTCAAACCCTAATTTGCATTTTGTGATTTCTTGGTGAACAAGTTTCATGATTTGGCATGTTTTGATGAAAAATGAATCTTGACTCTTGATTTTGACCAAAAAGTCAAAGTTTGACTTTTCAGTATACAGTCAAAATTGATCAATTGACTGGGAAATTCAACTGTCAATCTTGTATACTTGGGATCTTTTGAGCTTGATGAATGTGTCAAGACCATTTCATTGAGTCCTTGAGGCTATATGTGAGCTTGATTTGCCATTGGCTAGGTCAAACAGTCAAAAATTGCCTTTGTGCAGTCAAAACCCTAAAAATGACCATTTTGCCCTTTTGATGATCTGATCAAATTTCTTATGGAATTGTGATTCAAACTTGATCAAATGGTCCATGTGAGTTCATAATGTTGATGTGGGTCAAATTTCATGAGGTTTGATTGTCAATTGGCCACAGTTGACTTTTCCCCAATACAGCTGATCTCTAGGTCAACTGTCTAATTGACCGGGCAAAACTTGGAATCAAGACTTGAAACTTGGTGAGGATAAACTTGGGAGTCCAACATGAAGCATGAAAGTCATCTTAAACATTTTAGGTCAAAACATCCTTGGGCAATCACAAACCCTAATTTGAGTCCACAGTGCAAGGAGAAGTCTTGGGCAGAGGAAACCCTAACTGGATCTTGACCTTCAAAGGTCTTGTGATGAGAAAATGTTGAGGAAATGGGAGGGCAAATTTTGGGGTACAACAGTTTCCCCTGTTCAATCTTCTTGAACCTGAAGAGTTAGATTGGCAAGTTTGCCTTTTGCGACTCGAGGGTAAAAGAAGATTGGACACTAGAGTGCCCGAAAATTTGCACTCGCATGTTGAAGTGTCAACAATGTGGTGTCGGGAATGGGCTTATAGATGCCATTTGGAGAGATGGTTGATAGGGAGATGGGCTTATAGATGCCATCTGGAGACGTGACAGAACCTTGTCGGGAATGGGCTTATAGATTCCATTTGGAAGTGTCGATCGCATAAGAGATTCCTTAGCGAGAACTTGTGTATTTGAGAAAGACGGATGTTTTCCTGGCTTGTTACAGGTGTTTGATCTTCAATCTCCTTATGCAGATATGCCCTGGCTAGATACAGGTATCGAATCTACAATCGGTTTGCTCACAGATGTGCCCTGGCTGGATACAGGAGTCGAATCTGGAAATAGTCGTTAATAGATGTGCCCTGGCTGGATACAGGAATCGAATCTTCGAACTCTTCAGACATGCCCTGGCTAGATACAGGAGTCGAGTCTGGGAATGTTGTTAACAGATATGCCCTGGCTGGATACAGGAATCGAATCTGGCGTTGCGATAGTTGCTAGATATGCCCTGGCTGGATACAGGAATCGAATCTTTGAACTCTTCAGACGTGCCCTGGCTAGATACAGGAATCGAGTCTGGAAACTGATCACTCTCAGATGTGCCCTGGCTAGATACAGGTATCGAATCTGGAATTGTGACAGTTGAAGGTAGTTGTTTTTTGGGATTGTCTTTTTCCTGAAAAGGCAAAAACGTAAGTTGTATGCAATGTCATGATGTATGATTTGCATGATGTCATGATGTTCATCATGAGATGGTGTTGTATGCGCTTTATAATATATGTAAGCAAGATGTATGAAAATGTGAAATGTTTATGGATGTAATTTCGCCTTAGGAAAATAAATCCTTGACGATCGGCCGGAGAATTGCTCTGTGGATGAGATACTTGGCCGAAGTTTTGATGCGAGGCCTGTTGAGGACTCTTAACGATGGATTCCGCTGGGGATAATGATGATAAACTCCGCTGGGGATACCAAAGATAAACTCCGCTGGGGAATAGGAAGAACTTTGCCGAGGGTGATCTTCCGTGGCAGATAGCTGAGGATAACCCAGTTATAAGTCCTTGTGAGGAAATAACTCTAAATAAAACTCGGGAGAGACGTCCGTACTCTGCAGGGGATAAGCTTCCAGAATCTACTGGGGATGAGCTTTAAGACCTGCCGGGGAATGTTGTGCCTTTTCAAGGTTGTCGGGGAGTCAATTCCACTTGGGGAAAGTATTGCTGAATCTTGTTTTACTCTGCGGAGAGTTGAGATGATTTGGCCACATTCTTCAGCTGAATCTACCTTGGTACCTTGGCGATCAAAACAACCAGACTGCATTAGACAACTTCACATTGCCCCTGTCTCTGATGTCACCTGTAATCAATCTCTTATTTTACGTGTAAACATTTACGAATCAGCAATTTAATGTCAAATGCATATATCAAAAATGAACATTGGACGTTCTTCGCAAGACAAAACAGAAAAAGGAAAACAATGGTAATTTGTATGGACAAGTGAATTTGTATTGATTTAAGCTTTGCCTGTGAATAGGCGTTTTTGTACAAGAGGCTGTCATCCTGGTAAGAGGACGCCGCCAAATAATATAGAGTTTACAATTTTGAAAAAGGAAACAAAACAGCTATGTGAACAATCCCACTGGGTTCCAACTCTGCTATCGCCTTTATGTCTTCGAACGTCTCATCGCTTTGCTGCCTAGTTGAAGATGAAGCTGATTGGTCGATGCCGAAATCTTGGGCCAGATAGTTGATGCCGAATTCCGGATGCAAAGTGATCAATGAGACATAGTGTTACGCTTTATCCCTAACTTTTTCCTGGACCGCCCTTTCGGGTTTTCAGTCCACCGGGATACCCATTTTTGCCCAAGCCGCCTTTTCAGGTTTTCGACTTGCCGGGTGTACAGATTTTTATTCATTTCATCCCTTATTTTTGCTCGAACCCTTTTGGTTCGCCGGGAAGCCCTTATTTTTGCCTAGGTATGTCAACCTAGCGGGTCTTTTATTCATGCGTAGTATTTTTTCACTATGTCTGCATTGGCGGGGTGAGGGAGGTCGTCACCATCCATGGTGGTTAGGATCATGGCTCCTCCTGAGAACACACGTTTAACCACAAATGGCCCTTCGTAAGTAGGGGTCCATTTGCCCCGGGGATCACTTTGAGGAAGGATGATGCGTTTGATTACCAGGTCCCCAACTTGATACTCTTGTGGTCTGACTCTCTTGTTAAATGCCCTGATCATCCGTTTTTGATACGTTTGACCATGACAGATAGCAGTGAGCCTCTTTTCGTCAATCAGATTTAATTGATCAAGTCGAGTCTGGATCCAATCATCTTCATCCAAGTCTGCATCCTTCATTATCCGGAGAGAGAGTATCTGGACTTCAATTGGCAAGACTGCCTCCATGCCATAGACCAAGGAGAAGGGAGTTGCCCCGGTTGACGTCCTTGCTGAGGTGCGGTACCCATGAAGAGAGAACGGTAACATCTCGTGCCAATCTTTATAGGTCACTGTCATCTTCTGCACAATTTTCTTGATATTTTTATTGGCTGCCTCTACAGCCCCATTCATCTTCGGCCGGTAGGGAGAAGAATTGTGGTGCTGTATCTTGAATTGTTCACAGAGTTCAGTGATCATTTTGTTATTGAGATTGGTACCATTGTCCGTAATGATTCTTTCCGGGACACCGTACCGACAGATCAGATTATGCCGGATGAAACGTGCCACGACGCTCTTGGTTACTGTGGCATAGGATGCTGCCTCAACCCACTTCGTGAAGTAGTCGATCGCCACCAAGATGAAGCGATGCCCATTGGATGCCGTCGGTCGGATCTCACCGATCATATCGATACCCCACATTGCAAAAGGCCAAGGTGCCGTCAGGACATTCAACGGAACCGGAGGGATATGCACCTTGTCAGCATAGATCTGGCATTTATGACAAGTTCGGGAGTGTTGGTAACAATCGGCTTCCATTGTGGACCAGAAATATCCTGCCCGAAGGATTTTCTTAGCCATGGTGTGTCCACTGGAATGTGTTCCAAACGTGCCTTCATGTAATTCCATCATAATTTTCTCTGCTTCAGCCTTATCCACACAACGTAGCAGAGTTGAATCATGATTCCGTTTGTAGAGAATGCCGTTGATGAGGAAGAATTTTGCAGCAAACCTCCTCATGAACTTCTTATCATTGACAGATGCACCTTCAGGGTATTCCTGAGCTTCCAAGTACCTTTTCACCTCATGATACCAGGGTTTTTCAATCACCTTCTCAGCCTCGAGCTCGCAGCAGTACACCGGTTCATCCAACTTCCAGATAATGATTCGGGGAGCCTCATTGTCCCATTTAACTTTGAACATTGAAGACATCGTAGCTAGGGCGTCCGCTAGCTGATTCTCCTCTCTAGGGAAGTGCTCAAAAGTTATCTCTTCAAAGTGGGGAAGCAAGGTCAACACATACTCCTTGTAAGGAATAAGATTCGGGTGTTTCGTATCCCACTCGCCTTTGATCTGATTGATCACGAGAGCGGAATCTCCGAAAACACTTAGAAATTTGATCCTTAAGTCGATTGCATCTTGTAAACCCATGATACATGCCTCATATTCTGCCATGTTGTTGGTGCAGCTGAAACATAATCGGGCGGTGAGGGGAGTATGAGTTCCTTTGGGAGATATGATTACAGCGCCGACGCCGTTACCCAAAGCATTGGAGGCTCCATCAAAATGCATAGACCATCGGGATCCTTCCTCAGGTCCTTCATCTGGTCCAGGTACTTCACAGTCAGTTACCACCATGATGTCTTCGTCCGGAAAATCAAAGTTCAATGATTGATAATCGTCCACGGGTTGGTGTGCCAAATGATCCGCCAGTACACTTCCCTTAATTGCTTTCTGAGTTGTATACTGGATATCATATTCTGTCAAGATCATTTGCCATCTCGCTATTCTTCCAGACAGAGCGGGCTTTTCAAATATGTACTTGATGGGATCCATCTTTGACATCAATAAAGTAGTGTGAGTCAGCATATACTGTCTCAGCCGGCGAGCAGCCCATACAAGAGCGCAGCAAGTTTTCTCAAGCAGTGAGTAACGAGACTCACAGTCGGTAAACTTTTTGCTCAAGTAATAAATAGAGTGCTCTTTTCGGCCAGACTCGTCATGCTGCCCCAGCACACACCCCATTGAATTGTCAAGTACTGTCAAGTATAGTATCATAGGTCTTCCTTCCACCGGTGGCATAAGAATGGGTGGCTCTTGAAGATATTCCTTTATCTTTTCAAAGGCAGCCTGACATTCATCATTCCAGCGTACTACTTGATCTTTCTTCAGTAATTTGAAGATTGGCTCACAAGTAGCAGTCAGATGTGAGATGAATCGGGCAATGTAATTCAGTCGTCCTAGGAAACCTCTAACTTCTTTCTCTGTTTTTGGAGTCGGCATCTCTTGTATGGCTTTTACCTTGGCAGGGTCCACCTGAATACCTTTATCACTTACAATGAAACCTAGCAATTTTCCGGATCTTACCCCAAAGGTGCATTTGTTGGGATTCAACCTTAGCTTGTATAACTTGAGTCGGTCAAACAACTTCCTCAGATGGTCAAGGTGCTCCTCCTCAGTTTGAGACCTCGCAATCATGTCATCAACGTATACCTCAATCTCATGATGGATCATATCATGAAATAAAGCAACCATGGCACGTTGATAGGTTGCCCCAGCATTTTTTAATCCGAATGGCATGACCTTATAACAGAAGGTGCCCCACTGAGTCACAAAGGTGGTCTTCTCCATATCCTCTGGAGCCATCTTGATCTGATTATACCCCGAAAAACCATCCATGAAGGAGAACACCTTGTGTTGAGCTGTATTGTCAACAAGGACATCAATGTGAGGTAGGGGAAGTCATCCTTGGGGGCTGGCCCTGTTCAAATCCCTGTAGTCAACACACATTCTGACTTTACCGTCCTTCTTCGGCACTGGCACCACATTGGCAACCCACTGAGGGTAAGAAGTCACTTGCAAGGAACCCGGCATCAAACTGTTTCATAACCTCGGCCTTGATCTTTTCAGACATCTCTGGACGCATCCGTCGGACTTTTTGCTTTACCGGAAGGCAATCCTCTTTGGTCGGCAGGTGGTGAACTACAATGTCGGCATCCAAACCAGGCATATCTTCATAGGACCAAGCAAAAATCTCCATGTAATCTTGTAGCATATGGATCAATCGTTGCTTCACGTTGAGCTCTAGATTGGCACCAATCTTGACCTTTTTCCTATCTGTCTCAGTACCCAGGTTAATTGTCTCCACCGGCTCTTCATGTGGCTGAATAGCTCTCTCTTCCTGGAGTAGCAGTCTCGCAAGTTCACCAGGCACTTCGCAATCATCTTCACCTTCGTCTTCGGCCAAGTTGATCGGATTTTCGAAGTCATAACTGGCGGTAGCAGAGCTGTTACCAGTGAGATCCAGAGTGGATTGAAACCTGTATAAGTGAGTGTGTGTAAATATAGTTGTTTTGCAATATATATAACACAGAAAGAAAAAAAGAGCACAAGATTTGAAATGCAACAAACGTCCAATGTTTTGATTGATGATATATGAAAATGTCATACAAAAAAGCCCTCACAAATGGAGCTACGATGCCCCGGGTAGGACACCGAGCCAACAAAGTTTTAACATATTGTTTGTTACAAATTGGAAATCAAAAGAAATTAATTACTGCGTGACAAATGTGATAGGGGTAAAATCCTTTGCCGTCCAGTTGCTTGGTCCGTTGCTGGTAGCCGGGTAGATCCAACTGTCAAACTCTGCTTCCTCCACATCCTCCTCGATAGCATTCACCCTCGAGATGGAAATAAACACCGGAGCCTTTCTGATCTTCTCTTTGCGCACAGCCCTCTGAGCCTCTGCAGTAAAGCCCAGCCCAAACTTGTCATTCTTCTGAGTGAAGTCAGGAAGCTGACCCCAGTTTGCACAATTGCCTTTCTGAACCACAGCCCGGGCATCCCTTAGGGAAGCCATCTTCAAGGAAACATTCTCTTCGACTGTTGCTTCTGCTGCTGCTGAAATTGGATGCACCTCCTCGAAATGCTGAAAGGGGGTTTCAATAAACTCCCCGTCCATCTCAATGTATCTGAAGGAATTCAAATGGCTCACCATATACTCCTCTTCTCCTTGCACAGTGACGATCTTCCCTCTGACAGGGTACTTCAGCTTCTGGTGCAAGGTAGAGGTTACTGCCCCAGCTTTATGGATCCAAGGTCGACCCAGTAGACAAGAGTACGATGGACGTATATCCATCACATATAAAGTAGAGTCAAACACTTGAGAGCCCACACGAATAGGGATGTTAACCTCTCCATGAACCATCCTTTTTGAACCGTCAAAGGCCCTGACGATGATGTTGCTGGGCTTCAGTTCTAGGCCTTCATAATCTAAACGGTCTAAAGCCTTTTTTGGTAGAACATTCAAGGAAGAACCAGTATCCACCAATACATGCGCCAGAGTAGTGCCCCTGCATTCGATAGAGACATGCAGGGCATCATTGTGGTCTCTTCCCTTCGTGGTCAGGTCAGCATCTGAAAAACCCAGGCCATTGTCTGCTGTCAGATTTGCTATGCAATCAGTGAACTGGACTGCAGACGTCTCCTGCGGTACATGGGCCGTCTTGAGAAATGAGATCAAGGCCTTAGCATGGGCCTCGGAGCATAGCAATAAGGAGAGCAGGGAGATCTTGGAGGGTGTATGCCCCAACTGCTCGACAACATTGAAATCACTTTTCTTTATTATTTTCAGGATCTCCTCCATTTCTCGTTGGGAGGCCTCAGCATTTATGGGTATTGGTGCCTCCATCCGGGCAGGCTCTTCTTCAACCCCTTTGCCCCGAGCATTAGATGACTCAGCGGCAGGGGAAACAACTTGATCAGCAACAGGAACAGGTAAACTTGTGGGTGTTATAAGGAGGGGTTTTCGAATAGCGGGCGGTGCAATGTCAGGCGAGAAGAGCCTGCCACTGCGGGTGACCTTGGCCGGACCAGTGATATCGCAGATACTGGCGCCGGTGTCGAATTCTTGTTTGATTCCATTTACATACACGTCTGCCCCATAATGCCAGGGGATAGCTTTATCAGATACGTAGGGGAAAGGCCCCGGGACAGTAATAATCACAGGTGCAACAGTCATGATTTGAACAGGCTTCTTCGGGGGAGCCTTGATTGGATTTTTGAAGATGGTAACCACAGAAATTTCTTTTATCGGAACCAACTGAACAACAGACTTTTTAAACAGAATCTCCTTGCTATCCATTAGGCTTTGGACGCCTAACCTCAGCAAAGGGCAACCAGACAGGGAAACAGCACAGAACAGGCAACCTTCACTGCAACCCGGAAATAAACCGGCCCGCAGTAGGTTCTTCTTAACGGTCTTCAGAGGGGTGACAACTTCATTCACCGAAACAGCATACGATTCTTCCTCAATGGCATTTACTCTATGCTGGGGCATAGGAGCAGTTACAACATTTGGTCTCTCCGGCGCTTCAAACTGAATTTCCTTTGCGTCGATCAAATCTTGCACTTTGTTTCTCAAGGCCCAACAATCATCAGTAGTGTGCCCGGGACTATCAGAATGATAAGCACACCGGGCATTTGGGTTATACTTAGGAGACGCAGTGTTGACGACCTTAGGAGCTTCTTTGAGGGTCACCAGGTTGGTGGACAACAGTTGGGGTAAAATTTGAGATAAGGTCATACTCAGTCGGGTATACTGCCTCTTGGGCCTTTCGCTTCTTTGTTGATTGTACTGTTGAGGAACAGCAACAGGTTTCGAGATGACCAAAGCATTGACGGCTTGGCGACTTTCGGGCTTGACTTGTCTTCTAGGACCATAGACGGCACTTGCTTCTTTCTTAAACGGCCTCTTCTCAGCACTTGTGGAGGCAGCCTTTTGTATCTTGCCTGACCTGATGCCAGCTTCAATTCTTTCTCCCGTTAATATCAAATCTGTAAACCCGGCGGAGGAGTTACCAACCAAATGATTGAAAAACGGACCAGACAACGTCCCTAGAAACATATCAACCAGCTCTCGATCAGTCAATGGAGGCTGCACCCTGCCAGCCAAATCTCTCCATTTTTGAGCGTACTCTTTGAACCCTTCACCCGTTCCTAGAGACATACCCTGAAGTTGGGTACGCGTGGGAGCGAGATCGGAATTGTATTGGTATTGTCTGTAGAATGCGGTTGCCAAATCTTCCCAGTGTCGGATGCTAGCTCCATCCAATTGGTAGAACCATTCAAGCTGTGACCCCGAGAGACTATCTTGGAAGAAGTGAATCCAGAGGTTCTTATCCGCCATATAAGGTTGGATATTCCTTACGTACGACCTTAGATGCAGCTTTGGGCAGGAGACCCCATCATACTTGGCGAAGGCAGGCGCCTTAAACTTGTGTGGAATTACTACCCCAGAAGATAACCCCAAATCTCCGAAATCCAGTCCCGGCACATTCTGAATTTCCATGGCGCTTAAGCGGTCCTCCAATTGCTTGTATCTGTCAGCAGCAGGTGGGTATTGTTCGTCGTTATAGTCCATCTCGTTGTCGGAGACTGCGGGACTAGGAGCCCCTCCCCCTTGGGGACTGTTTTTCTCAGCAGAAGAAGTAGTTGGATCAGCTTCATTATGGAGTGTGTTCCCAAATCTGCGTCCGGTATTGAACAACGCAGTCCTCTTCTTCTTCTTCTTCTTTAGGAGTAGAGTCTTCAACTCTTGCTGACCTTGGGCTAGGCTTAGGACCATCTCTTGAAACTGTGCACTTTGGGCCTGAAGGGCCTTGATTGCTTGCTCACTGGATGAGTCTGGATTCATGATGACTGTTCAAAATAAACAGCGAAGGAGATTAAGCAACCTGTGAAATAGGGTACCTGCTATGCATATGGTGCAATGGAATGCGTATGCTTTATGTTTTCAAAGACAAACAAGATTCAACTTTGTAGACAAAAAGGGAAACACACTTCATTAGATTAAAATTTCAATTGTTCAACAACTTGCCCTTAGGCATTACAGGAATGAAAAATACTGAAAAGGAAATAAAACTACAAAAGGAAACATCCAAAGCTCATCAATGCTCCCATGGCCTCCTCTTTTCAGTGCTGATGTAGTTGTTCAGGACCCGTTCTTCCTCCAATTGCTTAGTCAGCCTCTGGATCTTCCGTTCCTGCTCGTTGAATTTTTCCCGATAGAAATCCCGTTCTTCCTTTAGCTGCGCCCAAGATCTCTTCATGGTGTCAAAATCAGTAGGTATCTGAGGAGGGAGAACAGTTGGAGGAACCCCCTCTTCATCAGGAGACTCAAGAATGAGGGGTCTAACAGCTTCGTAGGGCATACCTAACCTTTGAGCACGGATGCGGACCCATTTGCAATAGGGCTTCAATGGCAGGGAAGTCTTGGGTCCCAACTCATGTGGGTTGGCTTTGTGGACTCTGTCCCAAGCTCTAATGAATCCCTGGCGTAGTTTGTCACTGTCTGCCTGAAACTCAAAATGGAAGTGAGGAACCAGCATTTCATGAGGCCCATCTCCTCTGGCTCTTCCAAACTGTCGGAGAGCTAAACATGGATTGTAAGAGATTCCTCCTTGGATACCAATCAATGGAACATTCGGGTATTCCCCGCATCGATCAATAACAGCTACCTCATCCAAACCTCTGAGAGCCCAAGTGATGTCATTATCAGTGAGAGACATTAACCTCCGAGCCCAACCTTTTCCTTCTTCATTCTTCAGCACGAACTTAGGAAGGTGCGAAATAAACCACCTTACTAGCAAAGGAGCACAACACCACGGAGTCCCCCGTTTTCGAGCAGTACGAGCATAGAGTTGTTGTAGAATATCACCCAAAAGAGTGGGTACCGGATTCCGAGACATGAAGATCCTTATGACATGGATACTGATAAAGGTGTCAGGGTTGGGAAACAGTACCAGACCATAGATCAAAAGAGCTAGAATATCCTCATATGCCTTGAAGTCCAAGTCATTCCAGAAATCATTAGCCTTGCCAACCAGAAATTTGACCAAAAAGCCCTTGATCCCATTTCTAGTCTCCCAGTTGGATAATACCTCTTCTTTGGTCAAGGGGAGAATTGCAGCAATCTCTTCAGGCCTAGGAGTCTTTTCCAAACCAGTGAATGGAGTTTGTTCCAAGACAGGAATCCCAAGCAAATAAGAAAATTCTTCCAGGGTAGGAACCAGCTGGAAGTCTTGAAAGGTGAAACAATGGTACAGAGGGTCATAAAACTGGGTCAGAACACTTATCAGTTGTTGGTCCCATTTTGCAGTGACCAAGCCAAGGAGAGAACCATGTCTGTTGATGAAGGAGGTAGTGTTTGGAATCCTTCCAACCAAATCCTTGAGTAAAACTAGTGGTTGAACAAAGTTGAGCCGGACAGTATTTCTACGCATGGGCATCATGATGTCCTACAAAACAGAGCAAAGATGAAACCTTTTTGTCTTTGAAATGGGTTAGCCTTTTATACAGGATGCATGCAATGGTATGATGGCATGATGCTATGATGAAGCACACCACAAGTATTCACATAGGCAAATAAGGCACACAAGTCACACAAGACACCCTTAGGTTTCAAGCCAGCATGAGTTTCAGGTATTACCCTCTTTTGGTTTTGTTGGTTAAAACCTGTCCTATTAGAAGTAACCGGGTTCTAGAGGATCTCAAATCATTGGCTACCCTCAATCGGTCATAACTCCAGCATCGCAATCTTTTCTCGCGGCCAGAACCATCTCGAGAGTTTAGCCTCAATGAGTGTAGCATACTGCTACTGTCCTAATAGCCAAGTTGGTCAATTTAGGGTTCTAAGGTTGGTTGGTGTTTAATGACCCCTTAGAAGACCTATATTCTCCCCGTTGCAACACAAGGGATATAGGTACAGACTAAGATGCCACACCAACGTAGCCACTGCTTCACCCATGTCGGTCTACGCCGGACAGGTCCCTCACAGATTATGCTACCTAAAAAGGGTATTTCCCAGATCCGGGTTAGGATCTATGAAACTCCGATGCAAAGCCCACAAATATAAAAGCAAACAAAGCAAACAATTGAAAACAAAGGTGATCTAAACCCTAAGGTTACTCCACTTTTAAAACTCTCCCCAGCAGAGTCGCCAGTTCTGTGATACGGTGGGAGAACTGACTTGAGGTTTTGCGTTTGTATTCGCAAATGTTTCGGTTGAGCAAGAGTCGCCACCGACTTTTTATTTTATCCTAAGGAAAGGTTAAAAAGCACAGCAAAAACCTTTTGAGATGTTTCTTGGGTTCGGGGAGTAGATTATAGAAAGGGAAGGTATTAGCACCCTTTCTATCCATGGTTATCCATGGGCTCTTAGTTACTTGCTTAGATCACTTGCCTTTTGTTTTCAATTGTTTTAAATGGTGCTTGAGTGTGTGGGTTTGAAAATATTTCGAAAAGAGGCCAATGTGGTGGCAATCTTTGTAATGATCCATGTGGGGATGTATACAAAGATGTATGTCTTTTGAAAAGGTTTTCATTTGTTTTTGAAAGTAGTTTTGAAAGTGTAGTGTTGCGTGGTTTTGAAATTAGGCAAGTGTTTTGTTTTGCAAGTTTGATTCAAGCAACTAAGAGGTTATCTACTCCTAAATTTCTCAAAAGATTATTGCTATGTTTTAACCCTTTTAACAAGTTTGTTCCACCATTGAATTTGGTGGACAACCTTATGTTAGGATGTGAAAGGGACAGGCGCGGGTCATCGTTTAGACCATAATTGCAACGGCGTTAAATGTCTTTGGGCAATTTCTTTAAGGGACTTGATCATTTGTTTTTGTTTGTTTTGAAAAGTTTTGTCGAGGGACTATGATCACTCAAATTGTTTGCTTTGCCCAAAGAAGTTCAACATACAATATGGCCCATTTATTTGAAGGAACAAGTGGAATACCCTAGGGGTGCAAGTGTGATTTGTGTTTCCATTTTCATGCTTGTTTGTCTTGAGATTAGGTCATAACTATTTTTTATCGTTTTTTTCGCATACAAACCCTAATTCTAACATGTTATCATTAGAAAGCAATAAAATGCGAAATTAAATTTACTAAGCTATTACAAAACCAAATATGGGAAGGGGGGTACAAATGTTCAAATGGGGATATTGACAAGAATTTAAATCTACATTATTACATCATTTTGAATATTTGCAAATTAATCAATGTAAAAAAATAAATAAGAGTGCAAGATGCAAAAGAAATGTTTTGTATATATATGAAAAATATTATTTATGTAAAAGAGAAAAGAAAATAAAAATATATTATTTTTGGAGTATTTTGAATTTAGGGCAAAAACCCTAATTTTAAAGAAAATGTATTATTATCTAATTTAATACAAATATTTATTTATTATTTATAAAATAAAATAAAATGAAGTATATTATGAAAAAAAAAGTGTTTTTGTATCAAATATTAATAAGAATGAAAAATTCAAGTATTTTTATATTTTAACTTAAATATATTAATAAACATATATCTATATATATATTAATTTCTTAAATATGCATTATGTGCAAAATATTTAATATTTAATAAATAAATAAAAAGGTATTTTTTATGTGGGATATTTTCAGAGGGTAAATAAAAAAATAATAAAAATGTATTTACACTATTTTTCTATTTATTCTAATAATAGTATATATATAATATTTATGTATAACCAAAGGAAATAAACAAATAAATATGCAATAAATACAAAAATGATGGAAAAAATATTTTCAAAATTTTAATAAGCTGAGAAAAAATAAACAAGTCAAACAAAAAAAGAAAAAGTCAAAAAGAGTCAAAAATGAAGCAAATGGGCTCAGGGGGTTCATGAGTAATGAAGTGGTGCAAATAAGAAAAATTTCCAGGCCCAGCCCAGAAGACCTGTCTTCTTCAACCTCTGAACAATATCCTTCAAGCAAACACGCGTTTTTTATCTCTGGATTCCTGGACTTTCAAGCAAAACTCATAACATGAAAAGTGTAGAGCATCAAGAGACGGTTTCAACCATGTAAAGAACTTGACCTAACTCTCTAAGATGAGGGAGAATTTCTCCTCCCCCAATTTCTGACCTAACTTTTCATCAATGTTCAGACATGAAATTCTCTAAGCACACGAAATATAAATGAAATCTAATCATATGAGCATGTTCAGGGCTATGATTGTGACATGTTTTCTTCACAAACCTAAAGCTAACAATGCCTAATAAGGGAGATAGAACTTCATGAATGTACCTGTTCAGTTGGAATCGAGCTTTGCAATGGAGGATGTTTCAGAGTGAAATGATGACTTGTATAGCTTCCTTGAAGTGTAAGGATGCTTTTCCAAGTCCTACTTTGTCTTGAAACTCCCTGAATCGAGCTAGTGAACTCCAACTGCAAAACAGAAATTTAAAAATGGTGAAGTGGCTTGGAGGTGTTACAGGTCAGGTTTTAAGTCATGGTTAGCTTGCATAGGTTGTAAGGAAGGTAGAGAAACAAGTTTGGGCAAGAATGCTTGAAGGGATTGAGAGGTAGCACTCAATCTGCAGGGGTTGCCCTGCTTGAGCAGTTTCAAGGTGATTCTGAGATGGAGGGTGCTTTGGAGGTCCAGGATTCGTGTGTTAGCTTGGATATGTTATGTGTAAGGTGTTTGATAACTTCTTTCTTGTGTGCTTAAGCTGAGATGAGATATGGTAAAAGTTATGGACTTTTCTTGAACTTGAAGCAAACAAAAGCAAGTTGGCTTTCTAGGTTAGTAGAGGACCCCCTAATGTGCTGCATAATCCTCTCTTGATCAGTGTGTTATGCACATAATCTTGTGCCAAGCAGATTTTCCATGTACTTTCTTGATCTGCAATTGGACATAAAGTTAATCTTTTCAAAAATGGAAAGTTCACTTTATCTAGTTTAGGATTAATCTTGCATACAATGCTTGCACTCAAAGAACAACACTCTAACACATTGAATATGCATTAAATTATTGAGTATGGAATGGTTCAAGGACCTGTAATCAAGCATAAAGCAAGCTGAGTTCAAATTTGCAAAGTTATGAACATGTTTTGATGAAGAACAAAAGTGAATTTTTGCCAACTTGTGAAATTCGAATCTCTCAAGTTATGAGGTTGTTTGATGAGTTCTTGGACATTTTGGAAAGCTTGGAATGTGTACTACAATCCATCTTTGAAATGAAAATTAAAATTCCAAGTGGAAGGGTATGAAAAGTGGCCTTGAAGTGGGGTAGAAAACCTTGTCAAAATAGGTTAAAATTTCACTAAGTTAAAAATGGTTTAGTGCCCTTATTCAAAAAATTGTAACTTGAGATACAAGCTTCAAATGATAAATCTTTGTGAATCAAAGTTGTATATTATGCAACAAGCTACAACTTTCATGTTTTGACTTTTGTTTGAATCCAAATGGATCTTGGTGAAAAGGTGGGGCAAAGTTGGGAAAAAATTAGGGTTTTTCATAACTTAGAAAAATTCTAAGTTATGAAAAATTCCATTTTCAAACCCTAATTTGCATTTTGTGATTTCTTGGTGAACAAGTTTCATGATTTGGCATGTTTTGATGAAAAATGAATCTTGACTCTTGATTTTGACCAAAAAGTCAAAGTTTGACTTTTCAGTATACAGTCAAAATTGATCAATTGACTGGGAAATTCAACTGTCAATCTTGTATACTTGGGATCTTTTGAGCTTGATGAATGTGTAAAGACCATTTCATTGAGTCCTTGAGGCTATATGTGAGCTTGATTTGCCATTGGCTAGGTCAAACAGTCAAAAATTGCCTTTGTGCAGTCAAAACCCTAAAAATGACCATTTTGCCCTTTTGATGATCTGATCAAATTTCTTATGGAATTGTGATTCAAACTTGATCAAATGGTCCATGTGAGTTCATAATGTTGATGTGGGTCAAATTTCATGAGGTTTGATTGTCAATTGGCCACAGTTGACTTTTCCCCAATACAGCTGATCTCTAGGTCAACTGTCTAATTGACCGGGCAAAACTTGGAATCAAGACTTGAAACTTGGTGAGGATAAACTTGGGAGTCCAACATGAAGCATGAAAGTCATCTTAAACATTTTAGGTCAAAACATCCTTGGGCAATCACAAACCCTAATTTGAGTCCACAGTGCAAGGAGAAGTCTTGGGCAGAGGAAACCCTAACTGGATCTTGACCTTCAAAGGTCTTGTGATGAGAAAATGTTGAGGAAATGGGAGGGCAAATTTTGGGGTACAACAGTGTTCCTCCTCAGTTTGGGACCTTGCAATCATATCATCGACATATACTTCAATCTCATGATGGATCATATCATGAAACAAAGCAACCATGGCACGTTGGTAGGTTGCCCCAGCATTTTTCAACCCAAAAGGCATGACCTTGTAGCAAAAGGTGCCCCACTGAGTAACGAAGGTGGTCTTCTCCATGTCTTCAGGAGCCATCTTAATCTGATTATAACCGGAGAAGCCGTCCATGAAGGAGAATACTTTATGCTGAGCAGTGTTGTCAACCAGAACATCGATATGAGGCAGAGGGAAATCATCCTTAGGGCTGGCCCTGTTCAAATCCCTGTAATCAACACACATTCGGACCTTTCCATCCTTCTTCGACACTGGAACCACGTTGGCAATCCACTGAGGGTAAGAAGTCACTGCTAGAAACCCGACATCAAATTGTTTCATAACCTCACCTTTGATTTTCTCGGACATCTCTGGACGCATACGGCGGACCTTCTGTTTTACCGGAGGGCATTCTTCCTTAGTAGGCAGGTGATGAACCACAATGTCGGTATCTAAACCAGGCATGTCTTCGTAAGACCAAGCAAATATTTCCACATAGTCATGCAGCATCTGAATCAATCGTTGTTTCACACTGAGCTCTAGATTGGCACCAATTTCCTTTCTGTCTGTCTCAGTACCCAGATTTACCGTTTCCACTGGCTCTTCATGTGGCTGAATGACCCTCTCTTCCTGGAGTAACAGTCTTACGAGCTCACCATGCACTTCACAATCATCTTCACCTTCGTCTTTGGCTAAGTTGATCGGATTTTCAAAGTCATAACTGGCAGTAGCAGAGTTGTTACCAGTGAGATCCAGAGTGGATTGGAACCTGTATAGGTGAGTGTGTGTAAATATAGCTGTTTTGCAATGTATAATAAAGAAAGAAAAGGAGCGCAAGATTTTGAAATGCAACAAACTTCCAATGTTTTTATTAATGATATATGAAAATGACACACAAAAGCCCTCACAAATGAAGCCACGGTGCCCCGGGTAAGACACCGAGCCATAAAAGTTTCAAAATATTGTCTGTTACAAATTCAAAACAAAAGAGTTCATTACTGAGTGACAAAAGTAATAGGTGTGAAGTCTTTGGCAGTCCAGTTGCTTGGTCCACTGTCGGTTGTTGGGTAGATCCAGCTGTCGAATTCAGATTCCTCCACGTCGTCTTCAATAGCATTCACTCCCGGGTTGGTGATGAACACAGGAGGTCTTCCAATCCTTGCCTTACGAACAGCCCTCTGAGCCTATGCAGTGAAGCCCAAACCAAACTTGTCAGTCTTTGGAGTGAAATCAGGAAGTCGGCCCCAGTTTGCACACTCACCCTTCTCAATCACAGCCCGGGCATCCTTTAAGGAAGTCATCTTCAAAGGAGGGTCTTCAATCACAGTTTCTGCTGATGCCAGTGTCTGAGGCACCTCTTCAAAGTGTTGAAAGGGGGTCTCAATGAACTCCCCATCCATTTCTATGTACCGGAACGAGTTGAGGTGGCTGGCCATGTATTCTTCCTCCCCCCGAACTGTAACAATTTTCCCTCTGACCGGGTATTTAAGCTTCTGATGTAGTGTGGAGGTTACTGCTCCAGCCTTGTGGATCCATGGACGACCCAGCAAACAAGAATAGGATGGTCGGATGTCCATCACATGGAAAGTAGAATCAAAAACTTGAGAACCAACCCTGATTGGAATGTCAACTTCCCCATGTACCATCCTTTTCGAACCGTCAAAGGCTCGGACAACAATGTTACTAGGCTTGAGCTCTAAGCCCTCACAATCCAACCTGTCTAGGGCCTTCTTGGGTAATACGTTCAATGAAGAACCGATGTCTACCAACACATGGGAAAGAGTAGTTCCCCTGCATTCAATGGAGACATGCAGGGCGTCGTTATGGTTCTTTCCTTTGGCATTCAGATCGGCGTCAGAGAAGCCCAAACCATTATCGGCAGTCAAGTTGGCCACACAATCGGTAAATTGATCGGCAGACGTTTCTTGTGGCACATGGGCCGTTTTCAGGAAGGAAATCAGGGCCTTGGCATGGGCCTCTGAACACAACAACAGTGATAGCATAGAAATTTTAGAGGGGGTGTGCCCCAGCTGCTCAACTACATTGAAATCACTCTTCTTGATAATCTTGAGAATCTCTTCCATCTCTTGTTGGGAAGCTTTAACATTGGTTGTCTTTGGTGCCTCCGTCAGGGCAGGCAAATCAATAGCAATCCCTTTGCCCCGAGCGTCAGATGACTCGGCAGCAGGGGTAGAAACAGGAACTTGATCAGGAAGGGGAACAGGCACACTTGCAGGTGTAATGATAAGAGGTCTCTGAATAGCTTGTGGTGCAATATCCGGTGAGAACATCCTACCACTGCGAGTAACTTTGGCAGGCCTGGTGATGTTGCTGACGCCGGTACTTGTATTGAACTCTTGTTTTACTCCGAGCACATAAACATCTGCCCCATAGTGCCACGGGACAGCTTTGTCGGATGTATAAGGGAGAGGCCCCGGAATAGTGATGATGATAGGAGCAATCTTCTGAGTGGACATGATTTTGACAGGCTTCTTCGAAGGAGCCTTAGGAGGGTTGTTGAAAATAGTAACAATAGAAACTTCTTCAGCAGGAACATCAATCTTCTCGAACAAGATCTCTTTGCTATCCATCAGGTTTTGGACGCCTGACTTCAGCAAGGGACAACCAGCAGGTGAAACAGCACATAGAGGGCAACCTTTACCACATCCCGGAAATAAACCGGCTAGCAACAGGTTCCTTTTGACGGTCAATAACGGAGTAACAATCTCTTCCACGGAGGCTACATACCGGTCTTCTTCCACAACATTCACTCCATGCTGGGGCATGGGAGCAGTCACAACATTGGGTCTTTCGGGCGCCTCAAACTGTATTTCTTTAGCATCAATAAGGTCCTGAACCTTATTCCTCAGAGCCCAGCAATCATCCGTAGTATGCCCCGGGCTATCAGAGTGATAAGCGCAACGGGCGTTGGAGTTGTACTTTGGAGAAGCTGTGTTCACTACCTTCGGAGCTTCTTTGACAGTTACCAGATTGGTTGACAGTAGTTGCGGCAAAATCTGAGACAGGGTCATGCTGAGTTGAGTGTACTTCCTTTTGGGTCTCTCACCCCTTGGTTGGTTATACTACTGAGGAGCAGCGGCAAGCTTTAAAATTACCACCGTGTTGATAGCTTGGCGGCGTTCCGGTTTAATTTGTCTTCTGGGACCATAAACAGCACTGGCTTCCTTCTTGAAGGGCTTCTTTTCAGTACTCGAGGAGGCACCTTTCTGTATCTTCCCCGACTTGATACCAGCTTCTATCCTCTCACTAGTCAAGATCAAATCTGTAAACCCAGCAGAAGAATTACCAATCAGATGGTTGAAGAACGGACCAGACAGGGTCCCCAGGAACATGTCAACAAGTTCACGGTCAGTCAAAGGTGGTTGCACCCTTCCAGCCAGGTCCCTCCACTTCTGCGCATACTCCTTGAATCCTTCGCCCGTCCCCAGTGACATACCCTGGAGTTGGGTACGCGTGGGAACAAGGTCGGAATTGTACTGATACGGCTTATAAAATGCAGTAGCCAAGTCCTCCCAGTTTCGAATACTGGCTCCATCTAGCTGATAGAACCATTCGAGTTGAGCCCCTGAAAGGCTATCCTGAAAGAAATGGATCCATAGGTTCTTGTCTGCAGTGTAAGGTTGGATCTTCCTTACATATGATCTGAGATGCAGCTTAGGGCAGGAAGCCCCGTCGTACTTCGCAAAGGCAGGTTCCTTGAACTTGTGTGGGATCACCACCCCAGAAGATAAACCTAGATCTCCAAAATCCAACCCCGGCACATGTTGGATCTCCATGGCACTTAAACGGTCCTCTAGTTGCTTGTGCCTGTCTTCAGTAGGAGGGTACTGTTCATCATTGTAATCCGTCTCGTTGTCGGAGACCACAGGACTAGGAGCCCTTCCCCCTTGGGGACTGTCTTTCTCTACAGAGGAAGTAGCCTGATCAGCCTCATTCTGCAGTGTATTCCCAAACCTTCGTCCAGTGTTAAACAGCGCAGTCCTATTATTCTTCTTCTTTTTCAAGAGCAGAGTCTTCAACTCCTGTTGACCCTGGGCTAAGCTCATGACCAGCTCTTGAAACTGGTCGTTCTGGGCCTGGAGAGCCTTGATAGCTTGTTCGGTAGTAGGCTCGGAAGACATGATGATTGAGTGCTGAAATAAACAGCGAAGAAGATTAAGCAACCTGTAGAAGAAGGGTACCTGTTATGCATATGATGAATGATATGCTTATTTATGCAATGCATTCAAGGATTTAGAAAATTCAAAATTGTTGCAAACAAAAAGAACGCACGTCATATTAATAAGAAGAAATTTGTCAGTACATAAATGCCCCATGGGCCAAATATTACAAAAACTTCTCAAGGTAAAAAGACGTTGCGCATCCTCTTTGGTGCGATGTAGGTGTTGAGGGTCTCTTCCTCATGGAGTCGGCGGGTAATCTCCAAAACCTTCTTCTCACTGGCGTAGAAGCTGGCTTCAAAAGTATTATGTTCCTCCTTGAGTTGGATCCAACTCTTCTGCATCTCCTTCCATGATGTTGGCATGTCAGGATATAGGATGGTGTAGGGAACCTCTCCTTCCTTAACGGGCTCTTTAATCACAGGGAGAACATGAGGGTAAGGCATCATTAGACTCTGGGCTCGGGTTCGTAGCCACTTGAGATAAGGCTCAAGAGGGATGGAGTTCTTGTGCCCCAGTGTCTTGTTATCTACCTTGTTAGGCATCCTCCAAGCTCTGATGAATCTTTGGCGAAGTCCTTGCGCATCGTTGTCGAAGTCAAAAACTAGGTCATGAATCAACATGTCGTGAGGGCCATCCCTCCGTGCATATCCAAATTGTCTCAAAGCTAGACAAGGGTTGTAGGTAATGCCTCCTCTAATGCCAAGTAATGGAACATTAGGGAACTCTCCACAACGATCGACGATGATGACATTTTCTCTGGACCGAGAACACCAATGTACATCAGAGTGAGTGAGGGTCATCAATCGTTGTGACCACCTTAAGCCTTGGTCATTCTTCAAGACAGATTGTGGAAGGTGCGAAATAAACCACCTTGCAAGGAGAGGAGTACAGCACATGAGAACACCCCTCTTTCTCATTGTTCGTGTGTAAAATGAGTGAAGAATGTCCCCAAGCAATGTTAGTATTGGATTTCTGGATAGGAAAATCTTGACGGCGTTGACATCTATAAGCTGGTCAGGATTTGGGAACAGGACCAACCCATAAATGAGGAGTGCCACAATTTCTTCAAAGGCTTGTAGATCCAATGAATTCCAACACTCTTGTGCTTTCTCAAACAAGAATTTTGCCAAGAAGCCTTTAACACTGCTTCTAGTTTCCCAATGCCCCTTGATGTCAGACGGTTGCAAGTGTAGTGCTTGAGCAACATCTTTAGGCTTTGGTTCTTTTTCCGTACCGTTGTAGGGTAGTTGATTAAGAATAGGAATTCTCAGGAGTTGAGAAAATTCCTCCAAAGTGGCACCAATTGGTAGTCGGGGAATGTGAAACAGTGGTGAAGGGGGTCAAAGAACTGGAACAACACCTTTACCATGTCCTCTTCAATGCTGGTGTTGACTAGGCTGAGCAGTCTACCATGTCTTTCACTGAAGGGAGAGCTTTCCGGAATTCTGGATGTGAGCTCCTTGAGTTGAGGAGGGATTCTCACAAGGTTGACTTAGATAGTTTTCCTGCGAAGAATTTCCATGACCTACAAAACAAGAACAAAGATGAAGATCCAAACCCTTGAAATGGTTAGTGGATGCATATGATGCTTTATGATGTTTATGATGTATGCACAAAACACATGTACAAGCAATTCACACAAAACCCTAGTTTCAGGCTTGCATGGGGTTTCATAGGTAAGTACCCTCTTGAGTGAAGTTGGCTTAAAAACTTGTCCTATAAATAGTAACCGGGTTCTAAGGAGCTCAATATCAATGGATTGTTTTCCATGTTCATTGTTTTGGTTTAGCCACTTAACTAGCGACCAAAATATTCCAAGAAAACAACCCTCAATGAGTGTAGTATCGAGTATCTACCAACTTCGGACTGCACCAAAGCCGGTCATCTCACTACCCCTAATGAAAGGCCAAGATGGTCAAGTAAGGTTCTAGGTCATTAGTGCTTAGTGACATCACTCAACGGCCCCGTACTCTCCTTGATTGAACTCAAGAGTTACCGGTACTCACAAATATGTCGCACTAATATAGCTATTGCTTCAACCGTGTCGGTATACCCCGCACAGTTTCCACAATGTATTGCTATCTATGAATGTTTCCCCAAATCCGGGTGTAGGATTTCAAGCCCAAACAAGAGAACCAAGATATAAAGTAATCAAAGCAAACAATTAGTCATGCAAGAGGGTGATCTAAGCCCTAAGGTTACTCCACTTTTAAAATTGTCCCCAGCAGAGTCGCCAGTTCTGTGATACGGTGGGAGAACTGACTCGAGGTTTTGCGTTTGTTTTTGCAAATGTTTCGGTTAAGCAAGAGTCGCCACCGACTTTTTATTTTATCCTAAGGAAAGGTTAAAAAGCACAGCAAAAACCTTTGAGATGTTTTCTTGGGTTCGGGGAGTAGATTATAGAAAGGGAAGGTATTAGCACCCTTTTTATCCATGGTTATCCATGGGCTCTTAGTTACTTGCTTAGATCACTTGCCTTGCATTTTCAATTGTTTGAAATGGTGCTTTGTGTGTGGGTTTGAAAATGTTTTGAAAAGAGGCCATTTGTTGTAGCAACCTTTGTAATGATCCATGTTTGAATGTATACAAAGGTGTATTCTTTTGAAAAGTTTCCAATGTTTTTTGAGAGTGGTTTTGAAAGTGTGTTGTGATGTGTGTTTTGAAAAAAAGGCAAGGATTGTTTTGCAAGTTTGATCAAGTAATTAAGAGTTATCTACCCCCTAAATTTACTCAAAGGTTTTTTTATATGTTTTAACCCTTTTAACAATTTTGTTCCACCATTGTATTTGGTGGACAATCTTGTGTTAGGATGTTAATGGGACGGGCGCGGGTCATCGTTTAGACTATGATTGCAATGGTGCCAAGTATCTTTGGCAATTTTCCTTTAAGGGACTTGATCATTTTTTAGGCAACTTTCAAAAGCGTCATCGAGAGACTATGATCATTTTGATTTGTTTTGTTTTGCCAAAGAAACTCAACATGCAACATGGCCCATTATTGAAGGCAACAAGTGGAGTAACCCTAGGGGTGCAAGTGTGATTGGTGTTATCCATTTTCATGCTTTTTGTCTTTTGTTTAGTCAAGCTATTTGTTATATGATTTTTTGCATACAAACCCTAAGTCTATCATGGCATATTTAGAAAGCTTTAAAGTGCGGAAAATAAAATCCTAAATTATTACAACATAATTAGGGGATGGAGGGTACAAATGTTCAAATGGGGATATTTAGCAAGAAATTTAAATCTAAACTATTACATCCAAATTGAATATACAAGTTATTTTAATTGTACAATAATTGAATAAAAATACAATAAATATGCAAGATGTAAAAAATGATTTTTATATGTATGTAAAAGTATTTTTTTATGTGAAATATAAACAAAAAAATAAAAGAATCAATTTTTGGATATTTTGTGTTTTTAGGGCAAAACCCTAATTTTCTAAATAATAATATTTATCAATTATATTATATACAATATTTATTAATTATATACAAAAATAAATAAAAGAGAAGTATATTGTAAAAAAGTAATTTTTGAGGTCAAATATTAATAAAAATAAAAATGTATTATTTTTTATGTTTTATCCTAAATATTCTAATAAAAGATAGATAAGTATTTATATTATTTACTAAATATATTAAATATATACAAAAATAAAAAATGTTAATTATTTACAAAAAAAAAGTATACTTTTTAGAAAATGTTTCCAAAATGTAAATAAAAAAAATAACTAAAAAAATATATTTTGTATTATTATTTTTAATGTTTTAAACAAATAGTACTATATTTATTTATATATGTAACTAAATGAAACAAATAAATATCAAATAAAATGCAAAAAATGTGAGAAAAATATTTTTAGTGTTTTTTCATGCTTGAATAAAAATATAAAATCAGAATCAAAAAGAAAAAATCAAAAATGACAAATATATCACATAATGGATCAGGGGGGTGTATGTGGAAAATGAGTGTGCAAACAGAAAAAAGAAACAGGCCCAGTCCAAAGGACTTTGTCTTCAACCTCCAGCCAGTTTCAAACAAAAAACGCGCGTTTTCTTCCTTCCCTGCTATCTCTTGATTCTTTGACTTTTAACAAAAACTCACAACAAAAATATTATAGAGCATCATATCACGATTCTAAACATATAAAGAAGTTGATCTAACTCTCAGAAATGAGAGAGAATTTCTTCTCCCCCAATTCTTGACCTAACTTTTTTCTAATGTTCAGGTTCCAAATTCTCTTAACACACAATATAAATGAAAAGTAATTATATGGGTAGCTTCAGGGCCATGAGTAGAACATGCCTTCTTCACAAACTTAAGCCTAAATATGCTTGGATAGAGAGATAGAAGTTCAAACTTTTACCTGTTCAGCTTGAATCGTGTACACCAATGGAGGTACTTTCAATGCAGTGTGAGGACTTGTACAGCTTGCTTGAGGTCCAAGGATGCTCTTCCAACCTCTAGCTTGCTTTGAAACTAACTGAAACGAGCTATGTAACTCAACCTGCACAACTGAAAAAATGAAAATGGTGAACTTGGTTAGAGGTGTTACAGTCTGTAGCTAGGGCTTGGGATAGCTTGTATGGATGTTATGGAGTGTGTTTGAACAAGCTTTGGCCAAAATGCACGAGCAAACTGAGTTGTGCCACTCAATCTGCAGGGATGCCCTGTTTTGTGCAGCAAAATGGTGTTTTGATGAATGATGAGGTTTGGAATATGGTAGGCTCGTGTTTCAGGTCAGTTGGATCAAGTGAAAAGTGTTTGCAAAGTTTGTTTTTGCTCTTGCTTGCAGGAATGTGAGTTGTGATCAGTTTTGCCAAGTTTCTTCTTTGATAAGTAAGAAAATGTGTCTTGACAATGCAGGCCCCTACCCCCCTCAATCTATGCTGCATAAATCACTCTTGATCAGTGGACTTTGTTCATGAACTTGTGCCTCAAAGATCTGCTTTGGTACTTCTTTGATTTGCTTTTGACATAAAGCACTTCTTTACAAGAATGGATAAAATGCTTTTTCCAAATATGGCTTGATTTTGTGTGTATTGTCCAAATGCACAAAATAACACTCTAACACAAAGGATATGCATTTAATTATTGAGTGTAAGAAGGATTAGAGGCCTGCAATCTAGCTTGTACAAGCTGATTTCAAAAATGCCCATGTTATGAACATGCATTTGGTCATGAACAAAAGTGACTTTTGCCCAACTTTGTCAATTCGATTCTCCCTAACCACAAGGGTGTTTGAGAAGTTCTTGGATAATTTGGAAATCTTGGAATGTGTACTACAATCCATCTTTGTAATGCAAGTTGAAATTCCAAGTGGAAGCATGTGAAAAGTGGCCATGAAGTTAGGCAAAAATCCTGCCTAAAATAGGTCAAAAATTTTCTTAAGTTAAGAATGTTTTGCACCCCTATTCCAAAAATCATAACTTGAGCTACAAGCTTCTTTTGAGGAAACTTTGTGAATCAAAGTTGTAGATTTTGCAATGGAATATAACTTTCATGTTTTGAGTTTTGTTTGAATCCAAATATATCTTGATGAAAAGATGGGACAAAGTTAGGAAAAAATTAGGAAATTTCATAACTTAGAAAATTTCTAAGTTATGAAATTTCATCATTTCAAACCCTAATTTGTAATTTTTGATTTCTTGATGAACAAGTTTCATAATTTGACATGTCTTGATGAAAAATGGATCTTGGCACTTGATTTTGACCAAAAAGTCAAAGTTTGACTTTTCAGTATACAGTCAAATTTTGATCAGTTGTCTGGAAAATTCATCTGTCAATCTTGTGCATTTGGGATCTTTTGAACTTGTTGAACATGTCAAGACAATGCCATTGAGTCCTTGAGTCCATAAGGGAGTTTGGTTTGCCATTGGTTAGGTCAAACAGTCAAAAATTGCCTTTGTGCAGTCAAAACCCTAAAAATGACCATTTTGCCCTTTTGGTGATCTGATCAAATTTCTTGTGGAATTGTGATCCAAACTTGATCAAATGGTCCATATGAGTTCATAATGTTGACGTGGGTCAAAAATCATGAGGTTTGACTGTCAATTGACCACAGTTGACTTTTTCCCCAATACAGCTGATTTCTAGGTCAACTGCCCAATTGACTGGGCAAAGATTGGAATCAAGGCTTGAAACTTGGTATGGATAAACTTGTGAGTCCAACATGAAGCATGAAAGTCACTTTGGGCCTTTTGGGTCAAAACATCTTTATGAAAACTCAAACCCTAATTTGGGTCAACAGTGCAAGGAGGAGTCTTGAGCAGAGCAAACCCTAACTTGATCTTGAGCTCCAAGGGTCTTATGGTGAGAAAATATTGATGAAATGGGAGGGTAAATTTTGGGGTACAACAATAACCAAAGTATACAGATCAAGTACATCAACAAATACAAATGTGCGTGCATGATGCAAGTGTGAATGAATAAATGAATGTCATGTATATGCTGACAAAACAGACAGGGGAGATAAACAGAAGATGATAAGACATCACAATACAACCCGACACTCGGCTAATCTCCACAAGATGGGAACATTACTAGATATGAAAACAAAATCCATCATTGGAGTAAGGTCCTTTTACAAGTCTTAAATCTCTTTGGAGGGGAAGATATTTTCAGGTAGAAAACCCAAAGTCAAATCTTCTATTGTTAACAATCCTTTGAAAGGATAACAACACAAACAAAGTTTCAGCTGGAAAAAGTCATGCTTAGCTGGAGATAACTGGGAACACCACCCTCTGATAATGTGTGCAAAACATATCTTGACAAATCTGGATTGCCCCTGGGACTAATTTTGGATGCCCCAAGTTTACTGCTGATAAGCTGCATGTTGCACGACAATTCTTGCGAATAACTTCACTTTTAAAATGCCCCAAGCTATATGGTTGATAAGGAGAAATCGTCTCAAGAGGATTTTACAAAAGACCTGGCATTCACCATGCTCTGGTGTCTTCAAACTCTTAGAGAGGTTCATCAAATCTCGACGTGATTTCCCCGGATTGACTGTAGTTGGCACAACAAAGTCTTCAAATTTTGCCCCAAAAGAGTAAACAAGTTGGGAAAGCATTAACTGGGATAAGCAACATGTCTGTGCTTAAGGTCTTCATGTGACATGCCCCTGGATATGATTTTTTCTTGAAATGATTCGCCAATTACTCAATCATAGTTTCAGGCCTTAAAAGAATAAACTCATCACCGGTGCTTATGTGAGCTTCCTTGATATCAAACAAATGTTTTCCAGTTAGAAAAATTTATTATGAGAATGAAAATTCTAATGCAACAGTTATGTAAGTCTTGAAGATTTTGAAAGATATCGCACAAAGTTTGCGAGTTAGCACCATTTATTTTTGTGTAGGAAAAACATATGATACCAACATAACTATTTAGAACATTCATGGGAGTCAGGAACACTATCTCATTGAAATATGCTTTCAAAATAACCTTGCTTCAATTAGGACTTTTGAAGGTTGTAACGTGGCCTAGTTCACGGTTTTTAGAAAAAAGATTTTAAGGCTCAAAATATTTGGTGCCCACCCATTCTTCATGATGTTCTCCAACCCTATGTTCAGTTAATTCAACATGAGCGTTCATCTCTCAAAAATGGATTTTGTGACGGTTAAGGAAACGACGAGGCTTTCGGAGTAGAACCCACCCTCATGTCTTCGTGTTTGTAGTCACCAATTTGTTCTTTAATGAGGACTTTTCTTTGTAGTCCTTTCTTTGCAATTTTATTTTCCCTAACTTTTGCCTGAACTAATTCTTTTGAATTGATAGTCCAGCGGGATGCCTTAATTTTGCCTAAGTCACACGTTTTCATGTTTTTTGACTTAGCAGGCTTTTTCTTTTTCTTGATTTTTGACTTTTTGAACAAAATGTGTGACATCAGCTTGTATTTGCTTGTTAAGAGGATTGTGATTGCCTCGTTTCTTGATGAATGAGGGATAGCATTGTGGTTCCACATCTTCTAGCTTCATTACATGTGAAGGATAGCCCTTGTAGTTTCTCTTCAGAAATATCTTCCTTATCAATTTTGAACACTCAATCAGATTAACTGAAAACTACCCTGCCCCAGGTTAAAAGTTGAGGGTTTTTTCGTATAGAAAAGAAACTCCTACTTCAAGGCTCAAAGGGGTTATCAAGGGATTATCTTCCTTATATCTCCAGTGTTTAGGGATTTGAAACAATGCATGTACATCATCAGCAAGATTTTATCCAAAAGCAAACAACCAGAGATTTTGTGTTTTTCAGATCATCATCCTCCCTTCAATCTCTGCCTAGGCAAGAGAATGGGCAACAAGTTGGTATCATAATGCAAAAAGCAATTTAGAATTTGAAAACAAATATAAATTTATTCAAGACAAACATACTCATTGTATTAAGATAATCATTCAAATGCAAACAAGTTCTTACATGCAAACAATGTTTTGATAAACAAGAAACCTTACAAAAAGCATGAATAAGTTAATAATCTGGGAAGGCTTTCCATCTGGACTTGAATCACCGAAAACATCCTTCAAAACTCAAAGTTACCATCAATCGTGTTTACTCTTCGGTGCATGCTTGATTTGAACTTCAAAACCAACGTCCTTGAATGACGATCCGTGAATCATTGCTTCCTCCTTCTTAGAAGGATTGACTTGGGCGGCAACCAAAATTTCAACCAAACCAGCTAAGTGCTCCATATTAGCTTTCAAATGGGTCATCTCTCAGCGGAGTTCAGAAACCTCTTGCTTGATATTCTCCATTGTTCTATTAGCGCGAGTGTTGCACTGGTGAGACCAAAGGAAAAAATAAGACTTGGAAAAAGACCTTTGAAAGTGAAACCAAAAATGTAGTATGATGCATGATATGCAAAAGAGAGTTTTTATTTGACTTTCAAGGAACTCAAGATATTAAGTTGCAAACATCAAAGTATGAAGATAGAAGATGAATTCTAAATTGGATGAAAGCGTTGATCAAGTTATCATCAAGATCAATCATCCATTTTGGTGGATTAGGGTTTTCACCCTATCAACACCCAAGATCCATTGAGCTTGAAGAAACTTGTGACGTTTACAAAGAAAGACCTCCAAATTCCTTGAAAATCAAGTGAAAAGGGTTTTATGGATGCATGAATGCATGGCTATGCAACAACCACAAGCAAGGTCACAAATAAAGTTGAAAGGTTCAATGTCACGAGCATGGAGTCAAGGGAAGGACATCCCCAAGGTATGTACTAACGGTTTAATCACACCTGCAAGACAAGGTTCTAAGAGTTCCCGGAGTCTACATTCCTCCTTCGGATATTACCAACATCTTGATTACTCAATAATCAACAATATTCTCAAGAGAAACTCATCCGAGCGTAGCATCGCGTAACAATTACTTCCGGATTACTCTGTTATAATCTCCGCGCTACACCTAAAAGGCCAAGGTGGGTTAAGGGTTCTACGGTTCTCAGCTTCTCTAGCTCCCAGGTTGAAAATAATAACGTCTTCCTGATTACTCGGTAAACAAATACTGCGTTCAAAGGGGCTTCCACTGAGTGGGGGATCTCATGCCTCCTTCTTCGGGATTACTCCCTCAAAGTTAACATGACTATACCGCCCGTCCTATTCCTAAGTGTAACTTAGTCCGGGTATAGGACTTGTCCTTTGTAATCAACACCCTAAATAACCACAATATATACATATAAACAAACAATCAAATAATGATAAAACGGATAAAACAAATTAGGCTTAACCCACTTAGGGATGGACCAGCAAGAGGTCAATCTTTCCCCAACAGAGTCGCCAATTCTGTAGCAGTGAAAATTGGAGATCAAGCTATTAATTAACTTGACTCGCAAAAGCAAGAGTCGCCACCGTGCTTTATTATTTCCAAGGGAAAAGGGAAAAGAGCGAAATAAAACCCTAAAAAAACATGCAATGTAAAGTCATATTTAAAAGTAATGAAAATACAATGCGTTTTTGAAAAGAGATCGAGAGTTCGGGGGTTGGTTATGCAAGGGGAAGGTATTAGCACCCAATGCATTTGCGGTACTCCGCAGGAACCTTTTGAAATATCTGTTTTTTGGTTTAAATTGTTTCTTATATACAAGGGTGTATTTATCTACAAATATGTTTGCTTAAGGGGAAAGAAAAGAGTTTTTATTATTGTGTTCGTGAGGGTTTCGCGACCCTTTGCCTACGTATCCAATGAAGGAATCAAAACACCGTAGTTCCTCTAGAAAAAAGTTGATTTGTTTGTGTTTTTTAGTGGGCGACATCATTCTAGCAATAGGCACGGCCAGTATCGTGGTAGAACGAAGATAATATGCCCTTGGGGGAGTTTTGATTTGTTGAGTGTTTTTGCATGTTTTAAAGTATATTCAAGTAATGATTAAAGAGTGTTTTTGATCTTTTTGGTTTGTTTACTTGTTGATTTTATCTTGCCTAATTACTAGCATTTGTACAAAGTAAATAAAAATGCAGAAAGATAAAAAAAACCTACGCTATTACAAACATATCAAAAGGGCATAAAAAAATATGAAGGAAAAAATAAGATAAAAGTAAGAAAATGAGCATCTTTCGACCCAGGCAGCAGCACACTTCGATTGGCATTTTGTTGGGCTCCCTCGATTGGGGCTGGCAACAGTGAGGTCGTGTCTTTCGATCAGGCTTTGGCAGGGGCGAGGTCCTATCCTTTGATTGGGCAAAGGCAGCAGCAGGTTGTATCCTTCGACTGAGGTTGGCACCAGTGAGGTTCTATCCTTCGATTGGCCTGGCAGTCAGTGTATGGCGAAGTCTTTTGATTCTGCCTTGTTGCCTTCTTCGACTGGAGGTTGAAAGCAGTGAGGGAACGTCTTTCGATTGGACATGGTTTGCCTCCTGGTTGTTTCTTTCGTTCGACCTGGAGGATGAGGGTAGAAGCTAGAAGCTTCGTCTCCTATTCCTGTATCCTGTTTCTTTCATTTCAAACATTAAATGACAACATGGCCTGAGGCCATGCTAATATAAACAGTTTAATAATCAAAGCTAGTAAACAGAAATCCGAAACGAAAGAGGTAGTTCTGAAAGGTATGTTTAAAATGTGGAAACAAAAGGAACAGTATGTACATGTTATGAAACGAACAAAAGTATTATTTACATGTCATGCTGGAAATGAAAAGTTCAAGGGTAAGAGTGACTTACCTTGCTTCATGCTGGAACGTGTGCTGGGCCTGGTGTGGTGGCCCTGGGTGTTGGATTCGAAAGAGGGGTCACTGGCTGTGCTTGGAGCGCTGGACTTGAAGGAAAAGAAAAAGCAAGTGATGCTTCTTTGATTCGAAGGGGACTGCAAGGTGGTTGTTCTTCAGAATCGAAGGAAGTGAGTGTTTGTTGATTTTTTTGTTTGTTCTCACAAGTATTGAAGGGACTTGAGAGATTTTTGTGTTTGAGAAAGTTTTGGTGTGTTCTCATAAGTGTTGAATAACTTTGAGAATTTTTATATTTGAGAATTTTTCTGGGTTGGAGAAAATTGGGAAGAGATTCGTCTGGCCCAAAGTCCTCTAAAATCCTCCCTTGAACATGTTGTGAAGCCTTGTATTTATAGGCGGATTTGCTGAAGTTTTGATATGTTTTGGGGGGAAAACAAAATGATTTGAACAGTTTGGGAATGCTGTTTCGATCCTTTCTTCTACGCAGCTCTTGTGCACTCCTTTTTGGGCAAGTACAGGACTGTTGTAGCAGGCTTTTCAGTATTTTGGAGTTTAGTGGCAGGTTGGTGCAGGACTGTTGTAGCAGGCTCAGTAGTGTTTGTTGCATGGCAGTACAGTGGTCCAACTTGTGAATCAAAGGAGACTGTATTTCCAAGTCGAAGCTTGTGTTCGAAGGAGGCTGTATTGCCCATCGAAGCTTGTGGATCGAAAGAAGCAATGTTGCTGAATCGAAGCATGTGGATCGAAACAAACATATTGGTCAAACGAAAGCCCGTGATCGAAAGAAGTAATGTTGTCCAATCGAAGCATGTTTACAGGCAGTAAACTTGTCCAGATTTGAAATAGGCATGTAGGCAGCACTCTTGGTGAATCGAAATAGGCTTGCAGGCAGCACTTGTCCTATCAAAGCAGGTTGAATCGAAGTAGGCTTGCAGGCAGCACTTGTCCAATCGAAGCAGGCTGAATCGAAGTAGGCTTTTGCTCAGAACGAAGGATGTAATCCAAGTTGCATTCGAAAGAGACCTGTCATCACATGAAATCAAAGAAACAACAAACACACATTTCGTGCTTGATTAGACGTTAGTGATACATAGGCTAAGAATGTTCAAAGCACTTGACAATTTCTGCATAATCAAAGCTTGAAGGTGAGAGGTTAAAACCAACTGTATTTAGTGACCTTGACCTTTGTATAAAAATGCAAAAATGCAAATGAGATCTTAGGTCAAAAATTGGGATACAACAATGTCTCGTTAAAACCTTACTAGAAAAAACTCAATGGGAAAAAATCTAGCGAAGGAAAAAGAGTACAACATCTTTTTAAGAAAACTTAATTTCTCCCCCTCAGCTGAACGGTCATTTCTTCAACGATGAAAGCCAATATTTTACACTAAAAGATCTAGAAGATTATCATAGAACAAATTTGTTTAAGCTTATATCACCAATTTTCTGAAGTTCATGAGTAAAAAAGAACTTTGGAGAAATGTGTTATGTTTGATCTCCTTTAATATAACCATCTTTCAATTGAGCAATGCATGCAGTATTATCTTCATATATGATTTTTGTATTTCTTTTTCAAAAATTGAAACCACAAGTCTTTTGTGTGTGTTGAATTTGGGATCTCAACCAAATGTATTCTCGACTTGCCTCATGTAGGATTAAAAATTCTTCATTATTAAATGAAGTTCCTACTGTGATTTATTTCGCATGTCTCCACGAAATAGTTGTACTTTCGTAAGTAAATAAACAATATGTACGATGTACCATTATTATGATTTGACAAATAATTTATTTCTGCATAACCTATTAATTATAGTTTAGATACATTAAAATAAAATAAACTCATGTACATTTACCCATAAGATAGCGAAATATATGTTTGACTCTGTTCAAATGTCTTCATGTAAGCGAAGAACTATATCTTGCTAGTAGATTTATAGAAATCAACATAGCATGGCATGTATAATTAGCAAGATAGATTAGTGCTTGAATCACACTAGAATATGATACTTCATGACCAATTAATTTTTCATCCCATTCTCGAGGTCTAAAAGAATCGTCTAACATCATAGAGGTAGACAATATACGAGATTTGTCCATATAAAAATATTTTAACATTTTTGTTATATACGATATTTTCTCATATAAAAATATTTTAACATTTTTCTATATAACTTTCTTGGTGTATAAAAGTTTCATTGTCTAAATGTTCATTTAGTAACGACTTTTTATTTCCCAAGTCCTTCATCTCACATAATTTATTTAAACAATTTATAGCTTTTGGAATCTCTTCAGGAGTTCCAACAATTTTATGTCATCTACATAGACAGCTATTATAGACAATTATTTTCTTGATATTTTCATAAAAATACAAAGACTTAAGGAATTATTTGTATATCTCTTCCTTAGCAAATATTCAATGAGACAATTATATCACATGTGTCCATATTATTTTAATCCATATAGAGACTTGTTCAATTATATCACGTTCAAATTAAGTCTTTCATGTTCTGCAAGACTAATTAAATATCAAAAATTAATTGAATCCGGTACAGATAGATATGCTTCAGCAAACTCGACATCTAAATCAACAATTAATAAATTTTACTATTAATCACATAGTACATAAAACACATTACTACATTTTCTTACTATTTATGTATATAGAATTTAGAATACAAAAATGATTCAAAAAATATAAATAAATCCACAACTTTTATACAAGAAATATAACTTAATAAATAAAAAATTAAAATTAAAGAAAATAAATATTCATTCATTAGAAAATTAAAAAAAAAAACGGTATAGTAAATGAGCCTGCATATATAAAAATTAGTTGTTATCCATTCACTTTACATTTGAATGATTTATTTAATTATTTTATTTTATTTTAAAACACAATCAGAACAATAATAATAATAATAATAATAATAATAATAATAATAAATTTATTTTAAATCTTAATAAATTAGTCATAAGTTTATAACATACAATAATTAAATAAATATTAAATTAATCACGTTAATTTTGTCAATCTTAATAAATTAACGATGAAAAAAAGCTTATTTTTATTTACTTGGATATGACTTAAAAACATAATACCCAAATATAAGAACAAAAATCATAAATAAAATTATCAAATAAAACAAATTATCATATTAGAGAAAATAAAATTACTATTAAATTTTAAATATTATCAAATAAAATAAAATTATCATGTAATTTAAATTTTCATAGATGTATACAATTCTTTAAGAACATTTGAATACTTATTTTGTTAAAATCTTCAACATGTTCTTTATAATTCATTATAAAAATATTATTCGTTGTAAATGTTCTAGAATACTCATGTAAATCAATGTATGGTATAAAATGCTTAGTTTTTCGGGAACTCGATAATAATTTTTTTTAAGTCCTTTAGAACTCAATCAATTTTTTTTAATAATTTTTTGGAAACTCAATCATAAATTTTTTTATGCAGTTTTTTAACAACTCGAACTCAATCACAAATCTTTTTATTAATAAAAATAATAATATTTGTAATATAAATTTATTATTTTTCATATGTTATTCAAGAATAATATAATTTTTTTTTATCCTTCATAGATACTTGATAAGTTCTTCGGGAACTATATAATTAATTGTTAATTTTTTATTTTTCAGGAGTGCTTAATAAGTTTTTCAAAAACTATATAACAAATTATTATTTTACTATCCTTCAAAAATGTTTAATAAGTTCTTTAAAAATTATATAATAAACTATAGTTTTCTATCATTCAAAGATATTTTATAAATTTATAAGATATAATATCATAACGAAATTCAAAACGAATAAGTAAAAAAACATAAACGAAATGGTCAATATTATCTTTAATAGTTAGAACTTCAATTTTTTTCCTTTTTAAGTTTGGTAGAGTTTCGTGTTGATAATGTATTATGAAATTAATAAGAAATAATAAAATAGAAGACTAGAGACGAATGAGAGAAAATCAATATGAATCATATTTATATGATATATGTAATAAATAAAAAACAGTGTCAATTTCAAATACAATATAAATTTTATTTATAAAATATATTTAATAAATAGAAAATTAATATAAAATCTCTTAATTGATAAACATTCATGATCTTCTCATTTATAACCGACTTAAAAGTAAAATTTAAGACCTAAAAAGAAATATTTTATTTTCAGAGATAAAATATTCTGACATTACAAAATAAAAATTTTACAATGGCTTGAAAAACATAGCTTGTAGCTTGAAATTATAAAAGACTTTCCTTAACAATTATAAAAAAAAAATAAAATGTAATTCATTGATTTCCCATTTTAGTTGGAAATCAATTTTATTTTTCACACCTCCCATTTTCACCAAACACCCCTTCTCCATTCAATGATAATTCCAACGGAAAGACAAAAATCTCATTAATAATTAACATATAAAAATAAAGAGAATATAAATATATAATACTCTAATCACTATTATAAATAAATATATATTTTTAAATTTGTTGAATAATTGATATAGTTTATCTCAAACATAAATTAAATGTATTAATTATTCAATAAATAGTGTTTATTTGTAATATAGCGAAGGAAATAAGTGGTGTATATGAAGAAGAAGTATTTATATGGAGCAATTCATGGTATCTTCAAGTCTATAACTTTTTTAAAAAAAATAGGTCAATATAGAAATAGAAGGCAAGTGGGTAACAAGTTGTGACGCTATTCCTTCTTGGATCGCAAAATCAATTCTTTTAAAAACCGCATCCATAAACATAGATACAATATTGTTATTCATGTTATTGGAAATGGGGAAAGATTTTGGTTCATCACACTTGTTTGGAAGATCATCAATCCTAGAGAGATCAAAACGAATATCCAAATCAATTTACTCAAGAATTGATAGAGGTCTGGAAAACATAGATTGGTTTCATGAGAATATGGATTATATCTTGAAAATTCTGCCTGCTAGCGTTTCAGATCATGCCCTGCTATGTGTTACTAGCAAAGTTCAGAATGTAAAAGCTACTAAACATTTCAGATTCAATAATTTCCTAGTGGACATGGAGGGCTATAATGATATGGTTATAGACACCTGGAACAGACCTACTAGGGGCAGTCCTATGGTGAAGTTGTGAAACAAGCTTAAGAGAATGCAACATGCTTTGAGAAGGTTTTATAGATCTTTGTCTAACACTAAGCAGAATCTGCTAAAAGCCAGAAAGGACCTTAAAAAAGCTCAGGAAGGTCTTATTGCTAATAGAATGGGCACGTCTAACATTGAGAGAGTGAAACATCTCATAGAGGGTATTATTTTTCTTAATGAACAGGAAGAAAAAATTCTAATGCAGAGAGCAAAAGTAGATTACTTAAGGAAGGGGTGGCAATAATAAGTTTTTTCATGCCATCATAAAGGCTAAGCAAAGCAAGAATAGTTTGCAAATGTTGCAGAAAAATGACGGCACTGTGCTGGAAACTCATGATGCTATTGAAAATGAGGTAATAGATTTTTATAGCAATTTAATGGGTAAAAAGGAGAGTACCCTGCAACATGTTGATATTGATGCTATGAGAAGTGGTTGTCAATTAAATATGGAGCAGAGGAAATTCCTAGTGGATAATATAACTGTGCGGGAAATTGAAAAAGCCCTAAAAGGGATTGGTGATAATAAAAGTCCAGGAATTGATGGGTTTGGTGCTAAATTTTTTAAAGCCAGTTGGAAAATTATTAGGAAGGATGTGATAGATGTTGTTATGGAATTCTTTGATACTGGAAATTTATATAGAGGGTTCAATAATATTATGGTCACCTTGATCCCTAAGAATGACAAAACTAGACAGGTCAAGGATTATAAACCAATTGCGAGATGCACTACTTTCTACAAAATTATTTCTAAAATCATAACTGAGAGTGTGATACGGTGGGAGAACTGACTTGAGGTTTGCGTTTGTATTCGCACTTGTTCGGTTGAGCAAGAGTCGCCACCGACTTTTTATTTTATCCTAAAGGAAAGGTTAAAAAGCACAGGAAAAAACCTTTTTTGAGATATTTCGTGGGTTCGGGGGGTAGATTATGAAAAGGGAAGGTATTAGAACCCTTTTCATCCATGGTTATCCATGGGCTCTTAGTTACTTGATTTTTAGATCACTTGCCTTGATTTTTGATTGCTTGAAATTGTGGTGTATGTGTGTGTTTTGAAAATGCTTTTGAAATAGACGCCTTTGTTTCGGCAACCAATGTAATTGACTCGTGTTTGAGTGTTTTACAAAAGTGTGTATCCTTTCGAAAAGATGTTTCAAATGTTTTTGAGAGTTTGTTTTGAAAGTGTGTATGAAGTGTGGTTTTTGAAAAGGAGGCAAGTGTTTTTGCAAGTTGATCTCAAGTAGCTAAGAGTTTTGTCTACCCCTATTGTACTCAAAGGTTTTCTCTATGTTCTCAACCCTTTTTAACAATTTTGTTCCACCATTGAATTTGGTGGACAATCTTGCGTTTAGGATGTTTAACGGGACGGGCGCGGGTCATCGTATGGACCATGAATGCAATGGTGCCAAGTGTCTTTGGCAATTTGCTTAAAGGGACTTGATCATTTTGATATGCGACTTTCGAAAGCGTCATCGAGGGACTTATGATCATTTGAATCGTTTTGCCAAAGAAACTCGACGTGCAAGCATGGCCCATTTTGGAAGGCAACATGTGGGATCACCCTAGGGGGTGCAAGTGTGATTGTGTATTGATTTCATGCATTTGTCTTTGTATTAGGTTATCTAGCGTTTGGTTTTATGTACATGCAAACCCTAGGTCTAACCATGGTATAATTCGAAAGCGGTAAATTGCGGGAATTTTAAAGTTTATGCTATTACAAATGGTATCCGGGAGTGGGGGTACAAATTCACAAATGGGGATGAGACTTAAATAATTACAACCAAATCGAATTGCGATCAAATGTAATCAATGTAATGTATAGCAAAGTGTAAGAATATCAAATGTATAATGTATCAAATGTGAAATGTATTGTGTAAGTGTACGTGTAATTTATTTACAAGTTAGGAAATGTGAATTTAATAAATTAAGTATTGTTTATTTATTCTTTTTTATGTTTTTGTTAAATATGTACAAAATGAAAAAAAGAAAAATATTATCTTAGGAATTATTTTTATGTATTAGTATTTTATTTACAAAGCCTTTTTTTTGGTTAAAAAGAATACTCAAACTAAAAAAAACTATTTCTTTATGTATCTTTTATAAATGTTTTAAGTAAAATTTACATTTAAATAAAAAAAGAGTTTTAATAAAAGAAAAGAAAAAGTGTTTTAAATAATTCTAATTTTTATGTATTTTAGTATTTTTTATGTATGTACAAAGAAAGATTTTTTTATAAAAAGAAAATGTTTATGTATTTTGTTGTTTTATGTATAAACTAAATGTTTTTTAATGAAAAAAAAGAGTTTTAAGTTTTTTTATAAAAAGAAAATGTTTTAGTAAAATAAAGGATGAAGAAGAGGGTTAAGTGGGCCAAAAGGGAATTAGAGCTTAATCATAATGGGCATGAAGTGAGGGGTGCCAAATGGAACGCTTTGGGCTTAAGCTGAGCGAATGGGACGAGGCCCACTGATTTTTTGAGACAAATGTTTAGGGTTTGATGATTTTGTTTCAGAAAGAAATTTTAGGGTTTGGTGTACACAGAAGCGGCGCCGTTCTTCGTTTTCACTTCGTCTTTCTCGCCATGGCCACTGAACGTCTCCCTGTGCTTGGTTGTCATACGCCATCACCCTTTCCTCTTCCCTCCATGGGGCATCCAGGCAACAGTTAAAAGGTAGCGATTCTGTTTCTATCGCATTTGGGTTTCAAGTTTCTGTTTTGTTACTTTCATGTACTGATTTTCTATGGTGGTATTTGTTTGCTTATTCGAGGCGTATGAAAAGGAAAGGAAATATACCTTGGTCGGAGATGGAGGAGGAAGGGTCGGAGGCGCGTAAGATGGCCAAGGGCGAAGGCTTGAGGATGCGCGAGCTTGGAAACCTTGGTATCTTGTATTTTATCTTTTTGTTTTGAGATGAGCTTCTGAAAACAAATCTTTATCCTCTTCACTTTTGCTCGTTTCTGTTGCCTCTGAATGTTTGCTATCGATTTTGAGTGTGCTTCCTTTCTTCTTCTTCTGGTTGCCTTGATGACTGCCCTGTGTTTGGTTGCTTTGGATGATGTTGTTTCTGGTTTTTTTTAAAGGGCTTGATACAGGTTTTAGGCTTAATGCAGGCTTAGAGCTTTGATTGAGGCTAGCTTCAGGCTTCAGTTTGTTTGAGGCTTCAGCAGGTTTAATGCAGGTTTAGGACATTGAGCTTGAAAGGGCAGGCTTAGGATTTGTTTGACAGGGCCTGTAGAGGTTTGGGACTTTAGGCTGGAAGTTTGTAACTGGTTTGTTGTTTCTTGCTTCTTGGATCAAGTTGAGGCTTTAGCAGGTTTTTCAAGCTTATGGTCTCAAGCTTGTGGAGGCAACTTTGTATATTTTTGATACAGTTTTGTGAAGCTCTCTTTTCTTTATGATATTTCTTCCCCCTCTTCTACTGTTCTATTGCAGCTTGTTTTATATTCTTTGTCTCTCAAGCCTAAGCCTGCAAACCTGTACTTCATTTCTCCCTTTTTCTCTCTCTGATTTAAGCATTTTAATATTGCTTATAATCTGTTTTCTGAAAAAGCATCCAGGCTGCAAAGTGATGAAAAATGACATTGCTTGCATTGTTGGTTTTTAACCTGCATACTTTGTGACAGTTTTCCATATTTTGGACAGTTGTGCACCTTTTGGCAGCTTTTTGAATGTTTTGAATTTGGGAACTTTGTAGTTCAGTTTGAACTTTCATAGTGATACATGTTATTTGTTTTGAACTATGTAGTTGGTTGGCCAATTTTGAATTTGTGCATTTTTCAACTTTGCATTTCATGTTTAATTTGCAAACATTTTCATCCCTCTTTGTGAACCGGGAGAAATCCCGTGATTTGCAAAGAGGGTAAAACTGATTCTGGCCGTTTGCTTTTAATGATGAATTCTCTTTTCTCTGTCTGTCTCTTTAATTATTTATCTGCTTCAATTGACTTTTCTTCTTTCTTATTCTTTGCAGATAGAATCCAATGAGGCAGAGGGAGCAAGGGATAGAAGATGAAGAATTGAAGATTTAGAAAAATATTAGGATAGTTTTATTTAAATTTAAATAAATGTAATATTATTATTGTAAACATTTTGTAAACAAAAACAATTATACAAATAATTTAAAGATAAATAAAAAGTCCTTTTATTTGATTAATTCTTTTTATTCTTTTCAAGATATTTATCTAATTGTTTATAATTCTTAAATTAAAATAAAAATGGAAATAAATTCCAATTATCTTAACTTAAAAATAAATAATCAATTGGTAAACATTGTGGTCTTATGACAAACCTGGCGCTCCAATTATCCAAAGCAATGCATAGTCAAACACAACAACTGCCCAAACGTATTTTCCTTTTACTGATTTTAACCAAACACTGCAAATCCAATCCAAATGCATCTTTTCACTGATTAAGTCAAACAATGCGAATTCAATCCAAATGTCTCAGCCCATATCTCGGAATAACTTGAAAAGCACTGTGGGGATTTAATTCTTTTTGAGAATGCGCGCATAAAAACCTAGTTCCTGATTAAATGCCAAAGAAGCGTTCGCCTGATCGAAGCTGAACCAAAATCAACCAAATCCCTAAGCAAACTGCGTGAACTGTTCTAGAGCCATGAAAACTAATGAAAACCCTAATTTTGTCTGACTGACGAGAAAAAGTCTGTTTGACCTATTCTTGAGCCAGTTTGAAAAATCAGGAAACGCCTGAAGCTGTGATTTCTTGAGGAAAAATGCAAGGGAAAATTTTGGGGTACAACAGTTGCCCCTGTTCAATCTTCTTGGACCTGAAGAGTTAGATTGGCAAGTTTGCCTTTCGCGACTCGAAGGTAAAAGGAGATTGGACACTAGAGTGCCCGGAAATTTGCACTTGGTGACGTGACGGTAGAGGGAATGGGCTTAAAGATGCCATTTGGTGATGGGCTTAAAGATGCCATCTAGTGACTGCTGGTAGGAGGATGGGCTTAAAGATGCCATTTGGTGATGGGCTTAAAGATGCCATCTAGTGACTGCTGGTAGGAGGATGGGCTTATAGATGCCATCTGGAAATGGGCTTAAAGATGCCATTTAGAAATGTTTGTTGAGGAGAATGGGCTTATAGATGCCATCTGGAAATGATTGTTGAACTGTATGTCACTGGTGAGTGGACGAGTATCAGAAAGGTATCCATATTTTGGAACGTCTCTGAACTGGGGGTCTGAACAAGTAATAGATCGACATCCGTGTTTGGAGAATCCGTAAACTGTTTTCAGGAGTTGAAGCAGCATCCATCGTTGGGAAGCATCCGCGAAGAAGTTGCATCTGAACAAGTGATAGATTAACATCCGGTGTTGGGAAGGATCCGTAAACTATTTTCAGAATTCTTGAAGTCGAGAAGGAACTGGTGTAGGGTTTCCTGATGATGAGTCCGTGTAAAACTGCATCTGGATGAATCTGGAACAAGTATCAGAATGTCGCCGTGTCTAGGTCACATCTGAACTATTTCTAGAAAGAATCTCGGAAGACGATGGTGTTTGTCTGTTGACTGATCTTTCCTGAAAAGGTAAAGGGTTAGTTGTATGCAATGTCATGATGCATGATGCAATGTATGTTGATATGAATATGATGAATGCGCATGTAGGCTGATGAGCTATCTTGCTGAAGATAGATGAATCTTGGATGACTGAAGATAAAAGAATCTTGACTGCTGCCGGGGAGAACAAATCCTTGGCTGCTGCTGTGGAGGGCAAGAATCTTCGATTGTTAAAAATGAGAAGTCTTGGGACCACTGTTGGGGAAATCAGAAGCTTGGGTTGTATGCCAATCTACCGGGGAATTCCTGTCTTGAGGAGATCTTCACCGGAGAATATTCGAATATTCTGTGAGGAACTGAGAATGAGAGTTTTCAACTCTGCTTGGGGATTGATAGTTGGAAGTTTAGCTCTGCTGGGGATATTGAAACTTGATTCTGAGGATGATTAGATTCCGGAAGGTTCTCATGCTGGGGATTGCGAGAGTCCTCTGATTGCTGTAGGTATTTGATCTCGTAAATGGGCTTACAGATGCCATTTGGAGGTAGGATGGATAATTGACTGGAGATATGTTGAATTGTAAGTTTGAAAGAAGGAACCTGTGTAGGGTTGCTTCATGATGAGTCCGTGTAAAACTGCATCTGATTTTGAGAAGGAACCTGTGTAGGGTTGCTTCATGATGAGTCCGTGTAAAACTGCATCTGAGGTTGAAAGGGAACCGGTGTAGGGTTTCCTGACGATGAGTCCGTGTAAAATTGCATCGGGTTTTGAGAAGGAACCTGTGTAGGGTTTCTTCGGGGTAAATTCGTGTAAAACTTCTGGATGAATCGGGGTAAGGTTACCTTGGGATAAATCCGTGTAAGACTTTGGGAGGAACCGGTGTAGGGTTACCTTGAGGTAAGTCTCTGTAAGACTTTGGGAGGAACCGGTGTAGGGTTACCTTGAGGTAAGTCCGTGTAAGACTTCTGGATGAACCGAGGTAAGGTTATCTTGAGATAAATCCGTGTAAGGCTTTGGGAGGAACCAGTGTAGGGTTACCTTGAGGTAAGTCTGTGTAAGACTTTGGGAGGAACCGGTGTAGGGTTACCTTGAGGTAAGTCCGTGTAAGACTTCTGGATGAACCGGGGTAAGGTTATCTTGAGATAAATCCGTGTAAGACTTTGGGAGGAACCGGTGTAGGGTTACCTTGAGGTAAGTCTGTGTAAGACTTTGGGAGGAACCGGTGTAGGGTTACCTTGAGGTAAGTCCGTGTAAGACTTCTGGATGAACCGGGGTAAGGTTATCTTGAGATAGGTCCGTGTAGGACTTTTTCTGAAAGAAAAGGAACCGGTGTAGGGTTACTTGTGGAGGGTGAGTCTGTGTAAGACTTCATATGGAAACTGAGAAGGAACCGGTGTAGGGTTGCTTGATGACGAGTTCGTGTAAAACTGCATCTTGGATTTGAGAAAGAATTGTTGAACACTTTTGACATTCGAATGCCCCAAGTGGTGTTGATCTGGAATAAGTTATTGAATGTCGCCATCTCTGGGTCACATCTTAACTATCCCAATCTTTTGAGGTGATAAGGAAATGGTTGAACACTTTTGACATTCGAATGCCCCAAGTGATGATGAATGAGTCTTGAATCAGATTACTCTGCGAATTGAGAGATTTCTTGAAATCTTGACTAGACTGCCCCAGGTTAACTGAACTTTGAAAGATTTGTCGAAACCTTGACCGGACTGCCCCAGGTTAACTGAACTTTGAGAGATTTGTTGAAACCTTGACTGGACTGCCCCAGGTTAACTGGATGGTGCCATGTCATGCCCCTTGTTGATAGGAGATTTGTCGTTGGAAGTGTCATCCTTTTGAAGTGATTTTGTTCACTGAGAGAGTTTTCGTTCCTCCGAACATTCGCTGTATGAATTTCTTCGCTGTCAAACAAATAACCAAATGCGAACAGTGATATTCAAGCAATGCAAAGTTTATGTTTGTCTCGAAGTTTTTGAAAAATGCGTTTTTTAGCAGAAAACCTTTTTTATAAGACAAATCAACACAAGATTTTTTAGAGCAAAGCCTTACAGGAGTCAGGATACCTTTGGTAACAGTATGCTTTCGAACTAAACCAAGCTTCAATTAGGGCTTTTGAAGGGTTGTAACGTGGCCTGGTTCACAGTTTAAGAAACAAAGGATAAAGGCTCAAAGTATATTTGTACCCACCCGTTCTTCGTGATGTTCTTCACACCTAAGCTCAGTTAATTGTGCGTCGCACTCTGTTTCGAGTTTGGAACGACCTTTTGGGTGATGGTTCACCAATTAAATTTGGGAGACAGTCATCATCTCCTTTTTCTTTTGCAACATTTTTTTTATGTTGTCGGGGATTTGTAATGACCTCACTATTTTGATTTTGATTTGTTATCCCTAACTTTTGCCTGACTGTTCCCGTTTTTGAGATCGCAGTCAGCGGGATGCCCTAGCTTCCTTAAGCCTCCTTTACAGGTTCTGGCTTGGTGGTCTTTTCTCCTTTGAGAGATTGACTGCCTAGGTGATAGGGAACCATCACTGTCTTTCGATTCCAAGGGAATGCTTTTTTTTAACGTCGTTCGTTGTGTTACAAACTGAGAGTTTGCGACTTCAATGCACGTTTTCTCTTGAATTAACTGAGGTACTACCCTGCCCTAGGTTTATATCAAAGGTTTTGATCGTTTAGAACAGAAAACTCCTACTTCTTTGGCTCGAAGGGGTTGACTAGGGATTAACTTCCTTATAACTCCAGTGTTTGGGAATTGAAAGAAATGCCTGTACATCATCAGCGAGGTCTGTTCAAAAGCATATTGTATGAGATTATGGTATTGTTTCGTCATCCTCCCTCTAAAGGCTTGCAGCTTTTTATCAAGAGTCAAATATCATAAAGAAAAGCATAAGAGTAGTGAAAACGAATAGATGAATCCAAGACAAACATATGCAATGCATTAATGAAACAGAGTTTAACATTAAAAGATAATTGTTTGAATGATAAAAGATTACAACTTTGAAAGTTCAAAATGAAACAAACACAATCTCAATGAGCTGGCATAGAAGCAGTGATCATGCTGGGGCCTCTGGAGGACCAAACTCAATTTCCTTGGCATCAATCAAATTTTGAATCTTGTACTTCAAAGCCCAACAGTCGTCAGTGTCATGCCCGGGACTGTCAGAATGATAAGCACAAGTTGCATTAGGATTGTAGTTAGGAGATGAAGTCTTGGGGTTTGGATGAGGCCCTATCAATGCAATCAGATTCATCTTCAACAAGTGCTGCAGTGCTTGAGACAACGACATGTTGATGTTGGTGAACTGTCTCTTAGGCTTGTCTGGTCGTTGCTGACTTCCCCTTTGTTGATGCCCCTGTCTTTACTGAGCAGGTGTAGGGTTAGAGATCAAGACTGCCCCTACATGTTGGTCAAGACGACCCTTTTGACTGCTCGCAGCATTGGACTCCTTCTTTCCGTTGTAGGGAATTATCCGAGTATCGGAGTTTGTAGCTCCTTGGATCTTTCCACTTTTGATGCCAGCTTCGACCCTTTCGCCGGTCAGTATTAGCTCGGTGAACCCAGCTGAGGAGCTTCCAATTAAGTGCTTGAAGAAAGGCCCTGTCAAAGTTCCCATGAAGATGTCAATCAGCTCTCTATCAGTTAAAGGGGGTTGCACCCTACCAGCCAGATCTCTCCACTTTTGGGCGTATCCCTTGAAGCTCTCGTCAAAACCCATGGTCATGCTCTGCAATTGCACTTGAGTTGGTGCGAGATCAGCATTGTACTGATACTGTTCGTAAAAAGCCCTGGCTAGATCTTCCCAGGTGTGGATGCGAGAACTCTCCAATTGATAGAACCACTCGAGTTGAGCCCCTACCAGACTTTCTTGGAAGAAATGGATCCAAAGCCTCTTATCAGCTGTGTATGGTTGAATCTTGCGGACATAGGACTTTAGATGCATCTTAGGACAAGATACTCCATCGTACAGAGCAAAGGTAGGAACTTTGAACTTTGAAGGGATGACCAATCCAGGAACTAGGCCCATGTCTCCTAGATCCAGGCCAGGTATTTGTTGGATCTCCATAGCACTGAGGCGATCCTCCAACTCTTTGTACTTGTCATCAACGAGAGGATATTGCCCTTCGGAGTAGTCAGCTTCTTCTTCAACAATCTCCACATTGTGGTCTTCTTCAAGACTACCTCCTGTGTTGGATGGAGTTGCAAGGTCTTGGGTCTTAGGCCTTCTCCTCAAGTTCAGGATGCGGGTTGCCTTCTTGGACTTCTTCTTCTTGTCTTTGAGAAGAAGAGCGGTCAGATCCTCTTGCCATTTACCCATAGCCAGCAGCATTTGTTGGAATTGAGCATTTTGAGCTTGGAGATCTTTCACCGTTTGTTCCATATCCATCTTACTAAAATAAACAGTAAGAAGATAAGAAAAGCTGCATGGGAGAAACCTGTTATGCAATGATATGTATGATATATATGCAATGTTTTCAAGGATCTCTTGGGGTAAACACAAGAGAATGTTAGAGGTTGAACTTCGATCTTGGATTGGAGAACTTGGTATCGGTGGATGTCTTCCCACGAGAATCAAGCTCACCATGTCGAGTGGGTCACAGCCACTGATTAAAGTTGTTGCACTTGAACTTTGATTGGAGAACTGTGCACTGGTGGATGTCTTTCCACAAGAATCAAGCTCACCATGTCGAGTGGGTCATAGCCCCTGATTCAAGTTGTTGCACTTGATCTTTGATGGCATCTGTTTAGAGGAGAAAACCTCTTACCCCTTGATAGACGTCTAGTTCAACGTAACCCTGCATCAAAAGAACCCTCGAGATCCTTGAAATGGTTATTGAAAATGCTATGGTATGATGTTATGATGTTATGCACATGCATGCCAAAGCAAGTGAGTGTATATACAGGTAATCATATCCACACAAAGCAAACAAGTCCTTAGGTTTAGGCTTGCATGAAGTTCAGGTACTACCCTCTTTCAGTTTTGTTGGTTAAGACCTGTCCTATCAAAAGTAACCGGGTTCTAGAGGATCTCAATATCACTGACTACCCTCAATCGGTCATAACTCCAGCATCGCTATCTTTTCTTGCGGCCGGAACCATCGCGAGAGTTTAGCCTCAATGAGCGTAGCATACTGCTACTGTTCTATGGCCAAGTTGGGTCAATTTAGGGTTCTAAGGTCGGTTGGTGCTTAATGACTCCTTGGAAGACCCATATTCTCCTTGTTTCAACACAAGGGATATCGGTACAGACCAAGGCGCCACACCAACGTAGCCACTGCTTCATCCATGTCGGTATACCCCGGACAGGTCCCTCACAGATTATGCTACCTAAAAGGGTATTCCCCAGATCCGGGTTAGGATCTATGAAACTCCGATGCAAAGCCCACAAACATAAAAGCACACAAAGCAAGCAATTGAGAAAAAGGTGATCTAAACCCTAAGGTAATCCCACTTTTGAGAAATTCCCCAGCAGAGTCGCCAGTTCTGTGATACGGTGGGAGAACTGACTTGAGGTTTGCGTTTGTATTCGCACTTGTTCGGTTGAGCAAGAGTCGCCACCGACTTTTTATTTTATCCTAAAGGAAAGGTTAAAAAGCACAGGAAAAAACCTTTTTTGAGATATTTCGTGGGTTCGGGGGGTAGATTATGAAAAAGGAAGGTATTAGCACCCTTTTCATCCATGGTTATCCATGGGCTCTTAGTTACTTGGTTTTTAGATCACTTGCCTTGATTTTTGATTGCTTGAAATTGTGGTGTATGTGTGTGTTTTGAAAATGCTTTTGAAATAGACGCCTTTGTTTCGGCAACCAATGTAATTGACTCGTGTTTGAGTGTTTTACAAAAGTGTGTATCCTTTCGAAAAGATGTTTCAAATGTTTTTGAGAGTTTGTTTTGAAAGTGTGTATGAAGTGTGGTTTTTGAAAAGGAGGCAAGTGTTTTTGCAAGTTGATCTCAAGTAGCTAAGAGTTTTGTCTACCCCTATTGTACTCAAAGGTTTTCTCTATGTTCTCAACCCTTTTTAACAATTTTGTTCCACCATTGAATTTGGTGGACAATCTTGCGTTTAGGATGTTTAACGGGACGGGCGCGGGTCATCGTATGGACCATGAATGCAATGGTGCCAAGTGTCTTTGGCAATTTGCTTAAAGGGACTTGATCATTTTGATAGGCGACTTTCGAAAGCGTCATCGAGGGACTTATGATCATTTGAATCGTTTTGCCAAAGAAACTCGACGTGCAAGCATGGCCCATTTTGGAAGGCAACATGTGGGATCACCCTAGGGGGTGCAAGTGTGATTGTGTATTGATTTTATGCATTTGTCTTTGTATTAGGTTATCTAGCGTTTGGTTTTATGTACATGCAAACCCTAGGTCTAACCATGGTATAATTCGAAAGCGGTAAATTGCGGGAATTTTAAAGTCTACGCTATTACAAATGGTATCCGGGAGTGGGGGTACAAATTCACAAATGGGGATGAGACTTAAATAATTACAACCAAATCGAATTGCGATCAAATGTAATCAATGTAATGTATAGCAAAGTGTAAGAATATCAAATGTATAATGTATCAAATGTGAAATGTATTGTGTAAGTGTACGTGTAATTTATTTACAAGTTAGGAAATGTGAATTTAATAAATTAAGTATTGTTTATTTATTCTTTTTTATGTTTTTGTTAAATATGCACAAAATGAAAAAAAGAAAAATATTATCTTAGGAATTATTTTTATGTATTAGTATTTTATTTACAAAGCCTTTTTTTTTTTGGTTAAAAAGAATACTCAAACTAAAAAAAACTATTTCTTTATGTATCTTTTATAAATGTTTTAAGTAAAATTTACATTTAAATAAAAAAAGAGTTTTAATAAAAGAAAAGAAAAAGTGTTTTAAATAATTCTAATTTTTATGTATTTTAGTATAAGAGTTTTAATAAAAGAAAAGAAAAAGTGTTTTAAATGATTCTAATTTTTATGTATTTTAGTATTTTTTTTATGTATGTACAAAGAAAGATTTTTTTATAAAAAGAAAATGTTTATGTATTTTGTTGTTTTATGTATAAACTAAATGTTTTTTAATGAAAAAAAAGAGTTTTAAGTTTTTTTATAAAAAGAAAATGTTTTAGTAAAATAAAGGATGAAGAAGAGGGTTAAGTGGGCCAAAAGGGAATTAGAGCTTAATCAGAATGGGCATGAAGTGGGGGGTGCCAAATGGAACGCTTTGGGCTTAAGCTGAGCGAATGGGACGAAGCCCACTGATTTTTTGAGACAAATGTTTAGGGTTTGATGATTTTGTTTCAGAAAGAAATTTTAGGGTTTGGTGTACACAGAAGCGGCGCCGTTCTTCGTTTTCACTTCGTCTTTCTCGCCATGGCCACTGAATGTCTCCCTGTGCTTGGTTGTCATGCGCCATCACCCTTTCCTCTTCCCTCCATGGGGCATCCAGGCAACAGTTAAAAGGTAGCGATTTTGTTTCTATCGCATTTGGGTTTCAAGTTTCTGTTTTGTTACTTTCATGTACTGATTTTCTATGGTGGTATTTGTTTGCTTATTCGAGGCGTATGAAAAGGAAAGGAAATATACCTTGGTCGGAGATGGAGGAGGAAGGGTCGGAGGCGCGTAAGATGGCCAAGGGCGAAGGCTTGAGGATGCGCGAGCTTGGAAACCTTGGTATCTTGTATTTTATCTTTTTGTTTTGTGATGAGCTTCTGAAAACAAATCTTTATCCTCTTCACTTTTGCTCGTTTCTGTTGCCTCTGAATGTTTGCTATCGATTTTGAGTGTGCTTCCTTTCTTCTTCTTCTGGTTGCCTTGATGACTGCCCTGTGTTTGGTTGCTTTGGATGATGTTGTTTCTGGTTTTTTTTTTTTAAGGGCTTGATACAGGTTTTAGGCTTAATGCAGGCTTAGAGCTTTGATTGAGGCTAGCTTCAGGCTTCAGTTTGTTTGAGGCTTCAGCAGGTTTAATGCAGGTTTAGGACATTGAGCTTGAAAGGGCAGGCTTAGGCTTTGTTTGACAGGGCCTGTAGAGGTTTGGGACTTTAGGCTGGAAGTTTGTAACTGGTTTGCTGTTTCTTGCTTCTTGGATCAAGTTGAGGCTTTAGCAGGTTTTTCAAGCTTATGGTCTCAAGCTTGTGGAGGCAGCTTTGTATATTTTCGATACAGTTTTGTGAAGCTCTCTTTTCTTTATGATATTTCTTCCCCCCCTTCTACTATTCTATTGCAGCTTGTTTTATATTTTTTGTCTCTCAAGCCTAAGCCTGCAAACCTGTACTTCTTTTCTCCCTTTTTCTCTCTCTGATTTAAGCATTTTAATATTGCTTATAATCTGTTTTCTGAAAAAGCATCCAGGCTGGAAAGTGATGAAAAATGACATTGCTTGCATTGTTGGTTTTTAACCTGCATACTTTGTGACAGTTTTCCATATTTTGGACAGTTGTGCACCTTTTGGGAGCTTTTTGAATGTTTTGAATTTGGGAACTTTGTAGTTTAGTTTGAACTTTCATAGTGATACATGCTGTTTGTTTTGAACTATGTAGTTGGTTGGCCAATTTTGAATTTGTGCATTTTTCAACTTTGCATTTCATGTTTAATTTGTAAACATTTTCATCCCTCTTTGTGAATCGGGAGAAATCCCGTGATTTGTAAAGAGGGTAAAACTGATTCCGGCCGTTTGCTTTTAATGATGAATTCTCTTTTCTCTGTCTGTCTCTTTAATTATTTATCTGCTTCAATTGACTTTTCTTCTTTCTTATTCTTTGCAGATAGAATCCAATGAGGCAGAGGGAGCAAGGGATAAAAGATGAAGAATTGAAGATTTAGAAAAATATTAGGATAGTTTTATTTAAATTTAAATAAATGTAATATTATTATTGTAAACATTTTGTAAACAAAAACAATTATACAAATAATTTAAAGATAAATAAAAAGTCCTTTTATTTGATTAATTCTTTTTATTCTTTTCAAGATATTTATCTAATTGTTTATAATTCTTAAATTAAAATAAAAATGGAAATAAATTCCAATTATCTTAAATTAAAAATAAATAATCAATTGGTAAACATTGTGGTCTTATGACAAACCTGGCGCTCCAATTATCCAAAGCAATGCATAGTCAAACACAACAACTGCCCAAACGTATTTTCCTTTTACTGATTTTAACCAAACACTGCAAATCCAATCCAAATGCATCTTTTCACTGATTAAGTCAAACAATGCGAATTCAATCCAAATGTCTCAGCCCATATCTCGGAATAACTTGAAAAGCACTGTGGGGATTTAATTCTTTCTGAGAATGCACGCATAAAAACCTAGTTCCTGATTAAATGCCAAAGAAGCGTTCGCCTGATCGAAGCTGAACCAAAATCAACCAAATCCCTAAGCAAACTGCGTGAACTGTTCTAGAGCCATGAAAACCAATGAAAACCCTAATTTTGTCTGACTGACGAGAAAAAGTCTGTTTGACCGATTCTTGAGCCAGTTTGAAAAATCAGGAAACGCCTGAAGCTGTGATTTCTTGAGGAAAAATGCAAGGGCAAATTTTGGGGTACAACAGAGAGGTTGGGGAAGGTGTTGCCTAGTATCATTAGCAAGAGTCAGGCAACTTTGTTTCTGGGCAATGTATCCATAATCATATTCTCCTGGCCTACGAGTTACTCAAAGTCTATGAGAGAAAAGGGGGGACCCCTCGAGTGATGATGCAATTGGATCTCCATAAAGCATACGATATGGTGAATTGGAAGGCTATGGAATGCATTCTTCAAGAAGTTGGCATTCCTAGGAAGTTTGTGAGATGGATCATGGTTGGAGTCTTTACTGTCTCTTTCAGTTTAATATTAATGGTGTCTACTCAAATATCATGCAGGCTAAAAGAGGTATTAGACAAGGGGAACCCCTCAAAGTTCAAGTTGTTACTTGGAGGAGTGGAGGGTAATAGCAAAGAGGCTCTAAAAAGTGTTACTGAGTTTGAGGAAGGTACTCTCCCTGTTAGATATCTTGGTGTGCCTTTCTCGAGTAAAAAAATGGTTATCCACTATTATTTGCCTCTTATTGACAAGATAGTTGGTAGAGTGAAACACTGGTCTTCTAAGATTTTAAGTTATGCTGAAAGGATTCAATTGGTGAAAAGTATAGCTAGTGTCATTGCATCGTATTGGATGCAATGCTTCCCTATTCCCCATTTTGTGTTAAAGAAGATTAATGCAATCCGCAGAAGCTTTATTTGGACAAGGAAACATGATATCAACAAAAAGAGTCTGGTTGCTTGGACTAGGGTGTGTAGCTCCAAGAAGCATGGTGGTTTTGATATGTTAAATCTATCTATTTGGAATTATGTGAATATTTTGAAGTGCTTGTGGAACATTTACAGGAAATATGATAACCTTTGGGTGTTGTGGATTCATACGTTTTATCTGAAGGGTGCAACTGTTATGGATGTGGCCGTAAATAGTAATTGTACTTGGATTTTAGAGAGCATTATGAACCAAAGAGATAAAGTGGCCATGATTCAGCAGTGTTGGGATCACTCTCTGCAAATCCATAAATTTCCCATGAAAGAAGTTTACATGATGCTGAATGAAGATCAAAATAGAGTCCCATGGTTCAATTTGATTTGTCGTAACAAAGCCAGACCTAGGGCTATTGTGTGTCTCTAGCTAGCTTGTAACAAGAAGCTCCCTACAAAAGATAGATTGAAAATGTTTGGCTTATTGCATGTAAGTACTTGTAGCTTGTGTAACAATGCAGATGATTCGATGAATCACCATTTTTTTGGTTGTCATCATATTAGGAATATCTTGGCAAGCATTCTTTGCTGGTTAGGTGTGAATCATGTTCCTATGGAATGGGATGAAGAGCTCGATTGGATCACTCGGAATACCAAAGGAAAAGGTTGGAAAGAGGCTATCCTGAGGATGGTTGCTACTGAAACCATGTACCACATTTGGAATTATAGAAATAATGTTTGTTTTGGAATAGATGTGGATACTATAAAGATAGAAATAAATATCATAGACAATATAGTGTATAGGGGTTGGTAATTCACCAACCTTAAAATCTATGTAGCTATGCTGATGATGTAGGTTTTTTTGGTTTTTGTGTTTGTCTTGTTGGATGGTTGGATCCTTTGGATCACTTTGTTTTTCTTGTGTTTTTTGAATTAATTTACATTTATTTTTTGATTAAAAAAATGAATATCCAAATCATTTTCCAAATTCTCAATACATTGACATATAATTTCTGCAGATTGTGTTGCATCTTTATTAAATTCAGCTATAGTTTTACAGTAACTTGTTGTTGGATCAGATTCATAAGCTGCAAGGTACCTAAGACGTGTTACAAATTCCCAATAAACATGATCACAAGAAATGGATGAATAAATTGGACACATTGTAATGAGAAAAAGAGTGAGAAAAGCTACAAAGTGAGACTTATTTTAAAACAAAAATGTCGTTTTGATAGTTGAGTACTTTGGTTGTTATATATATAATAATAATAGTGTGTTTGAAGCAAATAGAGTATATCAATCATGCACGGTTTTGTAGATATTGTTTTAAAACAATATTATGTACACCTAATAAGTGTGCAAGTTTTATGAACCATGAATTGTGGAAAGTTGTTAAGAAACTTTCATTATGAAAACTCTCAATACTTGTGTTATTATGGTAATTGCTAGAAATTTGGTTCTATGATTTGGTTATATAGTTGGAGCATTCATTTCCACCTCAAAGGTGACTTAGATCTCTACAAAACTTTAAGGGTGGGTGTTAGTGTCGTTGAAGGCTTACATATCAGAGCTTGTTTAGGGTGGTAGCTTCTTTTTTTACAAGTCTGACTTCCAGATGAGCTTAGGGTATATCATATCACGTGAACTCCATATGTTGATAAAAAAATTTGAGACTTTGAAATTAACCATGGTTTTCATTATTAACAAAGGGAATATGTCATTGAGAATTTCGCCTACTTTTTCGCTACCCCTGAACCCTAGGATGACTATTTTTGGTCTCTCTTCAACATAAGTTTTTCCTTTCTTGTCTCCTACCATCTTCTTTATAATATTTCTTTTCATGATCCCCTTCGATGGTGTATTTGGGTTTGGGGGACCCTATAGTGATGGATGTGATAAAAAAATTCCCCCTTCTGATGAAGCCTATGAATGGTTGTTTTCCTCTTCGAACTTCATCTTTATTGTCGTTGATATCCTTGCTTTCCCCAACTTCATTTACGGCTTTGATTATCTTTGGTGGAAAATTGTCTCGGAGGGGGATCATTTATTACGTGATGAATCATTCCACCTTCAAGATCCCTTGGGGAAGCTTTCGTGCCTTTGGTAATCATTTTCATTCCCCTTGGTAATCATCTCTTTGATGGCCTCTTTCTGATGGACGTATTCTCCCATATTGTGTCTGTGGATTTTGTTAAAGCGGTAGAACTTTGACTTGTTTGTCCTTTAAGATTCTTAAACGGGTTGGGGCCCGTATCCCTAACTTCTTTGAATCAGGTGTTGAAAAAATCTTGTAAAATATTTTATCTTAAGGTGTTGAATGGGGTATATGACGATAACCTAGCTCACGAACCTTGGTTTGTGTCTCTATCTTTGTCATCTCAGTGTCTGTCATCCTCAATCTGGTATTCTCTGGGTTCCATGACCCTATGTTTCTTTTTATCTGTTCAACGATCGATTTTTCCTCAAAATTGATATAGAGATGGGCTCGAGTAAGGATGTGTTTTATGCTCCCCGCGTCTTCTAGCCATATATTCTCATAGGACAAGAAATTTTTTGTCAATCCCTTCTCGAAGATCCAACATTTCAGGCCATCGTTGAATCTTCCTATTTCCACTACCACGTTTGTGAACCAGTCAATATACTCTCAAAGAGTTTCCTTTTCTTTGGTGATTTCCACTTAGGACGACTATTATTTTTGGTTTTCATTTATGCACTATGAGTTGCATTGTAATTTAATTCCACACCTTCCCAAAAGAGTTAATAGAACAATCCTCTAGGGTCTTGAACCATGTCATAGTGGCTCCTTCGACAGTTAACATGAATAGTTTGAATTTTATTATGCTCATTGTGTGATGATAGTTGAGCATGGTGTTTAGGTTCTCTATGTGCTTGTCTAGGTCCTTGGTCCCATCATAATTGTCTAGATTATGCGGTTTTTCACGGAATTTAGGAATTTTACAAGTGATGATGTGTTTTGCAAATGAGTTATTTCGATAAAGGGAAGAAGCTTGGTGTTTAGCATCTTGTCCGCTCTCCTTTCAAGAATGGTGTGACTTCCATCTCGGCTTCCTGAATCATGAGGGTGAGAATTATTAGCCCAAGGATGAAATTGTTCTGGATATTTAGAGGCATTTCAATGCTTCAACGAGGTATCCTCGATAGTTGTGTTAGGTGTGGCCTGTAACACCCTTTTAAACCCCACGAGTATTATAAATAATAAATCAGAGTAAGGAACCAACAAGGGTGTCACATCTTCATATAAAACATGATACATGCATATCTTACTTCGTAACACGGGTTTTCAAAAGTTAAAACATTTATATTATTGAAAGTTTCATCATGAAACTTCAACACATCGTAGCGGAAATATTGTCTCAAAATATATTTATTAAATACTTCAAATAAAATACCATCACACTTCATAATTCATAAGTTAAACTTCAAAACAGAATAAAATAGAATAAAGCATCTCAACACATAATGTCAACAAGGAACATATAGTTCGGTTCAAACGATCCCAAAGACCCCGATGTTGCATATCAGAGCAAGACCTTCTAAAATCAACAAAAATAAACAACTCACTTTGAAGCTATCCTTTAAGCTTCGACAAACTATTCCTGGTCACCTGCAAGTTACCCACGTATATAGGCAACATTTCCAATCATAAAGGGTGAGTAATCACATATTATAAAAGACATGTGGAATAGATATAGCAGTACAATAACAAGTTATTATGGATTCAGCATATCATCATATTTCATATATTATACTCACACCTTTACATCATCAATATTGTGATACGGTGGGAGAACTGACTTTTTGTTTTGCGTTTGATTGCAAATGTTGCGGAAAGCAAGAGTCGCCACTGACTTTTCTTTTATCCAAAAAAGGAAAGGTGAAAAAGCACAGTGTGATCGGTGGGAATAGAACTGACTATTTTTGGAATGCTGGTTCGCGTTTGCGTTTGTTTTCGCAAAATGTCGCGGTAAGCAAGAGTCGCCACCGTCTTTTATTTTATCTAACAAGGAAAGGACAAAAGCACAGAAAAATTCCTTTTCGAGATGTTTCTCGGGTTCGGGAGGTAGATTATAGAAAGGGAAGGTGTTAGCACCCTTTCTATTCGTGGTTATCCACGGGCTCTTAGGTACTTGCTCACTATGTTTTCAAAAGGTTTTGCTTTTCTTGTGTTTGTGGGTTTTGAAAAAAAGAGTTTTGTTTGAAAACTTCGATTTAACTCTTATTTCTGTCCTCAAGAGTGTATGAAGTGTTTTTGAAAACTTTGTTTGAAAAGTGTAAGTGCGAAAAATTTGTTTTGTTTTGAAAGAGCAAGTACCTAAGAACCTCTACCTACTCAAAAGGGAATTAAACTGTGCAAATGTCCTTTAGACAGTGCTATCCCACTATTGAGGAGTAGGTAGCATCGTCGTTGGATTTTTCGGGTCAATTCGATTAAGGGACGTGTGGTCACTAAAGCAATGTTAGGACGCCTTAGCGGTAACCCTAATGTCTTAGATCATTTTATCCGAGGCAACCATTTCGAGGCAACTTATGATCTTTGGACAAGAGGGCGACCTCTAAAACTTCCTATACTCAATGACCACGTTCGAGGCAACCAAGTGAGGCGTACCCTAGGAGTGGCATGTGCAAATGTGTCAATTTTCAGTTATGTTATCTTTGTACATGTTATGGTGAGCTACGGTTGATTTTAAGTTAAGATAGATCTTGCCATGCATAGCCTATTATTCATACATCTAGCAGTTAATGGTTGCGGAAAATAAAACTAAGCTATTACAAGGCGTCGGGTATTTACATCGCCAAAAACAAACCCTTGAAAAAGTAAATGCGAAAAGGTAAATAAAAGCGATAAAAGGTCCTAAGTTAAAACTATTACATCCTTGAAGCAGTTACAATTATATCAAAAATAATACGCGCGAGAAAACTTGAATCAGAGAGTTTTTAGGGTTTTGACCCCTTTTTATTTAATAAAGCTTATTGTGATTATTTTTTGTATTAAAGAAATTAGTCTAAATTAATAATTGAATTAATTAATTAAAATAAAAATATTTTTGGTTTTTTGTTATTTAAGGAAATAAAATAAAAAATGGTTAAAAGTTATTAAAAACCCTAATTCTACATTAATTTTATTTTGTTCCAAAAATGTTAAAATTATGCCTAATTAAAAAACTAAGTCAATTAAATTGTTTATTTACAAAATAATGAAATTAATAAGAATAATATAAATTTTTTATGTTTTCTGATTTTTATTAGGAAAAATAAATTATTTGGTTAATTAAATGATAATAATAATAATTAAGTAAAACAAATAAATATAAAAGAAAATATAAAGAGAAAAGAAATAACCCATTGGGGGGTTTGGGCCCAAATCTGGAGGTGGAATCAGCATGTTCAAGGCCCACTTGCTGCAAGCCTGCGTTTGACTTTTCCAATTCCCTGTGACAATGTTGACTGGGCACTATAGTGGTCTTTCATTCCTGGCCACCAGATTTGGCCTGGAGGCCATCTGGCGCGTTGAGATTTGAAGGCATATGGTGGACTACGTTTGCTGAGACGCGTTGGATCAACTGCAAGAAAATAATAGCAAATATGTTGGGGGACCTGGGATTCGAACCCAGGTCTCAATGCTCACAGGCCAACACGCTTACCACCTAACCAAGCTGCTTCAATTGTTATAGAAATAAGAAGCAATAATTATATATGAAACAAACTAATATGCCTGAAAAAATAAAATAAACGCGCTATGATTCAAACACGCGAACCAGATGACAACACGTCATCATCTTCAACCTTGGTCCTGCACAAATAGAGTCATATAGCGGGGGTTTTTAACCTCTTCTATATCCTGCACGAAAAATAGCGAATAGACACTGAGCAAAAAGAAATATTTCGCGAGATATGTGTTGGAATCGTCTTGGTCTCACGAATTCAACCATGTATCCCATTGGTTCCAATTCTTCATGGTTTGGAAAGCCCTATTTGAAAGCTTGAAAACCCTAGAAACTCAATCATGGCATCTCTCGGTTTAGGGCACTATGGTTCAATTAATTCATTCCATTAGCTTTGTATAACCTCTAGCAACGCAAATCAATCACAAAAACATGTCAAATGCATATGAATTAAGAGATACGATTTTGAATTAGAAGTGCAAACCGTGAGATGGTGTTTCGTGATTCCTTGAGCTTTGGTGCTTGAATTTTATTGCAAATCACTCCTAGTACCTCCTACAATGTGTTTGGATGGACAAGGCACCTTGAATTGGCCTAGATTGCCAGAACAAGTTTTGATTTTTCTTGAAGTTTCTTGAAATTGGTATGGCCGTTTCTGCAAGGTTTTGTGCGTGCCTTAGGTTTATGTAGCTTGTGTATGTATATTGGAGTGCATTAGGTCAAGAATTGGGCTTTAATCCTTGTGCATTCAAGGTTTTGAGATTTGATTTTATCACCATTGAAAAGCTTTCCAAAATAAGCCAAATCTGAGATTTTGTGCATGTTTTGACTTGGCACGAATTGGATTTAGTTGCACATGATATTTGCAAGCTGTACAAATCACACAGATCCCTTTACATCAATTTTTTGGATTTTATTTGATTTAATATTGATTAATAATGAATTAAATCAATAAAAATGAAGTAAAATAGAAAAATAAATGTTTGGTCATGAAATTAAGTATGGGACACGTGTGTGGCATGACAAGACTGAATCAAGTGGAAAAAAGTGGGCCCTTTTGTCAAAAATTGGAGTTTTGAGGATAGTTGACTTTTGGCAATTTTGGAAAAATGCCCAACTTCAACAATGCATAACTTCCTCAATTTTGAACTTTTGGAGGTGTTCTTGGACTTTTTAGAAACCTTGAGATGTCCTCTAATCCACCCGTTTGGTCTCATCTCATTTTGATCTTCCATTCTCAAGTTATAAGCTTTGGAAAAAAAGGTGTTTTTGTTGACTTTCAAAAATGACCTATAATGTCCAAATCTATAACTTCTTGTGAGAGCATTTCTTGATCTTGGGGTGTGAATATGTATTGTTGGAAATTGAATCCGCTTCAAAATGAGATTTAGATGGGTCATTTCTCATAAAGTATGAGAAAGTTATGCTTGGTCAAACTTGAGTTGACTTTTCCTACAAAACCCTAATTTAGCAACTTTTGAATCTTGATGAATTTTGAGCAATCCTTGATGAATCATGATCAACCCTTGATAAAATGATTAATTATCCTTAAAAATGAGAATGTTGACAAAAAATCTGGAGGTTTGACTATTTGTAGGCCACCGTTGACTTTTCCCCTAGCACAGTCGATTTTTGGGTCTCTTGAGCAATTGACTGACCAAAGTTTCTCTGCAAGGCTTGAAATTTGTCATGGACGAACTTAAGAACATATTAAGACATTGGGAAACACTTGAGGCCATTTGGATGTAAGGACCTTGATGCAACACAAAACCCTAATTTTGAATTGACTGCCTTAGGAGGTGATTTGACTGTACAACCCTTGAGCCATTTTGAGCAATATGAAGATCATTCTTGACAAATCTTGAGGAATATGGGAGGGCAAATTTTGGGGTACAACAGTTGCCCCTGTTCAATCTTCTTAAACCTGAGGATGTAGATTGGCTTGCGTGCCTTTCGTGATCCGAAGGTGGAAGATGATTGAACACTAAAGTGCCCAGAAATTTGCACTCGCATGATGTAGTATCAGCATTATGATATCAGGAATGGGCTTACAGATGCCATTTGGAGATTGTTGGTAGGAGGATGGGCTTATAGATGTCATCTGGAGATTGTTTGTTGAATTGTAATTTTGTAAGTTGAAAGAAGGATCCTGTGTAGGGTTGCCTGATGATGAGTCCGTGTAAAACTGCATCTGAAAGAGAAGGAACCGGTGTAGGGTTTCCTGATGATGAGTCTGTGTGAAACTTCATCTGAAAGAGAGAAGGAACCGGTGTAGGGTTGCTTCATGATGGTCAAGTAGATAATTGTCCTGTCTGGTTTCAGGTATTAACCTACAATCAGTCGTCCACAGAATTTTCCTGGCTTGTTACAGGTATTTATCTGGAACTTGAAAAGGTTGGCCGATGAGATAGTTGTCCTGGCTGGTTACAGGTATTGATCTCTGACCTGAGAAAGAAAAATAGTTTTCCTGGCTTATTACAGGTATTAATTTTCAATCTCTTCGTGTAGGTGGTTTTCCTGGCTGGTTTCAGGTATTAACCTACAATCAGTCGTCCACAGAATTTTCCTGGCTTGTTACAGGTATTAATCTGTAACTTAAAAAGGTTGGTCGATGAGATAGTTGTCCTGGCTGGTTTCAGGTATTAATCTCTGACCTGAGAAAGAAAGATGGTCTTCCTGGCTTGTTACAGGTATTGATCTTCCATCTCTTCATGTAGATAACTTTCCTGGCTTGTTACAGGTATTGATCTACAATCAGTCGTCCACAGATATTTTCCTGGCTTGTTACAGGTATTCATCTAGAACTTAAGAAAGGTTGGTTGAGGAGATAGTTGTCCTGGATGGTTTCAGGTATTAATCTCTGACCTGAGAAAGAAAGATGGTCTTCCTGGCTTGTTACAGGTATTGATCTTCCATCTCTTCATGTAGATAACTTTCCTGGCTTGTTACAGGTATTGATCTACAATCAGTCGTCCACAGATATTTTCCTGGCTTGTTACAGGTATTGATCTGGAACTGCAAAGGTTGATGGTAATCATCTTTTGATTGACCTTTTCCTGAAAAGGCAAAACATTAGTTGTATGCAATGTCATGATGTATGAAATGCATGATGTTCTCAAAATAAATGAGATCGTGTCGTATGCACTTTATCATGTATGTAAATAGGAGATATGAAGTGTGAAATGTTTATGAATGTATTTTGTCTAGGAAAATAAATCCCGGAGCTGCTGGAGAATAGAGTTGAGTTCTTCGTTTCCGCTGGGGATGATGAACGAAGATGATTGTGAGAATAAACCTGCAGGATAAAAGAACTCCGTTGGGGAATAAACTGGTGAAAATATTACTCTACAGGGAATTACTCTGTGGGAAGAGATGCTTTGCTGAGATTTTAATGATAACTCCGCTGGGGATTCCGTTGATAAGCTTTGTTGGAGATTTTGATGATGAACTCCGCTGTGGATAGAAAGAACTTCGCTGGGGATGATCTTTCAGTCGCAACTTGCTGAGGATAACCCAGTTAGACTCTCGTGGGGATAACCTTTGAATTTGGCTGCGGAGATGCATTTGTATTCTGCAGGGGACAAGCTTCTAGAATCTACTGGGTAAGATGATTCAATTCTCTATTGGGGAAGCTTTTTTAGACTGCGCTGGGGAAATGGCTCCACTGGGGGTATCTTGTATTCCACCGGGGAACATTCTTATATTTCATTGAGGAATATTAAGACTGTCGGGGATGCTCTTTACGCTTGCTGGGGAATATCTATATACTCCGCTGGGGAATATTAAGACCTTCTGGGAATACCGAGCCTTTTCGGGACTGACGGTAGACTAACTCTGCTTGGGGGAGAGTATTGCTGATTTGTACATAGCTGCAAGTCTCAGCCGGGAGAGCTACAATTACTGTCTTACTCTGCGGGTAGGGACGATATCTTGGTCCTATTCTTCAGCTGAATCTACCTTTGTACCTGGTGAGCAAAGCAGCTAGACCTCTCAGACAATTCTTATTGCCCCTACTTCTGATATCACCTGTAATTAGTCCTTTGTTTCGCATGCAAATATTTATGAGCAGCAATTAATGTCAAGTGCATATATCAAAAATGAACATTGGACGTTCTTTGCAAAACAAAACAGATAAAGGAAAAAAACAATTTGCAACTTGTCTGAAAAATGAGCTTGTATTGATTTTGAAGTTTGCCTGTAAATAGGCGTTTTTGTACAAGAGGCTGACGTCCTAGTAAGAGAACGCCGCCGAACAAATAGGGTTTATACAATTTGTAAAAAGAAAACAAAACAGCTATATGAATAATCCCACTGGGTTCCAACTCTGCTATCGCCTTTATATCTTCAAGCATCTCATCACTTTGCTGCTTAGTTGGAGATGAATCTGATTGATTGGTGTCGTCCGAGCCTGATAGTTGATACCAAAGTCTGGATGCAGGGTGATCCAATGAGACATAGTGTTACGCTTATCCCTAACTTTTGCCTGGACCACCCTTTCGGGTTTTCGGTCCACCGGGATACCCATTTTTGCCCAAGCCGCCTTTTCAGGTTTTCGACTTGTCGGGTGTACAGATTTTTTTAAATTTTCATCCCTTATTTTTGCCCGAACCCTTTTGGTTCGCCGGGAAGCCCTTATTTTTCCTAGGCCAGTCGACCTAGCGGGTCTTTGATTATGCGTAGTATCTTTTTACTATGTCTGCATTGACGGGGTGAGGAAGGTCGTCACCATCCATGGTGGTTAGAATCATCGCTCCTCCTGAGAAGATGTTCTTAACCATAAATGGCCCTTCGTACGTAGGGGTCCATTTGCCCCTGGGATCACCTTGAGGTAGAATGATGCGCTTGATTACCAGGTCCCCGACTTGATACTCTTGTCGTCTGACTTTCTTGTTAAATGCCTTGATCATCCGTTTTTGGTACGTCTGACCATGACAAATAGCAGTGAGTCTCTTTTCGTCGATTAGGTTCAGTTGATCAAGTCGGGTCTGGATCCAGTCGTCTTCACTTAAACCCGCATCCTTCATTATCCGGAGAGAGGGTATCTGAACTTCAATGGGCAGGACTGCCTCCATGCCATATACCAAGGAATTGGGTGTTGCCCCTGTTGACGTCCGTGTTGAGGTACGGTACCCATGAAGAGAAAATGGTAACATCTTGTGCCAGTCTTTGTAGGTCACTGTCATCTTCTGCACAATCTTCTTAATGTTCTTATTAGCTGCTTCTACAACCCCATTCATCTTCGGCCGGTAGGGAGAAGAGTTGTGGTGCTGTATCTTGAATTGCTCGCAGAGCTCAGTGATCATCTTGTTGTTAAGATTGGTACCATTATCCGTAATGATCCTCTCTGGTACACCGTATCGACAGATCAGGTTGTGCCGAATGAACCGTGCCACGACATTCTTGGTTACGGTGGCAAAGGAAGCTGCTTCAACCCACTTCGTAAAGTAATCAATCGCCACCAGGATGAAACGATGCCCGTTGGATGCCGTAGGTCTGATCTCGCCGATCATATCAATGCCCCACATTGCAAAAGGCCAAGGTGCTATCAAGACGTTCAAAGGAATCGGAGGAATGTGCACCTTATCAGCATAGACCTGGCACTTGTGACATGTCCGAGAATGCTGATAACAGTCGGCTTCCATCGTGGACCAGTAATATCCTGCCCGAAGGATTTTCTTTGCCATGGTATGTCCACTGGAATGAGTCCCGAAAGTACCTTCATGCAGCTCTGCCATGATCCTTTCTGCTTCAATCTTATCCACACAACACAGTAAGGTTGAATCATGGTTACGTTTGTAAAGAATGTCATTGCTGATGAAGAACTTTGCCGCGAACCTTCTCAGAAACTTCTTGTCATTAACGGATGCACCCTCGGGGTATTCTTGAGCTTCAAGGTACCTCTTCACTTCATGATACCAAGGTTTTTTTGTTACCTCTTCGGTCTCAAGGTCACAACAATGTGCAGGTTCATCCAATTTCCAAATAATGATCCAGGGAGCCTCGTTGTCCCATTTGACTTTGAACATAGAAGACATCGTAGCTAGCGCATCCGCCAACTGATTTTCCTCTCTTGGGAAGTTTTCAAAGGTTATTTCCTCGAAGTGGGGAAGCAACGTCAACACATACTCCTTGTAAGGAATAAGATTTGGGTGTTTCGTATCCCACTCGCCTTTGATCTGGCTGATCACGAGAGCGGAATCTCCGAAGACACTCAGAAACTTAATCCTTAGGTCAATTGCAGCTCGAAGACCCATGATGCATGCTTCATACTCCGTCATGTTGTTGGTGCAGTTAAAACACAATCGGGCGGTGAGCGGAGTTTGAGAGCCCTTAGGAGATATGATCACAACGCCAATACCGTTACCCAAAGCGTTTGAGGCTCCATCAAAGTACATGGACCATCGGGATCCTTCCTTAGGTCCTTCATCCGGTCCAGGTATCTCGCAATCAGTCACTACCATGATATTCTCGTCTGGAAATTCAAAGTTCATAGACTGGTAATCATCCACTGCCTGATGTGCCAAATGGTCTGCCAATACACTTCCCTTGATTGCTTTTTGAGTTGTGTACTGGATGTCATACTCAGTCAAGATCATCTGCCATCTTGCTATTCTTCTGGACAAGGCAGGCTTTTCGAAGATATACTTGATTGGATCCATTTTTGAAATCAATAGAGTAGTGTGAGTCAGCATATACTGTCTTAGCCGGCGAGCAGCCCATGCCAAAGCGCAACAAGTTTTCTCAATCAGTGAGTATCGGGTCTCACAGTCGGTAAACTTTTTGCTAAGGTAATAAATAGCATGCTCTTTTCGGCTAGACTCGTCATGCTGACCCAGCACACACCCCATTGAGTTGTCAAGTACTGTCAAGTATAAGATCAACGGTCTCCCTTCAACTGGTGGCATAAGAATAGGTGGCTCCTGGAGATACTCTTTGATTCTTTCGAAAGCGGCCTGGCATTCATCGTTCCAACGTACCACTTGATCTTTCTTCAGTAGCTTGAAGATTGGCTCACAAGTAGCAGTTAGATGTGAGATGAATCAGGCAATGTAGTTCAGACGTACTAGGAAGCCTCTGACCTCTTTCTCTGTCTTGGGAGCTGGCATCTCTTGTATGGCTTTCACCTTGGCTGGGTCCACTTGAATACCTTTGTCGCTCACGACGAATCCTAGCAATTTGCCGGACCTCACCCCGAAGGCGCACTTGTTCGGGTTCAACCTCAGCTTGTACAACTTCAACCGGTCAAACAGCTTCTGTAGATGGTCAAGGTGTTCCTCCTCCGTTTGGGACCTCGCAATCATATCGTCGACGTATACTTCAATCTCATGATAGATCATATCATGAAACAAAGCAACCATGGCACACTGATACGTTGCCCCAGCATTTTTCAACCCAAAAGGCATGACCTTGTAGCAAAAGGTACCCCACTGAGTAACAAAAGTGGTCTTCTCCATGTCTTCAGGAGCCATCTTGATTTGATTATAACCGGAGAAATCGTCCATGAAGGAGAATACCTTATGTTGAGCAGTGTTGTCAACCAGAACGTCGATGTGAGGCCGAGGGAAGTCATCCTTAGGGCTTGCACTGTTCATATCTATAATCAACACATATTCTGACCTTACCATCTTTCTTCGGCACTGGAACCACATTGGCGACCCACTGAGGGTAAGAAGTTACTGCTAGAAAACCGGCGTCAAATTGTTTCATAACCTCAGCCTTGATTTTCTCGGACATCTCTGGGCGCATACGGCGAACCTTCTGTTTTACCGGAGGGCAGTCTTCTTTGGTAGGCAGGCGATGAACCACAATGTCGGTATCCAACCCAGGCATATCTTCGTAAGACCAGGCAAAGATTTCCACGTAGTCATGCAGCATTTGAATCAACTGTTGTTTCACACTGAGCTCCAGGTTTGCACCGATCTTGACTTCCTTCTTGTCTGTCTCGGTACCCAGATTCACCGTTTCCACCGGCTCCTCATGTGGCTGAATGGCCCTCTCTTCCTGAAGTAGCAGTCTTGCAATCTAACCCGGCACTTTGCAATCATCTTCACCTTCGTCTTCGGCCAAGTTGATCGGATTTTCGAAGTCATAACTGGCAGTAGCAGAGCCGTTACCAGTGAGATCCGGAGTGGATTGGGACCTGTATATGTGAGTGTGTGTAAATAGCTGTTTTGCAATATATAATAAAGAAAGACAAGGAGCTCAAGATTTGAAATTCAAAAAACGTCCAATGCTTTTATTAATGATATATGAAAATGGCACACAAAAGCCCTCAAAAATGAAGCCACGGTGCCCCGGGTAAGACACCGGGCCATAAAGTTTCACAATATTGTCTGTTATAAATTCAAAAGAAAGAGTTCATTACTGAGTAACAAAAGTAATAGGGATGAAGTCTTTTGCTTTCCAGTTGCTTGGTCCACCGTTGGTCGTAGGGTAGATCCAGCTGTCGAATTCAGATTCCTCCACGTCATCTTCGATGGCATTTACTCCCGGGTTGCTGATGAACACAGGAGGTCTCCCAATCCTTGCACTACGAACGGCCCTTTGAGCTTCTACAGTGAAACCCAAACCAAACTTGTTAGTCTTCTGAGTGAAATCAGGAAGTCAGCCCCAGTTTGCATACTCACCCTTCTCGATAACAGCCCGGGCATCCTTTAAGGAAGCCATCTTCATAGGAGAACCTTCAACCACAGTCTCAGTTGATGCCAGTGTCTGAGGAACCTCTTCAAAGTGTTGAAATGGGGTCTCAATGAACTCCCCATCCATCTTTATGTAACGGAACGAGTTGAGGTGGCTGACCATGTATTCTTCCTCCCCCTGTACTGTCACAATCTTCCCTCTGACCGGGTACTTCAGCTTCTGATGGAGTGTGGAGGTCACAGCTCCAGCTTTATGGATCCATGGACGACCCAACAAACAAGAATAGGAAGGTCGAATGTCCATCACGTAGAATGTAGAATTGAAGACCTGAGAACCAACTTTAATTGGAATATCGACTTCACCATGCACCATCCTTTTAGACCCATCAAAGGCCCGGACAACAATGTTACTTGGCTTTAGCTCTGACCCTTCGCAATCCAACCTGTCTAGAGCTTTCTTGGGTAAGACGTTCAATGAGGAACCAGTGTCAACCAACACATGTGCAAGAGTAGTGCCCCTGCATTCAATGGAGACATGCAGAGCATCATTATGGTTCTTCCCTTTAGCAGTCAGATCAGCGTCGGAGAAACCCAAACCATTATCAGCAGTTAAATTGGCCACACAATCGGTAAACTGATCAGCTGATGTCTCTTGTGGCATGTGGGCAGTCTTCAGGAAGGTAATCAGAGCCTTGGCATGGGCCTCCGAACACAACAACAGTGATAACATAGAAATCTTGGATGGGGTTTGCCCCAGTTGCTCAACTACATTATAATCACTCTTCTTAATAATCTTCAGAATCTCTTCCATCTCCTATTTGAAAGCTTCAACAGTGGTTGTCTTTGGCGCCTCCGTCTGGGCAGGCATATCAGTGGTGATCCCTTTGCCCCGAGCGTCAGATGACTCGGCGACAGGGGTAGAACTAATAACTTGATCAGGAATGGCATTAGGCACACTTGCAGGTGTGATGACAATAGGTCTTCGGACAGTTGGTGGCGCAATATCCGGTGAGAAAAGTCTACCACTGCGGGTGACTTTAGCAGGCCCGGTAATGTTGCTGACGCCGGTATTAGTATCAAGCTCTTGCTTAACTCCAAGAACATAAACGTCTGCCCCATAGTGCCAAGGGACAGCTTTGTCAGATGTGTAGGGAATAGGCCCCGGAACAGTGATGATTATGGGTGCAATCTTCTGAACAGGCATAATTCTGACAGGCTTCCTCGAGGGAGCCTTGGGGGAATTGTTGAAAATGGTAATAATGGAAACTTCTTCAGTAGGGGTGGCAAGAACAACAATCTTCTCAAATAGGATTTCCTTATTATCCATCAGGTTTTGGATGCCTGACTTCAAAGATGGGAAACCAGTAGGTGAAACAGAACACAGGTGGCAACCTTCACCACATCCCAGAAATAAACCGGCTAACAACAGGTTCCTCTTGACGGTCATCAACGGGGTAACAATGTCATCCACAGAGGCTACAAACAAGTCTTCCTCTACAGCATTTATTCCATGTTTGGGCATGGGAGCAGTCACAACATTAGGCCTCTCGGGCGCCCTGAACTCAATCTCCTTTGCATCGATTAGGTCTTGAACCTTATTCTTCAAAGCCCAACAATCATCCATATTATGCCCCGGGCTGTCAGAGTGATAAGCGCAGCAGGCGTTAGGATTGTACTTTGGGGATGTTGTGTTTGAAATCTTCGGAGCTTCTTTTAGAGTCACCAGATTGGTCGTCAATAACTGTGGCAATATCTGAGACAAGGTCATGCTGAGACGATTGAATTGCCTTCGAGGTCTCTCACCCCTTTGTTGGTTGTGACACTGAGGAGCACCAGCAGGTTTTGAAATAACAACCGCGTTGACCGCTTGGCGGTGTTCAGACCTATTCTGTCTCCTTGGACCGTAGACAGCGCTGGACTCTTTCTTGAATGGTTTCTTCTCGGTGCTCGATGAGGCACCCTTCTGTATCTTCCCGGCCTTGATACCAGCTTCAATTCTCTCACCAGTCAAGATAAGATCTGTAAACCCGGCTGAAGAGTTTCAAATCAAATGGTTAAAGAATGGACCAGACAAGGTCCCCTAAAACATATCAACCAGTTCATGATCAGTTAAAGGTGGTTGCACCCTTCCGGCAAGGTCTCTCCATTTTTGAGAATACTCTTTAAATCCTTCACCCGTCCCTGTTGACATACCCTGGAGTTGGGTACGCGTAGGAGCGAGGTCGAAATTATATTTATACTGCTTATAGAACGCAGTAGCCAAATCTTCCCAGTTACGGATACTGGCTCTATCCAGCTGATAGAACCACTCAAGCTGAGTCCCTGAAAGACTGTCTTGAAAGAAATGGATCCACAAATTCTTATCAGCGGTGTAAGGCTGGATCTTCCTTACATACGACCGGAGGTGCAGCTTTGGACAGGAAGCTCTGTCATACTTGGCAAAGGCAGGTGCCTTGAATTTATGGGGAATCACCACCCCAGAGGATAGGCCTAGGTCTCCGAAGTCCAGCTCGGGCATGTTCTTTATCTCCATAACGCTCAAGCGGTCCTCCAACTGTTTGTACCTATCCTCAGCAGGAGGATACTGTTCTTCATCATAATCCGTCTCGTTGTCGGAGACTATGGGGCTAGGAACCCTTCTCTCTTGTGGACTGTCTTTCCCTCCAGATGAGGTGGTCAGATCAACCTCATTTTGTAGTCCATTTCCAAACCTGCATCCAGTGTTGAACAGGACGGTCCTCTTCTTCTTCTTCTTCCTCTCTTTCAGAATCAGGGTCTTCAAGTCCTGTTGACCCTTGGCTAGGCTCATAACCAACTCTTGAAACTGGGCATTCTGGGCCTGGAGGGCCTTGATAGCTTGCTCAGTGGAAGGTTCATTAGACATGATGATTTCTGAAATAAACAACGAAGAAGATAAGTGACTTGTAAAAGGGTACCTGTTTATGCAGTGCATGAGATGAAATGCGTATGATTTATGTTTTCAAAGACAATCGGGATTCAAATTTGTAGACAAGAAAGGAAACATACTTTATTAGATTTAACTTCAGAATTTAAATTGTTCAACAAATTGCCCTTAGGCGTTACAAGAATGGAAATACGGAAAAGTAAATAAAACCGTAAAAGAAATCATCAAAGGTCCATCAATGCTCCCATGGCCTCTTTTTCTCAGTGCGGATATAGTCATTCAGGATCCGCTCGTTCTCCAATTGCTTAGTCAGCTTCTGGATCTTTTGTTCTTGTTCGTTGAACCTCTCCTGATAAGAGTCCCGTTCTTCCTGCAGTTGCGCCCAAGACCTCTTTAGTGTGCCAACATCAGTGGGTGTATGAGGATGGAGAATAGTTGGAGGAACCCCGTCTTTATCAGCAACTTCAAGAGTAATAGGCCTGACAGCTTCGTATGGCATACCTAACTTCTGGGCACGAATGCGGACCCATCTGAAATATGACTCCATTGGCAGATAAGTCTTTGGTCCCAACTCATGTGGGTCAGATTTGTGAACTCTATCCCAAGCCCTGATGAATCTACGACGCAGCTCGTCGCTATCTCCCTGAAAATCAAAGATGATATGAGGTATCAACATCTCATGAGGCCCTTCTCTTCTGGCTCTTCCAAACTGACGGAGAGCTAAACATGGGTTATAAGAGATTCCTCCGTGGGTTCCGATCAGTGGAACATTAGGATATTCTCCACAACAATCAATGACAGCCACCTCATCTAAGCCTTTGAGAGTCCAAATAATGTCATTATTAGTAAGAGACATTATCATATGAGCCCAGCCCATTCCTTCTTTGTTCTTCAGTACGGACTTAGGGAGGTGCGAAATAAACCACCTCGACGATAAAGGAGCACAGCACATCAAAGTTCCCCGCTTTTGGGCAGTACGAGCATAGAGCTGATGAAGGATATCACCCAAGAGAGTGGGTACAGGGTTCCGAGAGATGAAGATCCTTATGGCATTAACATCAACAAAGGTGTCAGGATTTGGAAACAATACCATACCATATATTAAGAGAGCCAGAATGTCCTCGTACGCTTTGAAGTCTAAGTCATCCCAGAAACAATTAGCTTTGCCAACCAGAAACTTAGCCAAAAAACCCTTAACTCCACTTCTAGTCTCCCAGTTAGCCATTACCTCCTCTTTGGTCAAGTGAAGGGCTGCAGCAATCTCTTCAGGTCTGAGAGTCTTTTCCTAACCAGTGAATGGAGTATGTTCCAAAACAGAGATACCAAGCAACTCAGAGAATTCTTCCAGGGTAGGGACCAACTGGAAGTCTTGAAAGGTGAAGCAATGGTATAGGGGATCATAAAACTGGACCAAGACGCTCATCATTTGTTGGTCCAACTTTGAGGTGACTAAACCGAGAAGAGCACCATGCCTCTTGATGAAGGAAGTAGTGTCTGGAATCCTGACAACCAACTCTTTAAGCAAAGTAGGTGCTTGAACAAAGTTGAGCCGGATAGTATTCCTACGCATGGGCATCATGAGGTCCTACAAAACAGAGCAAAGATGAAACCCTCTTGTCTTTGAAATGGGTTAGTCCTTATGCAGGATGTATGCAATGTTATGATGTTATGATGTCATGGTAAAGGCATACCACAAGTATTCACAAAAGGCAAACATGGTAAAGGCACACACGTCACACAAAAGAGCCCTTAGATTTCAGGCTGGCATGAAGCTTTAGGTATTACCCTCTTTCAGTTTCGGTTGGTTAAGACCTGTCCTAAAAATAGTAATCGGGTTCTAGAGGATCTCAATATCACTGACTACCCTCAATCGGTCATAATTCCAGTTTAGCAACCTTTTCTTGCGGCTGGAATCATCGCGAGAGTTTAGTCTCAATGAGTGTAGCATACTGCTACTGTTCTATGGCCAAGTTGGTCAATTTAAGGTTCTAAGGTCAGTTGGTGCTTAATGACTCCTCAGAAGACCCATATTCTCCTCGTTCCAACACAAGGGACATCGGTACAGACCAAGGTGTCACACCAACGTAGCTACTGCTTCATCCGTGTCGGTCTACGCCGGACAAATCCCTCACAGTTTATTGCTACTTACCTAAAAAAGGGTACCCCCAGATCCGAGTTAGGATCTATAAAACTCCGATACAAGCCCACAAAATTTAAAGCATACAAAGCATACAATTGAAAACACAAGTGATCTAATCCTAAGGTACACCTCACTTATTACATCCCCAGCAGAGTCGCCAGTTCTGTGATCGGTGGGAATAGAACTGACTGTTTTTGGAATGCTGGTCCGCGTTTGCGTTTGTTTTTGCAAAATCTAGCGGTAAGCAAGAGTCGCCACCGTCTTTTATTTTATCCAACAAGGAAAGGACAAAAGCACAGAAAATTCCTTTTTGAGATGTTTCTCGGGTTCGGGAGGTAGATTATAGAAAGGGAAGGTGTTAGAACCCTTTCTATCTGTGGTTATCCACGGGCTCTTAGGTACTTGCTCACTATGTTTTCAAAAGGTTTTGCTTTTCTTGTGTTTGTGGGTTTTGAAAAAAAGAGTTTTGTTTGAAAACTTCGATTTAACTCTTGTTTCTGTCCTCAAGAGTGTATGAAGTGTTTTTGAAAACTTTGTTTGAAAAGTGTAAGTGCGAAAAATTTGTTTTGTTTTGAAAGAGCAAGTACCTAAGAACCTCTACCTACTCAAAAGGGAATTAAACTGTGCAAATGTCCTTTAGACAGTGCTATCCCACTATTGAGGAGTAGGTAGCACCGTCGTTGGAGTTTTCGGGTCAATTCGATTAAGGGACGTGTGGTCACTAAAGCAATGTTAGGACGCCTTAGCGGTAACCCTAATGTCTTAGATCATTTTATCTGAGGCAACCGTTTCGAGGCAACTTATGATCTTTGGACAAGAGGGCGACCTCTAAAACTTCCTATACTCAATGACCACGTTCGAGGCAACCAAGTGAGGCGTACCCTAGGAGTGGCATGTGCAAATGTGTCAATTTTCAGTTATGTTATCTTTGTACATGTTATGGTGAGCTACGGTTGATTTTAAGTTAAGATAGATCTTGTCATGCATAGCCTATTATTCATACATCTAGCAGTTAATGGTTGCGGAAAATAAAACTAAGCTATTACAAGGCGTCGGGTATTTACATCGCCAAAAACAAACCCTTAAAAAAGTAAATGCAAAAAGGTAAATAAAAGCGATAAAAGGTCCTAAGTTAAAACTATTACATCCTTGAAGCAGTTACAATTATATCAAAAATAATACGCGCTAGAAAAATTGAATCGGAGAGTTTTTAGGGTTTTGACCCCTTTTTATTTAGTAAAGCTTATTGTGATTATTTTTTGTATTAAAGAAATTAGTCTAAATTAATAATTGAATTAATTAATTAAAATAAGAATATTTTTGGTTTTTTGTTATTTAAGGAAATAAAATAAAAAATGGTTAAAAGTTATTAAAAACCCTAATTCTACATTAATTTTATTTTGTTACAAAAATATTAAAATTATGCCTAATTAAAAAACTAAGTCAATTAAATTGTTTATTTACAAAATAATGAAATTAATAAGAATAATATAAAGTTTTTATGTTTTCTGATTTTTATTAGGAAAAATAAATTATTTGGTTAATTAAATGATAATAATAATAATTAAGTAAAACAAATAAATATAAAATAAAATATAAAGAGAAAAGAAATAACCCATTGGGGGGTTTGGGCCCAAATCTGGAGGTGGAATCAGCATGTTCAAGGCCCACTTGCTGCAAGCCTGCGTTTGACTTTTCCAATTCCCTGTGACAATGTTGACTGGGCACTATGGTGGTCTTTCATTTCTGGCCACCAGATTTGGCCTGGAGGCCATCTGGCGCGTTGAGATTTGAAGGCATATGGTGGACTACGTTTGCTGAGACGCGTTGGATCAACTGCAAGAAAATAATAGCAAATATGTTTGGGGACCTGGGATTCGAACCCAGGTCCCAATGCTCACAGGCCAACACGCTTACCACCTAACCAAGCTGCTTCAATTGTTATAGAAATAAGAAGCAATAATTATATATGAAACAAACTAATATGCCTGAAAAAATAAAATAAACGCGATATGATTCAAACACGCGAACCAGATGACAACATATCATCATCTTCAACCTTGGTCCTGCACAAATAGAGTCAGATAGCGGGGGTTTTTAACCTCTTCTATATCCTGCACGAAAAATAGCGAATAGACACAGAGCAAAAAGAAATATGTCGCGAGATATGTGTTGGAATCGTCTTGGTCTCACGAATTCAACCATGTATCCCATTGGTTCCAATTCTTCATGGTTTGGAAAGCCCTATTTGAAAGCTTGAAAACCCTAGAAACTCAATCATGGCATCTCTAGGTTTAGGTCACTATGGTTCAATTAATTCATTCCATTAGCTTTGTATAACCTCTAGCAACGCAAATCAATCACAAAAACATGTCAAATGCATATGAATTAAGAGATACGATTTTGAATTAGAAGTGCAAACCGTGAGATGGTGTTTCGTGATTCCTTGATCTTTGGTGCTTGAATTTGATTGCAAATCACTCCTTGTACCTCCTACAATGTGTTTGGATGGACAAGGCACCTTGAATTGGCCTAGATTGCCAGAACAAGTTTTGATTTTTCTTGAAGTTTCTTGAAATTGGTATGGCCGTTTCTGCAAGGTTTTGTGCGTGCCTTAGGTTTGTGTAGCTTGTGTATGTATATTGGAGTGCTTTAGGTCAAGAATTGGGCTTTAATCCATGTGCATTCAAGGTTTTGAGATTTGATTTTATCACCATTGAAAAGCTTTCCAAAATAAGCCAAATCTGAGATTTTGTGCATGTTTTGACTTGGCACTAATTGGATTGAGTTGCACATGATATTTGCAAGCTGTACAAATTACAAAGATCCCTTTACATCAATTTTTTGGATTTTATTTGATTTAATATTGATTAATAATGAATTAAATCAATAAAAATGAAGTAAAATAGAAAAATAAATGTTTGGTCATGAAATTAAGTATGGGACACGTGTGTGGCATGACAAGACTAAATCAAGTGGAAAAAAGTGGGCCCTTTTGTCAAAAATTGGAGTTTTGAGAATAGTTTACTTTTGGCAATTTTGGAAAAATACCCAACTTCAATAATGCATAACTTACTCAATTTTTAACTTTTTGAGGTGTTCTTGGACTTTTTAGAAACCTTGAGATGTTCTCTAATCAACCCTTTTGGTCGCATCTCATTTTGATCTTCCATTCTAAAGTTATAATCTTTGGAAAAAAAGGTGTTTTTGTTGACTTTCAAAAATGACCTATAATGTCCAAATTTGTAACTTCTTGTGAGAGCATTTCTTGATCTTGGGGTGTGAATATGGATTGTGGTAAATTGCATCCTATTCAAAATGAGCTTTGGATGGGTCATTTCTCATAAAGTATGAGAAAGTTATGCTTAGTCAAAGTTGAGTTGACTTTTCCTGCAAAACCCTAATTTAGCAACTTTTGAATCTTGATGAATTTTGAGCAATCCTTGATGAATCATGATCAACCCTTGATAAAATGATTAATTATCCTTAAAAATGATAATGTTGACAAAAAATCTGGAGGTTTGACTATTTGTAGGTCACAGTTGACTTTTGCCCTAGCACATCGATTTTTGGGTCTCTTAAGCAATTGACTGACCAAAGTTTCTCTGCAAGGCTTGAAATTTGTCATGGACGAACTTAAGAACATATTAAGACATTGGGAAACACTTGAGGCCATTTGGATGTAAGGAACTTGATGCAACACAAAACCCTAATTTTGAATTGACTGCCTTAGGAGGTGATTTGACTGTACAACCCTTGAGCCATTTTGAGCAATATGAAGATCATTCTTGACAAATCTTGAGGAATATGGGAGGGAAAATTTTGGGGTACAACACACAGGAAAGACCTTTGATATTGTTTCTTGAGTTCGGGGGTAGATTATGAAAAGGGGAGGTATTAACACCCTTTTCATCCATGGTTTTCCATGGGCTCTTAGTTGCTTTGCTAGATCACTTGCTTTGTTTGAAAATATGCTTTGTGTTGTGGGTTTGAAAATATTTTGAAAACGTATTTGTAATGGTCCTGGTCTTTATAAGAACGCGTACAAAATGTTTGTTTGGAAAAATGTTTCAAAATGAGAGTGTGAGTGTATAAAAATGTTTTTGTTGTGAGCAAGCGAGCAACTAGGAGCAAATCTACATACTCAAAAGGTCTTAGATGTTCTTTTCCTCCTCCTTTAGATGTTGCTATCTTACCATTGATTTGGTAAGAAGCCCTATCGTTGGATGTGAAGGGACGGGCATTGGGATGTTTGTATAGTCATAGAAGGCAACCTATGGACGTTTTAGCAATGTCACTTAGGGACTAGATCATTTACCGAAGGCAACATCGAGGGTCATCGAGAGACTACGATCTTTTATCGGGGGTCTTTTGCTAAAATGCCCACGTTCGAGGGACATGAATATTTTCCGATAGGCAACAAAGTGAGATTACCCTAAAGGTGTTAGTGTGCAAGTGTGTTTGATTACATGCATTTTAGTCTCAATTAGGGTTATTTATTTGTTAATTTCATATCTTTCCATACACACCCTAATTACTAGCATTTATATTTGAAAAGTAATAAATTGCAGAAATATAAAATTCCTACGCTATTACAATATTTTGGGGATGGGGTACATATTTACAAATGGGGGTTGTAAGAATTTAAATCCTATTTAACTATTACAACCATATTGAAATGTATAATGCGAGAAAGAAAAAGGACTTTGTTTAGAAAATGGTTTTTTGTCTTAATGAAATAAGAAAACAAAGAAATGAATTAGCTAGTAAAAAGAAAATATTTTTATGTCCTTTTTTATATTGATAAAAAGAGTATTAATATTGAAAATGATAAAAAAAGGAAAATAAATGAGATATGGTTAGTATGCCGCTGAAAGCAAAGCAAAGGGGATCAGAAGTTCTGATGCCATGAGTGTTGTGACTCAGAAAGAAATGTCAGTGAGAATCAGAAGTTTCGGATTAGTACACTCTGAGGTCCTACAAGAGACGTTAGAGGGAAAGGAAACAGAGGTTCTAGGTGGTATTCAGACAGTGAGCCGAAAGTCAGAAGTTTTGTGTTGTGCTAAGCAGTGAGTGAAAATCAGAAGTTCTGTGCGTTAAAACAGTAAGAAAACCTAGAAGTTCATTGTGTGTTAAAGCAGGAGGAAAGTCTAGAAGTTCTCTGTGTGTTAAAACAGTAAGAAAGCCTAGAAGTTCTGTGTGTTTAACATGTAAGGAGAACTCGGAAGTTATGTGTTGTGCTAAAACAGTGAGTGAAAATCAGAAGTTATGTGCGTTAAAACAGTAAGAAAACCTAGAAGTTCTGTGTGTGTTAAAGCAGGATGAAAGTCTAGAAGTTTTGTGTGTGTTAAACAGTAAGAAAGCCTAGAAGTTTTGTGTGTTTAACATGTAAGGAGAACTCAGAAGTTCTGTGTTATGCTAAAACAGTGAGTGAAAATCAGAGATCCTGTTCCACATTTCAACTCTTTCCTCATATTGATCAGCATATCAGCAATTTATTCAGTTCTTAACAAACAGCAAATCAGAAAGATAAAAGAACAATAGTTTATAGAATTTCTAATTCTAAATCTGAGCCCAGCCCTAATCAATAAGTTCTGATCCATAGTTTTTCTACTTATGCAATGATACGGACAACATCAATACTATGATATTTACATATTTAAATGATATTCTGAATGAAAATATGCAAAGTCAGAAAGACTTACCTTGAACCTGGAGCGTGGGCTTGGAACTTGAACTATTGCCTTTAGATGTTCTGGAGTAAGCAAGAGCAACGAAAGAGAAAACGCCAAGTTCTTTGACTCAAAGGGAAGAACAAAGGTTTTTGTTTTCTGTTTGAGAATTCTGGATTTTTACGAAGGTTTCACAGTTTTCTTTTTTCTCTTTTGATAATTCTCTCTCTCCCAAAAAGCCAGCCCCTTGAACGTGTGATGGAGCAAAATATTTATAGATGGGTTTGTTGTGGTTTGAGGGGGGGGAACAAATGGGATTTAAACCTTTTTGGTATACTGTTCCATTGCTTTTTAATCACAGTTTTTGTATGATAATTTGGTGCAAATATAGGGTTTGAGAAAAATGCAGGCGTGGACTAGATCAGCAGCAATTTGGAGTGTTGTGGCAGCTGGTTGCAGGACTGTGCTATAGCAGTGCAGCAGGCTGTTCAAATAAGGTTTTAGGGTTTTGTGATGTTCTAATCAAAGAAGAACAGAATGAAACTCGAAGGGTGATACTCTGATCGAAGCATATGCTGAAGAGTTATGTTCTGATTGAAGAAATATGTTTTGAACCATGTTTGCAACTTCTGACTACACTTGCGTGGAGGATGGCTCAGAAGTTCTGAAGTATCATATTCTCTTAACACTTAGAAAATTTTCTAAATGTTTAGAAATTTGATTTTTTTTCAAAGTAATTTCTGACTTCTGATTTTTTGATGAACCAATTTCATGTCTTGATGAAATATAATTGTTGAAACTTGATTTTTTGATCTAAAAGTCAAAGTTTGACTTTTCAGTGTGCTTTTGACCATTTTGCCCTTGGGGATGATTTTCTTGAAAAGTTGTAATTTTCAAGACTTGAAACTTGATAGAAGCAAACCTGAGAGTCCAGGATGATCCTTTGAGAAATGAGAGGGCAAATTTTAGGGTACAACAGTTACCCTTGTTCAATCTTCTTAAGCCTGAGGATGTAGATTGGCTGGTCTGCCTTTCGTGATCTGAAGTGGAAGATGATTCAACACTAGAGTGCCCAGAAATTTGCACTCGCATGAAGTAATACTGATTGGTGATATCAGGAATGGGCTTGCAGATGCCATCCAGAAAATATCGTTTGCATAAGAGATTCCTTGGAGAGAATTCTTGTACCTGCGGTTGAGGAAGACTTCACCGGGGAATTTTGATTTATATCCTGGGAAGTAGAGTCTAGGAGCTTCGGTTGTCCATTACTCTGGTGGGGAATTAACTCTTGATTTTGGAGGTGAAAGTAGAATGCATATCTGGTTAGGGTCCAGGCTATACGGCGACTTACTAGGGAAATGTGAAATCGACCGTATCTGGTCGGGTCCGGGCCTTACAGTGTTGTAAACTGTTGTCTGTAGATGAGGGAGAAGGAACCTGGATAGTAGGGTTACTTCGAGATGAAATCCTGGATAGTAGGGCTTATGGGAAGGAACATGGATAGTAGGGTTACTTTGAGATGAAAGCCTGGATAGTAGGGCTATGAGAAGGAACCTGGTTAGTAGGGTTACTTCGAAATGAAAGCCTAGATAGTAGGTCTATGAGAAGGAACCTGGTTAGTAGGGTTACTTCGAAATGAAAGCCTGGATAGTAGGGATATGAGAAGGAACTTGGGTCGTATGGTTACTTCGAAATGAAAGCCTGGATAGTATGGCTATGAGAAGGAACCTGGGTCGTAGGGTTACTTCGAAATGAAAGCCTGGATAATAGGGCTTATGGGAAGGAACCTGGGTCATAGCGTTACTTCGAAACGAAAGCCTGGATAGTAGGGCTTATGGTAAGGACCATGGTTCATAGGGTTACTTCGAAATGAAAGCCTGGATAGTAGGGCTATGAGAAGGAACCTGGGTCGTAGGGTTACTTCGAAATGAAATCCTGGATAGTAGGGCTATGAGAAGGAACCTGGGTCGTAGGGTTACTTCGAAATGAAAGCATGGATAGTAGGGCTATGAGAAGGAACCTGGGTCGTAGGGTTACTTCAAAATGAAAGCCTGGATATTAGGGCTTATGGGAAGGAACTTGGGTCGTAGGGTTACTTCACTTGATCATGTAGATTAGTTGATCCGTTTAGTTTCGGGAACTGATTTTTTTCATTAGCTGTCTGCAGATATGACATGTATAACTGCTGGAATTGTTGGTGATAATTGTCTTTCCTGAAAAGATAACAGGGTTAATCATATGAGATGCATGAAATGCATTGTGAGATGATGTTCTCAAAATAAATGAGATTATGTTGTATGTGATATGTATGCGCATGTCATGATGTATGAGCATGAGATGTTATTTGTGACATATCCGAGTCTGGGAAAATAAATCCCTGACTGCTGCTAGAGAGTATAGCATTCCTGACTGTTGTAGAGAAATGTGGTTCTTCTAATTCTGTTAGGGAAGGTGAATGTAAATGACTGTGCTAGAGGTTTACTCCTCGTTGTTTGTGAATATTCTCCAAGGAGAGACTTTGTACGAGAATAGCTCTGCGGGGGAATGACTTTGTTGGAAGGTGGATTCCTGTAGCTGGAGTAATAAGCTCCGTTGGGAATTGAGCTTCTGTATCCAGAGAAATAAACTCTGCTTGGGGAGATGATAATTTATGATGATCCGCTCGCGATTATGAAATTCGGATGGGGGATATAGATGTCAGGTTTCTGGACGACCCTGGATAGGGAGGTTACTTCCCGTTCTAAGAGAACTGATATCGATGCTTTGATTACCTCTACTTTGTGGGGAATGCAAATGTTACAAGGTCGTATGTACTGATGACTGTGCTCCAAAGTTGTCTTTGCCCTGGTACCCGCTGGACAGAGTAACTATCGGGTTTGACATTTCTTATTTTTGCCCTTGTTTCTTAAGTTACGAGCAATTGGCTTTTCGTTTCTTATGTAAATATTTATGAGCAGCAATCATATTCAAATGTATATGTCAAGAATAAACCATTGGACGTTCTTGCAAAACAAAACAGAAAAAGAAAAACAAATAGTTTTGTAAAAATGGTTTGTATTAATTTTCGAAGTTGACTTGTAATAGGCGTTTTTTGTACAAGTTGACGCTCTAGTAAGAGAACGCCGCCGTGAAAATGAAAGCTATACAATATTGTGTACAAAGAAAACAGATATGTGCAAAAATCTCATTGTGTTCCAACTCTGCTATGGCCCCTATGTCTTCGAACGTCTCATCACTTTGCTGCTTGTCCGAAGCCGATTAGGTTGATCGATGTCGTTCGAGCTTGATAGTTGATACTGAGGTCTGGTCGCAAGATTATCCAATGGGACATAGAGATACGCTTTACATCACTAACTTTTGCCTGGACCTCCCTTTTGGGTTTTCAGTCCACCGGGATACCCTTTTCTGCCCAAGCCGCCTTTCCAGGTTTTCGACTTGCCGGGTGTACAGATTTTTTTCATTTTCATCCCTTATTTTTGCCCGAACCCTTTGGTTCACCGGGAAGCCCTTATTTTTGCCTAGGCCAGTCAACCTAGCGGGTCTTTTATCATGCTAGTATCATTTCACTATGTATGTATTGACAGGGTGAGGAAGGTCATCACCGTCCATGGTGGTTAGAATCATGGCTCCACCCGAGAAAATGTTTTTAATCACAAATAGCCCTTCGTAGGTGGGAGTCCACTTGCCCCTGGGATCACCTTGTGGAAGTATGATGCGTTTGATCACTAGATCCCCGACTTGATATTCTTGACGTCTGACTTTTTTGTTGAAAGCCTTTATCATCCGTTTTTGATACATTTGACCATGACAGACAGCAGTAAGTCTCTTCTCATCGATCAAATTTAGTTGATCAAGTCGAGTCTGGATCCAGTCGTCTTTGTTCAAACCTGCGTCTTTCATAATCCTTAGAGAAGGAATCTGGACCTTAATGGGTAGGACTGCCTCCATGCCATATACCAGAGAGTAGGGTGTTGCCCCTGTCGATGTCCGTGCTGAGGTACGGTACCCATGAAGAGTGAATGGTAACATCTCATGCCAGTATTTGTATGTCATCGTCATCTTCTGTATGATCTTTTTGATGTTCTTGTTAGTTGCTTCGACAGCGCCATTCATCTTTGGCCGATAGGGAGAAGAGTTATGATGTTGTATCTTGAATTGCTTACAGAGCTCAGTGATCATCGTGTTATTGAGATTCGTACCATTGTCTGTGATAATTCTCTCGGGCACACCATACTGACAGATTAGGTTATGCTTGATAAATCGCGCCACAACATTCTTGGTAACGATAGAAAAGGAGTCCGCCTCAACCCATTTCGTGAAGTAATCGATGGCCACTAGGATGAAGCGATGCCCATTGGAAGCGGTAGGCCTGATTTCTCCAATTATGTCAATGCCCCACATTGCAAAGGGCCACGGAGCTGTCAAGACATTCAAAGGAACCGAAGGCACATGCACCTTATCAGCATAAATTTGGCACTTATGACAAGTTTGGGAGTGCTGATAACAATCTGCTTCCAAAGTGGACCAGTAATATCCTGCCCGTAGGATCTTCTTAGCCATGGTATGTCAACTTGAATGGGTTCCGAAGGTACCTTCATGTAGATCTGTCATAATCCTCTCTACTTCGCTCTTGTCTACACACCGCAGTAAGGTAGAGTCGTGATTGCGCTTGTAGAGGATTCCATTACTGAGGAAGAATTTCGCGGCGAACCTTCTCATAAATTTCTTATCATTGACAGATGCCTCTTCGGGATACTCTTGCGTCTCTAGGTACTTCTTCACTTCATGAAACCAGGGTTTGTCTTCTACCTCTTCCGTATTAATCTCACAGCAGTGTGCTGGTTCATCTAACCTTTCAATGGGGATTCGGGGAGCTTCACTGTCCCACCTGACTTTAAACATAAAAGACATGGTAGCTAGCGCGTCCGCTAACTGATTCTCCTCTCGTGGTAAATGTTCAAAGGTTACCTCCTCAAAGTGTGGGAGCAATGTCAGTATGTGCTCTTTGTATGGGATGAGATTTAGATGCTTCGTGTCCCATTCGCCTTTGATCTGACTTATCACCAAGGTTGAATCCCCGAAGACATTTAAGAACTTGATCCTGAGGTCAATAGCGGCTTTGAGACCCATGATGCAGGCTTCATACTCCACCATGTTGTTAGTGCAGTTGAAACATAGTCGGGCAGTGAAAGGAGTATGACAGCCCTTAGGAGATATGATTATGGTGCCAATGCCATTACCAAGTGCGTTCGAAGCTCCATCAAAAACCATGGTCCATCGAGATCCTTCCTTAGGTCCTTCATCTGGTCCAGGTCCTTCGTAGTCAGTCACCAGCATAATATTCTCGTCCGGGAACTCAAAATTCATGGATTGGTAGTCATCCACGGCCTGATGAGCCAAATGATCAGCCAATACACTCCAATTGATTTCTTTCTGGGTTGTATATTGTATATCGTATTCAGTTAAGATCATCTGCCATCTCGCTATTCTTCCAGAGAGTGCGGGCTTCTCGAAGATGTATTTGATTGGATCTATCTTAGATATCAACAGAGTAGTGTGGGTCAACATATACTGTATCAGTCAGCGAGCAGCCCATGCCAAAGCGCAACAAGTTTTATCGAGCAATGAGTATCTTGTCTCACAGTCGGTAAACTTTTTGCTAAGGTAGTATATTACGTGCTTTTTTCGACCAGACTCGTCATGCTGCCCCAGCACATACCCCATTAAATTGTCTAGCACTGTTAAGTATAATATCAAAGGTTTTCCTTCAACCGGAGGCATCAGAATTGGTGGTTCTTGAAGGTATTCTTTGATCCTTTCGAAAGCAGTCTGGCATTCGTCATTCCATTTTACCACTTGATCTTTCTTCAGAAGCTTGAAGATGGGCTCACAAGTAGCAGTTAGATGTGAAATGAACCCGACGATATAATTCAAGCGTCCTAAGAAACCTCTAACTTCCTTCTCTGTATGGGGAGATGGAATCTCTCGTATGGACTTTACCTTTGCGGGGTCTACCTGAATACCCTTGTCACTGACAATGAAACCCAGAAGCTTACCAGACCTTACCCCGAAGGTGCACTTGTTCGGATTTAGCCTCAGCTTGTATGTCTTCAACCTGTAAAATAGATTTTGTAGATGATCCAGGTGTTCCTCTTCAGTTTAAGACCTGACTATCATGTCATCAATATAAACCTCGATCTCATGGTGAATCATATCGTGGAACAAAGCGACCATGGCTCCCTGATAGGTTTCCCCAGCATTCTTCAACCCAAAAGGCATCACCTTGTAACAGAAGATTCCCCACTGTGTGACGAAGGTTGTCTTCTCCATGTCTTCATGAGCCATCTTGATCTGGTTGTAGCTAGAGAAACCATCCATGAAGGAGAAGATTTTATGCTGCGCGGTGTTGTCGACCAGAACATCAATATGGGGAAGCGGGAAGTCATCCTTGGGGCTTTCCTTGTTCATATCTTTGTAATCCATGCACATTCGTACCTTGCCATCCTTCTTAGGTACTGGAACAACGTTAGCAACCCACTGCGGATAGGAGGTAACAGCTAAGAACCCTGCATTGAACTACTTCATGACCTCGACCTTGATCTTCTCTGACATTTCAGGGTGCATATGGTGGACCTTCTGTTTAATCGGAGAACAATCTTCTTTAGTTGACAGACGATGTACCACAATATCAGTGTCTAAACCAGGCATGTCTTCATATGATCAGGCGAAGATCTCAACATAGTCGTGCAACATCTGTATCAACCGCTGCTTGACATTAGCCTCTAGATTTGTGCCGATCTTGACTTCTTTTCTGTCTTCCTCTGTACCCAAATTCATTGTCTTAACTGGCTCTTTATGGGGCTGTATGGCCCTTTCTTCCTGTTGTAACAGTCTAGTAAGTCCTCTGGTACCTCACAATCGTCCTCACCTTCGTCCTCGACTTGGTTGATCGTATTTTCAAAGTCATAACTAGCAATAGTAGAACTGTTATTAGTGGGATCCATAGTGGATATGGATCTGCAGTTTGATACGTGAGTGTGTGTAAGAGCATAGTTGTATTGATAAAGTAAAGGCTGAAAATAAAAATAGAGAGCGCAAAATTTGTATGCAAAGAACGTCCAATTCTTCATTGATGATATATGAAATGACATATAATAACCCTCACAGATAGAACCATTGTGCCTCGGGTAAGACACAAGGCCATAAAGTTTAAATTGTTCATTATAAACTCAGAAAACAAGTAAGACAATTACTGCGGAATAAACGAAACTGGTATAAAATCTCTGGCTGTCCAATTACTCGGTCCACCGTTGGTAGTCGAGTAAATCTAGTTGTTAATATCAAAGTCTTCCTCACTATCTTCGATAGAATTTACCCCTCGATTGCTTATGCGTATGGGAGGTCCTCCAACTCGAGCGCGCCGAACAACCCTTTGAACCCCTTCTTCAACTACTGCTCTGGCGTCCTTGAGAGAAGCCATCTTTAGAGGAGGTTTGGTGCTGGTAGTGGTCTCGGTTGACGCCAAAATCTGGGGAACCTCTTCAAAGTTTTGACAAGGGGTCTCTATGAATTCCCCGTCCATCTCCACATACCTGAAGGAGTTCAGGTGGCTCACCATATACTCCTCTTTTCCATGCATAGTGACTATCTTCCCCTTCACCGAATTCTTCAACATTTGGTGTAGTGTATAAGTAATAGCCCCAACTTCATGGATCCAAGGACGACCCAACAAACAAGAGTATGACGGTCTGATGTCTATCACATAGAAGGTAGATTCAAAGGTCTGAGAGCCTACCTTGACAGGGATGTCCACCTCTCCATGCATCATTCTCTTCGACCTGTCAAAAGCCCTTACCACAATGTTACTAGGCTTTAAGGTCAAGCCTTCACAATCCAACCGATCTAGAGCCTTCTTAGGCAGAACATTTAGCGAAGATCCAGTATCCACCAGCACATGAGCCATAGTGGTGCCCCTACATTCGATTGAGACATGCAGAGCATCATTATGCTTCCTCCCTTTCGATGTTAAGTAGGCATCTGAAAAACCCAGCCCATTGTCAGCAGTCAAGCTGGTTACACGGTCTTTGAATTGATCAGTCGAGGTCTCTTGCGTCACTTGCGCAGTCTTGAGGAATGCGATCAAAGCTTTTGCATGGGCCTCGGAACACAATAACAGAGACAACATGGATATCTTCGAAGGGGTCTTCCCCAACTGCTCGACCATATTGTAGTCGCTCTTTTTAATTATTTTTAATATTTCCTCTATCTCTTGCTTAGAGGTTTCTACGACAATCTTTCTAGGTGCCTCCGTTCGGGAAGGCTCGCCTATAGATTCTTTGCCTCGAGTCCCAGATGACTCGACGGCAGGAGTTAAAATTGGAGTAAGAACAAGAGTAGTAGTTGAAGTATCGGTAGGAATAGCAGGTGAAATGACAACAGGCTTATTGACAGTCTTCGGGGAAATCACGGGAGAGAAAACCCTTCCACTTCTGGTGATCTTACTGGTCCCGACAATGTTACTGACATTGGGACCAGCCTCTTCATTCTTCAGGTCTTGTTTAACGCCATGATAGTAAATATCGGCGCCATAATGCCAAGGGACAGCTTTGTCTGAGGCATACGGGACAGGACCAGGACAGGTGATTATTAATGGAGCAACTCTCGGAGCGGGTGTAATCCTAACAGGTCTTCTTGAGGAGGCCTTGGAAGGAATGGCGAAAATGGTTATAATAGCAACATCTTCGAACGGAACAGCTGGAATCAAAGTTTTCTCGAACAAAATTTCTCTGTTGTCCATCAGGCGCTAGACACCTGTCTTCAGAAAATAGCAACCAGAAGGAAGAGATGAACACATGTGGCAACCTTCACTACAACCCGGAAATAAACCGGCCAACAACAAATTCTTCTTAACAGTCATAAGAGGATTAGAAACTTCATTAACAGAGATAATGAATAGATCAGTATCAATGGCATTAACTCCATGGTTGTGCTTAGGCATGGGAGCAGTTATGACATTAGGCTTCTCCGGAGCATCGAACTAAATCTCCTTGGCTTCAATCAGATCTTGTACCTTATTTCTTAGAGCCAAGAAGTCATTTGTATCGTGGCCAAGACTCTCAGAATGGTAGACACGCCGAGCATTTGGATTGTACCGAGGAGACGTGGTATTAGGATTCTTGGGAGCCTCCTTCAAGGTTGCCAAATTGGATCTCAGCAGATGGGGTAGAACCTCTGTCAATGTCATGTTAATCCGGGTGAACTGCCTTTGTGGTCTTTCTACCCTTTGCTGATTGTTGCATTGTGGGGGAGCTGTAGGCCTAGGTATCATTACAGCACTTACCGTTGGACGGTATTCCGCTCTGCTCTGACCTCTCGGGCTATAAATGGCATTGGCCTCCTTCTTACCGGTGAAGGGCCTCTTTACTGAACTCGAAGAGGTGTCTTTCTGTATTTTTCCGCTCCGGATCCTTACTTCTATCCTCTCTCCGGTTAATATCATCTCTGTAAAACCAGCCGATGAGCTACCGATTAAATGGTTGAAGAATGGACCAGACAGCGTCCCAAGAAACATGTCGACCAACTCCCTATCAGACAAAGGGGGTTGGACTCTCCCAGCCAAATCTCTCCACTTCTGCGCATAGTCCTTAAAGCCTTCACTTGTACCCATGGACATACTCTGAAGTTGAGTACGGGTAGGGGCAAGGTCGGCATTGTATTGGTACTGCTTATAAAAAGCAGCAGCCAAATCCTCCCAGTTTCGGACATTGGTTCCCTCCAATTGGTAGAACCATTCAAGCTGAGTCCCTGAGAGACTATCTTGAAAGAAGTGAACCCACAAGTTTCTATCAGTGGTGTGGGGCTGGATATTTCTTACATAGGAACGGATATGGAGCTTTGGGAAAGACACCCCATCATACTTTGCGAAAACTGGAGCCTTAAATTTCTGCGGGATGACCACTCCCGACACCAATCCCAGTTCTTCGAAGTCCAACCCAGGTATTCTCTGGACTTCCATGGCGCTCAGTCGATCCTCTAACTGCTTGTACCTATCCTCAGTGGGAGGATATTGTTCATCATTGTAGTCTGTATCATTTTCAGAAACCTCGGGACTAGGATTCTCCCCCTTGCTTCTCTCTCTTGATTTTCCCCTTCTTTGGACGAGGAGGTTAGATCGACTGGTTGCTTCAGCGGCCCCCAAATCTTCTGCCCATATTAAGGATACCAGCGGACTTCTTCTTCTTCTTATTTTTCTCTTTTAGAATGAGGGCCTTCAGATCCTCCTGCCCTTTTGCCAGAGTTATGAACATCTGTTGAAATTGGGCATTTTGTGCCTGAAGATCTTTGATTCTTTGTTCAGAAGACATTTTTGCTGAAATAAACAGCGAAGAAGATGAGAAACCTGTAATGGTACCTGTTTATGCAATGTTATGGATGTGATGCGTATGCGATGCTTTCAAGGACTTTGGGAAATTTAAACTTGCAAACCAAAATGAAACAAAGATTTTATTAGTAGAATTCAAAGTACAATTGCCTCTTAGGCGTTACAATTAAAAATTCTAAAAACTAAAATAAATCAAGCTCCCATGGATGCTTCCTCTTTGTGCCGAGATAGACATTGAGGCTTCTTTCCTCATGAAGCTGCTTTGTGAGCTTTAAAACCTTCTTCTCCTAGGCATAGAACTGGTCCCTATAAGTATCTTGCTCCTTCTTCAACTGAATCCAGGACCTCTGTAGTTCTTCAAGATCAGTGGGCATATCAGGATGAAGAACCGTGTAGGGAATATCCCCTTCAGTAATGGGCTCTACAATCAATGGTAAGACGGCTACGTAGGGCATCATAAGTTTCTGAGCGCGAGCTCATACCCATTGGAGATAAGGTTCCATAGGAATAGAATTCTTCGGCCCCAAAGTCTTGGCGTCAGACCTGTTTACCATGCCCCAAGCTCGTATGAACCTCTAGCGATACCCTTGAACATCATCCTCATAGTTAAACATAATGCCCTGGATAAGTAATGTAACACCCCAGTTTTAATTATTTGATTTATTTAATTGGGAATTTATTTTATTAGAATTAATAAAATAAAAAGAATTATTTATTTTGGAATATTTGAAGAAAATAAAAGAAATAAGAAAATATTGGGTTTTTAAGTTATTGGGCTTGGATGTCGTTAGTAAAGAGTGGGGGTGCAAAAGAAATAAGGATATATATTTTGGAACTTAAGTTATTTCTCACTTTTCACGATAAAACAGAATTTGGAGATATTTGGGATTGGAGCTCTGAAGGACGAAGAACAATCGCTCAAGAGTTCAAAGCTGCAATTTGATAAGGTAAGGGGGGCTACTACTCGATTTACTTTTGCTTATGGGTTTAGGTACGATTGATTTTGGATAATCGTAGGGAGAAACCCCAATTTTTAGATGTTCTTAGGGATCAATAACCTTAGGGTTGAACCTTGTTAAAAAAGGTTTAGGTTCCCAAATTTTATGAATCAATTAAGGATTTTAGGTTTCTATGGTGGATTTGGAGTATATTTGTATGAACGAGAGTTTCCCTTAGGTAATTCTAGGGATAACCTCAATGTTGTTAGGATTTCCCTAAAGGACGGGTAATATGTAACTTAAGGTCAATTTTATAAAACTTGTTGTTGATGAAAGAATTGTTGATAAAATAGGATGTTTTAAAAATGAAAATTCTGAGTTTTGATTGATTTTGGAAAATGAGACCTTAAGTGAATTGATGTTGTTCTTAAGATTGGAAATTGACTAACTTAGAAGGGAATTATGTTCCCAATTGATGTGTTGCTTTGAGTTATGCAAAATTGATGTTGTTATGTACCGAAATGCACGTTTTGGCTGGTATTTTTCGTGTTTGGCTGCTGTTCTGAGCATGCTGCAGGTACAGGAATATTTTGTACGCGCTCATCAACACGGGCCGTGTTGCTGCACACGGGCCGTGTTGCTACACACGGGCACCCGTGTTGATCTTCTGTGTTGGTGAAAATAATGTGTTTCTGGACACATTTCCACACGGGCAGTGTTGCTGCACACGGGCACCCGTGTTGAACCTCCTGTGTTGGTTTCTGAATTCTGTTTTCTGTGCATGCTGTTATGTACGGAATTGATTCTGTTTTGATGTGCAGTGTTTTATATATTTTGAATATGCTGCTTATTGATTTCCTAGTGTTGTTGATGCTTGTAACGAATAACATTTGTATGTTATGATACCAACACTACGTAGATTTTATTGTCATGCTTTGAGATGATGTTATCAAGCATGAATGATGATATAACTTGATATGATTGGTTGATGTTTAATAGTATGCTGAGTGATTACATGCTATCCATATCCTGTTATGATTGATATTGTTGATGTTGCATGATATGTTTTCTTGATGTTAATAGTATGTTGAGTGTTACATACTTTACATATCATGTTGCATTTGTTAATTCCCATTGTGTGGAATTAACATGGTGGCCAATATACGTATCCGCGATTTAATGGAACGTTGAGGTGGTAGCCGTGTCCGCGATATAATGGAACGGTGAGTTATCCGTGACCCGAGATTTAATGGGGCGGTAAAATGGTACCACATGCATGGGTGTGTTGCATTATATTGAATATAACATGAATGGATGATTTTCCAATGTTGTATTTAATTGATTGTATGCATGTATTGTTGCTGAATTGTTAATGATGTTTGATGTTAATTATAAGTATGAAAAGTAATATATTATGAATATATGGATTGTAAAGGTTTCGTAAACTATGAAACATGTTAACTGTTCGGGTGATGCTTATGGTTTTTCTGAATTGATTGTTATGAACGTTTAATCAAAGGTATAATTGAGATGCTCACCCTTACTGTTGAACATTTCAGATTGAGGAGCTTCGCTCAGATGATTGGCGAAGACTTGCTGTTTCTAGTTTATTTCGGTTTAAGTATTGTCCGGGTCATGCTCTGATAGTTGTAACTCCGGGAACGTTTGTTTGTCGAGCTGCTTTAGTCAGACTCGTTTATTTCCTTAGTATTTGGTTATAATATGATGTTGATATATATTCCAGGTGTTAATCCCTGATGATTGAAGATATTATAACTTTGGTTTTATTAAATATAATATTCCGCTGTGTAAACATGTATGAGTTGCTTCTATGTTATGCATGACAGGAACTTGTTTTTATTAAAAGAGAATTGTGACATCCTCGTTAATACATGTACTCTGAAAATATGATTTTAATTATTTGCGAAATTTTATGTGGGGTATTAGAGGGTGTTACAATAGTGGTATCAGAGCATAGTCGGTCGTTACGACCAGAGTCTTGAGTCAGCTATTCCTTTTGTATGCGACTAGTGTAAGGCCACACTGTCGATACTGTATTCTGATGAGGAGTATGTTTTAATTCTCAGGAATATGGCTGGAAGAGGTAACGGACGAAATGATGCTGCACTCGCTGAGGCTTTGGGGATGTTAGCTGGTGTACTTGCTGGAAATCCAAATGGAGGCGTGATTGGTGCTGATAGGCAATTGGGGAACTTCCAAAGGAACAATCCTCCGTTGTTCAAAGGTACACATGACCCTGAAGGTGCTCAGAAGTGGCTGAAGGAAATCGAAAGGATTTTCCGTGTGATTGATTGTGCTGAAGATCTGAAAGTCAGATATGGTACGCATATGTTGGCAGAAGAGGCCGATGACTGGTGGGTTGCAACAAGGACTGAAATGGTTCAGGATGGAGAGGCACTGATTTGGGCTAACTTCAGAAGGGCTTTTCTGAGGAGGTACTTTCCTGAAGATGTTCGGGGAAGAAAGGAAATTGAATTTTTGGAGCTTAAGCAGGGCAATCTGACTGTTAGTGAGTATGCTACTAAGTTCACTGAGCTGGCAAAGTATTATGCGCACTACAATAATGATGAGGCTGGAGAATTCTCTAAATGTATCAAATTTGAGAATGGTCTCCGAGATGAGATTAAGCAGGGAATCAGGTACCAGCGTATTCGTATATTTTCTGATCTGGTGGATTGTAGCAGGATCTTGGAAGAAGATATTACCAAGACTAGGTCGTCTCACTCTCGTGGGGCTGTTGATAAAAGGGGAAAGCAGCATATGGACCGTGGCAAGCCATATGGTAGAGGTAACCAGAAATCAGGTGGATGGAAAAGGCCTAGTGGGGGAGATTCTAAGGCTCCTATCAGATGCTACAGGTGTGGTGAGTTTGGTCATCATATTCGAGATTGCAAGGGTGATGAGAAGAAGTGCTATAAATGTGGAAAGACTGGTCATTTGTCTATTGATTGCAAAGGGAAGTCTGTTACTTGTTACAATTGTGGCGAAGAAGGTCACATTCGTCCGCAGTGTCCTAAGCCTAAGAAGGATCAGTCAGGTGGAAAAGTGTTCGCTTTGTCTGGATCTGAGACTACTCCAGAGGATCGATTGATTAAAGGTACGTGTTTTATTCATGGCACACCTTTAGTTGCAATTATTGATACTGGTGCAACTCATTCTTTCATTTCTTTGGATTGTGCTGAGAGGTTGAAACTGGACATATCTGATATGCGAGGTAGCATGGTTATTGATACTCTTGCATCGGGTTCAGTGACAACTTCACTTGTATGTAGGAATTGTCCTATTGAGATTTTTGGTAGAGGTTTCGGTATGGATTTAGTGTGCCTACCGCTTGAACAAATTGATATTATCCTTGGGATGAACTGGTTGGAATTCAACCGGGTTCATCTGAACTGTTTTGCTAAGACGGTGATTTTCCCAGAGGCAGTTGGTGTCGAGAATTTGACTATGACTGCTAGGTAGGTACAAGAAGCAATGGAAGACGGTGCTAATGTGTTTATGTTACTTGCTTCGTTAGATGCAACAGGAAAGTTCAAGAGTAGTGAATTGCCAGTGGTGTGTGAATTCCCAGAAGTCTTTCCGAATGATGTTGGTGAGTTACCTCCTGAGAGAGAAGTGGAATTTTCTATAGATTTGATTCCTGGTATGAGACCGGTGTCGATGGCGCCATATCGTATGTCTGCATCTGAGTTGGCAGAATTGAAGAGTCAGTTGGAAGATTTACTGGAGAAGAAGTTTATTCGTCCAAGTGTTTCGCCTTGGGGTGCTCCGGTATTGTTGGTCAAGAAGAAAGAAGGTTCTATGAGACTGTGTGTTGATTACAGGCAATTGAACAAGGTAACCATTAAGAATCGGTATCCATTACCGAGGATTGATGATTTAATGGATCGGCTAATTGGAGCCAGTGTATTCAGTAAGATTGACTTGAGATCTGGATATCATCAGATTCGTGTGAAAGCGGAAGATATTCAAAAGACTGCTTTTCGAACGAGGTATGGGCATTATGAATATTCTGTTATGCCGTTCGGAGTTACTAATGCACCTGGTGTTTTCATGGAGTACATGAACAGGATTTTTCATCCGTATCTGGATAAGTTTGTTGTGGTTTTTATTGATGACATTCTGATTTATTCCAAGAATGACGAAGAGCATGCGAAACATCTCAGAATTGTGTTAGAGTTGTTGAAAGATAAGAAGTTGTATGCAAAGTTGTCCAAATGTGAGTTCTGGCTGAATGAAGTTAGTTTTCTTGGACATGTGATTTCTAAGAATGGTATTGCAGTGGATCCTACAAAAGTAGAAGCAGTATCTCAGTGGGAAGCGCCGAAGACTGTTTCTGAAATCAGAAGTTTTCTTGGTCTTGCGGGTTATTACAGAAAATTTATCGAAGGATTCTCAAAGTTAGCATTGCCGTTTACGAAGTTGACTCGTAAAGGACAAGCGTTTATTTGGGACTTTGATTGTGAGAAAGGTTTCCAAGAATTGAAGCGGAGATTGACTAGTGCTCCTATTCTGATTTTGCCGAATCCGGTGGAATCTTTTGTGGTTTATTGTGACGCATCTCTGATGGGATTAGGTGGTGTTTTAATGCAGAATCAACAGGTAGTTGCGTATGCTTCGAGACAGTTGAAGGTTCATGAAAGGAACTATCCTACTCATGACTTAGAGTTAGCAGCAGTTGTGTTTGTCTTGAAATTGTGGAGACATTATCTGTATGGTTCGAGATTTGAAGTGTATAGTGATCATAAGAGTTTGAAGTATCTTTTCGATCAGAAAGAGCTCAATATGAGGCAAAGAAGGTGGTTGGAATTTCTCAAGGATTATGATTTTGGTTTGAATTACCATCCTGGTAAGGCAAATGTGGTTGCAGATGCTTTGAGCAGGAAATCCTTGCATATGTCTATGATGATGGTTCGTGAATTGGAGTTAATTGAACAATTCCGAGATTTGAGTTTAATTTGTGAAAGTACTCCGAAGTGTGTTCGTTTGGGTATGTTGAAACTTACTAGTGGTATTCTAGAAGCGATCAGGATCGGGCAGAAATCTGATGTTAATTTAGTTGATAAATTGACACTGATAAACCAAGGTCAAGGTGGTGAGTTTAGAATTGATGAAAATGATGTTATGAGATTTGGCAATAGAGTTTGTGTTCCTGATGTTGCAGAAGTCAAGAAGAGTATATTAGAGGAAGGACATCGCAGTGGGATGAGTATTCATCCGGGTGCCACGAAAATGTATCATGATTTGAAGAAATTGTTTTGGTGGCCGGGAATGAAAAAGGAAATAGCTGAATTTGTGTATGCATGTTTAATCTGTCAGAAATCGAAGATTGAGCATCAGAAGCCGTCTGGATTTATGCAACCGATGTTTATTCCAGAATGGAAGTGGGATAGTATTTCTATGGATTTTGTATCCGGGTTGCCGAGGACTCCTAAGAATTGTGAAGCGATATGGGTTGTTGTGGATAGACTGACTAAGTCTGCTCATTTTATACCGGTGCGAATGGATTACTCAATGGAGAGATTGGCACAGTTGTATATTGAGAAAATAGTGAGTTTGCATGGAGTTCCTTCTAGTATTGTGTCAGATAGAGATCCGAGGTTCACTTCGAAATTTTGGGAAAGATTGCAGAAGGCTTTGGGTACTAAATTGAGGTTGAGTTCAGCTTACCATCCTCAGACTGATGGACAGACGGAGAGGACGATTCAATCGTTAGAAGATTTATTACGTGCTTGTGTTTTAGAGAAGGGTGGAGCTTGGGATAACTATTTGCCATTGATTGAATTTACTTATAACAATAGTTACCATTCGAGTATTGGTATGGCTCCGTTTGAGGCATTGTATGGTAGACGGTGTAGAACGCCTTTGTGTTGGTATGAATCTGGAGAGAGTTCAGTAATTGGGCCAGAGATTGTTCAGCAGACTACTGAAAAGATCAAATTGATTCAAGAGAAGATGAGAGCTTCTCAGAGTCGTCAGAGGAGTTATCATGACAAGAGGAGAAAGAATTTAGAATTCAGTGCTGGAGATCATGTGTTTATGAGAGTTACTCCGATGACGGGTATTGGTCGAGCGTTGAAATCTAAGAAGTTGACTCCGCGTTTTATTGGTCCGTTTCAGATTACGGAAAGAGTTGGAGAAGTTGCTTATCGTATTGCTTTACCTCCGAGACTTGCGAATTTGCACGATATTTTTCATGTTTCTCAGTTGAGGAGATACATTCCAGACCCATCTCATGTAATCCAAGTAGATGATGTACAGGTGAGAGATAACCTGACAGTAGAAACATTGCCTATGAGGATAGAAGATCGGGAAGTGAAACAGTTAAGAGGTAAAGAGATAGCATTAGTGAAGGTTGCTTGGGGAGGTCCAGCAGATGGAAATGTTACTTGGGAACTAGAGAGCCAGATGAAAGAGGCTTATCCGGAACTGTTCGTCTAAGGTATGTTTTCGAGGATGAAAACTCTTTTAGTGGGGGAGAGTTGTAACACCCCAGTTTTAATTATTTGATTTATTTAATTGGGAATTTATTTTATTAGAATTAATAAAATAAAAAGAATTATTTATTTTGGAATATTTGAAGAAAATAAAAGAAATAAGAAAATATTGGGTTTTTAAGTTATTGGGCTTGGATGTCGTTAGTAAAGAGTGGGGGTGCAAAAGAAATAAGGATATATATTTTGGAACTTAAGTTATTTCTCACTTTTCACGATAAAACAGAATTTGGAGATATTTGGGATTGGAGCTCTGAAGGACGAAGAACAATCGCTCAAGAGTTCAAAGCTGCAATTTGATAAGGTAAGGGGGGCTACTACTCGATTTACTTTTGCATATGGGTTTAGGTACGATTGATTTTGGATAACCGTAGGGAGAAACCCCAATTTTTAGATGTTCTTAGGGATCAATAACCTTAGGGTTGAACCTTGTTAGAAAAGGTTTAGGTTCCCAAATTTTATGAATCAATTAAGAATTTTAGGTTTCTATGGTGGATTTGGAGTATATTTGTATGAACGAGAGTTTCCCTTAGGTAATTCTAGGGATAACCTCAATGTTGTTAGGATTTCCCTAAAGGACGGGTAATATGTAACTTAAGGTCAATTTTATAAAACTTGTTGTTGATGAAAGAATTGTTGATAAAATAGGATGTTTTAAAAATGAAAATTCTGAGTTTTGATTGATTTTGGAAAATGAGACCTTAAGTGAATTGATGCTGTTCTTAAGATTGGAAATTGACTAACTTAGAAGGGAATTATGTTCCCAATTGATGTGTTGCTTTGAGTTATGCAAAATTGATGTTGTTATGTACCGAAATGCACGTTTTGGCTGGTATTTTTCGTGTTTGGCTGTTGTTCTGAGCATGCTGCAGGTACAGGAATATTTTGTACGCGCTCATCAACACGGGCCGTGTTGCTGCACACGGGCACCCGTGTTGATCTTCTGTGTTGGTGAAAATAATGTGTTTCTGGACACATTTCCACACGGGCAGTGTTGCTGCACACGGGCACCCGTGTTGAACCTCCTGTGTTGGTTTCTGAATTCTGTTTTCTGTGCATGCTGTTATGTACGGAATTGATTCTGTTTTGATGTGCAGTGTTTTATATATTTTGAATATGCTGCTTATTGATTTCCTAGTGTTGTTGATGCTTGTAACGAATAATGTTTGTATGTTATGATACCAACACTACGTAGATTTTATTGTCATGCTTTGAGATGATGTTATCAAGCATGAATGATGATATAACTTGATATGATTGGTTGATGTTTAATAGTATGCTGAGTGATTACATGCTATCCATATCCTGTTATGATTGATATTGTTGATGTTGCATGATATGTTTTCTTGATGATAATAGTATGCTGAGTGTTACATACTTTACATATCATGTTGCATTTGTTAATTCCCATTGTGTGGAATTAACATGGTGGCCAATATACGTATCCGCGATTTAATGGAACGTTGAGGTGGTAGCCGTGTCCGCGATATAATGGAACGGTGAGTTATCCGTGACCCGAGATTTAATGGGGCGGTAAAATGGTACCACATGCATGGGTGTGTTGCATTATATTGAATATAACATGAATGGATGATTTTCCAATGTTGTATTTAATTGATTGTATGCATGTATTGTTGCTGAATTGTTAATGATGTTTGATGTTAATTATAAGTATGAAAAGTAATATATTATGAATATATGGATTGTAAAGGTTTCGTAAACTATGAAACATGTTAACTGTTCGGGTGATGCTTATGGTTTTTCTGAATTGATTGTTATGAACGTTTAATCAAAGGTATAATTGAGATGCTCACCCTTACTGTTGAACATTTCAGATTGAGGAGCTTCGCTCAAATGATTGGCGAAGACTTGCTGTTTCTAGTTTATTTCGGTTTAAGTATTGTCCGGGTCATGCTCTGATAGTTGTAACTCCGGGAACGTTTGTTTGTCGAGCTGCTTTAGTCAGACTCGTTTATTTCCTTAGTATTTGGTTATAATATGATGTTGATATATATTCCAGGTGTTAATCCCTGATGATTGAAGATATTATAACTTTGGTTTTATTAAATATAATATTCCGCTGTGTAAACATGTATGAGTTGCTTCTATGTTATGCATGACAGGAACTTGTTTTTATTAAAAGAGAATTGTGACATCCTCGTTAATACATGTACTCTGAAAATATGATTTTAATTATTTGCGAAATTTTATGTGGGGTATTAGAGGGTGTTACAAGTAACTCATGAGAACTCCCTAAACAAGGATTGTAAGTTATGCCTCCCCTAACGCCAAGTAGTGGGACATTATGGAACTCCCTGCAGCGGTAAATAATAGAAATATCTCCTATAGATCGGGAATACCAGAGAATATCCACGTGAGAAAGTGACATTATCCTTTGTGACCAACCCAAGCTTTCTTCCTTCTTCAGCACTGATTTAGGGAGGTGAGAAATAAACCACCTCGACAGTAATGGCATGCATCACATAAGAACCCCTCTTCTCTTCATGGTACGAGTATGGAGAGAATGCAAGATATCTCCGAGCAAGGTAGGCACAGGGTTGCGAGAGAGGAAGATCTTGATAGCATTCACATCTATGAGCAAGTCTGGATTAGGGAACAGTACTAACCCATATATTAGAAGGGCCAAGACCTCCTCAAAAGCCTGAAAGTCCAAATCATCCCAAAACAGTTGGGCCTTGTCTATTAGGAACTTGGCTAAAAAACCCTTGACTCCGCTTCTTGTTTCCCAATTGGATACCATGTCGGCCTGTTTTAGATGCAAAGCTGAGGCAATGACTTCTGGCTTCAGAGCCTCTTTTAAACTCGTGAAAGGCACCTGGTCAAGAATGGATATATTCAATAATTGAGAGAACTCTTCCATGGTAGGCACCAATTGATAGTCTGTAAAGGTGAAGTAGTGGTGCTTGGGATCAAAGAACTGAAAGAGTACACCCATCATTTTTTCATCAAAGCTCGAAGTAACCAGGTTGAGAAGTCGACCATGTCTCTTAGTGAACGAAGAAGTTTTAGGAACCCTCGATACTAGTTCCTTGAGTTGGGGAGGTATTCTCACAAAGCTGATTCGGATAGTGTTTCTACGAGCGGAAGCCATAATCTGCAAAACAGAACAAAGATAAATTCCCTCGGTCCTTGAAATGGTTAGTGTAATGAGAATGGGTGCTATGTTATGATGCATGATGTTATGTTCAAACAGAGTAAATCACACACAAGCAAAGCATACAATAGACCTTAGGCTCAAAGGCTTGCATGGGGTTAAAGGTAAGTACCCTCTTGAAGTTTAGTTGGTTTCAAACCTGTCTTAGAAAAGTAATCGGGTTCTAAAGATTCTCAATATCACTGATCATCCTTTATCGGGCATTATTTCAACTCAAGCAATCTTTTCTTATGGACAAAATATCCCAAAAGTCTGATCTCGATGAGTGTAGCATCGAGTATCAACCAATCCTTAGCTTTATACCGAGGCCGGCTATCTCACTACTTTCTAATGGCCAAGTTTGTTCAACTAAGGTTCTAAAGTCTATTAGTTCTTTACGACACCACGCGGCGGCCCCGTATTCTCCTCGTTTCCACACGAAGGATACTGGTACCAACCAAAGCGTCACACCAACACAGCCATCGCTTAAACCATATCGGTCTATGTTGTACAATCTCCACGATCTATTGTTGTTTACCTATAGAGTGTTCAAAGATCCGGGTGTAGGATCTTCAATAATACCCAAGCAAAACCCTTAAAGATAAATCACACAAAGCAAACAAAGAAAGCAATTTAAAAATGATCTTAGACCCTAAGGTAAACCCCACTTTATATCTGTATTCCCCAGCAGAGTCGCCAGTTCTGTGATACGTTGGGAGAACTGACTTCTTGTTTTACGTTTGATCGGAAATGTTGCGGATAACAAGAGTCGCCACCGACTTTTCTTTTATCTAAAAAAGGAAAGGTGAAAAAGCACAGGAAAGACCTTTGAGATTGTTTCTTGAGTTCGGGGGGTAGATTATGAAAAGGGAAGGTATTAGCACCCTTTTCATCTATGGTTTTCCATGGGATCTTAGTTGCTTTGCTAGATCACTTGCTTTGTTTGAAAATATGCTTTGTGTTGTGGGTTTGAAAATATTTTGAAAACGTCTTTGTAATGGTTCTCGTCTCTATAAGAACGCGTACAAAATGTTTGTTTGGAAAAAAAAATTCAAAATGAGAGTGAGTGTATAAAAATGTTTTTGTTGTGAGCAAGCGAGAAACTAGGAGTAAATCTACCTACTCAAAAGGTCTTAGATGTTATTTTCCTCCTCCTTTAGATGTTGTTATCTTACCATTAATTTGGTAAGAAGCCCTATCATTGGATGTGAAGGGATGGGCATTGGGAAGTTTGTATAGTCATAGAAAGAAACTTATAGACGTTTTAGAAATGTCATTTAGGGACTAGATCGTTTACCGAAGGCAACATTGAGGGTCATCGAGAGACTACGATCTTTTATCGAGGGTCTTTTGCTAAAACGCCCACGTTTGAGGGACATGACTATTTTTTTGATAGACAACAAAGTGAGATTACCCTAAGGGTGTTAGTGTGCAAGTGTGTTTGATTACATGCATTTTAGTCTTGATTAGGGTTATCTATTTGTTGATTTCATATCTTGCCATACACACCCTAATTACTAGCATTTATATTTGAAAAGCGATAAATTGCCGAAATATAAAAGTCCTATGCTATTACAATATTTTGGGGATGGGGGGGTACATATTTAAAAATGGGGGTTGTAAGAATTTAAATCCTATTTAACTATTACAACCATATTGAAATGTATAATGCGAGAAATAAAAAGGACTTTGTTTAGAAAATGGTTTTTTGTCTTAATGAATTAAGAAAAAAAAGAAATGAATTAGCTAGTAAAAAGAAAATATTTTTATATCCTTTTTTATATTGATAAAAAGAGTATTAATATTGAAAATGATAAAAATAAAAAAAATATGAGATAGAGTTAGTATGCCACTGAAAGCAAAGCAAATGGGATCAGAAGTTCTGATGCCAGGTGTGTTGTGACTCAGAAAGAAACATCAGTGAGAATCAGAAGTTCCGGATTAGTACACTGTGAGGTCCTGCAAGAGACGTTAGAGGGAAAGGAAACAGAGGTTCTAGGTGGTATTCAGACAGTGAGCCGAAAGTCAGAAGTTATGTATTGTGTTAAGTAGTGAGTGAAAATCAGAAGTTTTGTGCATTAAAACAGTAAGAAAACCTAGAAGTTATGTGTGTGTTAAAGCAAGAGGAAAGTCTAGAAGTTTTGTGTGTGTTAAAACAGTAAGAAAGCCTAGAAGTTGTGTGTGTTTAACATGTAAGGAGAACTCACAAGTTATGTGTTGTGCTAAAACAGTGAGTGAAAATCAGAAGTTTTGTGCGTTAAAACAGTAAGAAAACCTAGAAGTTCTGTGTGTGTTAAAGCAGGAGGAAAGTCTAGACATTCTGTGTGTGTTAAAACAGTAAGAAAGCCTAGAAGTTCTGTGTGTTTAACATGTAAGGAGAACTCATAAGTTATGTGTTGTGCTAAAACAGTGAGTAAAAATCAGAGGTCTTGTGCCACATTTCAACTCTTTCCTCATATTGATCAGCACATCAACAATTTATTCAGTTCTTAACAAACAGCGAATCAGAAGGATAAAAGCACAACAGTTTATAGAAGTTCTAATTCTAAATCTGAGCCTAGCCCTAATCAAGAAGTTCTGATCCACAGTTTTTCTACTTATGAAATGATATGGACAACATCAATACTATGATATTTACATATTTAAATGATATTCTGAATGAAAAGATGCAAATTTAGAAAGAATTACCTTGAACCTGGAGCGTGGGCTTGGAACTTGAACTGATGCCTTCAGATGTTCTGGAGTCAGCAAGAGCAACGGAAGATAAAACGCCAAGTTCTTTGACTCAATGGGAAGAACAAAGGTTTTGGTTTTCTGTTTGAGAATTCTGGATTTTTACGAAGGTTTCACAGTTTTCTTTTCTCTCTTTTGACAATTCTCTCTCTCCCCAAAAGCCAGCCCCTTGAACGTGTGATGGAGCAAAATATTTATAGATGGGTTTGTTGTGGTTTTGGGGGGGAAACAAATGGGATTTAAACCCTTTTGGTATAGTTCCATTGCTTTTTAATCACAGTTTTTGTATGCTAATTTGGTGAAAATATAGGGTTTGAGAAAAATGCAGGCGTGGACTAGATCAGCAGCAATTTAGAGTGTTGTGGCAGCTGGTTGCAGGACTGTGCTATAGCAGTGCAACAGGTTGTTCAAATAAGGTTTTGGGGTTTTGTGATGTTCTGATCGAAGAAGACCAGAATGAAACTCGAAGGGTGATGCTCTGATCGAAGCATATGCTGAAGAGTCATGTTCTGATTGAAGAACTATGTTTTGAACCATGTTTGCAACTTCTGACTGCACTTGCGTGGAGGTTGGCTCAGAAGTTCTGAAGTATTATATTCTCTTAACACTTAGAAAATTTTCTAAATGTTTAGAAATTTGATTTTTTTCAAAGTAATTTCTGACTTCTGATTTTTGATGAACCAATTTCATGTCTTGATGAAATATAATTGTTGAAACTTGATTTTTTGATCTAAAAGTGAAAGTTTGACTTTTCAGTGTGCTTTTGACCATTTTGCCCTTGTGGATGATTTTCGTGAAAAATTGTAATTCAAGACTTGAAACATGATAGAAACAAACCTGAGAGTCCAGGATGATCCTTTGAGAAATGAGAGGGCAAATTTTGGGGTACAACAAATACGAATCAATTATATAATTCTATCACCATATTAACAACAATCATCAAGCACCGCCAAAATCACAACATCATCAACATCACTTAATCAATCATTATGCAATGTCACATATAATGCAATGCAACATCATTGACTCGTGCATGTGGTACCAAAACTTCATTGATGAATCAACCATCATTTCTCAAAAGATCCCCACCAATAAGATCGATTCCCGCTTGGTACCAGAGCATATCATAATATTTCACTTAATCCACACTATGGGATTGAGGACATCAGTGGACTAACGTCCTATCACCATCACTAGACCAATCTTCCTAACAACATCATTGGACCAAAGTCCTAACATATGCCATGAATGCATGATGCACAAGAACATAATAAAACATTACCAGTGCTAGTCAAAATACATCATTCATTCATGTAATCATCATAATATCATCACATACATCATATATACATGGCATCATCACAACATCATCATATCATCATTACAACAACATAGTATCATGATAGTATCAACAACTCATACAACACACGTCATTATAATCCATCACATAGAAGTCTAATTTCATCATAGAATAGCTACTAGAAATATACATTATTTTACTCATTTTATTCTACCTAATTATAGTTCATTGCATCAGCTACCCAACGCTTCGAATGTTGCATCAAACATAGTCCGGAAACTCAAGTTACGATACTTTGAAGATTCTGCCATCTGCCCCTCGCTTGAGGCTCGCCCAGCGAAGCAGCTTGCTCGCCTGAGGCTCGCCCGGCGAGGCTGGGGAGAAACACCCTTCCTCATACAAAATTCCAGGAGCATATATTTTCCTTTTTTCCTCCATCGCTCAGTAAAGTTCTTCGCCCTCCCGGCGAGATCATCTTGCCTCTACTTCATCCGGCGAAGCTGGAGCAAGTCGACTTCTCCCATACAATTTCCAGGGGCTCTGTTTTCACACATTCCCTTCGCCTCTTGCTCTTCTGGCTATGCTTGGGCAAATCTCCCTCACCCGGCGAAGCATAAGGCTCGCTCGATGGCGCATCATTGACAGGAAATTCCCAATGCATTTTCTGCACTGCACCAGTCCCAATTTCCACACGATTTCACATCAAAACAGACCTAAAACTCATATAGATCACATAATCTCATCATGGTTTCTTAACATCATAATAACACATTATAGTAAGCTTCATATACATCATTTCACAATATTACATCATCAATTTATCACCAAATTCATCACAATCATCATGCTATCAAATTCATCTTAAAAACCTCAAACAACCTACATACATCTAAACCCTATATAAATCATAATAACAAAGATAACCCCCTTACCTTAGATTATAGCTAGTAATGATCTTCCCTTCGCGTTTCTACATAATTCCTCTAAGTTCCTTATTACCCTAATTTTGCTCTGTGTCTCTTCTCCAAACATGGTCGTACATAATGAGCGTTCTAACCCCAATTTTCCCTTATGTCAAACTTACCCCTTGGACCCTTTCTATGGTCTTCCTATATTACTCTCACTTATCACTTCATCAATTACTACTTCGTCCTTATCATTTCTACACATTATATTATATCTATTTCACTGATTAAAATAATTATAAATAATTACTCTAATTATCTAAAATTATTTAAAACACCTTATATCACTTAATTACTACAATACCACACATGGCATCACATCACACATCATAATCAGCAAACATCACATATATTCACAAATAAATCACAAATACTCATCATAAATCAATTAAATAATTTGATTATTTTGGGGTGTTACAACTCTCCCCCACTTAAAGAATTTTTTCCCTCGAAAATTACTTGGTGGAAACAAAATAGGATAATACTCTCTCATATGATCCTTATGTTCCCAAGTCCAACTTTCATCAGTTGGTCCACCCCACAATAACTTTACCAAGACAATGCCTTTACCCATCAATTGCTTCACTTCCCGCCCTTCTATCTGCATGGATGATGCTTCAACAGTCAGGTTATCTTTCACCTGTATATCATTCATTTAGATCACATGCGAAGGATTTAGAATGTATCTCCTCAATTGAGATACATGAAACACGTCATGAAGATTCACAAGCGACGACGGTAAAGTAATATGATAAGCCACCTCACCTATCTTCTCTAATATATGATATGGACCAATAAAATATGGTGTAAGATTTCTTGATTTCAAAGATCTACCAACACCGGTTACTAGAGTAACTCTCAAAAACACGTGATCATCCTTTTGGAATTCAAGTTCATTTCTCCTCTTGTCATGATAAATATTCTGATGACTCTGATAAGCTTTCATCATCTCTTGGATCATCTTGATTTTCTCAGTCATTTCCTGCATAATCTCAGGTCTGAGCACAACACTCTCGCCTGACTCATACTAACACAATGGAGTTCTGCATCTCCTGCCATAAATGCTTCATACGGTGCCATACCAATACTCGCATGAAAACTATTGTTGTATGTAAACTCAATCAATGGAAAGTGGTTGTCCCAAACACCCTATTGTTCCAACACACGAACCCTCAGGAAATACTCCAAAGGCTGAATAGTCCTCTATTCTAACCGTCCGTTTGTGGATGATACATGGAACTCAAGCTCAACTTAGTACCAAAAGCATTTTGCAAACCTTCCCAGAATTTCAACGTGAACCTCAGATCTTTATCTGAAACGATACTCGAAGATATCCCATGTAATATCACAATCTCTTCGATATATATCTCGGCTAGTTTCTCCATAGGATGATTGATCTTCATCGGCAAGAAATAAGTCGACTTATTCAACCTATCCACTATCAACCAAATCGAATCATTGCCTTTAGCAGTCTTTGGCAAACCTGACATAAAGTCCATAGAAATACTGTCCCATTTCCATTGTGGAATATTCAACGGTTGCATTAGACCCAAAGGCTTCTGATGCTCAATCTTCTACTTCTGACAAGTTAAACAAGCATAAATAAATTTGGCAACTTCCTTCTTCATACCAGGCCACCAAAACCACTTCTTCAAGTCTTGATACAACTTTGTAGCACTGGGGTAAATACTTAACCCACTTTTATGTCCTTCTTCAAAAATACTTAAGTTATAGACATCCAGAACACAAACTCTATCGCCAAACCTCATTACTTCATTCTCTTCAATTCTGAAACCACCTTCATTACCTTGGTTAACCAAGGTCAACTGATCAACCAATTTCAAATCAAACTTCTGACCTTCTCGGATTTCTTCTATTATACCACTAGTCAGTTTTAACATTCTCAACTTCACACTACCAGGGGTCTCTTCACACACCAAACTCATATCTCTGAATTGTTCGATCATTTCTAACTCCCAAACCATAAGCATCGACATATGAAACAAATTTCTACTCAATGCATCAGCCACCACATTTGCTTTACCAGGATGGTAACTCACAAATAAAAGTCGTAATCCTTTGACAACTCAAGCCATCTTCTCTGTCTCATGTTCAATTCCTTTTGATTAAACAAGTACTTAAGACTCTTATGATCACTGAATACTTTAAATTTAGAGCCAAAATAATAATGTCTCCAGATATTTAACACAAACACCACAGCTGCTAGCTTTAAATCATGCGTAGGATAACTCCTTTCATGAACCTTCAGTTTCCTAGAAGTGTAAGCAACAACCTGCCCATTTTGCATTAGCACACCACCAAGACCCATCTTAGAGGCATCACAATACATCACAAACGACTCACTCGAATTAGGAAAAATAAATACCAGAGCGGTCGTCAATTTCTTCTTCAATTCTATGAACCTTTCTTCACATGCAACATACCACACATAAGCTTGGCCCTTTTTAGTCAACTGAGTTAACAGTAATTCCAAATTAGAAAATCCTTCAATAAACCTTTGATAATAACCTGTTAAACCAAGAAAACTTCGAATCTCAGTCGCGGACTTTGGAGTTTCCCATTGCAACACTGCATCAATTTTAGAAGGATCCACAATAATTCTACCATTAGAAATCATGTGGCCGAGAAAACTCACTTCCTTCAACCAAAACTCACACTTCGACAACTTTGCATACAACTTCTATTATTTCAACACTTGCAACATAATTCGCAAATGCTCAGCATGTTCCTCTTCTGATTTAGAGTAGATCAGAATATCATCAATGAAGACCACAACAAACTTGTACATATAAGAATGGAAAGTTTGATTTATATATTCCATGAAAATACCTGGCGCATTAGATACACCAAATGGAATCACAGTGTACTCATAATGACTGTACCTTGTTTGAAAATCCGTCTTTGGAATATCATCGTGTTTTACACGAATTTGATGATAACCAGGCCTTAAATTAATCTTGCTAAAAACACTAGCGTCCACCAACTGATCCATCAAATCATCAATCCTTGAAAGTGGATACTTATTCTTAATAGTCACTTAATTCAATTGTCTATAGTCCATGCATAATCTCTTACTACCATCTTTCTTATTAACTAACAACACAGGGGAACCCCACGGAGAAACACTTGGTCGAACGAACTTCTTCTCAAGCATTTCTTCCAGTTGTTTCTTCAACTCACTCAGCTCTGAAGCTGACATTCTGTAAGGAGCCATTGACACAAGACTTGTACTGGCGCCAATTTTATAGAAAATTCCACTTCACGTTATGGAGGAAAATCACTGATGTCATCTGAAAACACTTATGGAAATTCACAGACAACAGGTAATTCCACACTCGCAGCTTCACGATTAACTTACAGCAACGCAAACATTGAAAACATCAGACTTTATCTTCCATAAGTTTATTCACTTGCTTAGTAGACAACAACATCAGTTCTCCATTATCACCAAACTTAGGGAACCTCAAAGTCTTAGCATAACAGTTAATATGAACATAGTTGAACTCCAACCAGTTCATTTTGAGAATAACATCAATTTGGTGTAAGGGTAGACATACCAAATCCATAACAAAACTCTAACCATAAATGGTTAAAGGACATCTTGAACAAACACATGTAGTAGTAACAAAACCACTAACAGGAGTATCTATTACCATACTACCTTTCGTATTATACAGCTTCAATCCCAACATATCAACACATTCACGTGAAATAAACGAATGAGTAGCACCAGTATCAATAATAGCAACCAATTCAACATTATTAATAAAACAAGTACCTCGAATTAAGTTGTCCTTCTTGGAATCCTCTGATCATCTCAGAGCAAACACTCTACCATTAGTTTGGGCAGCAACGTCCTTATTTGGCTTCTAACACTGGGTACTGATATGACCCTGCTCTCCACAATTAAAACAAGTTGTACCATCGTTCTTACATTCAGAAGCACGAAGACCCGTCTTACCACATTTGTAACATCTCAGAACCTTATTCTCAAATTCATTAGAACTGTGACATTGTTCACCACACCTATAACACTTGATATGAGTTAGAGCTCCTCCCTCACTTGTCTTCTTCCCATCAGAAACCTTTTGTTTCCCTTTATTAGTTGGGGAATCATAAGGCTTCCTACGTTCTTGATATTGTTTTCCTCTTTTCTCATTCAGACTCTTGTAGTGAGCTGAATGAGCTTTTCTATCTTCTTCGTAGATCCTACAATTGTTAACCAACTCTAGAAACCTACGGATCTGCTGATATTCAATTGCCCTCTAAACCATTCTCAAACTTGATACACTTTTAGAACTCAACAATTGCTTCACTGTAATATGGATAATACTTTTCCAATTCCATAAACTTCGAAGCATACTCAACCATAAGTCAAATTCCCTTATTTCGACTCTAGAAACTCAATCTCTTTCTTCCCGCGCACATGCTCTGGAAATTACTTCCTCGGAAACTCCCTGTTGAACACAACCCAAGTAACGACTTCACCTTCCCCTGTCAGTCTCTGGCGGGTGCCGACCCATCAGTCATCGGTTTCCTCTGCCAGCATATGCGTACCAAACCGTACTTTTTGTGCTTCTGAACAATCCATGACCCGAAAAATCCTTTCAATTTCTTTGAGCCAAGTCTGTTCTCCATCAGGATCGTACCTAACTTTGAAAATAAGCGGATGGTTCCTCTGAAACGTCTCCAAGACACGAGATTTATCATTCTCGTCAGTGTTAGGAAGATGTTGCACATCCTGAGCAACAACCTGCAAAGCAGCAACAATTAAAACATCATTTCTTCCAGCCATTCTACACACAGAAAACTAACGTCAGAAAACAACATATCGACAGTGTACTCACACTAATCGACCGACGGGACATGCATATCATAGGAAAATCTGGTCGGACATACCTATTTGCTCTGATACCTGTAACACCCTTATAAACCCCATAAATATTATAAATAATAAATTAGAGTAAGGTTGCAACAAGGGTGTCACATCTTCATATAAAACATCATACATGCAATATCTTATTCCATAACATGGGTTTTCAAAAATTAAAACATTTATATCATTGAATGTATTATCATGAAACTTTAACACATCGCAGCGGAAATATTGTCTCAAAACATATGTATTAAATGATTCAAATAAAATACCATCACACTTCATAATTCATAAGTTAAACTTCAAAACATCTTAAAATGGTATAAAGCATCTCAACATATCATGTCAACAAGGAACATATAGTTCGATTCAAACGATCCCAAAGACCTCGATGTTACATATTAGAGAAAGACCTTCTAAAATCAACAAAAATAAACAACACACTCTAAATCTATCCTTTAAGCTTCAACGAACTATTCCTGATCACCTGCAAGTTACCCACGTATAGAGGCAACATTTCCAAGCAGAAAGGTTGAGTAATCACAAATTATTATAAAAGATATATGGAATAGACATAGAAGTACAACAACAAGTCATTATGGATTCCATATATAATCATATTTCATATATTATACTCATACCTTTAAATCATCAATACAAATCAATTATATCATATTATCACCATATTAATAACAATCATAAAGCACCACCAAAATCACAACATCATCTGTTAGAACATAGTTGGGTTCTACATCCCTGTAAGAGTTTTGATGATAACAAACACATGATAGATATATAAAGAACATATATGCTCGCTAATAAAGTATCTTAATATGCAGAAAAGTTCTGATGAGAGAAGATCTGTTAGAACACAATATGGCTCTACATCCCTAGAAGTTCTGATTATGCAAGCATAAAAGATAAGAGTATTATGATATAATCAAACACATCCTTCTTAGAAGCAAATCCGCGTGACACGCTTATATGAAGAAGTTATGTTACAACTTCTGAATGCACCAACGTCGTGAAGTTCTGATACTCTGATCTGTAAAGCTCTGAAACAAGAAGTAAGGGACTCCCAACGGTAACTGTCATCTTTTGATATAAGCATGTTCTGAAGCGTTACAAATTAATTATTTCCATTTCAAGAGTAACGGCTGGAAGGGAACAAGGATCTTTATTTTTGGAAAGCACCTTAATTGTCATTGATCAACATTCCAAAAGCTCATACATGCTTCGCCTATTTAAATAAAGCTTTAAGGTTAAATCGTTTATGATTTCTCATGCACAAAAAACGCTACTATCACTATCTTCCTCAAACGTACAAAATCCAATTGTGTAAAACATCCTTGTGATATTGTTTTATTAGAAAACATTCTTGTACACTTTTATTCATACATTGATTAGAGAAATTCCTTGAGAAAAACCGGGTTGTGGTTTATACTCAAGAAGACTTTGACGGTTGTCAAAGTAGAATTGTAATCAAGATTGATTAGTGGATTAAGACCTCGTTGAGAGAGGTGAAATCACCTAGTTGGTGGAATGGAGTACTTTGAGTTCAAACAAACCAGGATAACCAACCTATTCTTTACTTTAAGTTTTAAAAAATCCCAATTCAAACCCCCCATTTCTTGTGTTTTTCCATTCTTCAATTGGCATCAGAGCACCTGTTTTTGAGTTCAAGCACTTAACCGTGTCAGTAAAAGATCCAAGCTAAGAAAAACACTATGGTGGGACCAAGTCAGAGCATCAACAATGACTACCATGATGAGAAAGACAGATTCAGCGACAAACCTCCAATCATTGATGGGGAGAAATTTGATTACTGGAAAGACAAAATCAAAAGTTTCTTTCTGGATCATGACGCTGATCTATGGGATATGGTGATTGATGGGTACATACATCCTGTTGATGAAAGTAGTCAGAAGATTGACAGAAAAAGAATGTCAGATCATCAAAAGCGAGACTTCAGAAATCATCACAAGGCCATAACTATTCTTTTTAGTGCCATCTCATACAGAGTATGAGAAGATCACAAACAGAGAGTCAGCAAAGCACATGTTTGATTCCTTGAGAATGACGCATAAAGGCAACACACAAGCCAAAGAAACCAAAGCCCTTGCACGCTCATTCAGAAGTATGAAGCCTTCAAAATGGAAGAAGATAAAACCATTGAAACAATGTTCTCAAGATTTCAAATTCTGGTTGTTGGGCTAAAAGTTCTGGATAAAAGGGTACTCAATTGTTGATCATGTAAAGAAGATCATCAGAAGTTCACCAAAGAAATGGAGATCCGTGGTCACTGCTCTCAAACTGGCAAAAGATCTGAACAAAGTCTCTCTAGAAGAACTTGTCATCTCTCTCAGAAGTCATGATATGGAGTTAGAAGATGATGAGCCCCAGAAGCAAGGTAAGTCTTTAGCCCTTAAATCTAACAAAAAAATATTAATCAAAAGTTTTGCAGGCAATAGAAGAAAACTCCGGTGGATCCTCATCAGAAGAAGACGAACTGTCTCTTCTCTCCAGAAGAGTCAATCAGCTATGGAAGCACAGGCAAAGGAAGTTCAGAAATTCCAGAAGAACATGGAATCAGTCTAAACCATCGTCTGGATACAGAAAATCTGAACCATCTTCTGGATACAGAAAGTCTGAATCATCTTTTGGATACAGAAAGTCGAGCAACAAAGACATTGTCTGCTACGAGTGCAATGAACAAGGGAACTACAAAATCCATTGTCCAAAGCTTCAAAAGGAGAAACATAAAAAGAAGTTCTTTAAGGAGAATAAGAAAAGTCTCATGGCAACATGGGATGACTCAGACTCTTCTGAAGCATACACGAAATCAGAAGATGAAAGAGCCAACATTACCCTTATGGCCAACGTATCAGAAGATACTAAATCATCTGGATCAGAATCAGACTCAGAGGCAGAAGAGGTATTTTCTAACTTTTCTAGATAACAATTAGAAGAGAGTCTGTCAGAAATTCTAGAAAGGTATCTGAAACTTCGAGTCATAAACAAGAACCTGAAAAAGGATCTAGTTTCTGACTTTGAAGAAACTAAGAAACTGAGATCAGAAAACTCTGAGCTGAAAGAAACAATTCCTAAACTAGAAAATAATTTACAAAATGCTCAGAAAGAAATTGTCTCAGAAGTTCTTAGTAACTCTGATAAGACCATAAAGGAATATGATCATAGCTTTAAAAAATTTATTGCTAAAAACATAGATAGAAGCAAGATGGCTTCAATGATCTATAGAGTTAGCAGAAACGGAAAAAAATGTATAGGATACAAGGGTAAAATATCTCAACCTAAAAAGGTCAAGGATATGGTTATAATATGCACACCCATTTATTCTCACTTCACTTCTGGGCAAACACATGATATAAAATATACTAGTAAGGCGTTTTCTGCTAAACCAAAATTCAAACAGAATTTTGGAAACTCTAACAATCATGGACCCAAATAGATATGGGTACCTAAGGATAAAAGAATCTATGTTGCAGATATTTTTAAAAGGAAGGTTGAAACACCAGTTTTAACACCTGGATTCTGGATGCTCTCTACACATGACGGGGAGAAAGCATACGTTCCAAAGCCTGGAACTTAAATCTGGAGGATTTACAGGTTTTCAGAGGCAATCAGAAAGAAAATGTTATTGGCTCTGGAATTATTGGGAACGGTAATGAGAATACAGTATTAGAAGCTCTCTAAAGAATCTCAGTTGAATCTAGAAGAGGATGTCACACCTTTTCAAGAAACTTCTGTCAAAACAAGTCAAATAGAGTATTTACTACTTTTTGATTCTTGACAAAAATGGGGAGAATGAAAGATACTTTGACTCCTATCAGAAGCTAGATTAGAAGATCTTTAGGGAAGTAATTTATTTTCTCGTTATCTGAGTATTCTACTCAGGGGGATTTTTTAATTTTTGTTCTTTATATTCCATCAAAATATGCAAGTTTTTGTCATCATCAAAAAGGGGGAGATTGTTAGAACATAGTTGGGTTCTACATCCCTATAAGAGTTTTGATGATAACAAACACATGATAGATATATAAAGAACAGATATGCTCTCTAATAAAGTATCGTAATATGCAGGAAAGTTCTGATGAGAGAAGATCTGTTAGAACACAGTATGGCTCTATATCCCTAGAAGTTCTGATTATGAAAGCATGGAAGATAAGAGTATTATGATATAATCAGACACATCCTTCTTAGAAGCAAATATGCATGACACGCTTATATAAAGAAGTTCTGTTACAATTTCTGAATGCACCAATGCTGTGAAGTTCTGATACTCTGATATGTAAAGCTCTAAAATAAGAAGTAAGGGACTCCTAGCGGTAACTGTCATCTTCTAATATAATCATGTTCTGAAGCGTTACAAATTGATTATTTCCATTTCAAGAGTAACAGATGGAAGGGAACAAGGATCTTTATTTTTGGAAAGCACCTTAATTGTCATTGATCAGCATTCCAAAAGCTCTTACATGCTTCACCTATTTAAACAAAGCTTTAAGGATAAATCGTTTACGATTTCTCACGCACAAAAAATGCTGCTATCACTATCTTCCTCAAACGTATAAAATTCAATTGTGTAAAACATCCTTGTGATACTGTTTTATTATAAAACATTCTTGTACACTTTTATTCATACATTGATTAGAGAAATTCCTTGAGAAAAACCGGGTTGTGGTTTATACTCAAGAAGACTTTGACGGTTGTCAAAGTAGATTTGTAATCAAGATTGATTAGTGGACTAAGACCTCGTTGAGAGAGGCAAAATCACCTTGGTGGGTGGACTAAAGTAGTTTGAGTTCAAACGAACCAGGATAACCAACTTGTTCTTTACTTTAAGTTTTAAAAAATCTCAATTCAAACCCCCTTTTCTTGTGTTTTTCCATTCTTCATCATCAACATCACTTAATCAATCATTATGCAATATCATATATAATGCAATGCAACGTCATTGACTCATGCATGTGGTACCAAAACTTCACTGATGACTCAGTCATCGTTTCTCCAAAGATCTCCACCAATAAGATTGATTCCCGCTTGGAACCAGAGCATATCAAGATATTTCGCTCAACCCATACAATAGGATTCAGACCATCACTGGACTAACGCCCTATCACCATCACTAGACTAATCGTCCTAACAACATCACTGGACCAAAGTCATAACATATGCCATAAATGCATGATGCACAACAAAATAATAAAACATGACCATTGTTAGTAAAAACGCATCATTCATTCATGTAATCATCATAATATAATCACGTACATCATATATGCATGGCATCATCACAACAACATCATATCATCATATAAACAATATAGTATCATCATAGTATCATCATAGTATCAACAACTCATCATACAACACACGTCATTGTAATTCATCACTGAGAAGTCTAATTTCATCATAGCATTGATACTGAAAATATACATTATTTTACTCATCTTATTTTGCCTAATTATAGTTTATTGCATCAACTACCCAGCGCTTCGAACAACACGACAAACAAAGTTTGGAAACTCAAGTTACGACACTTTGAAGATTATGCCATCTGCCCTTCGCCCGAGGAGAAACGCCCTTCCTCATACAAAATTCCAGGAGCATGCATTTTCCTTTTTGCCTCCTTCGCCCGAAGAAGCTGATCACTCGCTCGACGAGATCATCTCGCCTCTACTTTTCCCGACGAAGCTGGAGCGAGTCCACTTCTCCCATACAATTTCCAGGGGCCTTGTTTTTCACCCCTTACCTTCGCCTCTTGCTCGCCTGGCGGTGCTTGGGAGAAGCTCCCTCGCCCGACAAAGCATAAGGCTTTCCCGATGATACAATGTGAACAGGAAATTCTCTGTTCATTTTCTGCACTGCACCAGTCCCAATTTCCACACGATCTCACATCCAAACAAACTCAAAACTCATACAAATCACATAATGTCATCATGGTTTCACAACATCATAATAACACATCATAGTAAGCTTCATATACATCATTTCACAGCATTACAACATCAATTTATCACCAAATTCATCATAATTATCATGTTATCAAATTCATCATAATAACCCCAAACATTCTACATACATTTAAAACCTATATCAATCATAATAACAAGGATAGCCCCATTTACCTTTGATTATAGCTAACAATGATCTTCCCTTCGCGCTTCTACAGAATTCCTCTAAGTTCTTCAATGCCCTAGTTATGCTCTATGTCTCTTCTCCAAACACGGTCGTACATAATGAGCTTTCTAAACCCCAATTTTCCCTTATGTCAAACTTATCCATTGGATCCTTTCTATGGTCTTCCTATATTACCCTCACTTATCACTTCACCAATTATTACTCCGTCCTTATCATTTCTACACATTATATTATCTCTATTTCACTAATTAAAATAATTCTAAATAATTACTCTAATTATCTAAAATTATTTAAAACACTCAATATTACTTAATTACTCTAATACCCCACATGGCGTCACATCACACATCATAATCAGCAAACATCGCATATATTCACAAATATATCACAAATACTCATCATAAATTAATTAAATAATTAAATAAACAATCTAATTATTTTGGGTGTTACATGGCCCCAAGTTTGCTACATTGTAGTACCTCTAGTTGTGTAGCGGCTCGAGATGAAGCATGTTGTTGATTTCCCTCTATATGCAAAAGTAACTCATTCAAAAAGTGTGTATTATGTTAGTACAATAGGTTCTAGATGGTCGTTATAAGTTCTTTCATTCCCTATATCTCAAATGTGGGTTGAAGTTGTTGAATTTTTCTATACATTTTTGGTTTAGGTGTTTGTGTTCCCGTTGAAAGTTGTTTCGATGTTTGAACTTGAACTGTTTGTTGAAAAGGTTGGAACGATTGCAAGACTTGGAAGGTTTCATTGTCAAACAGTGTAGAAATCAGAATTTGGAGAGATGAGGTGGTCGAGTATGTTACTAAAATCGGATCTCACTCTACAAAGGGAGAAGGATCTTCACGAGTTTCAGTTGCATGAGTAGCCAATCAAGTTGATTTAGAAGCTACGTTTGTTGATGTAGATAATTTGTGGTGCTCTGATCGGGTAACGAGAATGGATATGGTGGAACAACTAAGCAAATAAGAGGAGTTCAATGTGAATTTTGTGAGAATTAAGAAACAATTTCCACTAATAGTATCACTATTCTAGTGTGAAACAATAAATTGATGATATGTTGATGAATGTCTTTGTAGAAGCTCTTGTAGGATCAATCGCTTACCATTGAGCTAAAAGCAATTGCTTGTAGCCAAGGTGCAACTTTAATTCCATATAGTATGAGCATTTTCAGGGGCTGCACCTAGTTTACTAAGCGCCCATGAGTGGGATGTTAAGCCCTTCGAATCCCTAAGGTTGACGCTGGATATTTTAATCCAACAATCTCCCCCCCCCAGTGTCAGCCGGGGGGATTCGAACCCATGACCATGCTCTAATACCACTTGTAGGATCAAGCGCTTACCATTGAGCTAAAAGAAATTTCTTGTAGCCAATGTGCAACTTTAATTCCATATAGTACGAGCATTTTCAGGGGCTGCACCTAGCTTACTAAGCGCCCACGGGTGGGATGTTAAGCCCTTCGAATCTCTAAGGTTAACGCTGGATATTTTAATCCAACAGCTCTTTGGCACAAAGAAGAGGATGTACCTGCAAAGTTAACGTTTTAACCCGTGTATGCAGAATCACGAGTCAACTTATAAACTCACTCAATCCTATGTACCATTGTCATGTCGGCGTGTTGCATTTCAGGTCGGGTCGTAGGTTACAAAACCATTAAACTCGCACAAGTTGTGAAGTAAACTCGTTTTGATTCTGAGCAGCAGCAGTGGAGAAGAACAAAGAAGAATGAAGAGACACAGATGAAAGATATAAAGAGAAGAAGATGAGATGAAACAGTGGAGGCAGAAAATTATTTAATCAATAAATACGTAATAAAAAATTTAGAGAAAAGAGGGATGAAAAGTCAAAACTCACTTTTCAAAATCTAAAATTTAACGATAGTTGTATACCACACACATCACTTATGGCACAACTAAGCAACAATGTGTGTGTGTGTGTGTGCACGCATGTGCAGGTGTGTGTACGCGTGTGCGTGGGTGCGTGTGAGTGTGTGTATGTGTGCACACGCGTGCTTGTGTGCGTGTGTATGTGGTGCATGTGTGTGCGTGCATTTGTGTCTGTGTGTGCGCGCGTGTGTGTGTGTGTGTGTGGTGCGTGTGTGGATGTGTGTGTGTGTGTGTTTGTTTGTGCAAGCGTGCGCGTACGTGTTTGTGCGTGTGTGCATATGTGTGTGGGCGCGCATGCAAGTGTGTGCGTATGTGTGCAGGCACGCATGCAAGTGTGTGCGTGTGTGTAGGATCTTCTGATCCGTGTTACGATATTCGAGTTACGATCTTTTAAATCTCACTCGATCCTTTTTAATCTCTCGTTTTTAAAATATTGACTTCAACACTTAAATCAGTATAGTCACAGATGTGTAATTGACAATATTGAATGAAATTGTACCTTTGTGTGGTGTGTGATCGTGTTTATATATGAGCGTGGTTATATCCACCTCTCATGAGCGCAACGTGAATGTGAGAAGCTGATGGGTTGATTCCAACAGTTGCTATGAGTGTGGCGCTAAATTTCAGTGTTCAATCTCTTGGCGAGAGTTTACTTGTTTGTCATCTTTAAACAAGCAAAACTTTAATTTTAACCTTCAAATTTCATCAGTTTTATTGGACTTTCAAATTAGGTCGGTATTCTTGAACTGTTTGACTGGTCCATAACAATTATCATCAACTTTTAACTAAATAAAAGTAACTAACTAACTAATTTTAACTAAATAAAAGTAACTAACTAACTAATTCTAATTAATATATAATTATGTCTAGCAATCTCCAACTAGTTGAAAACGTAGGATGAACAATACAATCCAAAAATTGAAGATGAAAGTGGTAGTAAGCGAAATGCCTAACTCCTAAATTTCTTTGACAAATTTCTAGTTCACTTTGAACTTCTTTCCACTACTCCACAACACTCGCTTTAATAAAATGAAAAACCTCAATCTTAGATTATCATCATATATTAAATTTGGCCAACAGTGCCAAACTATAATTGAATAGAAGAGAATGAAAAACGTTTAACTATCATACTATAAAAGCATAAATACATGATTAAAATCTGCGAATTTATGCCATGAGAATTATATATTGCATAGAACTTTCATATGTGGCATTTTATTATACACATGGCAAGACATGTGATGAAAAAGACACAAACCAAAAATTTGTTTTACTCATCCCATTTTTTGTCAAATAGATCCTACAAATATGTACAAACTCTAAAGACAACTATAACTTTTCCCAATATAATACAAAATGTTGGCCAACTCTTACAAAAAAAAAACTTAACTTTTCTTTGTTATTTGTACATCAAAATAATTCATTGATTATTTATCATAGGTAAACTACCCATGAGTATTAATAGCATCATTGAATTATTTTTTTAATCATTTGAGCTTGCTAAGAGAAACCATAAAACTCATAATCCAAATCTATATTCAAAACACCAATATTTCCAACACTAGGCCCATTCACCATATGAAAGGGTAATATATACCCTCTTTTGTTTCCTAGCTCTAAAAATTGATCATGTTGGCCTACAAAATATCATAGTTTTTAGTTTATAGTTTGATAGTCCTCAAAGAAAAACTTCTACATAAAATTCAAACAAATCTATTGACAGAAAATCAACTACGAACTACTACACATGTGGATATGAGTAATGTATAAACACAAGTCAAAGCTATGACTCAAGGTATTTACGAATAAATTTGACTTAAACAAATGCTAGATGAAATCGAAATTCCTACCAACCACATCATGAAGATATTATGCAATAACAAACTTGATTCAGCGTGATAGAACAAAACATGTGATGCAATTCGTCACAATAATGTTATTTCTTAAAACTATACCAAGTAAAGAACACAAAATTGTATGAATTCGAAATTGTAACCAATATTTTAAAAGGCACATCTTAAAATTATTTAAAATACAACAAATGACATTATTGGAAGTTTTATAATTTAGTAAACTATAGGATAACTTTATTCACTTTATATGGAATGCAACTTTAAAAATAAATAAAAAAAAAAAAGACTTCAGGCAATCGGTCTTTAAATTATGTACACATAAAGAAGTTCATTGCACTCTTGTCCATCTCAAACTTCTCCCAACCAAACCAACACTATAATTCCTCCTACACCTTCCTCTTATATGCCAGAATCTGAATCACCACAAAAACAAAGAAAAAAGAGTTTAGCATTTACTTAAATAACACCGACATTTAGACATGTCTGATACTGACACATGATACTGACACATGTAATTACGTTTAACTAATTTTTAGTGATTGTGTATTGTGTTTCTGTGTCGTGTGTCGATGCTTTGTTAAAAAAAACACCTTAATACTTACCAAATGCCCCTTTTTAGATATAGATTTGGATCTAATCTCTGCCACAGTTTCATGAGCTTGCAGAAGTTCCAATTCATCCTTTTGTGGATCTATAACCAGTGATGTTAGCTCATCACATTCCACGACTGATTTCTCGTCGGTTGACTTGTCACGGTTTATACTGCTGCATCCTTTAACTGCCAGTATCTCAACTTCTTCAACTGTCAAAGGTGTCTGACTAGCAACATACTACAAAGAAAATACAAAAATGTCAGAACAATCGTCATAAGAAAACGACATTGTTTCGTTAACAAAGCATATTATGCAATCATTTTCATCCGGTAGGCAGAGTTAAACAAAGCTTTAACAATTCCTACTCGTAAAAAAAGCTATTAGTGCTGAAAAATAGCAATTAGTAGAAAAGGATGATCTCACTTCATAAAGGTTCTTGACAGACAAAGTTGGTCGACAACACAGGTGAAGCTGCTCCAAACTCGGTGTAGGAGCTTCTTTGTCCGGAGAAACAAACATGAGATGAACATCAAACTGTAAATAAAAATATAGCTTCTATTTGTTAAATTGAATTGAAATACGAATACAAATTTAATAATAACGAAGTAGTAAGTAACTATAATTTTCATCGGTTTTTAAATGGAGAAAAAAAGAGGAGAATAATGTATACCTCATCGGTGTTTTCATTCAAGCTTTTGAGATAATCAACCAATCTAGACATTCGGCCACTGCGAGAATTTTTGCTATTGCTACCACCACCACTGCCATGTCTTGTATTACTTCTAAAACCACCTCTTCCCCAAGTAAGCTTCCTAGGTTTCGACACCTGCCTTGAAATTCCTCGATTTTCTCTAGTTATATCCATATCACTTTCCACACTTCCACCATCAGGACTTGCCATTGATGACGAGGGCTGAGAGGAGCGAACTCTGGTCCATCTCTTTCGTTTTCTCTGTCGGAGTTCTGTACCCCGCTCGTCACCAGAAGACGAGTCCTTTTCATTGTTTCCATTTTCCTCCTCGTTTTCTTCAGATCCTTGAATATCAGCAACTTGATTTTGTCTCCTGGATTGAAGGTTTCTTTGATTCCGCTGTGATCTTGTCACAAATGAACTTGGTGTATTATCTTTACGCCTTTTGGTTAGTGCTTCAGATTGCCGCTGAAATACTTTCGCTATTGAAGCTTGAATCTGCCAGAAAAAAAGGTAGAATTTCAACACTTAATAAATCACATAATGTTGATGATGACGGAATAAACATTGACCTGCTTATTTCGGTTCTTTTCTTCTTCACGAAACTCAAGCTCCTGCAATGGAACAGAGTCGCATCACAAAGTTAAATTTTACAAACGGTGCAAGTAAACAAGACTCTGTCAATATTCGTACAAAGTAGTGAACATGTAAAGTTATACCTCTTCCTCATACTTCTCAATATTTGGATATAAAGTAGCAATAAGGGCATCATAGTTTGGATCATCTCGCAAAGAGCGACGGCTGGCACAGTGTGTGCGGCAAGCAGGGCATTCATTGTTCCTGAGATGATATATATACATACATTATATAGTATTTTCTAATAAGCACAATAGAGACAATGAACTTAAATAAGGTGGAATCATTCGTGTGTCGTACCCCAGTCGCATTGATTTGTCAATGCATTCCCTGCAAAAGCGGTGCAAGCATTCCATGACAGTTCTTGTTTTCTTGATAATACCTGTTAAAACACAAATTGCTGGGTCAGTCTTCGAGAAATCAGCTTTTTGGAAATGTTTATCATGATTCAAGCATAAATTAAGCTGCAAGTTTGGAAAAAAACTTACCAAGGCAAATTGGACATTGGACATCTTTACGAATATCCGGAAGTTCTACATACACATATCTGCGAGCAAAACAAGAAAATAAGCATAGATGATATATTTATGTAAACTGGACAGAATAATAAGTGACACCCTTTCAAGACTGTTAACAACTATGATTCATGAGTTAGGAATTACATACAATGCATCTTTGTTTGAAGTATTAAGTGATTAATGAATGCAAACTAAGAAGTCCAATGAACTTATCTATGATGGTTTCTACAAGAAAAAGAAAAGACAGATTTCAACCGCATATGCATCCAACAACCTGGAAACCTCAGCAATGTGGAACTCCAGTATAACTTCAATGCACGTCAACATCAAAACAGACACAAACATTTTTAAACGGTGTTGCACGGAAAACTCATAAAAAGGTAATTGGTTAGCACGTTACGAAACGTAAAGGAACTAGTTGGGAGAAAAACTTAAAGGACTAATCTGGTGAAAATAAATAACATCAAGGAAAGACGGAGCAATTTTGCCTAAAAAAATATAAACCAAAGCAACATGAAATTCTGAATTATCATTTCCTATCGCATCATGTAAATAAGTATATGTTTTTCCAACAGTCCGCATTAGTCAAGCATTTAGATTTTTCCAACAAGGTAACATACTTTCCCAGACATCAACTCATACAGTTAAACAGCATGTATGAAGAGAAGTTAATATTTCAATTAGATCTTCATATAAAGTTTAAGTTTGAGAATCAAGAACTCACCCTGAAATGCTCTGTTAAATTAAGAATGCCAATCATTAGCATTATGATAAACGATTAAACTATCATGAATTTCAATGTTTTAGAAGACAAACAGTGTAGGAGTTCATGAACTCATTTTCTGATGTTAAAACCTTTCTTCAGCAAAAGATGCACGTTTTGGCCCCTATAGCCACCATGCGCAGGAGTTCATTTGAGTCGAGGCTCTAAAAACATTATATGATATTCAAAACTTGAGCAATGCAACCATGCCAAATGGTATATGAAAATCTTTCAAAAAAAACGGTTTTAACCTTTTTCCGTACGAATCAACACAACCATTTGACATTGTTACTCTCAGAAGATTCTGATACGCAAATCTTGAACTCTACTTAACCTAACAAGTTCCAAGATCAGTAAAGTTCAACATCTGCAACTATAGCATGACACACTCTAAACAAAGAATTCATCCATCTCCCGACGAATGATATCGTAGATGTTGATCGATACTTAATCCAAAGCTAGGAAAAGTAACAGACTAAGTCAAGAACAACTATAATCAAAACATGCAAACAACATTGACGAATCAAATAACACGAGATTCAGAAAATACAAACATCACAACTCAAATGACAGTGTCATATATCATCAATTCAACGATGCGAACACACAAATAGCGAAATTCACACCCAACATCAACCTCAGAAGAAACACACACCCACAGGAACAAACAAGACATGAATCTAGTTAAAAAAAGTACGAAGCAGAAGTTAAGAAGCAATGCATAAGAAAGAGTGAGAGAAAGAGAAAGTACTCAGGTTTTTCTTCAGAGTCAGAAGAAGGGGATTCGTCGGAATCTGAGAATACACAAAGATAAAAACTTTAGAACACGAACAAACGCAAAACCAAAACAAACTTCAACCCAGTTCACAAAAACCAATTGGGTCAAAGAAAAACCATGTGATACAAAATCTAAACGAGAAAAATCTTCAAACATAAGCTGAAAAATTACCCTGTGATTTTTCCTTATCGTCGTTATGGTGCTGCCCTTCATCTTCATCTTCATCATCATCATCCTCTTCAGCCTCTTCTTCATCTTCATCTTCCTCCCCTTGCTCCTCCTCCTCCTCGTCTTGCTCTTGCTGATCATCATCGTCTTCTTCATCTTCCTCTTGTTCGAGTTGATGCTGTTGGTCGATGAAGTTTGGGTCGCGGTTGTTCGGTTGATGCTTGACATGGCGAGAATAGTGAAGATGCTGTGAAGTTTCTTCATCCTCCATTGACTCAGGTAAGGCACGCTTCTGGGCTGGCATTGTTGCGCACAGAGAGAGATTGTTGGCTCTGTCGCGAGTTGAAGAAGAAGAACAAGAGAAAGAAAGAAGAATAATGAGATTGAGATTTCGGTATAGGTCTATTTATTCTAGAAAAAAATAAATATTTTTGCTTTGTTATTTTATTATAATAGTTCGGGCGGATATGAACTCGGATCTCGGGTTTGATCTCGATGTACTTACGAAATGCAATTAAACGATGTCGTTTTGGTTTCGGGATATAAATCGGTGACAAATGGCAAGGGATGCAAATTCAACTTTTAGAATGTAATCGTGTTAAATCTTTTGAATTTCATAAAGAACTTTATAATTTATTGTAGTCTCCGCCTCAAGAAATCTTTGATTTTGCATATAGAGAATCACTCGATTATATAAAAAAAAATATAAATTTAAAAGTATAGATTGGTTAAAACGTGAGTGAATGTTTAAATATAGTAACTAAAATAGTAACAGGTGTTATGTCTTTAAAGGTGTATATCTTTATAGCATGTGATCTAAAATTTATCATGGTTAAAACCTAATTAAATAGAGTTTCATAAGTAATTTTTCACTTTTAAATCATAACTAAGTAGTTTATGTTTGTTTTGACAAAGTTAAACTCATAACTAATTTGTATAAGGGCTCGAAAAACTTAAAGGTGGGCATGAATTATTATAATATTAGAGTTGTTGAGTCGAAAGTTGAATTTTCATCTTGGATCTGATCTCGATGAAAAATACCTTGATGAGGAGGCGAGACTATACTAAATACCGTCATTTTGATTTAGTGATATAGATTAGTTATGAAGTTAGTGAAATGTCGCACATAAAATATGATGACCAAAATAGTAATTGTAATTTTTTTTTTGGTTTAGCCAACCAGCGTCCATCCACATAGTAAACCGGTTAATTTGGTTTCATGGTTAAAAGGAACGACTCACTGGTCAAGCCTTGTTTCCACCAAGAATCAAACTCGAGTAATACTCGAACGATTCATCCTTAGTGGAAGCTTATTTCCCACTAGAACTCAAGTACTTGGTTTAGTAATTGTAACTTTGTTAGAGTTTCTCTAGAAGTAGGAGATGTAATATAAAGAATGTAATAGATACTTGTTCATGTATCATATCAATAAAAGATAAGTAAGTATTTAGATTATCGCCTCTATAGGGACTGATGTGATTTCAAAAGTCGTTCAATAGTTCTTATGATTTTAAAAAAGGGTTGTAAATGTTATTTGTGGTAAGAACTTAATAATGAAATGACGGTAAATAAGATTGGAGTTTTGATCGATGAGAAAGCTTGTTAGGGTTAGATTTCATTGTCATATATTCATGTGTTATCGTGATCTGTAATATGCATTTTTTATTAGCAATTAATATTACCACTTATCGATTTACGTTTGTTGTTTATCTCTAAATCAGCATCATAAAATAAATCGTATTACCTAAATGATTATCTCTCAACCTATTAAGCAATACAATAGCATTAAGATTCGACAATATATGTGGATGTTAAACCTAAATCTATATCTAGACTTTAGCATCTAGAAAATGACAATCTTTCATATAATGATGAAAATTATTTCTCAATATCATTCCAAAATCATTAAAATATGTTCTAGTTAGCTACTTTAAAACAATCATTAAGCATGAAGATGATCATCAATATTAAATCATAATTAAATTTACATAAAATTCCGTGATGAAGATTGATACATGGATATTCGAATGACTACATTTAACCCTAACAAAATAGAAATTAGTTACTCTAACTCATAATAGTTGTACACTTATAACCTAGAAGAAAGAAGTTGAATATCAACTGTGTTGATTTCTTGGACAATGCTTTATCGTCAATCTTCTTCTTTCTCTTTCTCCCTTGTTGTTATTGACGTATTTTTGGGGAAAATGAAATATAAATACACTATCAAAACTATTCTAAATGAATGGTTCCAACAAATATTTATCGAGGTTTGTAGCAGCGGTCTCACTTAGCGAGACCTTTAGCTCACCTAGCGAGCTGTCTTTTTGCCACACAAGTTGTTTTCCAGCTCATTCAAGTGGCCTACGTCGCCTTACTTCACTAGGTGAGGCCCTATTTTTTCCTAGAGAGACAATCTTCCTTCACCTTGAAGTTACTTAGTCTATAAGGAATTTCTAAAACTGCCTTAGTTCATTATGTGAGATTGTCATTTTTGCCTAGTGAGAAACCTTTTGCTTCAGTATGATGTAACTTGGTCTTGAAGAAAATTTTTGAGTTCTTTTGTCCTCCTTTAACTCGCCCAGTGAAATAACTTCTTCGTTTAACAAATATATCTCTACATGTGGTGCCCTACATCTGGTCAAGCATGATTTAGGTTTGCTTGGTGAGTTTGTCGCCTTTGATTCGCCAAGTTGCCCTTGTTTCGCCTAGCAAGGTATTTTCCCCTTTGCTTGATATTTTAGGATTTCTTTAAGCATTTTCACTTGTTCTTATAAATAACATAGTTAAAAATCTCACACACGTATTTTATGGAATTTTCATGATAAAGTGGGGTTGTTTCATGTGATTACTTGTAATTTAAGTCAATAAGTGCTTATGTAAAACAAGTAAATTTTGCACTTATCGACTCTCTCAAACTTTTTTTTTGTTTATCCTTAAACAAAATCTATGTGATTTGGAAAATGATTCTCAGCCTCCATATGTCATATGAGGTTGATGACTTAATCAGACTTTTGAAAAACTATTGTAACTTGGCATGATTCCTTTATATGAATTTCAAAATCAATGTCATAATTAGCCATAAAGCATAGAATAAAGATGATAACTTTGTTTAGTCAAAGTATGATTTCAAAACTGTTAAGATTAACAGTCAATTTTCAATCAGAGAATGATGGTCTCACTTAGTATCACTCAACAGGTTAGTGTATCCCTTAATTCTTTAGACAATGCATAAACTATAAATTAATCTTGTACTTTTTCTAAACAATATCACAAAGTATGCAATTAGTCACGGGTCACTAAGGTCTTTTAATCAGGTTGTAATGTAGTCAGACTACAAAAAATATTGGTTTTCTTGGATTCAAATGTGTCAGTACCATATTTTAGGATTGACATAATTTTGCTTAAATATGGCTTGCAGCATAATGTTATGGAAGATGTTCTAACATGTTGGTCATGCTCATTTGAAGGCGGATGTTCTGACAGATGTTGTGACATTTTGTACCCGAACATCAGTACAGACTGTGTTTATTCTTGACAAGATTTAAATTGATTTTATGAGATTCCTTTCGGATTTTCTCACTGATTTTCGCAGGTCAAGAATATTTAATCTGGAATAGTTGATTGTATCTCCAACTGTACATAAGTTACTAAATTAGGCCTTGAGACAATTTAGGAAACTTGGTATTATTTGTTCCAAGATTTAAGGAGATTTTTCTGCACAAATGGTGCAGCCCTTAGCTTGAGCAACAAGGAATATCTTGGGGAGGATTCAAGGTCCATGAATCACTGAGGAGTATTTAAAGGAAGACCTAGACCTAATGAAAAATAACTTTTCACAATTGTAAAATTAGGGGAAGTCTAAGTCTTAGGTTTTGAGAGTCTCTTGTGTACTTGTGTTTGTAAGTCACCCTTGTATCTTTTGATACTTGTGGTATACGCAATGTTCCCACTCAGAAGCCTTTAAGTAATGAGTTGATTATTGTTCTTGGTTGAAGCTTTTAAGCAACACCAATTATTGTTCTTAGTTAAGAGTCTTAACTAAGTATTGTTGATTTTAAGTGTTGTTCTTTTATAGCATCATTGTGACTGTGATTGGTTTAAGTCTTGTCACAAGGTTTGTGGTTGTAGGAATATTACTACAGAGATTGGAAGTGAGATGGTATTTCTCATATCTAGATGGTGATTTCTAGGTAGAAGTTGCATGGGTTAGTGATTAGGAGAGAGGTTGTAAACTGAGATTTTTTAGGCTTTAAACTAATATTATTATAATGGATTTCCTTCCTGGCTTTGTAGCCCCCAGATGTAGGTGATGTTGCACGAAACTAGGTTAACAATTGACTGTGTTCTTTAAGTTTCTACAATTTACTTTTCTACACAATCTTTTTGTTTTCAGCAAGTATGTTTTCTTGTCAGCAGATGTTATAACATCTGTCGTGACATTTTGTATTGTTGAGACATCAATCTTGACTTTTGTTATTATAGTGCTAAAATTTCAATTGGCATCAGAGCAGGCCTCCTGGTATGTCTATTGGGTGAGCTTTAGGGAGTATTTTTCTGGTACTATTTGGCTATTGGAAGGCTAGGATGATACCATTATTGGATTCAGTGTGACAACTACTGATGGTTGTCTGATGCTTCTGTGAGCCTATTACAACTATTGTTGATATTACTGCTTTCACAATTAATGATGGTTGTATTGATGTTATAACTACTTATGGTTACAATGATGTTGTTGACAACTACTGATGGTTGATTTTTTATGTCATAGTTATTGACGAGTTGTGCTGATGTTACAACAACTACTGATGGTTGTTTGTATGTTTATGTTGTTATAACTATTGTTGGTTATATTTATGCTTGATGTCCTACAAGATGTCCTACAATCTTTCCTGGAGTATGTTGAGGCTATTTTGATTTGTCTTATGTTGCATATGCCTCTGATGGAAGAACTATGACAGTTCATAGTTGATATTTTTGGTGTTAAGGCTAAAGAAAGAACTGCTCTTAGAAGCCAGAATAGGTTAAGTTATTTCTTATCTTTATCCAGAGAATTGATAAAGATCTGTCAGGCTGATAAGGATGTGTGTTATGGCCAAAGTTGCTTGGGATTCTCTCAGGTACATCTAAGGTGTAGATGTCTAGCTGCTCACATCTCATCCTAAAAGCTTGAAGAAGAAAGATGATGAAAGTTATTCATGACCTTTCATGAATTCCTTTGTAATATCAAATGCTTTCAGCTCTTTGGGAGAAGAATTTTTAAGAAGATAAATTGGTTTGTAAGATTCTCATGTCTCTTATCAAGATAGTTGACTTGAAGATGACAACCTTTGTATAAGTTCAAGTCATCACTAGCTGGGAGTAAGATATAGGGGAGAGCATTATGATTTAGATTCTGATGAAGGGTTATCCTATGACGCTGTGTTACTTGGGAAGTAATTTTAACCTGGTACCACGAAAAGTGGATATAAGGTCAAGTCCAAATGTCTAGAACATATGTTCTAACATCAGCATTAAAAAGGGGTTTTCTATCAAGGTGGTAATCCTGTTGCTAGATCTGTAAAGCCTGATCTAGAGCTTCTGATAAAGAATTATGATATCATGTTGAGATGGCTACTTCTTTCAAAGGATTGTGCATCAAAAGTGAAGAAGTCTGTCAACAAGAAGATAATCTGAAGGTATCTTTTTCTCATCTACAAGATAAAAAAGGAAGAATGATAAAAACAGTTGAGTTAATCAGAATGTCTCATCATCATAACAAACATCATGATACTCAAGCTAAAGGTTAAGTCTTGCATTGAAGATGTCACTTCTGTGATAAATTTTGCTTTCAGCAATTTTTTTGTGTCAAGATTGAATGGCTATCTCAAAAATACCTTCTCAGCCTAAGAAATAACTAAGCAGTGGTTAAATTTCAAAGAAGGTGCTTTTTGTCTTTTGGTTTTTTTCTCTTCTAAAGATTTCAGCAAAAAAAAGATAGGAATTCTGACATTGGCTAAGCTAGTCACATGTGTGAAATTAGAAAGTGGTTGGTGAGCATTATGTACCATTATACCAGTTGTGTTACTTTGGCACTGTGGCCAAAGATTAAGGTGTTGAAGAACTATATAGTTCAAGTTTCTCTCGTGTTAATGATGTTCTCCTTGATTAAAGGTCTAACATCTAATATGATGAGCTATTTAAGTTGTGTGATCAAGGTTTATATGTGGATGAATGATCACTAATAGGAAGAATGAAGTCCAGATAAAGATATTTTCTATTAATATATATTTATTTATCCTGAATGTCCAAGGAAGTTAAGGGGAAGATGTCTCACCAAAAGTTGTAACATTGATCTGCTGCAATAATTCTAGAACTTCCTCTTGTGAATCTCATAGTCTTTTTGCAAGGTGAGAGTGTTAATGAACTGGGGTATGTTGTTGTGATGTTTGTTGATAATTTTGATGAACTTTAGAAAAATTAAGATCAAATCTATATGAAGTTATCAAAAGTCTTTATCAACTTCTGCTAAGGATAGTTGGGGTTCAGAAGGTGTTAAATGAAAATGCTTTGGGTGGACTATAGCAAAGCAGAATTAGATATCTTTGAAGTCTTAAAAGATCTTTATGGGTCCCAATTGTATATCTTTGTTTTCCTCTTCTCTTAGTAAAATCTATAAGAGATGATTCTTCCTTTAAGAAAGGGCATGATGTTGAACCTAATGTTGGGACACCATCTCATGAAATTGATACTCCAGATTAGAAGTCTCTGAATAGCTGCAGGCACTGAATCAAAAATTTCTCAAGTCAGCTAGAGTTCAGGAGTTTTATCTAGAGGATTGGATAATATAGAGTTTGGTCTGTGAAGGGGTCTCCATTTTTTTAATATCTAAATCTGATGTTATCTTGCATTCAGAATTTAAGGAGACCTTAATAGGTGTAGTTTGAAATAAAGCTATTGACACATTATGGAATTTCAAGAACAAATCTGGTGAAGTTTGTGTTAATGAAGGATGACTATCCTTGGGAAGCAATCTTGTCTCATGAATCAGCCAAGTTTTGTTTGTATCATAGTCTTCACTAAGGATAAGTATAATGCTGAAGGAAATTGTTGCTCTTTAGTGTTTTGCATGCAATGTCAAAAAGGATGTCATGACATTGTACTATAGAAAGTTGGTTACAGTCTGTAATTAATTTTCAAGTTTGACTTGACAAAACTCATTGATACTGGTCTGAGTTCTTTCAATGATCTTGCTGCAAGAAAAAGTATTCTCCTGAGCTTGGGATCTCTGGGAAGATATTGTGAGACGTACTTAGTAAGTCCTTGGATGCAAGTAAGATTGAAACCTTGAAGGGTGTTTTGGAAAATTGTTTTGCTATTGGGTCAATAACAGCATAAGATGCGTGTAAACTTTATTGTCAATCAATTGTGGTTATCCTTAGCCTAAAGTGTGTCAGTTAGAGTTTTTTCAGTAGTCAAAGCTTGGGAAGAGACGAACAAAAAGTGAGTGTCTCTCTTCTATGGTTAGTGGTGCATTGATGATAAGAGTAACTACACTTGCTTCAAAAATGCTCCCATTGACTGAATTTCGTTACAAGCAAGGTAACCTCTCTCTATTTAAGAATCAATTGTTACAGGCTAAGTTTCAAGAGGAACCAATCATGGCTGATGGTATAAAGTTTTGTTTCTTGGAATCTAAGAAGGATAAGAGTGTTGATTCATAGTAGGTTGTATCCATGTGAAGTGAGTTTAGTGTTATATCTCGTATAACATTTGACAAAAGCAAGGAATGCGGAAGGTTATTTGACATGGGTAAAAAGTGAGGAACTCCTAAAGATAACTAGCAGTGTGTGTTTCTTTTATTTTGCTTTCTTTTGTGCTTCTATTTGTGCTTCCATTTGTGTTTCCATTTGTTTCCATTGTGTACACTTACTCTAGTTTTTGTCAAAATTTTGGCTAAAAATGGGGAGTAAAGTGTTGTGTTTAGTGTGTGTGTGTGTGTGTGTGTGTGTGTGTGTGTGTGTGTGTGTGTGTGTGTCCTCATGTTATATCTCATATCTTGACATGTTGATTAATATTGTAATAGAATTGTGCTACTACTAAGGGGGAGTAGCTAGTGTTGTTGCTTCATAGATGCAACTATTTAAAGGGAGCATAATAGTTTCATATTGTTGCTTTTGTGTGCTTTTGTTGCCTACTATTGATGTAGTTAGTTGTACAAGATGAGGATTTCTTAAAAAATGTTCCAACATCCCTTTGGATTTCTCTTCTAGTGTGGGTTTTTTCCTTAATAGGGGAGAACTTATTATGTGTGATAGGGGGAGTGTTGAACCTGTCTGTTTTTGTAGATGTTGTAACTCTGATGTATATTTTTATGATGCAGTTTGTTTATGGTCTTATTCCTTTGTGGTTTTATTCCTCTCTCCAATTTAATTGGAATTTGGTTGTTTTAGCCAAAATTTGTCAAAGGGGGGGGGGGATTGTTAGTACCATAGTTTTAGGATTGGCATAACTTTGCTAAAACATGGTTTGCCGCATGATGTTATGGAAGATGTTCTAACATGTTGGTCAGGTTCATTTGAAGGCAGATGTTCTGATAGACGTTGTGACATATCGTACCAGAACATAAATACAAGTTGTGTTTATTCTTGACAAGATTTAAATTGATTTTGTGAGATTCCTTTTGGATTTATCTCACTGATTTCGCATGTCAAGAATATTTAATCTGGAACAGTTTATAGTATCTCCAGCTGTACATAAGTTACTAAATTGGGCCTTGAGATAATTTAGGAAACTTCGTATTATTTGTTCCAAGATTTAAGGAGATTTTTCTGCACAATTGGTGCAACCCTCATCTTGAGCAACAAGGAATATCTAGGTAAGGATTCAAGGCCCGTGGATCATTGAGGAGTATTTAAAGGAAGACTTAGACCTAATGAAAAAGAAATTTTCATAATTGTAAAATTAGGGGAAGTCTAAGTCTTAGGTTTTAAGAGTCTCTTGTGTTCTTGTGTTTGTATGGCACCCCTGTATCTTTTGATACTTGTGGTAAACGTAATGTTCCCACTCATAAGCCTTTAGGTAATGAGTTAAGTATTGTTCTTGGTTGAAGCTTTTAAGAAACACCAAGTATTGTTTTTAGTTAAGAGTCTTAACTAAGTATTGTTGATTTGAAGTGTAATCTTCTTTTGGTTTTTCTTTTATACCATTAGTGTGATTGTGATTGGTTTAAGTCTATTCACGAGGTTTGTGGTTATAGGTATATCACAACGATTATTAGAAGTGAGATAGAATTTCTCATATCTAGATGGTGACTTCTAGGTAGAAGTTGCACAGGGCAGTAATTAGGATAGAAGTTGTAAATTGGGACTGTTTAGGCTTTAAACTAATACTATTATAATGGATTTCCTTTCTGGCTTGGTAGTCCCCAAATATAGGTGATGTTGCACCGAATTGGGTTACCAGTTGACTTTGTTCTTTATCATCATGAATTTAAATTCGAAATATCATTTCAATTTGATATTAATGTTCAGTCTGTCTACAAATGTCATAACATTTGTCCTGACATCATGTTCGGATGTTGGAAATATCAGTACGAACATGTGTGTACTTGTGCTAGAATTTCAAAATGTGCCTAGCAAATAAGTGAATATAAACTATATTCAACTTGTTTTACACTTACAACTTTTTATTAGAAATTTATCTTTTTGAATTACTATCTTTGACACTTGAATTTTTCTCTCTTTCATTGCTTTTTGTAAAGTTCATTCTTTTTTATCATCTATTATTACTACTAGGTTTCCTTTTCTTTTTGTATGTGTATCTTCAATCTTATCTAGAATGCTTCTGTTGGGGATTCCTGCTTACTTGTTTGAGGAAACTCCATTGAGGATGTTGATTTCTTCTTTAGGGAGAAGAGTTTAGGAACATCGATTATTCATTTCTCTACTGGGGAATTTAATTTTTATATATCCTGACTGGGGATAAAAGAGATGGATAATCTTCCGACTCGTCTGGGGAGGATAATGTTAACTGGTATCTAGTCTGGTTCCAGGTTTCGTAGCGACTCTCTGGGGATAGTGGTGACTTCACTAGGAAGAGGAATTTTGCTGGTGATTCGTAGTAATCTGAGGAATAGACTCGAGTTGGGGAAATTGTAGTATGTTGGGGAAATAAACCCTATTAACAGAGAAATACTCTGCAGAGGAAACAAATTCTCCTAGGGAAATTGAATTTTGCTAAAGAGAATAAATTTGTAGGAGTTTTACAGTTTTCAAACTCAGTTGGGGAAGAGAATTTGTGAAGATTACTCTGTGGGGATAATCTCATAGGAGTGATTTATGGACAACTTTTGTATATATCCCTAATTTTTGCCTGAACCCTTTTGGTTCGCCTGGATGCCCTTATTTTTGCCTAGGTATGTTAACCTAGCAAGTCATTCTTATGCGTAGTATTTTTTGACTATGTTCGTATTCCCAAGGTGCGAGAAATCTTCTCTGTCCATAGTGGTTAGCATCATAGCACTGCCTGATAATACTTTCTTGACAATAAATGACCCTTCATAGGTAGGAGTCCCATTTTGCCCTGGGATCACATTGTGGTAGAATGATGTGCTTTATTACCAAGTCACCAGCCTGGTATACTCGATGCTTGATCTTCTTGTTGAAAGCTTTGATCATACGTTTCTGGTACATTTGACCGTGACAGACAGCCGCATGCCTCTTTTTGTCAATCAAATTCAACTGATCCAACCTAGTCTAGATCCACTCGTCTTTGCCTAAGTCTGCTTATTTCATAATCCTTATAGAAGTGATTTGAACTTCGACAAGCAGGACAACTTCCATGCCATAGACTAGAGAGAATGAGGTTTCCCTAGTTGATGTTCATGCTGAAGTACGATATCCATGAAGAGAAAATGGTAATATCTTATGCCAGTCTTTGTAGGTCACAACCATATTTTGCATAATATTCTTTATATTCTTGTTGGTGGCTTCCACTATGCCATTCATCTTCGGATGATACGGAGAAGAGTTGTGATGCTTGATCTTGAACTATGTGCAAAGTTCAGTGATCATGACATTCTTGAGGTTGGTACCATTGTCAGTGATGATCCTTTCAGGGATACCATACCGACAGATAAGGTTATGTTTGATGAACCGGGCTACAACATTCTTGGTAACTAAGGCAAATGAAGCCGCTTCGACCCATTTTGTAAAGTAGTCAATGGCGACGAGAATGAAGCGATGTCCATTAGAAGAAGTAGGCTTGATTTCTCCGATCATATCAATGCCCCACATTGCAAATGGCCAAGGAGAAGTCATGACGTTCAAAGGAACTAGAGGTACATGAACTTTATCAGCATAAATCTGGAAGTTATGGCAAGTTCTTAAGTGGTGATGACAATCAGTTTCCATGGTCGACCAATAGTAACCCGCTCTTAATTCTTAGCCATGGTACTTCCACTTGAATGAGTACCGAAGATGCCTTCATGCATATCCTCCATAATTTTCTCCGCTTCCTTCTTGTCCATACAACGGAGCAGGGTTGAATCAGGGTATTCTTGTGCTTCAAGGTACCTTTTCACTTCATGAAACCAATGCTTCTCCTTTACTCCATCAGTGTCAATCTCATAGCAGTGTGTTGGTTCGTCAAATCTTTCGATAGTAATTCTGGGAGCTTCGTTGTCCCACCTGACCTTGAACATGGATAACATGGTAGCTAAAGCATCTGCCAACTGATTTTCTTCTCTCGAGATATGTTCAAAGGTAATCTCTTCAAAGTACGGGATCAAGGTTAGCATAAGCTCCCGGTATGGAATGAGATTTGGGTGCTTCATATCCCAATCTCCCTTGACTTGAATGATTACCAAGGATGAATCCCCATATACACTCAGGAATTTGATTCTTAAGTCAATAGCAGCTTTCAGACCCAAGATGCATGCTTCTTACTCAGCCATGTTGTTGGTACAGTCAAAACAAAGTCTAGCAGTGAAAGGCGTATGGTAACCTTCGGGGGAAATGATCACAACACCAATTTCATTACCAAGTGCATTGGAAGCTCCATCAAAAACCATAGTCCATCGGGATACTTGCTCTGGTCCTTCATATAGTCCAGGCTTTCCACAATCTGTAAATAGCATGATATTCTCATCTGAGAACTCGAAGTGCATAGAATGATAGTCATCTACAACTTGATACACCAAATGATCTGCCAACACACTTCCTTTGATTGCTTTTTGAGTAGTGTACTGGATATCGTATTCAGTTAAGATCATTTGCCATCGGGATATTCTTCCGGAGAGAGCTGGTTTCTCGAAGATGTACTTGATAGGATCCATTTTAGAGATCAGTAGAGTAGTATGAGTCAACATATACTATCTTAGTCGGCGAGCAGCCCATGCCAAAGAACAACAAGTTTTCTTGAGCAGTGAATATCTTGTTTCACATTCGGTAAACTATTTACTAAGGTAGTATATTGCATGTTCTTTTTGACCAGACTCATCATGTTGCCCCAGCGCACACCCCATTGAATTCTCTAACACAGTTAAGTACATGATTAGAAGTCTCCCTTCAACTGGTGGCATCAGAATTGGAGGTTCTTGTAAGTACTCCTTGATTTTATCAAAAGCCATTTGACAGTCGTCGTTCCATTTGACTACTTGATCTTTCTTCAACAACTTGAAAATTGGTTCACAAGTAGCAGTCAAGTGAGAGATGAATCAAGCTATGTAATTGAGTCGTACCAAGAAACCTCTGACCTCTTTATCAATACAGGGAGATGTCATTTCTTGGATAACTTCAACTTTGGCAGGATTGACCTTAATACCTTTACCAGTGATGATAAAACCTAGGAGTTTTCCAGACCTTACCCTGAAGGTGCATTTGTTTGGATTCAGCCTCAATTTGTACTTTTTTAGCCTTTCAAATAATTTATGCAGATGATCAAGATGTTATTCCTTAATTTGTGACATGGCTATCATATCATCAACATAAACTTCTATATCATGATGAATCATGTCATGAAATAAAGCCACCATATCCCGTTGATAAGTTGCGCCTGCATTCTTCAGCCCAAAAGGCATGACCTTATAACAGAAGGTGCCCCACTGTGTGACAAAGGTAGTTTTCTCCATGTCTTTTGGCGCCATTTTGATTTGGTTATATCCTGAGAAGCCATCCATGAAGGAGAATACCTTATGTTGAGCGGTGTTTTCAACCAAGACATCAATATGTGGGAGGGGGAAGTCATCTTTGGGGCTTGCCCTATTTAAATCCCTGTAGCCTACATACATATGGACCTTACTGTCTTTCTTCAGCACTGGAACAACATTTGCAACCCATTGGGGATACGACGTCACTACCAAGAAACCTGCATTGAACTGTTTCATTACCTCAACCTTGATTTTCTCTGACATATCAGGACGCATGCGACGAACCTTTTGTTTGATCAAAGAACAAACCTCTTTCATTGACATACGATGAACCACGATATTAGTATCGAGCCCTGGCATGTCTTCGTATGACCATGCGAATACCTCAACATAGTCGTGCAACATCTCAACCAATATGCTTTTGACATTGTCTTCCAGGTTGGTACCAATCTTGACTTCTTTCTTATCTACCTCGGTACCTAAATTTATCACCTCGACCGACTCTTCGTGCGGTTGGATAGCCTTTTCCTCTTGTATCAGGAGTCTAGCGAGTTCTCTAGGTATCTCACAATCTTCTTCACCTTCTTCTTCAGCTTTATAGATTGGATTTTTGAAGTCATAAACGACAATAACATAATTGTTGTCAATGAGATTCGGAGTGGATGTGGATATACAAATGTGTGTGTGCGTGTAAAGTCACATGGCTATTTGAAAATGCAATAAAGTAAAAGAGCGCAAATTTTGAATGTAAAATCATCCAATGTTTTCATTAAATGAGCATATGATATATGAAATGACAACCCTTAACAAATGGACCATTGTGCCCCAGGCAAGGCACAAGGTTTAAAGTCAATGTTTTAAGAGAAATTACAGATAAACTTCTTAAAGCAATAAAAATAGGAAATAGCAATTACTCCTGGTTGAAGAAGATTGAGATAAAGTCATTGTCCTTCTAGTTGTTGAGTCCACCGTCAGTAGTTGGGAATATACAGTCGTCCAAGTCACCATCACTATCAGTGTCTTCCAGAGCATTGGCTTCATTGTTGCTAATACGGAAAGGTGGTCATCCAGCACAAACATGACTAACCTCTTTGTGAGCCTTTGAAGTGAAACCCAATCCAATTTTTTTAGATTTCTAAGGGATGTCAGGAAGTTGTCCCCAGATAGTGCAACCTCTGTCTTCTACAATAGCCCGAGCATCCTTCAGAGAGGCCATTCTTGGTGTGTCCTTGGTAATCTTAGGAGTAGTAAGAGTACCTTTAGAAATAACAATCGTCAGAGGGATTACCTCAAATGTCTAGCAGGGGTTTCAATGAATTCTCCATCCATTTCAACATATTTGAAAGAATTCAAATGACTGACCATATATTCTTCCTCTCCGCAGACTGTGACGATCTTCCCTTTCACTGGATACTTCAGCTTTTGATGTAGAGTAGAGGTAATTGCGCCTGCCCCATGAATCCATGGGCGTCCGAGCAAGCAGGAATAGGCCGGGCAGATATCCATTACATAGAAAGTTGAATTGAATACTTGAGACCCCACCTTGATCGGAAGATCAACCTCTCCGTGGACCATGCTTTTTGAGCCATAAAAGGCTCTTACCACAATATCACTGGGTTTCAGCACCAGTCCTTCACAATCCAGTCTATCCAAAGCATCTTTTGGTAATACATGCAGGGAGGAACCCGTATCTACTAACACATGTGCCAAAGTAGTGCCTTTGCATTCAATAGAGATGTGCAAAGCTTTGTTATGATTCTTCCCTTCCAGAGTTAAATCTGCATCAGAAAAGCCTAAACCATTATCAGCAGTTAGGCTTGCAACACAATTCTCAAATTGATCAACAGTGGTCTCTTGTGGTACATGGTCATTCTTCTGAAGTTTCAACAAAGCTTGGGCATGTACTTCGGAGTATAATAACAAGGATAACATGGATATCTTGGAGGGTGTATGCCCTAGTTGTTCAACTATTTTGTAGTCATTTTTACGAATGAACTTCGGAATTTCTTCCATCTCTTGTCTAGATGGGTCTTCAATTGTAAAATCTTTGGATGGCGCCTCCATCTGGGCAAGCTCAGATACTTTCTCTTTACCTTGGGTGTCAGTAGTTGGCCCGGCAACAGGAATATGAACATGTGTTGTAGTCGTTGTTAGAGGAGATATCTCCGGAGAGAAGATTTTTTATGTCCTAGTGACCTTACTAGTTCCTACAATGTTTGTAATTTCAGGCTCTTCTTTTTCAGTATTACGTGGTTTTTGCTTGACACCATGTGCTGTACCCCAAAATTTTCCCTCTCATTTCATCAATATTTTCTCCCCACAAGGCTCTTGGAACTCAAGATCAAGTTAGGGTTTACTCTGCTCAAGACCCCTCCTTGCACTATTGACCCAAATTAGGGTTTGAGTTTGCACAAAGATGTTTTGACCTAAAATGACCAAAGTGACTTTCATGCCTCATATTGGACCCACAAGTTTATCCATACCAAGTTTCAAGCCCTGATTCCAATCTTTGCCCAGTCAATTGGACAATTGACCTAGAAATCAGCTATATTGGGGAAAAAGTCAACTGTGGCCAATTGGCAGTCAAACCTCATGATTTTTGACCCACATCAACATTATGAACTCATATGAACCATTTGGTCAATTTTGGATCATAATTCCACAAGAAACTTGATCAGATCACCAAAAGGGCAAAATGGTCATTTTTAGGGTTTTGACTGCACAAAGGCAATTTTTGACTGTTTGACCTAGCCAATGGCAAACCAAGCTCACATATGGACTCAAGGACTCAATGGCATGGTCTTGACACATTCAACAAGTTCAAAAGATCCCAAATGCACAAGATTGACAAATGAATTTTTCAGTCAACTGATCAAAATTTGACTGTATACTGAAAAGTCAAACTTTGACTTTTTGGTCAAAATCAAGTGCCAAGATTCATTTTTCATCAAGACATGTCAAATTATGAAACTTTTTCATCAAGAAACCAAAAATTGCAAATTAGGGTTTAGAATGAGAAAATTTCATAATTTAGAATTTTTCTAAGTTATGAAACTTCCTTATTTTTTCCTAACTTTGTCCCATTTTTTCATCAAGATACATTTGGATTCAAACAAAACTCAAAACATTAAAGTTGTAGTACATTGCAAAATATACAACTTTGATTCACAAAGTTTCCTCAAAAGAAGCTTGTAACTCAAGTTATGATTTTTGGAACAAGGGTGCAAAACATTCTTAACTTAGAAAATTTTTGACCTATTTTAGGCAGGATTTTTGCCCAACTTCATGGCCACTTTTCACATGCTTCCACTTGGAATTTCAACTTGAATTACAAAGATGGATTGTAGTACACATTCCAAGCTTTCCAAATTGTCCAAGAACTTCTCAAACACCCTTGTGGTTAGGGAGAATCGAATTTGCAAAGTTGGGCAAAATCCACTTTTGTTCTTGACCAATGCATGTTCATACACTTTGCATTTTCAAACTCAGCTTGCACAAACTAGATTACAGGCCTCTAATATTTCTCACACTCAATAATTCAATGCATATCCTTTGTGTTCAAGCCTTATTTTGTGTGTTTAGCCATTACATGCAAAATTAATCCATATATGGAAAAAGCATTTTTGCCATTCTTGTAAAGAAGTGCTTTATGTCAAATTCACAAATCAAAGAGGTACAAGCCAGATCTTTTGGGCACAAGTTTATGGACAAATCCCACTGATCAAGAACCAAGTTTGCAGCATGCTTGAGGGGCCTGTAGTAGCCTATAATCCAACTTGACAATCTTTGCTTAGATAAGAAGAAACATTGCAAAAGATATACAACATTCATTTTCCTGCAAGCAAAAGCCTAAGCAAACTTTGTCCACATCTTTCACACTCCCTAACTGACCTAAAGCACGACCAAACCACCTTCAATACCTCCTCATTCACAGAAACACCTTCTTGCTGCAAAAACAGAGTCCCTTCTGCAACTTGACTTCCTAAAACACTTCCACTCGTGCGTTTTGGCCAAAGCTTGTTCAAACACACTCCCTACCATCCATTGAAGCTATTCTAAGCATTGAACTTGAACTGTAACATCCATAACCAAGGTTGCGATTTTCACTTTTCATCTGTACAGGTTGACTTCCATAGCTCGATTCAGTTAGTTTCAAATCAAGCTAAAGGTTGGAGGAGCATCCTTGGACCACAAGCAAGTTGTACAAGTCCTCAAACTCCATTGAAGATACCCCCATTGCTGTACACGACTCAAGCTGAACAGGTAAAAGTTTGAACTTCTATCTCTCTATCCAAGCATATTTAGGCTTAAGTTTGTGAAGAAAGTATGTTCTACTCATGGCTCTGAAACTATCCATATATTTACTTTTCATTTATATTGTGTGTGCTGAGAGAATTTGGGACATGAACATTGGAAAAACTTAGGTCAGAAATTGAGGGAGAAGAAACTCTCTCTCATTTCTGAGAGATAGATCAAGTTTTTTATATGTATGAACTCGTGATTTAATGCTCTACATTGTTTATGTTGTGAGTTTTGGCTAAAAATCAAGGAATCAGGAGTTAGCATTGAACAAGGAAGGGCGCGCGTTTTTGTTTGAATCTGGCTAGAGGTTGAAGACAGAGTTGACTTGGGCTGGGCCTGAGTCAACCTGCTTTTTGCACCCCTTTCTTAGTCTTGCACCCCCCTGGCCCATTGTGTGTTATTTTAATTATTTTTGACTTTTTATTTTTTCTTCTGACTTATTATTTTTTGTCAAAACATAAAAAATATTAAAAATATTTTTCCACCCATTTTTGCATTTATTTGGAATTTATTTGATTTATTTAAACTTGTACATATAAATAAATATAATACTTTTTCTTTAAAATATTAAAAATGATACAAAAAACATATTTATTTTCAGTTATTATTTTATTTTACCTTTTGAAAACATTTTCTAAAAATATACTTTTTTTGTAAATAATAAATATTTTATTTTTTTTATATATATTTAGTATATTTAATAAATAATATAAATACTTGTATATTTATTAGAATATTTAGGACAAAAGCGTGAAAATAATACTTTTTTATTTTATTAATGTATGACATAAAAAAAATACTTTTTTTCACGATGTACTTCTTTTTTTATTTTTTTGTATATAATTAATAAATATTGTATATAATATAACTAATAAATACTATTTATTTAGAAAATTAGGGTTTTGCCCTAAAACCATGAAAATATCCAAAAAAAATTAACTTTTTTATTTTGTTTATATGTCACATGAAAAATACTTCTACATACATACAAAACCATTTTTGTGCATAATACATTTTGCATATTTATTTATTTAATTATTGTACAATTAAATAACTTGTATATTCAATATGGATGTAATAGTTTAGGTTTAAATTTCTTGCTAAATATCCCCCATTTGAATATTTGTACCCCATCCCCATAATTATGTTGTAATAATTTAGGATTTTAAATTCCGCATTTTAAAGCTTTCTAATTATACCATGATAGACTTAGGGTTTGTATGCAAAAATCAAATAACAAATAGCTTGACCTAATGCAAAGACAAAAAGCATGAAAATGGACAACACCAATCACACTTGCACCCTTAGGGTTACTCCACTTGTTGCCTTCAATAAATGGGCCATGTTGCATGTTGAATGTCTTTGGCAAAACAAAACAAATCGAAATGATCATAGTCCCTCGATGACGCTTTCTCAAGTTGCCTAAAAAATGATCAAGTCCCTTAAAGGAAAAATTGCCAAAGACACTTGGCACTATTGCATTCATGGTCTAAACGATGACCCGCGCCCGTCCCATTAACATCCTAACACAAAATTGTCCACCAAATGCAATGGTGGAACAATACTGTTAAAAGGGTTAAAACATAGGAAAGATCTTTGAGAAATTTAGGGTAGATAGCTCTTGGTTACTTGACCAACTTACAAAACAAATCCTTGCAATTTTTCAAAACACACTTCACAAACACAACTTTCAAAACAACTTTCAAAAAACCTTGAAACATCTTTTCAAAAAGACAAACACCTTTTGTAAAACATTCGAGTAAAGAATTGTTACAAGGGTTGCCTAGACAAGGCATCTTTTTCAAAACATTTTTCAAACACACACACAAAGCACCATTTCAAACAATTGAAAATGAAAGGCAAGTGATCTAAGCAAGTAACTAAGAGCCCATGGATAACCATGGATATAAAGGGTGCTAATACCTTCCCTTTCTATAATCTACTCCCCGAACCCATGAAAACATCTCAAAGGTTTTTGCTGTGCTTTTTAACCTTTCCTTAGGATAAAATAAAAAGTCGGTGGCGACTCTTGCTAAACCGAAACATTTGCGAAAACAAACGCAAAACCCAAGTCAGTTCTCCCACCGTATCACAGAACTGGCGACTCTACTGGGGATAAATTTAAAAGTGGAGTAACCTTAGGGCTTAGATCACCCTTTTGCATGACTAATTGTTTGCTTTGATTGCTTTACATCTTGGTTCTCTTGTTTGGGCTTGAAATCCTACACCCGGATTTGGGGAAACATTCATAGATAGCAATACGTTGTGGAAACTGTGCGGGGTATACCGACACGGTTGAAGCAATAGCTATATTAGTGCGACATATTTGTGAGTACCGGTAACCCTTGAGTTCAATCAAGGAGAGTACGGGGCCGCTGAGTGATGTCACTAAGCACTAATGACCTAGAACCTTACTTGACCATCTTGGCCTTTTATTAGGGGTAGTGAGATGACCAGCTTTGGTGCAGTCCGAAGTTGGTAGATACTCGATACTACACTCATTGAGGGTTGTTTTCTTGGAATATTTTGGTCGCTAGTTAAGTGGCTAAACCAAAACAATGAACATGGAAAACAATCCAATGATATTGAGCTCCTTAGAACCCGGTTACTATTTATAGGACAGATTTTTAAGACAACTACACTCAAGAGGGTACTTACCTATGAGACCTCATGCAAGCCTGAAACTAGGGTTTTGTGTGATTTGCTTGTACATATGTTTGTGCATACATCATGAACATCATAAAGCATCATATGCATCCACTAACCATTTCAAGGGTTTAGATCTTCATCTTTGTTCTTGTTTTGTAGGTCATGGAAATTCTTCGCAGGAAAACTATTCAAGTCAACCTTGTGAGAATCCCTCCTCAACTCAAGGAGCTCACATCCAGGATTCCAGAAAGCTCTCCCTTCAGTGAAAGACATGGTAGACTGCTCAGCCTAGTCAACACCAACATTGAAGAAGACATGGTGAAAGTGTTGTTCCAGTTCTTTGACCCCCTTCACCACTTTTTCACATTCCCCGACTACCAATTGGTGCCCACTTTGGAGGAATTTTCTCAACTCTTGAGAATTCCTATTCTTAATCAACTACCCTACAATGGTACGGAAAAAGAACCAAAGCCTGAAGACGTTGCTCAAGCACTACACTTGCAACCATTTGACATCAAGGGGCATTGGGAAACTAGAAGTGGTGTCAAAGGCTTCTTAGCAAAATTCTTGTTTGAGAAGGCTCAAGAGTGTTGGAATTCATTGGATCTACAAGCCTTCGAAGAGATTATGGCACTCCTCATTTATGGGTTGGTCTTGTTCCCAAATCCTGACCAGCTTATAGATGTCAACGCCGTCAAGATTTTCCTATCCAGGAATCCCATACCTACATTACTTGGGGACATCCTCCACTCATTTTACACACGAACAATGAGAAAGATGGGTGTTCTCATGTGCTGTACTCCTCTCCTTGCAAGGTGGTTTATTTCGCACCTTCCACAATCTGTTTTGAAGAATGACCAAGGCTTAAGGTGGTCACAACGGTTGATGACCCTCACGCACTCTGATGTACATTGGTGTTCTCGGTCCAGAGAAAATGTCATCATCGTTGATCGTTGTGGAGAGTTCCCTAATGTTCCATTACTTGGCATTAGAGGAGGCATTACCTACAACCCTTGTCTAGCTTTGAGACAATTTGGATATGCACGGAGGGATGGCCCTCATGACATGCTGATTCCTGACCTAGTTTTTGACTTCGACAACAATGCGTAAGGACTTCGCCAAAGATTTATCAGAGCTTGGAGGATGCCTAACAAGGTAGACAACAAGACACTGGGGCACAAGAACTCCATCCCTCTTGGGCCTTATCTCAAGTGGGTACGAACCCGAGCCCAGAGTCTCATGATGCCTTACCCTCATGTTCTCCCTTTGATTAAAGAGCCCGTTAAGGAAGGAGAGGTTCCCTACACCATCCTATATCCTGACATGCCAACATCATGGGAGGAGATGCAGAAGAGCTGGATCCAACTCAAGGAAGAGCGGAATACTTTTGAAGCCAGCTTCTACGCCAGTGAGAAGAAGGTTTTGGAGCTTACCCGCCGACTCCATGAGGAAGAGACCCTCAACACTTACATCGCACCAAAGAGGATGCGCAACGTCTTTTTACCTTAAGAAGTTTTTGTAATATTTGGCCCATGGGGCATTTATGTACTGACAAAATTTCTTCTTATTAATATGACGTGTGTTCTTTTTGTCTGCAAAATTTTTGAATTTTCTAAATCCTTGAATGCATTGCATAAATAAACATATCATTCATCATGTGCATAAGCAGGTCTCCACACCAGGTTTCCTTATCTTTCTGCTGTTTATTTCAGTAAGATGGATCTCGAACAGACGGTCAAAGATCTGCAGTCTCAAAACTCACAGTTTCAACATCTCCTAATGCCCTTGGCAAAGGGTCAGGAGGATCTAAAAGCCCTGCTTGGGAACAAAGAGCAAGTGAAAAAGAAGAAGAAAAGAGTGGGGGTAGCTACCCTGGGAAGAAGGTTTGAGGGTGAAGCCAGAAGAGTTCTTGAATTTCCCTCCGCATCTGAAGAGGAAACCAGTAAAGGAAAAGGGGCTGCGGTACCTTTCGAATCCGAAGCTGAGGAAGAAGAGGCTGAAGAAGATGAAGACTACTCAGAGCAACAATATCCGCCAGCCGACGACAAATACAAAAACTTGGAGGATAGGCTGGCAACTATGGAGCTGCAAAGAGTTCCCGGTTTAGATTTCGAAGATTTGGGATTAATTGCTGGAATCGTGATCCCTCCAAAGTTTAAGGTGCCAATTTTTGCAAGGTATGATGGGTTGTCTTGCCCAAAGATGCACCTAAGGTCGTACGTCCGAAGAATTCAACCTCACACATCCGACAGAAATCTTTGGGTACACTTCTTTCAAGATAGCCTGTCTGGCACTCAACTAGACTGGTTTTACAAGCTGGAAAGGTCAGAGATACGTAGTTGGGAAGATTTGGCCGCTGCCTTTTATCGCCAATATCAATATAACTCTGACTTGGCGCCAACCCGTACTCAGCTACAGAGTATGGGGATAGCCTCAGGTGAGGGATTCAAAGAATACGCCCAGAAATGGCGCGATCTGGCCGGGAGAGTGCAACCACCTCTTTCTGATAGAGAACTAGTTGATATGTTCCTGGGGACCCTATCTGGCCCATTCTTCAATCATTTAATCGGGAGCTCTTCCGCAGGGTTTACCGAATTAATTCTGACTGGCGAAAGGGTGGAAGCCGGTATCAAGAATGGGAAGATTCAGAAGGATGCCTCTGTATCTGCAACTGTTAAGAAATCATTTCCAGCTAAGAAAGAAGCAACTATTATTTATTCTCAGAAAAGAGCGGGAAGAACTGAGCGCCGACCAACTGTGGGGGCCGTGATGATCCAAAATCCATCAAATGATCAGCCTCGTTATAATCAGTCCAGACCAAATCAGCAACGGGTGGAACGGCCACAACGGCAGTTCACCCGCATCAATATGACGCCAACATAGGTTCTTCTCCATCTGTTGAAGTTGAATCTCGCCACTATCAAAGAGGCACCAAAAAATGTGAACACATCTTCCCCGCATTATCACCCCAATGCTAAATGCGCCTATCATTCTGACAGTGTCGGGCACGACACCAACGATTGCTGGGCACTTAAGCATAAAATTCAAGACTTGATAGAGGCGAAAGAGGTTGAGTTCGATGCTCCAGAGAAGCCAAACGTAATATCCGCTCCGATGCCGAAGCATGGTCGAAATGTCCATGCTATTGAAGAAGATCTATATGTTTCTGATGTTGATGACCTGATGACTCCGCTGTTAACAATCAAGTTAAATCTGTTGAAGGCTGGGATTTTCCCAGGATGTAAAGAAGATTGCTACTGTTGTTACTCTCTACCAATTGGCTGTCCATTGCTGAAGAAAGGCATCCAAGGCCTGATGGACAGTCAACAAATTCTGTTCGAGAATATTCCTGCTATTCCAACCCCTATCGAAGATGTTTCAATTATCACCATTTCCACCAATCTTTCCAAGGCCGTCAGAAAGCCTGTTAAGATTACATCAGCTACAAAGATTGTTCCCTTGAAAATAACCATGCCAGGGCCTGTCCCCTACACTTCTGACAAAACAATACCATGGAATTACAGTGGAGAAATCTACTACCATGGTGTTAAACAAGTTGAGATAACCGAGGAAAGCTCTGATGAAGAAGATGCCAGCATTGGAAACATTGCTGGTACAAGCAAGATCACCCGAAGTGGGAGAATATTTTCTCCAGAGATTGCCCCTCCAAAGGCAATTTTTTGACCCTCAGCTGCTACCAAAGTTACTCCTGCACCGATAAAACTTTCCGCAAAAACTCCGTTGATTGAAGAAGCTGTTATTCCTGTTGTTGTCCCTCCTACTTCTGCTGATAAGGGGAAAGGGATCCAATGTGAGCTCGTCAGGACGAGGGCTCAACCTTTGGTTATCCCCGAAACCTCTAAGAAAGAGATGGAGGAGATTCTGAAAATAATTAAGAAGAATGATTATGACGTGGTAGAGCAACTGGGGCAAACCCCCTCGAAGATCTCCATGTTAGCATTACTGCTTTGTTCAGAGGCGCACGCCAAAGCATTGATAAAATTTCTGAAGACAGCCCATGTGCCTCAGGAAACCTCTGCCGACCAATTCTAAGATTGCGTGGCCAGCCTTACCGCAGACAACGGCCTAGGTTTTTCTGATGCTGACCTGACTTCAAAAGGAAGAAAGCACAATGACGCATTACATGTGTCAGTAGAATGCTAAGGAACTACTCTGGCCCATGTTTTGGTCGACACTGGTTCTTCTCTGAACGTGCTGCCTAAGAAGGCTCTCGACCGATTAGACTGTGAAGGCTTGGAGTTAAGGCCAAGTAATATCATTGTAAGGGCGTTTGACGGGTCAAAGAGAATGGTACATGGGGAGGTTGACATTCCCATTAAAGTAGGCACAGAAGTGTTCCCCTCAACTTTCTATGTGATGGACATCCGTCCGTCATACTCTTGCTTACTAGGGAGGCCATGGATACACAATGCTGGCGCGGTCACTTCCTCCTTACATCAAATGCTAAAATACCCTGTCAAGGGAAAGATCATAACCGTGCACAGCGAAGAGGAATATATGATCAGCCACCTGAACTCCTTTCGGTATGTAGAGGTAGAGGGCGAATTCATTGAGACACCATTCCAACACTTTGAGGAAGTCTCTCCTGAGGTGGCAGTAGCAAAAACGGTAGCTGAGGTACCAAAGAAGATGGCCAGGATGGCATCTCTAAAAGACGTGAAGGCTGCGATGAAGGAAGGAAAGAGCTCAACATGGGGACAGTTGCCTGATATTCCCTACAAAACAGACAAGTTTGGATTAGGATTCACTGCTGCGGGGCAGAAAGTTATGCGCCGCTCAAAGGTTGAAAGAACACCCATCAAGATTTCTCCTTATGGAATCAATGCTTTGGAAGGTGAAGACGAAGAGGCCAACATTGAAGACTGGATCTTCCCAACCATTGAAGGGGGACTACGCAACTGGGAGGCGAAGGACTTCGTCCCCATTACTTTTATTAATCAGTAATTATCTGTCAAACATTTCCTGTGGTCTGTAATAATTACTTTTGAACAATCTGCACGCTACTTATTCACCTCATGCCTTGCCCAGGGCATGTAGGTCCATTTGTAAGGGTTTTGATTATCTTCATATCCATATGCCATGTTTAATGATTCATTGGACGTTTTTCATTAATAAACTGTTGTGTTCATTCTTCTTTCCTTTTACATTTTTGTTTGTTTAAGGATGGCTATCCCTTACACGCACCCACACTCACAAATGCAGGTACCCATCCACTCTGGATTCTATGGTTGACTATTCTGCTATGTCCTTCAATAACTCTGAAGATCTGGTCAATCAGGCTGAGTATGAAGATGACGAAGGTTGTGAAGTACCAGGAGAGCTAGCCAGACTTCTACAACAAGAAGAGACGGCCATCTTGCCTCACGAAGAGTTGTTGGAAACTGTCAACTTGGGAACAGAGGAAGACCGGAAAGAAGTACAAGTGGGTGCCAATCTGGAACCAAGTGTCAAGGAGCGTTTGGTACAACTGTTGAATGAATACGTTGAAATCTTCGCCTGGTCTTATGAAGACATGCCGGGTTTAGACACAGACATCGTGGTTCACCGTCTCCCTACAAGGGAGGATTGTCCACCGATCAAGCAAAAAGTCCGCCGAATGAGGCCTGACATGTCTGAGAAGATTAAAGAAGAAGTAATGAAGCAATTCAACGCTGGCTTTCTGGCTGTTACATCCTATCCACAATGGGTTGCTAACATTGTGCCAGTACCTAAAAAAGACGGCAAGGTCAGAATGTGTGTGGACTACCGGGATTTGAATAGGGCCAGCCCTAAAGATGATTTCCCGCTACCGCACATCGACATTTTGATTGACAACACAGCTCAGCACAAAGTGTTTTCCTTCATGGATGGCTTCTCGGGCTACAACCAGATTAAAATGGCCCCCGAGGACATGGAGAAAATGACCTTTGTTACACAATGGGGTACCTTCTGCTACAAGGTGATGCCGTTCGGACTGAAGAACGCAGGGGCAACTTATCAGCGCGCCATGGTAGCTTTATTTCATGATATGATACATCATGAGATCGAAGTTTACGTCGACGACATGATAGTTCGATCACAAACAGAGGAGGAACACCTTGAGCATTTGCAGAAGCTGTTTGCCAGGTTGAAAGAGTACAAACTCAGGCTGAATCCAAGTAAGTGCACCTTTGGAGTTAGGTCTGGTAAACTTCTAGGATTTATTGTCAGCAACAAAGGCATTGAGGTCGATCCAGCAAAAGTAAAAGCTATACAAGAGATGCCCGCCCCCCGTAGTGAAAAGGAGGTCAGAGGATTCTTGGGGCGCTTGAACTATATTGCCAGATTCATCTCTCATCTGACGTCTACCTGTGAGCCAATTTTTAAACTATTGAAGAAAGATCAGGTAGTCGAGTGGAACGACGATTGCCGAGCTGCTTTTGATAAGATCAAGGAGTATTTGCTAGAACCTCTTATTCGGATGCCGCCCGTCGAAGGAAGGCCGCTGATCATGTATCTGACCGTTTTGGATAACTCAATAGGCTGCGTGTTGGGCCAGCATGACGAGTCTGGTCGAAAAGAGCATGCCATTTATTACCTTAGCAAAAAGTTTACCGACTGTGAGACTCGTTACTCACTGCTTGAGAAAACTTGTTGCGCTTTGGTATGGGCTGCTCGCCGACTAAGACAGTATATGTTGACTCATACCATTCTGTTGATTTCTAAAATGGATCCTATCAAGTACATCTTCGAGAAGCCTGCTTTATCTGGAAGAATCGCTAGATGGAAAATGATCCTGACTGAGTATGACATCCAGTATACTACCCAAAAGGCTATAAAAGGGAGTGTACTAGCTGACCATCTAGCTCATCAAGCTATCGAAGATTATCAATCCATGAGATTTGACTTCCCAGACGAGGACATAATGAATTTGGACAACGTTGAAGGTAACGGACCGTATGACGGGCCTGAAAAGGGATCCCGATGGACCCTGTAATTTGATGGTGCTTCAAATGCACTTGGAAACGGTATCGGTGCAGTACTCATTTCCCCGGAAGGTTGCCACACACCTTTCACTGCCCGACTATGCTTCAACTGCACCAACAACATGGCTGAATACGAAGCTTACATTTTTGGTCTCAAGGCTGCTATAGACTTGGGGATCAAATCTTTGATCGTATTTGGGGACTCGGCTTTGGTTATCAGTCAAATCAAAGGAGAGTGGGATACCAAACATCCTAATCTTATCCCATACAAAGAACATGTCCTGACATTGTTGCCTCATTTCGAGCAAATTACCTTCGAGCATTTCCCGCGAGAAGAGAACAACTAGCAGATGCTCTGGCTACAATGTCTTCCATGTTTAAACTCAAATGGGATAACGAGGCTCCCCAAATCACCATCAAGCGAATGGATGAACCTGCGCATTGTCATGAGATTAATACCGAAGAAGTAGTGGAACAACCTTGGTTTCACAAAATCAAAAGGTATCTCCAGACTAGAGAATATCCCGAAGGAGCTTCCGTAAATGACAAGAAGTTCCTAAGGAAATTTGCTGCCAAGTTCTTCCTGAGCAACGACATCCTCTATAAACGCAGCCATGATTGTGTTTTACTCTGATGCGTAGACAAAGCTGAAGCAGAGTTAATCATGACTGAGATACATAGCAGTACGTTTGGCACTCACTTGAGCGGGCATACAATGGCTAAGAAGATCCTAAGGGCAGGTTATTACTGGTCTACCATGGAAGCTGACTGCCATCAACATTCTCGCACTTGCCACAAATGTCAAGTCTATGCTGACAAGATTCATATTCCTCCGGTTCCTCTCAACATTCTGACAGCTCCTTGGCCATTTGCAATGTGGGGCATCAACATGATTGGAGAGATCAAGCCCACAACATCCAATGGACATCGCTTCATCCTGGTCGCCATTGACTATTTTACCAAATGGGTCGAAGCAGCTTCCTTCGCCTCTGTTACTAAAAATGTGGTGGCCCGCTTCATCAAGCAGAACCTTATATGCCGGTATGGTGTCCCCGACAGGATCATCACAGACAACGGTACAAATCTGAATAATACTATGATCACCGCATTATGCAAACAGTTCAAGATTTATCATCACAATTCATCTCCCTATCAGCTGAAGATGAACGATGTTGTTGAAGCTGCGAACAAAAACATCAAGAAGATCATTCAGAAAATGACAGTCACTTACAAAGACTGGCATGAGATGCTACCGTTTGCTCTGCATGGATACCGTACCACGACACGTACTTCAACAGGAGCAACCCCATTTTCTTTGGTATATGGCATGGAAGCTGTCCTACCCATGGAAGTTCAGATTCCTTCTTTAAGGATTATGAAGGACGCCGGTTTGAATGAAGATGATTGGATTCAGACCCGACTTGATCAACTCAATTTGATCGACGAGAATCGACTCGCTGCTGTTTTCCACGGTCAGACGTATCAAAAACGGATGATCAAGGCTTTCAACAAGAAAGTCAGACGTCAAGTGTATCAAGTCGGAGATCTCGTAATCAAGCGGATTATCTTACCGCAAAGTGATCCCAGGGGCAAGTGGACTCCTACTTACGAAGGATCATTTGTGATCAAGAGCATATTTTCTGGTGGTGCAATGATTCTGACCACCATGGACGGCGACGATTTGCCGCACCCTGCGAACGCAGACATAGTCAAAAGATACTACGCATGAAATAACCCGACAAGTCGAAAACCCGAAAGGGCGGCTTGGGCAAAAATGGGCATCCCGGTGAACCGAAAACCCGAAAGGGCGGTTCAGGCAAAAATTAGCGATAAAACAAAAAAAATCTGTACACCCGGCAAGTCGAAAACCCGAAAGGGCGGCTTGGGCAAAAAGGGGTTTCCCGGTGGATCGAAAACCCGAAAGGGCGATTCAGGCAAAAGTTAGGGAATTAAAGCGTATGACTATGTCTCGTCGGATCACTTTAAGGATAATCTCTTCATCAACCAACTCCAAGTTTCTGATCAATCCAGTCATTGGCGGACAAAGCGTTGAATGGACAGATATTCAGAGTTGTGAAGGCTGTAATTGCAAGCTTCTCAAGTCATATTTAAAGCATGTGTTTTGATGAAGACAACATGGACATCAAGTTTCAAAGGATGTGCAAAAAGCTTATCAACATCAAATTAAAGTCTTGAAGATTATTGAAGAATTATTAAAGAAATCATCAAATGTCAATATGGTATAAATAATTCTTACAACCTTGAATATAGATGTTCACAATATGCATTCATCAACATATACATATTCCATAACTTTAACATCAAGAAAAACGTTGTTTGAAATATCTTTCAAAATGTATTTTTGAAAATAAACCTTTAGGAACCGGTTCCTCCTTAACAGGGAACCGGGTTCCAGCTTTTCTCAAAAAACCTGTCCCTGGTTTTTGTACCAGGAACCGGGTTGTACCAATAGGGGAACCGGTTCCTGCGTGATAAATTTGAATTCCAACTTATAACGTTCACTAAGAACCGGGTTCTGTCAGTGTCGGAACCGGTTCCTAGCGAACTAATGCAGCTTTTACTTTGTTTTTTGAACATTTTTCAAGTGGTATCTTTTCATGAATGCATTGCAACTTTTCATATGAATTGGCATGAATGAAGAGGTTCTTACAACTTTATAAAATGCAGATTTTTTCAGTTTTTAAATAAGAACATATATAACATTTTCAAACAATATTCAATACTTCAATTTTCAAATTAACAAATATACTTCTTCATTAACAATTTTCTTTTTTACTCACATTTGAATTTAAACTTTCATGTGTTCATAATTTTGTGAAACTTGCCATATACACTTTCATTATCATTTCAAGTTTCATACATACATTGTGAACATTTATATACATTGTTGAGAATTGTTTTTATCTTGAAGAAGAAGATCAATTGAAGATTGATAAAGCTCTCCATATACTTCAAAATTAATCATTGTATTACTTAAAGATTTTCCCTTACTATCCAGGATTGTTGGAAGTAAGTGTTGTGATTTGAAGAGGATTGTTCTTCATTCACATTAGTGTTTGTTTGGTCTTAAAGGTGTTAAGAACCTTTGATCACCCTATAGGTTAGATAGTAAGCATAGGTTGTACAATCATTCTAACTATAGTGAAATCTCTTTCATGTTGGAAAGGGGACTGGAGTACTCTCGGATTGTGAGGGGAACCAGGATATATCACCGTGTTCTTTACTTTTCCGCATTTATCGCTTTCATCACCATAATCAGGAAAAGATAAAGATATAATCAAAACCTTCAAACACTTAACCAAAAATTACTACCAAGCATTCTCATAAAACCGAATAAATTTTTATAAGACCTAATTCACCCCCCCCCCTCTTAGGCACTCTGAGACTTACAATTGGTATCAGAGCAAGTTATAGGTAACTTGTTCCTAAAGATCCAGAATGGCTTCCGCAAATCATCAACCAGTCTTCAGAGATGGTGGTAGTAACAACAAGCCTCCTCTATTCTGTGGTGAATATTTTGACTTCTGGAAAATACGCATGAAGGCACATTTAGAAGCACAAGGAGAGGAAGTATGGGATGCTGTTGAAAATGGTCCATTTATCCCAATATCAGTAATCAATGGCATTGGTTCTGTAAAACTCAAAACTGCATGGGACGACGATGATAAAAAGAAAGTTCTCTATGACAAAAAGGCAATAAACCTTCTTCAAGGTGCACTCAGTATGGACGAATTTTTCCGTGTCTCGAACTGCAAGACAGCAAAAGAAATATGGGATACCCTGGTTCAAACTCATGAAGGAACGACTGAAGTAAAAAGATCAAGGCTAAATACCTTGAGTCAAGAATATGAACTATTTCGAATGCAGCCCGGAGAATCCATTCTTGACTTACAAAAGAGATTTGTGCATTTGACAAATCACTTAAATGCTCTTGGTAAAACCTTGACAAATGATGAACTCAACTTGAGAATCCTTAGATCATTGACTAGGGAATGGCAACCAAAGGTAACGGCAATCTCGGAAAAGAAGAGTCTCTCCGCAATGACTTTCGCTACATTATTTGGCAAACTTCAAGAATATGAAACAGAACTCGGTAGACTTGAAAAACATGAAAATTTAGAGAAGAAATCCAAAGGCATTGCCTTGAAAGTTGATTCAAAGGAAAGTCAAGATAAAGATGCATCGGAGGAAGATGAAAACTTCTTGCTTCTTGTAAAAAGGTTAGGAAAATATTTTGGTCATAAAAATAATCTTCATAATGCTAACTTTGTCAAGAGGAAGAAATTTTATAATCATAAAGATAAAGAAGCCTCCACATCAACACAAGATGTCACATGTTATGAATGTGGAAAGCAAGGTCACATAAAGTCGGATTGTCCAAAACTCTCCAAGAAAAATGGATTCAAAGGCAAAAAGGAGTTCAAGAACAAAAAGGCTTATGTTGCATGGGAAGATAATGAGATAAGTTATTCATCCGATTCGGAAAGCAAGGAATGTGCAAATCTAGCATTAATGGCTTCACATCACTCCGACAATGAAGAAGAGGTTAGTAATGAATTTAATATTTTTGATGATGATGTTCAAGATGCTATTGATGAACTCTTGAAAGAATGCAAAAGTTTATACAAAAAGGTGTCAAATCAAGAAAAAGAACTTCTAAGTTGTTTAGAAAAAATTGACACCATGACTAAAGATTTTGATCTTCAAAAACAGAATTTTATTAAAGAAAAAGAAAACTTTGCATGCTCTAAGTGTGAATCAAATGTCTTTCAAATTGTTCAATTAAAAAGAGTCATTGAACGATATGAAAAAGGACAAATAGGATTGGAAGGATTACTAAGCCAACAACGTTATCCAAATGATAAAAGGGGTCTTGGTTATGTGAATTCTAAGAAACCAAGTAACAATCCCACTGTTTTTGTAAAGGCTAGTAATAGTTCCAATCCCAAGAAAGTAGAAAAGAAGCAAGTTATTCATAATCATCAAAAGAAAAAGGCTAATGTATCGAAAAAGAAAACATTTCCTAAGAAGAAATCTTATCCTTCTAGATATAGAAATAACTTTGAACCTACTTGTTTTTATTGTGGTATTAAAGGCCATACGCCTAATGCTTGCTATGTTAGAAACTTTAGTATAGCAAGTGGGCATTATGTGTGGGTGAAAAAGGGAACTAACTATGAAGGACCCAAGGCAACTTGGGTACCTAACAAAGAATAATTTGTTTGTGTAGGTATGCTTGAAATCCACATCAAATGTTTGGTATCTTGATAGTGGATGTTCAAAGCATATGACAGGAGATGTACACCAATTTTCATATCTAGTACATAAAGCCAAAGGGTATGTCACCTATGGAGACAACACCAAAGGAAAGATTCTTGGCGTTGGAATAGTTGGCACACTTCCATCCATTCAAATTGAGGATGTTCTCTATGTTGAAGGATTAAAGCACAATCTTCTTAGCATAAGTCAACTTTGCGATAGAGGGTTCAAGATCAAATTCAACAAAGATGAATGTCTCATTATGTATGAGGCAACCAATGAGGTAAAACTCAAAGGTATAAGAACTAACAATATTTTTATGATTACTTTAGATGATTTGTCTCTGAAGGTACAATGTCTTATGGTAAACAACAATGACGCTTGGTTATGGCACAAAAGGATCGCTCACATTCACATGGAGCACTTGAACAAATTGGTTAAGCATGACTTCGTTATTGGTCTACCAAAGATGAAGTTAATCAAGGACAAATTATGTAATTCATGCCAAAAGGGCAAACAGACCAAAACAACTTTCAAATCTAAGAATGTGGTGTCTACTACAAGACCACTACAATTGTTACACATGGATCTCTTTGGTCCATCAAGAACAAAAAGCTTGGAAGAGAACTTGGTATTTTGGATGAAGGTGATATCTAATGTTTCTCTTAAGATACTTGTCTTAATTTTTATATGTATCTATTTCACTTTTTTTCCCCATCCTTTTTGATGTTAACAAAGGGGGAGAAGAGTATGCATGTATGTTGTTTTGTTTCAAAGAAATTGCAGGCCCAAATAAATGTCAAACTCTCTCCAAAATTCAAAGAATCATGGACTTAGGGGGAGCATACAATTTAGGGGGAGCCTTGCATTTGCTCAACATGTTCGCTACACAAAACAACATGAACATTTCAAGAAATCATTTTCAAGACTTGGTTGTCATCATAAAAAAGGGGGAGAATGTAATTGCAAGCTTCTCAAGTCACATTTAAAGCATGTGTTTTGATGAAGACAACATGGACATCAAGTTTCAAAGGATGTGCAAAAAGCTTATCAACATCAAATTAAAGTCTTGAAGATTATTGAAGAATTATTAAAGAAATCATCAAATGTCAATATGGTATAAATAATTCTTACAACCTTGAATATAGATGTTCACATTATACATTCATCAACATATACATATTCCATAACTTTAACATCAAGAAAAACTTTGTTTGAAATATCTTTCAAAATGTATTTTTGAAAATAAACCTTTAGGAACCGGTTCCTCCCTTACAGGGAACCGGGTTCCAGCTTTTCTCAAAAAACCCGTCCCTAGTTTTTGTACCAGGAACCGGGTTGTACCAATAGGGGAACCGGTTCCTGCGTGATAAATTTGAATTCCAACTTATAACATTCACTAAGAACCGGGTTCTGTCAGTGTCGGAACCGGTTCCTAGCGAACCAATGCAGCTTTTACTTTGTTTTTTGAACATTTTTCAAGTGGTATCTTTTCATGAATGCATTGCAACTTTTCATATGAATTGGCATGAATGAAGAGGTTCTTACAACTTTATAAAATGCAGATTTTTTCAGTTTTTAAATAAGAACACATATAACATTTTCAAACAATATTCAATACTTCAATTTTCAAATTAACAAATATACTTCTTCATTAACAATTTTCTCTTTTACTCACATTTGAATTTAAACTTTCATGTGTTCATAATTTTGTGAAACTTGCCATATACACTTTCATTATCATTTCAAGTTTTATACATACATTGTGAACATTTATATACATTGTTGAGAATTGTTTTTATCTTGAAGAAGAAGATCAATTGGAGATTGATAAAGCTCTCCATATACTTCAAAATTAATCATTGTATTACTTAAAGATTTTCCCTTACTATCCAGGATTGTTGGAAGTAAGTGTTGTGATTTGAAGAGGATTGTTCTTCATTCACATTAGTGTTTGTTTGGTCTTAAAGGTGTTAAGAACCTTTGATCACCCTATAGGTTAGATAGTAAGCATAGGCTTTACAATCATTCTAACTATAGTGAAATCTCTTTCATGTTGGAAAGGGGACTGGAGTACTCTCGGATTGTGAGGGGAACCAGGATATATCACCGTGTTCTTTACTTTTCCGCATTTATCGCTTTCATCACCATAATCAGGAAAAGATAAAGATATAATCAAAACCTTCAAACACTTAACCAAAAATTACTACCAAGCATTCTCATAAAACCGAATAAATTTTTATAAGACCTAATTCACCCCCCCCCCCCCCCCCTCTTAGGCACTATGAGACTTACAAAGGCTATAGCAGAATGGGGATCCCACATAATTGTTTCACATAGCCATCTTTCTTTTGTATAAATTTTTCAATTTTTACGACGACATCCTCTTACTAGGATGACTGTCTCCTTTGTACAAAGATACTCATAAAAGTTAATACAAATACTTTTCCAGATACAGAAATTTGCTTTGTCTTCTTTTTCTTTTCTACACTTATGTTTTATTTGAGAAACGTCCAATGTTTTGTTAAATATGCATATGCATTTGAATATAATCATTCCCTCATGAATCAAGAAAGATGATTACTGATAGGTTGAAGGTACAGATAGATATCTTGATGCCCTTTCAGAAGGAATCCTCAGCAGAATTAAACTCCAAACTCCTCAACAAGGCCAAATTCCAGAGCTTAATCCCCAAATAGAGTTAAACTTCAGGATCCTCAGCAGAGAAAGCTTTCTCAACACTGATTTCCCCAGCCAGAGGGCCTCCCAGAACTCAATTTCCCTCAGAGTTTCAGTATCCCCAGTGGAGCCTTAAATCTGAAAATCCAATCCCCAGTGGAGCCTTAAATATGAAAATCCAATCCCCAGCGGAACTAAAATTTCCAACCATCGATCCCCAGCGGAACTAAAATTTCCAACCATCAATCCCCAGCGGAACCAGACTAATGAACCTTCTCGCCACAGAGATACTTCCCACCAGACTCAGGATTCTCAGTCATGCTTCTCCAGCATAAGTCTATCAGGTCCTGAACTCCCAAGTAGAGATCATCAGAATTCTCTTACCCTACAAGTCACCAAGGAACTCCAATCCCCTGCAGTGGTCCTAAGATCCCTCAACAATTGAAGATCTTGTATTCCCCAAGCAGAATGAAGACTCTCATTCTCATTTTCTCACAGGATATTCAGATATTCCCCAATGAAGATCTCCTTAGGACAGGACTCCCCAGTAGATTGGCATACAACCCAAGCTCCTGATTCTCCAGCAGTGTTCAACAAGGATGTCTCATCCTCAGCAATCAAAATTCTTGCAATCCCCTGCAGCAGTCAAGGATTCACTTTCCCTGGCAACAGTCAAGATTCTTTTATCTCCAGCCCTCCAGGATTCATCTATCCTCAGCAAGACAGCTCTTCAGCTTACATGCACATTCATTTACATTCATATCATAAACATTGATATAACACATATATTGCATCATATATTTCATGCAACATAATTTTGTGTTTAGCTAACATTTTTTCCTTTTCAGGATAAGAATAAAAGGTTATCATTAACAATTATTCAAGATGCAGTTTTACACGGACTCATCATCAGAAAACCCTACACTGGTTCCTTCTCAACTTTTGAAAACAGTTTACGGATGCTTCCCAACAACGGATGCTGCTCTATTGCTTATTCAACTTCAATACTTCTAAAAACAGTTCACGGGTTCTCCAGTAACTGATGTTAACCTATCGCTTGTTCAGATTCTTCAACTTTTGAAAACAGTTTACGGACGCTTCCCAACAACGGATGTTGCTCTATTGCTTATTCAACTTCAAGACTTCTGAAAACAGCTCACGGGTTCTCCAATAACGGATGTTAACCTATCGCTTGTTCAAATTCTTCAACTTCTGAAAACAGTTTACGGACGCTTCCCAACAACGGATGTTGCTCTATTGCTTATTCAACTTCAAGACTTCTGAAAACAGTTCACGGGTTCTCCAGTAACGGATGTTAACCTATCGCTTGTTCAGATTCTTCAACTTCTGAAAACAGTTTACGGATGCTTCCCAACAACGGATGTTTCTCTATTGCTTATTCAACTTCAAGACTTCTGAAAACAGTTCACGGGTTCTCCAGTAATGGATGTTAACCTATCGCTTGTTCAGATTCTTCAACTTCTGAAAACAGTTTACGGACGCTTCCCAACAACGGATGTTGCTCTATTGTTTATTCAACTTCAAGACTTCTGAAAACAGTTCACGGGTTCTCCAGTAACGGATGTTAACCTATCGCTTGTTCAGATTCTTCAAATTTTGAAAACAGTTTACGGACGCTTCCCAACAACGGATGCTGCTCTATTGCTTATTCAACCCCAAGACTTCTGAAAATAGTTTACAGATTCCTCCCAACAACAGATGTTAATCTATCTCTTGTTCAGACTCAACTTTTGAAAACATTTTACGGATTCTCCAAACACGGATATCAATCCATTGCTTATTCAAAACCCCCAGTTCAGAGATGTTCCAAAACATGGACACCTTTCTAATACTCATTCCAGATGGCATCTTTAAGCCCATCCCCGACAAGATTCTGTCACCCCTCTAGATGGCATCTTTAAGACCATCTCCAAATGGCATCTCTAAGCCTATTCCCACATCCATTGTTCTGACGAGTGCAAATTTAAGGGCACTCTAGTGTCCAATCTCCTTTTACCTTCGAGACGCGAAAGGCAAACCTGCCAATCTAACTCTTCAGGTGCAAGAAGATTGAATAGGGGCAACTGTTGTACCCCAAAATTTTCCCTCTTATTTCATCAATATTTTCTCCCCACAAGGCTCTTGGAACTCAAGATCAAGTTAGGGTTTACTCTACTCAAGACCCCTCCTTGCACTATTGACCCAAATTAGGGTTTGAGTTTGCACAAAGATGTTTTGACCTAAAATGCCCAAAGTGACTTTCATGCCTCATATTGGATCCACAAGTTTATCCATACCAAGTTTCAAGCCCTGATTCCAATCTTTGCCCAGTCAATTGGACAATTGACCTAGAAATCAGCTGTATTGGGGAAAAAGTCAACTATGGCCAATTGGCAGTCAAACCTCATGATTTTTGACCCACATCAACATTATGAACTCATATGAACCATTTGGTCAAGTTTGGATCACAATTCCACAAGAAATTTGATCAGATCACCAAAAGGGCAAAATGGTCATTTTTAGGGTTTTGACTGCACAAAGGCAATTTTTGACTGTTTGACCTAGCCAATGGCAAACCAAGCTCACATATGGACTCAAGGACTCAATGGCATGGTCTTGAAACATTCAACAAGTTCAAAAGATCCCAAATGCACAAGATTGACAGATGAATTTTTCAGTCAACTGATCAAAATTTGACTGTATACTAAAAAGTCAAACTTTGACTTTTTGGTCAAAATCAAGTGCCAAGATTCATTTTTCATCAAGACATGTCAAATTATGAAACTTGTTCATCAAGAAACCAAAAATTGTAAATTAGGGTTTAGAATGAGAAAATTTCATAATTTAGAATTTTTCTAAGTTATGAAACTTCCTTATTTTTTCCTAACTTTGTCCCATTGTTTCATCAAGATACATTTGGATTCAAACAAAACTCAAAACATTAAAGTTGTAGTCCATTGCAAAATATACAACTTTGATTCACAAAGTTTCCTCAAAAGAAGCTTGTAACTCAAGTTATGATTTTTAGAACAAGGGTGCAAAACATTCTTAACTTAGAAAATTTTTGACCTATTTTAGGCAGGATTTTTGCCCAACTTCATGGCCACTTTTCACATGCTTCCACTTGGAATTTCAACTTGCATTACAAAGATGGATTGTAGTACACATTCCAAGCTTTCCAAATTGTCCAAGAACTTCTCAAACACCCTTGTGGTTAGGTAGAATCGAATTTGCAAAGTTGGGCAAAATCCACTTTTGTTCTTGACCAATGCATGTTCATACACTTTGCATTTTCAAACTCAGCTTGCACAAACTAGATTACAGGCCTCTAATATTTCTCACACTCAATAATTTAATGCATATCCTTTGTGTTCAAGCCTTATTTTGTGTGTTTAGCCATTACATGCAAAATTAATCCATATATGGAAAAAGCATTTTTGCCATTCTTGTAAAGAAGTGCTTTATGTCAAATTCACAAATCAAAGAGGTATAAGCCAGATCTTTTGGGCACAAGTTTATGAACAAATCCCACTGATCAAGAACCAAGTTTGCAGCATGCTTGAGGGGCCTGTAGTAGCCTATAATCCAACTTGACAATCTTTGCTTAGATAAGAAGAAACATTGCAAAAGATATACAACATTCATTTTCCTGCAAGCAAAAGCCTAAGCAAACTTTGTCCACATCTTTCACACTCCCTAACTGACCTAAAGCACGACCAAACCACCTTCAATACCTCCTCATTCACAGAAACACCTTCTTGCTGCAAAAACAGAGTCCCTTCTGCAACTTGACTTCCTAAAACACTTCCACTCATGCGTTTTGGCGAAAGCTTGTTCAAACACACTCCCTACCATCCATTGAAGCTATTCTAAGCATTGAACTTGAACTGTAACATCCATAACCAAGGTTGCCATTTTCACTTTTCATCTGTGCAGGTTGACTTCCATAGCTCGATTCAGTTAGTTTCAAATCAAGCTAAAGGTTGGAGGAGCATCCTTGGACCTCAAGCAAGCTGTACAAGTCCTCAAACTCCATTAAAGATACCTCCATTGCTGTACATGAATCAAGCTGAACAGGTAAAAGTTTGATCTTCTATCTCTCTATCCAAGCATATTTAGGCTTAAGTTTGTGAAGAAAGTATGTTCTACTCATGGCCCTGAAACTATCCATATATTTACTTTTCATTTATATTGTGTGTGCTGAGAGAATTTGAGACATGAACATTGGAAAAAACTTAGGTCAGAAATTGGGGGAGAAGAAATTCTCTCTCATTTCTGAGAGATAGATCAAGTTTTTTATATGTATGAACTCGTGATTTAATGCTCTACATTGTTTATGTTGTGAGTTTTGGCTAAAAATCAAGGAATCAGGAGTTAGCATTGAACAAGGAAGGGCGCGCATTTTTGTTTGAATCTGGCTAGAGGTTGAAGACAGAGTTGACTTGGGTTGGGCCTGAGTCAACCTGCTTTTTGCACCCCTTTCTTAGTCTTGCACCCTCTGGCCCATTGTGTGTTATTTTAATTATTTTTGACTTTTTATTTTTTCTTCTGACTTATTATTTTTTGTCAAAACATAAAAAATATTAAAAATATTTTTCCACCCATTTTTGCATTTATTTGGAATTTATTTGATTTATTTAAACTTGTACATATAAATAAATATAATACTTTTTATTTAAAATATTAAAAATGATACAAAAAACATATTTATTTTCAGTTATTATTTTATTTTACCTTTTGAAAACATTTTCTAAAAATATACTTTTTTTTGTAAATGATAAATATTTTATTTTTTTTATATGTATTTAGTATATTTAATAAATAATATAAATACTTGTATATTTATTAGAATATTTAGGACAAAAGCATGAAAATAATACTTTTTTATTTTATTAATGTATGACATAAAAAAATACTTTTTTTCACAATATACTTCTTTTTTTATTTTTTTGTATATAATTAATAAATATTGTATATAATATAACTAATAAATACTATTTATTTAGAAAATTAGGGTTTTGCCCTAAAACCATGAAAATATCCAAAAAAATTAACTTTTTTATTTTGTTTATATGTCACATGAAAAATACTTCTACATACATACAAAACCATTTTTGTGCATAATAAATTTTGCATATTTATTTATTTAATTATTGTACAATTAAATAACTTGTATATTCAATATGGATGTAATAGTTTAGGTTTAAATTTCTTGCTAAATATCCCCCATTTGAACATTTGTACCCCATCCCCATAATTATATTGTAATAATTTAGGATTTTAAATTCCGCATTTTAAAGCTTTCTAATTATGCCATGATAGACTTAGAGTTTGTATGCAAAAATCAAATAACAAATAGCTTGACCTAATGCAAAGACAAAAAGCATGAAAATGGACAGTACCAATCACACTTGCACCCTTAGGGTTACTCCACTTGTTGCCTTCAATAAATGGGCCATGTTGCATGTTGAATGTCTTTGGCAAAACAAAACAAATCGAAATGATCATAGTCCCTCGATGACGCTTTCTCAAGTTGCCTAAAAAATGATCAAGTCCCTTAAAGGAAAAATTGCCAAAGACACTTGGCACTATTGCATTCATGGTCTAAACGATGACCCGCGCCCGTCCCGTTAACATCCTAACACAAAATTGTCCACCAAATGCAATGGTGGAACAATACTGTTAAAAGGGTTAAAACATAGGAAAGATCTTTGAGAAATTTAGGGTAGATAGCTCTTGGTTACTTGACCAACTTGCAAAATAAATCCTTGCCATTTTTCAAAACACACTTCACAAACACAACTTTCAAAAAACCTTGAAACATCTTTTCAAAAAGACAAACACCTTTTGTAAAACATTCGAGTAAAGAATTGTTACAAGGGTTGCCTAGACAAGGCATCTTTTTCAAAACATTTTTCAAACACACACACAAAGCACCATTTCAAACAATTTAAAATGCAAGGCAAGTGATCTAAGCAAGTAACTAAGAGCCCATGGATAACCATGGATAAAAAGGGTGCTAATACCTTCCCTTTCTATAATCTACTCCCCGAACCCATGAAAACATCTCAAAGGTTTTTGCTGTGCTTTTTAACCTTTCCTTAGGATAAAATAAAAAGTCAATGGCGACTCTTGCTAAACCGAAACATTTGCAAAAACAAACGCAAAACCTAAGTCAGTTCTCCCACCGTATCACACCATGATAATAAACTTCTGCCCCATAGTTCCAGGGAACAACTTTGTCAGAGGAATAAGGGACTGGCCCTGGTGCAATGATAGTCAGGGGAGCCACTCTCGACTTAGCAGGAATCCTTATAGGGCCTCTAGAGGTGATCCTTATAGGAGTATTGGAAATGGTGATTATGGAAATATCTTCATGTCTCAATTCTTGAGGTATACTTTCAGGCAAACTCTTCATGGGTGGAGTTTTCTCGAACAAAATTTCATGGCTATTAATTAGGCATTGAATACCCTTCTTCAGCCACATACAACCATTAATTTGGGAAGCATAATGGTAACAATTTTCAAGGCAGCCCGAAAATAAACTGGCTCTCAATAAATTCTTCTTAACGATCATCGAGGGAGTAGTCAAATCACTGATGGAGGAGACATAGGAAACATTGTCAACATCATTAACACCTTTACCATGACTGGGCATGAGTGCGGTAATCACATTAGGGGTTTCTGGAGGGTCAAACTCAATTACTTTGTTGTCAATCAAATCTTGGATTTTTCTTTTTAGGGCCCAACAATCATTGGTGTCATGCCTAAGACTATTGGAATGGTATGCACACCTTGCATTTGGGTTATACTTCGAAGATGATGTGTTGGGATTTTGAGGAGGATCCCACAGTGTTATCAATTTTGCTTTCAGCATATGTTGTAATGCTTGAGCCAATGGCATATTAATCCTGGTGAATTGTCTCCTCGGAGCGTCTGACCTACGCTGATTGCCTTATTATTGTGGTTGTTGAATTGGGGTTGGGTTAGAAATCAATACTGCTCATACCGACTGATGACGATCATTCTTGATATGGATCCTTTGTCCATAAACAACATTATTTTCCTTCTTACCAACAAATGGTTTCTTCACAGTACTAGAGGATGCATCCATCTGAATCTTCCCGCTTTTGATTCCACTTTTAACTTGTTCGCCAGTCAAAATCAGCTTAGTAAACCCTGACGAAGAACTCCCAATCAGCAAATTAAAGAATGGACCCGACAGAGTGCCCATGAACATGTCCACTAATTCTCTGTCAGTCAAAGGGGGTTTCACCCTTCCATCCAGGTCTCTCCATTTCTAGGCATACTCCTTAAAGCCTTTGTTCGGGCCTATAGTCATACTTTATAATTGCATGCTAGTTGGTGCAAGATCAACATTGTATTGGTATTGTCTGTAGAAAGCAACAGCCAAATCGTCCCACGTGTGGATATTAGTCCCTGCTAGTTGATAGAACCATTCCAATTGTGTTCCAGATAAGCTTTCTTGGAAGAAATGAACTCATAACTTCCTATCGGCGGTGTGTGGTTGAATCTTGTGGACATATGACCTTAAATGGAGTTCCGGGCAAGAGATCCCGTCATATTAATAACTTTTGCAGGATCGACTTTAATACCTTTACTATTGATGATGAAACCTAGGAGTTTTCCAAACCTCACCCCAAAGGTATATTTGTTCGGATTCAGCCTTAGTTTGTACTTCTTCAGCCTTTCAAATAACTTGTGCAGATGATCAAGGTGTTCTTCTTCAGTTTGTGACCTGGATATCATATCATCGTCATAGACTTCTATCTCATGATGAATCATGTCATGGAATAAAGCTACCATAGCTCGCTGATAAGTTGCCCTTGCGTTCTTCAACCCAAAAGGCATGACCTTGTAACAAAATATGCCCCACTGTGTGACGAAGGTAGTTTTCTCCATGTCTTCAGGTGCCATCTTGATCTGATTATAACCCGAAAAACCATCCATGAAGGAGAAAACCTTATGTTGAACGGTGTTGTCGACCATGACATCAATATGTGGAAGTGGGAAGTCATCTTTGGGGCTTGCCCTATTCAGATCACTGTAATCTACACACATACGTACCTTTCCATCTTTCTTCGGTACTGGAACAACATTAGAAACCCATTGAGGATATGATGTCACTTCTAAGAAACCCGTGTTGAATTTCTTCCTAACCTCGGCCTTGATCTTCTCTGACATCTCGAGACGCATGCGACGAACCTTCTGCTTAATCGGAGAACAACCCTCTTTCATTGGAAGATGGTGAACCACAATATCTGTATCAAGCCCTAGCATGTCTTCTTATGACCAAGCAAAGACCTCAACATATTCGTGCAACATCTGGATCAATCTGCTCTTGACACTATCCTCCAGGTTGTGCCAATCTTAACTTCCTTTCTATCTGTCTCAGAACCCAAGTTTACCACCTCGACTGGTTCTTCATGTGGCTGGATAGCATTTTCTTCTTGAATCAAGAGTCTGGCAAGTTATCCAGGTATTTCACAATCTTCCTTGCCTTCATCTTAGGCTTGGTAGATCGAATTTTCAAAGTCATAAGTGGCAATAGCATGATCGTTATCAACGTGATCCAGAGTGTATGGAGATCTGCAATGTAGTGTGTGGGTGTGTCTAAGAACACATAGCTGTTTGAAAGTGTAATAAAGTAAAATAAAGACAAAGAGTGTAAAATTTAAATGCAAAACATCCAATGTTTTTCATTAAATGAAAATATGACATATGCAATGACAACCCTTAATAAATGGACCATTATGCTCCGGGAAAGACACAAGGTTTAAAGTCATTGTTTTAAAAGAAATTACATAACCAAACTTCTTAAAACAATAAAAATAGGAAATAGCAATTACTTCTGACTAAAGGAGATTGGTATAAAGTCTTTATCCTTCCAGTTGTTGAGTCCATTGTCAGTAGTGGGAAAGATCTAATTGTCAAAGTTTCCATCAGTATTATCTTCATTTGAACCAACATCGATAGCATTCACACCTTTGTCATGCTTCGACATCAGTGCGGTAATCACATTTGGGGTCTCTGGAGGGTAGAACTAAATTTCCTTGTTGTTAATAAGATCTTGAACCTTTCTCTTTAGGGCCTAGTAATCGTTGGTGTCGTGCCCATGACAATTGGAATGATAGGCACACTTTGCATTTGAATTATACTTTGGAGAGGATGTGTTGGGATTCTGAGGAGGATCCCGCAGTGTTATCAATTGTGCTTTCAACAGATGTTGTAATACTTGAGCCAATGGCATATTAATCCTGGTGAACTGCCTCCTCAGAGCGCCTGACCTACGTTGATTGCCCGATTGTTGTGGTCGAACAAGTGTTGGATTAGAGATTAACATTGCCCCTACAGATTGATGACAATCATTCTTACTATGGCTCCTCTGGTCATAGACATCATTGGTTTCTTTCTTTCCAATGAATGGTTTCTTCACGGTACTAGAGGATGCAGCCATCTGAATCTTCTCGCTCTTGATACCACTTTCAACTTGTTCGCTAGTCAAAATCAGCTCAGTAAACCCTGATGAAGAACTCCCAATCAGCAGATTAAATAATGGACCCGTCAGAGTGCCCATGAACATATCCACTAATTCATGGTCCTTTAGAGGAGGTTTCATCCTTCCAGCCAAATCTCTCCACTTCTGGGCATACTCCTTAAAGCCTTCGTTCGAACCCATAGTCATACTCTGTAATTGCACGCAAGTTAGGGCCAGGTCACCATTGTATTGGTATGGTTTATAGAAGGTAGCATCCAAGTCCTCCCATGTGTGGATATTGGTTCCTTCAAGTTGATAGAACCATTCCAACTGTGTTCTAGATAGGATCTCTTGAAAGAAATGAACCAATAGTTTTTGATCAGTAGTATGGGGTTGAATCTTTCGGACGTACGACCTCAAATGGAGTTTGGGACAAGAGACCCCATCATATTTATCCAAGATATAGACCTTGAACTTATGGGGGATGACTACCCCTGGGATCAAACTTAAGTCTCCAAAGTCCAATCTAGGAACTTTTTGAATTTCCACGACTTTAAGTCAGTCTTCTAATTGCTTGTATTTATCATCCGCATGAGGGTATTGCTCGTCGGAGTAGTCTTCACCCTCATAAATCTGGTTATTTCCACCCCCAGCCCTAGTTCTTCTAACATCCTCTTCTTGATTGTCGTCTTCCTCAGAGGAAACATCATCTTCTTAAGCTAGTCGGGCAGGACCTTTGAATCTCCTCCCCGTGTTGAGGATAATAACCTACTTCCAAGTCTTCTTTTTCGTGATGAGGAGCGCAATCATCTCTTGTTTCCCTTTGGCTAGGTTCAGGAGAGTCTCTTGAAACTGTGTGTGTTGAGTTTGCAGATCTTTGATGGTTTGCTCGAGAGCTATCTTATACTGAAATAAACAGTAAATAGATGAGGAAACCTGTATCAGAAAACCTGCTTATGAAATGATGCATGATATGTGAATGCAATTTTTTCAAGGACCTTAGGAGATTTAAATTTTCTAGCCAAAAAGGAAACAGAAACAAAGATTGCATTAATAAGTTCAAAAATTACAATTGCCCCTTGGGCTTATAATGAAAAAGCAAAAGGGTCTCAAAGAGACAACAAAATGAACTCCTAAAGCCTTAGGCTCAAGTCTCCCACAGACGCTTACTCTTTCTGTCGATGTATGCATTAAGGCTTTGCTTCTCATGAAGTCGCTTTGTGAGCTCCAACACTTTCTTCTCGCATGCATATAATTGAAATTCAAAGGTGTCTCGTTCTCCCTTGAGTTAAATCGAGGACTTCTGGAATTCTTCGAGGTCAGTGGGCATGTCTGGATGGAGAATGAAATAAGGAGTATTTTTGTACCCCAAAATTTTCCCTCCAAATTTCTCAAAACATTTCAAGTGAGATCCTCAAATTGCTCAAGGAAGTCCAAGGGTTGACCAGACAAACTCTCTCCTAGGGCAGTCTACCTCAAATTAGGGTTTCATGTTGCATCAAGATATTTGAGTCCAAGGAATCCCAAATTCTCACCATTTCCCTAATATGTTCTCAAGATCATCCATGACAAGTTTCAAGCCCTGCAGATGAAGTTTGCTCAGTCAATTGCTCAAAGGCCTGAAAATCGACTGTGCTAGGGCAAAAGTCAATTGTGGCCCACATACAGTCAAACTTCAAGATTTTTTGTCAACATTCTCATTTTGAAGTATTATTCATCATTTGATCAAGGGTTGATCATGATTCATCAAGGATTGCTCACAATTCATCAAAACCCAAAAGTTGCTAAATTAGGGTTTTGTAGGAAAAGTCAACTCAACTTTGACCAAGCATAACTTTCTCATACTTTATGAGAAATGACCCATCTAAAGCTAATTTTGAAGAGAATGCAATTCCCTACAATTCATATTCATATCCCAAGTTAAAAATATGAACTCACAAGAAGTTATGAATTTGGACATTATAGGTCACTTTGAAAAGTCAACAAAAACGCCTTTTTTGTCAAAGCTTCATACATAAACATGGAAGACTAAATTGAGATGAGACCAAAAGGGTTGCCTAGAGGACATCTCAAGGTTTCTAAAAAGTCCAAGAACACCTTCATAGAGTCAAAATTGAAGAAGTTATGCATTGGTGAAGTTGACCTTTTTTGCAAATTTGCCAAAAGTCAAAAGTGCCTCAAATTGCAATTTTTGTCAAATGGGCCTAACTTTTTGCACTTGTTTTGAGTTTGTAACATGGTCCACGAGCCCTAGCTCTTTCCACTTGTCTTTATTTTATTTTTTCTATTTATTTTGATTTTTCATTTCAATTAAATCAAAATAAATCATGAAAATATCCAAATCATTCAAACCTCAAGATTTGATGCATGTTTCAAGTCCCTTTTACAGCTAGCAAGTGAATCAAATCATGCAAGACATAGGTGTGCATAAAAAGATTGGTTTTAGCCTATTTTTTGGAAAGATTTTCATGAAGATCAAATCAAGATCAAAAACCATAATTGATAAAGATTGAGAGCACAATTGTAACCCTAATTCAATCAGTGGTATATAGGGGACAATAGCAGATCAAAAGGAAAAGGTTTTGAGGCGTGGAGAGGAAGAACCAAACTTGAAAAAACTCAAAGAAAGTGGTGATCTGACTTGATACTTCCAAGCATTTTCAAGACTCCCAAGCCATCCCTTTCGTTTCCTGGGCACTCAAGGAAGCCATAGCAATCAAAAGCAAGCATTTTCCTGCGCTGAAACTCACTGTAAGTGATTCACAACCTTGACTTTTTCTTGAAATTGAATCACATGATTTTGGCACTTGCAGCATGAATACTTACATATTCTTGTTCCTTAAAGCATTTGCAAGCTATTCATAACCGTTAATTGCATTTTCACTAACTATATAGGAATCCACCATTGTTAGGGTTTCATTTTGGGTTTTTCCTGTACAGGCAAAATTGGTCCACAAGAAGGGCACCATGATGCTTATCAGCCCAAGACGATTTGATCTATAGCATTGGATTCCATTTATCGTGCTTGTGGATGATTTTGGAAAGTCGTTGGCTTATACCTACGCTTCTGGTCCGTAGGTAAAAGTCCTTGGATCTTTAGCAACGGAGAGAGATTGGGGACGATGGCGTGGCAACCCCTGATTGCTTCGTTTGAATTTTCGCGCGGATGATTTTTTATTTTGTTTATTTTTAATATATTGTTTAATTGTCATCTCATATACAACAAAGCTTGTCAGCTCAGTTGGTATTGAGGCAGTGGAAAAGGCCATAGGACCTGGGTTCGAATCCCAGGTCCCCCATGTATTTCATGCTATTTTTCATTGCTTAATCAGGCATGCACATAGGTGTGAGGACCACCATGGACCATCATCATCCAACCAACCAGATGTCTACAGGCCAGATCTGAAGGCTATCATGTGATGATCCACCAAAAGCCTTGGTCAACATGCAAGCACTGAAGCGTAGAAGTCAACGTGGGTCAGGTCTTTTGGGCCCAGAAGCTACTATTCACACCCCTCCAAATTACTTGCAAACAGGCCCATTTTATTTTTCTTTTCTTTTATATTTCTTTATTTAATTTATTTAATTATTTTCCTAACACACAAAATTAATTCTTTTTTATCAAAAAAATCATAAAATCAATTTTTCATCAAAAGTAGATTTAGGTTTTATTTTTTATAAAAATTAATTTAGTTAGTTAATTTAATTTATTAGGTAACTTTAATTTCCTTTGTAAATAAATTAAAATCAAGTAGAAGAATTAGGGTTTTTGTCTAATTTAATTTTTATTTCCCTTTTCTTAAAAAATCACAAAAATACAAAAATAGGTCAGATGTAATTAATTTTCTTGATTTAAAATTAATTAGTAATTAAGTTTGTACATATTTAATTCAAACCTTTATTTTCTCAAATATCAAAAACAACAAAAACAATTTTCCTTTTAATTAGGTTAGACGGGGTCAAAACCCTAATATTATTCGTCCTTGATTCATCACGCATTTACTTATTTTTACCATATTTATGTAATTGCTCATGGGATGTAATAGATTAATTAGGACTTTTTCCTTTCATTTATCGTTTTGACGGGTTTTTGGCTATGTAATTAATCTCACCTGAAGCCTTGTAATAGCGTAGCTTTATTTTCCGCATTTTAATTTCTGCAAATATTAACTGTTAGATGTATGATAATAGAGTTGCATGACAAGAATGTATGTTAATTTTAAAACAATTAGCAAAACCTAAATGCGCAAAGATAATAACTTGAAATTGAATCACTTGCACATGCGCACTCCTAGAGTATACTCCCACTTTGGTTGCCTTCGGTAAACGGTCATTAAGTATAGGGTATTTTAGTGGTCGCTCTTTTGTCTAAAAGATCAAATGTCCCGTTCGGAAAGGTTGCCTCGGAATCGTTGCCTCGAATATAATCTTAAGACATTAGAGTTATTACTAAGATGTCCTAACATTGCTTTAGTGATCGTACGTCCCTTTCGAATTGAACCTTACAACTCAAACGACGGTGCTACCTACTCACTAATGGTGGGATAGCATTGTCTAAAGGAAACAAGAACATAAACATTCTTTTTTCGAGTAGGTAGATGCTAATAGGCACTTGCTCAAAATAAACTTTTTCACACTCACACTCTTTTCAAACAAAGTTTTCAAAACGACTTCGTAACACTCTTGAAGACAGAAGCAAGGGTTAAAACAAAGTAAAATAAAAACTTTTCAAATCACACAAACACAAAGCAATTTTTTTAAAATGATAAGCAAGTACCTAAGAGCCCGTATAAAACTACGGATAAAAAGGGTGCTAATACCTTCCCTTTCTATAATCTACCCCCATACTCAGAATATCTCGAAAAAGGAATTTTTCTGTGCTTTTTTCCTTTCCAGTTGGATAAAATAAAAGTCGGTGGCGACTCTTGCTTACCGCGACATTTTGCAAACACAAACGCAAAACGCAAACCAGCATTTTCCTAAAACAGTTCCGGTTCTGCCACCGTATCACAGAACTGGCGACTCTACTGGGGACTAAATAAGTGGGGTATACCTTAGGATTAGTTCATCATATTTGCTTCTATTGTTTGATTTGATTGCTTTACTTTTGAGGGCTTTTTATTGGAGTTACTATAGATCCTAGCCCGGATCTGAGGGACACCTTTTAGATAAGTAGCAATAAACTGTGAGGGAACTGTATGGCGTAGACCGATACGGTTGAAGCAATAGCTACTTAGATGTGGCACATTGGTTGGTACCGGTATCCCTTATGGAGAAACGAGGAGAATACGGGGCTGCTATGTGTGTCGTTAAGCATCAACTGACCTTAGAACCTTTAATCGACCAACTTGGCCATTAAAAAGTAGTGAGATAGCCGGCCTCGGTGTAAAGCTGAGAACTGGTTGATACTCGATACTACACTCATTAAGACCATACTCTTGAGATAGTTCTGGCCGCAAGAAAAGATTGCGTGAGCTGAAACCATGACCGATGGAGGATGGTCAGTGATATTGAGATCCTCTAGAACCCGGTTACTTTTCTAGGATAGGTTGAACCAACTTAACTTCAAGAGGGTATTACCTTTGACCTCATGCAAGCCTAAACCTAAGGCTGTTTGTGTGACTTGTGTGCTTTCAGCTTGAACTACTTGCACAATTTTATTATCTGACAACATGAGTTCCTTGCAGGTTTTGTTTACAGTTCTTATCCAATAACTTGGATTTCTTGCTGGATTTACTTGCTTACGTCACCTCACACTTTTGCTTAAACGCATAGCATACACATCATAACATCATCCCTTAACATTTCCTTAACCATTTCAAGGATCTCAAGGGTTTGTGATGCAGGTTATGGTAAATCAAACGTCTAGCAAGGGGCAAAGGGGATTTATTTTCCTCTAGCCAATGCCGTCTAGAGATCAAAACACGATAACTTGAGTCAGTGTCTATGACCCACTTGATATGGTGAGCTTGACTCTTGAAGAAGGACTCTTAACGACACAAAGTTTCTTCAATCAAGCTACAATCAAATTCTAACAGTTTCTTGTTTACCCCGCGAGATCCTTGAAAACATTGCATACATATATCATACATATCATTGCATAACAGGTCTTTCAGTACAGGTCTCTCATGTTCTCGCTGTTTATTTCAGCAATGGCTCTCAAACAAGACAATAGAGATCTTCAAACTCTAGAAGCTCAGTTCAGGGACATATTCCTAAATCTATCCAAGGAGCAGGAAGAGTTGAAAACACTCCTCGTTGGGAATTTGGTCAAGAAAAGTCCTGAAGACAATAAGGACGAACGGCTGGAACAACTGTAAGCTGAGGTAGGTGCAATGAGAACCCAGATGCTGGGGCAGATGGCTCTTATCCAAGGCCTAGCCTGGGGACAAAAAGAGCTGAGAACCATTATCAACCATCTTCATCAAGACGGATACAACAGTATGAAGCAAACAGTCGAGGCCGGGGACCAAGTCATTGATCAACCTCCAAGAAGACAAGAGTTTGGTTTGGTGAAGAGTGGACCTTTCCCACTTTCTACTACCTCATGGGTCCAACAACAACCTCGCCAAAAACAACGGGTTAATCAGGGTAAGCCAGATACACCCAAGAGGCAGTTTACCAAACTCAACATGCCGTTGTCTCAAGCTTTACAACACATGTTGAGGATGAATCTGGTTACGTTGATAGGACCTCATCTGAACCCCAAGACTTCTTCCCCTAACTACAATACTGATGCAAGGTTTGCATATCATTCCAACAGTCCGGGGCATTATACTGACGACTGTTGGAAGTTGAAATATAAAATTCAAGACCTGATTGATGAAGGAGCATTGGAATTCACACAAGATGGTCAACTGGAATGTTTCTGTCAATCCTCCAAGGCTCACCATTTGAAGCGACAAGTTCTGACAAGAGAGGCTTTTGTTCATTAGAATTTTCAATTTGCAATTTTATTTTAATTGTTCGAACATCTATTCATGTCAAACTCTATTACTTTATCAATGCATTGCATATGTCTGTTTTGAATCAATCCATTCGTATTCACTATATTTAAATTGCTTCCTTTTTGTGATATTCAACTCTCGAACAAAATCTCTGAGCCTTTAGATGGAGGATGACGAAAATGATACCATAATCTCTACAAAATGCTTTTGAACGAACCCCGCTGACGATGTACAGGCGTTGTTTCAAATCCTAAATAGTGAAGTTATAAGGAAGATAATTCCTAGTCAACCCCTTTGAGCCAAAGAAGTAAGAGTTTTTCTTTTCACACAAATTAAAATCCTTAATCACAACCTGGGGTAGGGTAGTTTTCTCAGTTAATCCAGGTGCATAATGAATGGAATCAAAGACGTCCTTCCAAAGCAAAGGGTGGTGATGGTTCCGCATAATCATCCAAGCAGGCAGTCATTATCTCTCGAAATAAAAGCCCATTAAGTCAAAACCTATGAGGGAGACTTAAGAAAAAAACTGAGGCATCCCGCTGACTGTAATCACAAAAAGAAACAGTTCAGGCAAAAGCCAGGGATAATAAAACAAAAAAAAAGAGGTTACTACAAATCCTCGGCAAAAAAAAAAAGATTACAAAATGACTGCCTTTTTCAAGTAAACTTTCAGTATCCGAACCATCACCGAAACATCAAGGGCAATATTCCAAGACTCAAACGGGATCTAAACACGCAATTAACTGAGCATAGGACTGAAGAACATCACGAAGAGCAGGTGGGTACAAATAAATTTTGAGCCTTTATCCTTTGTTTCTTGAACCGTGAACCAGGCCACGTTATAACCCTTAAAAGTCCTAGCTGAAGCATGGGTTAGTTTGAAAGTATACTGGTACAAAAGGTATCCTGACTCCTATAAGGTTTGCTATAAATCCTGAGTAAAAAAAATTGTTTTACTAAAAAATGAATTTTTAAACTTCAAGACAGACATAAGCTTTGCATTCTTAAAGTAACATTGTTTGCATATGACTATTTGTCCAACAGCAGAGAAATTCACATGACGAATATCTAGTGAACAAAAACCTTCTCAATAAAAAGGATCACCTCAAGTGGAAAAAACACTTCCAACCAAGGGGAAAGGCATGATCATTGTCCATCATCTGGGGCAGTCAAGTCAAGATTCAAGGAACCCCGCAAAGATGCCAAATAGCCAGGGGCAGATCTCCATCTGAATCACTTGGGGCATTGGACATGAATTCCAGCAACGAATCTTGTATGATTAAATGAACATCTTCTGGTAGTGTGGCAACACAGCACTACCGATAGTGACAACTCCCTACACCCTGAGAGCATGGACATAGTCAGAAAATATTGCGCATGAACAAAGACCCGCTAGGTTGACTGGCCTAGGCAAAAATAAGGGCATCCCGGCGAGCTAAAAGGGTTCAGGAAAAAATTAGGGATAAAAACAAAAAAGATATATACACCCGGCAAGCCGAAAACCTGAAAAGGCGGCTTGGGCAAAAAAAGGGTATCCCGGTGGACTGAAAACCCGAAAGAGCGGTCCAGGAAAAAGTTAGGGATTAAAGCGTACGACTATGTCCCGTCATCTCGTCACTTGCCTACCAGAAGAATACTTATCATTTCGATCGAAATTTACCAAGCACCTCATAAGTTGGGATAACACTCAATCCACAAGGCCTCCGCAAGCACTTCCTCCAGCAGATACAGGGGCAGAAAAGTCTTGATGCAAAGTCATTGTTATATCCTCAGCATATGTCCCAGTAACATCTACACTCCCCGCAGAGTAAGAAATGCCAAAAAACAATGGTGTTAATTCTCCCCAAGCAGAGTTCATCTATCACCAACAATGGAAGACTATCCCCAGTGGAGTTTATTTCTTCCACCAACAAAAACTTTATCCTCGACAGAATTCATCATCGCCAGCAACGGTAATTCATCCCCAGCCAAGGTTATTTCTCCAAGTCAGCAGATCTTCTGACATAATATCTCTTCCCCACAGAGTTATCCTCTCACCAGTTTATTCTCCAGCAGAATTATTCTCCTGCCAAGTTATTCTCAAATCATCTTCAGTTGTTATCCCCAACGAGCGAAACTCTTTATATTCTCCAGCAGCAGTCTAGGATTTATTTTCCCCAACTAGAGAACATCATAAAAACATTGCACCTTCATACTTCATGACATGCATATACGCATCATACAACACAATCTCATTTATTTTGAGAACATCATTGCTCAATACATATCATGCATTACATACGACTAACTCTTTACCTTTTAGGAAAAGATACAATCAAATTCTCACAAAGTTCAAGTTGTGAAGCCTGGGTACGACCGGATAGTATCTTGATTCCTCCCTCATATTGTGAAGCCCGGAGAACGACCGAATAACAATATCAGAATACCACGAAGCCTATATTACGACCAGATAGTGGCATCTTTTAAACGAGCTATGAAGCCCAGATTCGACCGGATAATAGTTTAACCCCCAACAAGTTATTGTGAAGCCTGGATTACGACCAGATAGCAATACAGAGATGCCATGAAGCCTGGATTACGACCATATAATGGTGTAAGTTCAGATGCGCCTAAGAGGGGGGGGGGGGGGGGGTGAATTAGGTTCTTAAAAACTTTTTCTGAATTGTATGAATATTTTTGCACGAGTTTCTTTTCTTTCTTTTTTGATAAGTGATGAAAGCAGTAAATGTGGAAAGTAAAGAACACAAAGATGTATCTTGGTTCCCCTCACAGTCCGAGAGTACTTCAGTCCCCTTTCAACATGAAAGAGATTTCCTTATAGTTGGTAATTTGTACAAAGACTACCTAACTAGCCAAGAACAATCCTCTTGGACCAAGAACAATCCTCTTGGATTTTCACTAAGACCACGAAGAGAACAATCCTCCCTAAGTGTCTTTCTTATTTCTAACAATCCTGAAAACAAGTACAATAGTTTGTTTGATTTGTATAAGAGTTTGAAAGAGCAATGTTAATCACTTGATTGATCTTTTCTATCCAATATGAAATTTAAGATGGAATACTCTTCTAAGTGCTCAAGAATAATTTTCAGAATGCATATGAAAATGATGAACAAAATATCTTGAGTAAAAAGAGTATAATCAAAAGAATAGAAAGTTGTTAGTGATTGTTGTTGATTTTTGTTTTTGATTCATTTTGATTGATTTTCAAAATTCTAAATGAAAATAATTTATAGTGTAGTAATACCTCTTCAATGAATCATAGAAATGTTTAAACCATTTTTACTAAAACAATGTATTTGAAAAGATACAAAGTTTGCCATGAAAAGGTGTTACAAAAGGTTGCTGGAAAAATAAAATTTTTCAAAATTTAAGGCACAACAACTGGTTGCACTAAAGCAATAATCGATTGCAACACAACAACGTTTAAATTTTTTGGAAAATATAACTATGACAACCGATTGTCATTGAGGAGCAATCGGTTGCTCTAAAGCCAACGTTCAAAAAATTTGAAAATAAAACACATGACAATCAATTGCTGCTGATGACAACCGATTGTATGTCAAACAGAATCAAAAGTTTTTTTGGATGCAACTGATTATCGTTTGATGAAAATCGATTGCTTGTGTACAAAAATTTAAAAAAAACATTATTTTCAAAGATTTGAAGCAATTTAAAACATCCTTCTTCAATCATACATAGTATATACTCAAAATATTACTTTAATAAAGTAAATGCATGATTAAAAATAGTTTTGAGCACTAAGAGCATAAGATCAAAAATTTCATAAACCTTAAGCCATAAGTCTTGAAATGTTGATCTTGATTAATGAATATTTGCTTGAGATAAATCTTATATCTTGATCCATTCATTTTTGCATGCTAGCTTGTCTTTATCAAAACATTTAGAAAGCTTGATTTCACAGTCTCCCCCTTTTTGATGATGACAACCATTGCTTGAAGTTTGAAGTGCATCTTGGTTTTCTCTAATCAAGTTGTTTAAAACTCCCCCTAATTCAAAGACTCCCCCTTGATCTATTGTATGAGAGTTTTGAAGATTGCTTGCTTGCTGCAATTTAGGTTAGAGAAACACAAAAGAAACTACAAAATCTTCTCCCCCTTTATCATTAGCAAAAAGGAATGGGAAACAAGATCATAAAATTTTTGCACATAGAAACAACATAGCATAAATAAAGTTTGCATACATAGATATAACAGAAACAAAGTGCACAAAACGAAAAGGATCACAATACACGAAGTGTCTTGAACGAAACTAGAAAAACGACATAAAACATAAGAACATAAAGTACTAAGAAATATAATAACTTAAAAACTAATTGTGATACGGTGGGAGAACTGACTTGTGTTTTGCGTTTGTTTTCGCATTTGTTCGGTTTAGCAAGAGTCGCCACCAACTTTTTATTTTATCCTAAAGGAAAGGTTTAAAAAGCACAGGAAAAACCTTTTGAGATGTTTCGTGGGTTCGGGGGGTAGATTATGAAAAGGGAAGGTATTAGCACACTTTTCATCCATGGTTATCCATGGGCTCTTAGTTACTTGGTTTTAGATCACTTGCCTTTGATTTTCGATTGCTTGAAAATGGTGTGTGTATTTGTGTTTTGAAAATGTTTTTGAAATAGATGCCTTGTCTTAGGAAACCAATGTAATGACTCGTGTTTGAGTATATACAAGGGTGTGTATCTTTTCGAAAAGATGTTTCAAATGTTTTTGAGAGTTTGTTTTGAAAGTGTTTGTGGAGTGTGGTTTAGAAAAGTAGGCAAGTGTTTTTTCAATTTGATCAAGTAACTAAGATTTTGTCTACCCTATTGTTTACTCAAAGGTTTTTTCTCATGTTTTAACCCTTTTTAACAATTTTGTTCCACCATTGTATTTGGTGGATAATCTTGCGTTTAGGATGTTTAACGGGACAGGCGCGGGTCATCGTATGGACCATGAATGCAATGGTGCCAAGTGTCTTTGGCAATTTGCTTGAAGGGACTTGATCATTTTGATAGGCAACTTTCGAAAGCGTCATCGAGGGACTTATGATCATTTGGATTGTTTTGCCAAAGAAACTTGACGTGCAAGCATGGCCCGTTTTGGAAGGCAACAAGCGGGATTACCCTAGGGGTGAAAGTGTGATTGTGTATCGATTTCATGTATTTGTCTTGTATTAGGTTATCTAGCGTTTGATTTTATGTACATACAAACCCTAGGTCTAACCATGGTATATTTGAAAGCGATAAATTGCGGGAATTTAAAATCTACGCTATTATAAATAAGTATCCGGGAGTGGGGGTACAATTATTTACAAATGGGGATGAGACTTAAATAATTACAACCAAATCGAATTGCGATCAAATGTACAAGAATAAGAAAATGTATAATGTATCAATGTAAGTGTATTTGTGTATTGCAAACGTGTAAATGTGTAAGTGTATGTGTAAATGTATGAGGTTTATTTATAAGTGCGAGAAAATGTGAATTTAATGTATTATCAAGTATTGTTAACTTAATGAGAAAAATAAGTGTTTGTTATGTATTTTGTATTCTTATATTTTGTTTAATATGTACAAAGTTTTAATTGAAGAAAAGGGAAAGTATTTCAAATTTAAGAAAATTATGTATTATTGTATTTATGTACAAATAAGAAAATTTAATAAAAGAAAAGAAAGAGTTTTAAGAAAAAGTATTTAACTTTAAAAATCTATTTTTCTTATGTATTAACACTCATGTATTTTAATAAAGTATTTTAAGAAAAGAAAAGTATTAACTTAAGAAAATTAACATTTCATGTATAAAAATTTTAATTAAAGAAAGTAAAAGTTTCAAGTTTAAAGAAAAATATTATTTCTATTAGTTTCTATATAAAATTTAATTATGTTATATATATATATATATATATATATATATATATATATATATATATATATATATATATATATATATATATATATATATATATATATATATATATATATATATATATATATATATATATATATATATATATATATATATATATATATATATATATATATATATATATATATATATATATATATATATATATATATATATATATATATATATAAGGTATTGTTAATGTAAAATTAAAATTAGTATAAGTAAGTTATAAAAAGTATGGTTAATCAATGTAAAATAAAATTAGTGTATTTATTTAACAAAGCAAAAATTAATATAAAATCAATTTAAAAAATCAATAGTTTTTGTTAAAAAAAGAATGGAATGGGCTCAAAGGTGTAAGAGGGGAGGCAGGCCCAGGTTTAAACAATCAGAAGGAGAAAATGGGGGGTGTGGCGTGCATTTGTGATTGGGCTTAGGCTGATTTTGTGGAGCGGTTTGTGGCCCAAGGCTTGAGACAAATTGTTTTAGGATTGCAAGGCTTTGCAACATTTGGGATTAGGGTTTCAAAGTGAGAACAGAGGTGCACCGTTTTGGGTTTCATCTTCGTCTTCTCCGGCCAGCTTCTGAATAAACTTCCCCTTGCCTAGCCACCAGCTGCTTCCTTCATCCTCTTCCCTCCTTGGTCCAGCGAAACAAATTGAAAGGTGACTGTTTCTATTTTCCTTTTTAAAACGCGTTTAGGGTTTTCGTTATTTCTCTTGACTTTGTGTTTTGATTATGTGTTATTATTGTTTGTTATTGAGGTTGTGGAGAGGAAAGAAAAGAAGAAAAATGCTACCTCTTGGAGACAGAGGAGGAGGGACGTGGAGGCGCTCAGGAGGCTTGACGGCGAGGGGATGATGATGAGCGATTGAGCTAGCTTGCTGGAAACTGGTATCTTCGCTTTGCCTCTTAAAATTGTTGGTTCAATGATGATGTTTGAGAGCCTTAGTTTTTATCCCCTCTTTTCTCTTCTGGTTGCCTTTACGCGCTTCTCTTCTTCTTCTCTTGTTAGCCTTTGTATGCTTATGTTGCCTTTGTTGATTCTGAGATGATGATTACTGACATGCTTGCTTGTTAATGTTGGCTATACTGAATATGCTTGTGAGTGTTGTATTATTGTTCAAAACCCTATGATGACAGTTGTCTGAGGCTTTGATTGCCTTACTCTGTATCTTTGATCTTGAATATTGCTATACTGAGTTGTTGCTTTGTGTGCTTGCCCCCTGAATGCTTCTTTATCTTCTTCTTCTTGTCGCCTTGATGCCTGCCCTGTGATGAGGCTTCCTCTGAGGGCCTCTTTGTGTTACCTTGGAATGCTTAGAAAACAGGTTATGGGCGTGAGGCTTATGCAGCTTAGAGGTTTGTAAGCTTTAACATGATTTGGCGTTTTTAATCAGGTAAGATTTAAGGCTTGACAGGTTAATGCAAGTTTTACTGGTTTAAGGCTTGATGAGGCTCGCTTCAGGCTTGCATCAGTTTGAGCTTTGGTTCAAGGTTTGACAGGTTTTAGGCTGGACAGTTTGAGGTTACAGATCTTGGTTTATGCAGATTTGGACATTGCTTGAAAGGTTTGTGTTGTTATGATATCAGTTTAGGCTATGGCTTGACCTGCTGTTTGCTTCAGCAGGTTATTAGCTTGGTTCCTCTTTGAGGCTTCAGCAGGTTGGGGCTTTATGTTCTGAGGCTCGAAACAGGTTGGTGTTGGAGGCCTTTTGGTGAGGTTTGGATATTGGTCATGGCAGGTTTGATGTTTATTGATGGTTAAGGCTTGTTGTTAGGTTGTTTGTGCTTTGGATCACAGGTTGAGTGTTCACAAGCTTGTGGTTTTGTTTTGGAGAGCGTTCTGTTGTGGAGGCAGGATGCTTGATATTTCAAGTTTGGTGTTCTCTTGGTTATGTATTTTCTTTGGCCCCCCCTATACTGTGTTAACAGTTTTGTTTTATATTCTTTCTTGCCTAAAGCCAGTAAGCATGTACTTCTTTTCTTTCTTTTTTTCTCTCTCCAGTACAAGTTAAAGCATTAAATATTTCTTATTTGTCCTTATGTTCTGAAAAGGCACTGCTGGAAAAATGATGAGAACGAAACCTTGCTTGCAATATTGGTTTTAACCTGTATACTTTGTGTACTGCTTCCATATTTTCTGCTTCTTTGTGACAGTTTTTGATACCTTGATATCTTGAGATATCTTTTGGGCAGCTTTGCACCTTTTTGGCAGCTTTTTGGATAGTTTGAATTTGTGACTTTATAGTTCAGTTTGGATTTGGACTTTGTTTATGCCATTCAGTTTGAAACTTTTGGACTATGCAGCTTTGTTTGACCCCTTTTGAATTTGTGCAATTAAATCTTTTGTGCATTTCAAAACTTTTGTTGCAAGCATTTTTCATCCTTCTTTGTAAACCTGGAGAAATCCCGTGATTTACAGAGAGGGCGAACTGATTCCAGCCAGTTGCCTTTAATGATGAACCCGAATTAACTGTTTGCCTTTAATTTCAATTTATCTGCTTCTGACTTTTTCTTCTTTTCTTTGTTTTGCAGATAAAATTCAATGGAGCATTGGAGTAATGGATAGAAGATGAAGACTTAGGAATTAGGATAGTTTTATTTCATTTCAATTATTGTAATCATTATTAGAATACTTTGTAAATGAATACTGTATTTAAATAATAATTGTAACAAATAAATTAAAGATGAATAAAATCTATTTTTTATCAGTTAATTCCTTTTCTTCTGTTCAATTATTTATTTTATTATTTATAATTCTTAAATTATAATAAATGGAAATAAATTCCAATTATCTTAACTTAGAATAAATAAACAATTAAATAAACATTGTGGTTTCAACATTGATCAATTAATAAACCTGGCGCTTCAAAAATCCAAAGCAAAGCACAGTCAATCACAACAACTGCCCAAATGTCTTTTTTCTTAATGATTCAATCAAACACTGCAAACTCAATCCAAATGACTCTTTTCACTGATTTAGTCAAACATTGCAAACTCAATCCAAATGCCTCAGTCCATATCTCGGAATAACTTGAAAAGCACTGTGGGATTAATTCTTTATGAGAATGCGCGCACAAAAACCCTAGTTCCTGATCAAATGCCAAAGAGGCGTTCGCCTGATCAAAGCTGAGCCAAAATCAACCAAACCCTAAGCAAACTGTCTGAATTGTTCCAGAGCCATGAAAATCAAGGAAAACCATAATTTTGTCTGACTGACGAGAAAAGTCTGTTTGACCGATTCTTGAGCCAGTCTGAAAAATCAGGAAAAGCCTGAAGCTGTGATTTCTTGTGGAAAAATACGAGGGCAAATTTTGGGGTACAACAGTTGCCCCTGTTCAATCTTCTTGGACCTGAAGAGTTAGATTGGCAAGTTTGCCTTTCGCGACTCGAGGGTAAAAGGAGATTGGACACTAGAGTGCCCAGAAAATTTGCACTCGGTGATGTGATGGTGGAGGTGAATGGGCTTACAGATGCCATTTGGTGATGGGCTTAAAGATGCCATCTCGAATGTGACAGAATCTTGTCGGGGGATGGGCTTAGAGATGCCATCTGGAAATGGGCTTAAAGATGCCATTTGGAAATGTCTTGGAGGAGGATGGGCTTATAGATGCCATCTGAAGGTGATTGTTGAACTGTATGTCACTGGTGAGTGGACGAGTATCAGAAAGGCATCCATGTTTTGGAACATCTCTGAACTGGGGGTCTGGACAAGCGATAGATTGACATCCATGTTTTGGAGAATCTGTAAACTGTTTTCAGGAGTTGGAGTTGAATAAGCAATAGAGCAGCATCCGTTGTTGGGAAGCGTCCGTAAACTGTTTTCAAAAGTTGCATCTGAATAAGTGATAGATTAACATCCGGTGTTGGGAAGAATCCGTAAACTGTTTTCAGAAGTCTCGAAGTGAAGAAGGAACTGATGTAGGGTTTCCTGATGATGAGTCCATGTAAAACTGCATCTGGATGAATCTGGAACAAGCATCAGAATGTCGCCGTGTCTGGGTCACATGTGAACTATCTATGAGTGAATCTGGAATAAGTATCAGAATGTCGCCGTGTCCGGGTCACATCTGAACTATTTCTAGAAAGAATCTCGGAAGATGGCGATATTTGTCTGTTGACTGATCTTTTCCTGAAAAGGTAAAGGGTTAGTTGTACGCAATGTCATGATGCATGATGTAATGTATGTTACATCAATGTTTATGATATGAATGCGATGAATGCGTATGTAAGTTGATGAGCTATCTTGCTGAGGATAGATGAATCCTGGATAAAAGAATCTTGACTGCTGCCGGGGAAAATAATTCCTTGACTGCTGCTGGGTGGGGCAAGAATCTTTTGATCGTTGAAGATGAGAAGTCCTGGGACCATTGTAGGGGAATCAGAAGCTTGGGTTGTATGCCAAGCTACTGGGGAATTCCTGTCTTGAGGAGATCTTCACTGGAGAATATTCAAATATTCTGTGAGGAACTGAAAATGAGAGTCTTCACTCTGCTTGGGGATTGATGGTTAGAAGTTTTAGCTCCGCTGGGGATTTTGAAACTTGACTCTGAGGGGAGTTAGCTTCTGGAAGGTTCTCTGGTTGGGGAAGTCGAGAATCTTTTTAATTTTTTCGAAGGAACCGGTGTAGGGTTTCCTGATGATGAGTCCGTGTAAAACTGCATCTTCCAACAGGTGATGAAGGAATTGTCGAACACTTTTGACATTCGAATGCCCCAAGTGGTGATGTAGATAATTTCCTGGCTTGTTACAGGTGTTAATCCACAATCAGTCGTTCACAGATGTTTTCCTGGCTTGTTACAGGTGTTGATCTGGAATTAGTCGTCAACAGATATGCCCTGGCTGGATACAGAAATCGAATCTTCAAACTCTTCAGATATGCCCTGGCTAGATACAGGTATCGAATCTGGAATTAGTCGTCAACAGATATGCCCTGGCTGGATACAGGAATCGAATCTTCAAACTCTTCAGATATGCCCTGGCTAGATACAGGTATCGAATCTGGAATTAGTCGTCAATAGATATGCCCTGGCTGGATACAGGAATCGAATCTTCAAACTCTTCAGATATGCCCTGGCTAGATACAAGTATCGAATCTGGAATTAGTCGTCAACAGATACGCCCTGGATGGATATAGGAATCGAATCTTTAAACTCTTCAGATATGCCCTAGCTAGATACAGGAATCGAATCTGGAATTAGTCATCAACAGATATGCCCTGGCTGGATACAGGAATCGAATCTTCAAACTCTTCAGATATGCCCTGGCTAGATACAGGTATCGAATCTGGAATTAGTCGTCAACAGATATACCCTGGCTGGATACAGGAATCGAATCTTCAAACTCTTCAGATATGCCCTGGCTAGATACAGGTATCGAATCTGGAATTAGTCGTCAACAGATATGCCCTGGCTGGATACAGGAATCAAATCTTCAAACTCTTTAGATATGCCCTGGCTAGATACAGGTATCGAATCTGGAATTTGCAAAAGGTTGGTAGAGATAGCTTTCCTGGATGGATACAGGTGTAAACCTCTGACCTGAGAATGAAAGATAATTTTTTGGCCTGTTACAGGGGTTGATCTTCAAACTTTTCATGCAGATATGCCCTGGCTAGATACAGGTATCGAATCTACAATTAGTCACTCATAGATGTGCCCTGGCTAGATACAGGAATCGAATCTGGAATTTGTGATAGTTGATCTGTTGGTGGTTGTAATTTCCAGCAGGTGGTGAAGGAATCCTTGGACACTTTTGACATTCGAATGCCCCAAGTGATGATGAAGGAGTCTTGAATCAGATTACTCTGCAAATTGAGAGATTTCTTGAAATCTTGACTGGATTGCCCCAGGTTAACTGAACTTTGAAAGATCCGTTGAAACCTTGACTGGACTGCCCCAGGTTAACTGAATAGTGACATGTGATGCCCCTTGTTGATAGGAGATTTGTTGTTGGAAGTGTCATCCTTTTTGAAGTGATTTTTGTTCACCGAGAGAGTTTTCGTTCCTCCGAACATTCGCCGTATGAATTTCTTCGCTGTCAAACAAATAGCCAAATGCAAACAGTGATATTCAAGCAATGCAAAGTTTTATGTCTGTCTCGAAGTTTTGAAAAATGCGTTTTTTAACAGAAAACTTTTCATAAGACAAATCAACACAAGATTTTAGAGCAAAGCCTTACAGGAGTCAGGATACCTTTTGTAACAGTACGCTTTCGAACTAACCCATGTTTCAATTAGGACTTTTAAAGGGTTGTAACGTGGCCTGGTTCACGGTTTAAGAAACAAAGGATAAAGGCTCAAAGTGTATTTGTACCCACCCGCTCTTCGTGATGTTCTTCAACCCTAAGCTTAGTTAATTGTGCGTCGCACTCTGTTTTGAGTTTGGAACAACTTTTGGGTGATGGTTCACCAATGGAATTTAGGAGACAGTCATCATCTCCTTTTTCTTTTGCAACATTTTTCATGTTGTTGAGGGTTTGTAATGACCTCTCTATTTTGATTTTGATTTGTTATCCCTAACTTTTGCCTGACCGTCTCTGTTTTCGAGATTATAGTCAGCGGGATGCCCCAGCTTTCTTAAGCCTCCTTTACAGGTTTTGGCTCAGTGGGCTTTTTCTTTTTTGAGAGATAATAACTGTCTATATGATAGAGAACCGTCACTGTCTTTTGATTCCAAGGGAATGTTATTCTTTGTCGTTTGATTCCAAGGGAATGTTTTTCTTTGTCGTCGTTCGTTGTATTACGAACTGAGAGTTTGCGACTTCAATGCGCATTTTCTTTTGAATTAACTGAGATACTACCCTGCCCCAGGTTTATATCAAAGGTTTTGATTTGTTTAGAACAAAAAACTCCTACTTCTTTGGCTCGAAGGGGTTGACTAGGGATTATCTTCCTTATAACTCCAGTGTTTGGGAATTGAAAGAAATGCCTGTACATCATCAGCAAGGTCCGTTCAAAAGCATACTGCGTGAGATTACGATATTGTTTCGTCATCCTCCCTCTAAAGGCTTGCAGCTTTTTATCAAGAGTCAAGTATCATAAAGAAATCATAAGAGTAGTGAAAACGAATGGATAAATTCAAGACAAACATATGCAATGCCTTAATGATACAGAGTTTAACATCAACAGATAATTGTTTGAACAACAAAAGAAATTACAACTTTGAAAATTCAAAATGAAGCAAAAGTCTCTCAGCTTTGAGCTTTGTCACTCCAGGTGGAGAACTCCTTAACGGAAGATTTTCATCTCGCCGTCTGGCATGAATTCCAGCACTCCAATGTCGATCAGATCTTGAATCTTGTTCTTCAAGGCTCAACAGTCGTCGGTGTCGTGTCCCGGGCTGTAGGAGTGGTAAACACAAAATGCATCGGGACGATAGTTAGGAGCGGAGGTATTGAGATTCCGAGGAGGATCCCTTAAAGTGAGCAGGTTGACCTCCAACAGGCGCTTCAGTATGAAGGATGATGGTATCTCAGTTTCGGAGAAATGTCTTCCCGACGTATTTTGCTTTCGCCGATTACCCCGTTGACGCTGGCGAGATTGTTGAGGGGGTTGTGACCCTGAAGCAAGCAAAGGAGCCTTCCCTTTGTCTTCTTGAGTGGATGGAGGCTGAGCGGTGACTTGCTCCTCAACCTCAGATGTTTGCCCCAGTTGGTTGTTTTGAAGCAGTTGGCGGACGAGAACTCTGAGTTCCTCTTGTCTTTGAGACAGGTCTTGGATGAGAGCCATCTGGCCCACCAACTGTCCCATCACTTGGATCCTCAAGGTTGTCAAATCAAACTGCAGCTCCGCAAACTGATCACTCCTGGCATTGTTTGAATTCTCCAAGCCCTTTGTGAGGAGAGCTTTCATTTCTTCTTGCCCCAGAGACAAGTTCAGGAACATCTCCTGCAGCTGAGCATTCTGGTCCTGGATATCCCTGACGGACCTTTCTAGAGCCATCTCTTACTGAAATAAACAGCAGGAGAGTAAGGAAACCTGAAAGAGGAAAGGTCGTCAAGATGAAATGTGTGATCGGTGGATCTGGAACTGACTGTTTAACGCTGGTTCGTGAAATGTCGCGGAAGCAAGAGTCGCCACCGTCTTTTATTTTCTCCAAATGGAAAGGACAAAAGCACAGAAAAATTCCTTATAGAGATTGCTCTCGGTTCGGGAGGTAGATTATAGAAAGGGAAGGGGTTAGCACCCTTTCTATCCATGGTTATCCATGGGCTCTTAGATACTTGCTCATTTGTGTTTTCAAAAGTGTTTGCTTTTCAATTGTGAGTGAGTTTGAAAAAGTTTCGTTTTAAAGATTTCAGATCGACTCTTGTATCAGTCCTCAAGAGTGTTTGAAAAATTGTTTTGAAAGCTTTTTTGAAAGTGTCGGTGTGAAAAGAGTTTTGATTTGTTTTTGAAGAGAGCAAGTATCTATGAGTCATCTACCTACCCTAAGGAATTAGGCTGTGTAAATGTCCTTAAGGTAGTGCCATCCCACCATTGAGAGGTAGGTAGCACCACCGTTGGAGGTGTTCGGGTCAATTCGAGGTTCGGGACATGGTGATCACCGGAGCAATGTGAAGATACCTTAGAAGCTACCCTCATGCCAGGTTCCCGGATCATGAGGACTTACTAAGACATCCTCTACTCGACGATCACCTTTCGAGGCAAGGCAACAGTGAGGCGTACCCTAGGGGTGGTGTGTGATTTTGTGTGTCATGTTCAATTATTTTGTCTTGTTCATGTCAAAGTGATCTATGCGTTTGTTTTTATTTTTGTCATTCATTCTTGCATGCCATTATTAATAGTTAAAAAAAGAGTGCGGAAAGATAAAATTCCTAAACTATTACAAAGGCGCGGGTCCACATCGCCAAATTAAAATCCAGGACCCGATTTGACAGAAAATAAATAAAGTAAAGTAAAGATAAATATTACACGGCTTTGGGAGAATTACATTAATATTTACAAGAAATAAATAAAATGCGCGAATATGGATTGAAATTGAAAGCGAGGGCGTTGGACCCTTTTTAATGAAACTAAATTATTATTTACAAATTAATTCAATTAAGGAAAAAGAAATTATTTTTAGTTTTTTGGTATTTATGGTTTTTATGTGAATTAAATAATTATTAAGAAATTAACTAATTAACCCTAATTCTACAACTTTTATTTGTTAAGAAAAACATGTTAAAATTAAACCTAAAATTAAATTAATTAACTAATGGCAATTTGATTTATGAAAATAAATAATTAATTATTAATGCAAAGAAAAGAAAAAGGATAAAAATTGATTAAAACCCTAATTCTACAAATTTTAAGTTTATTAAAAAAATATTAAGATTTAAACCTAAATTAAAAAACTAAAATCAATTAATGGTATTTATTTACAAAAAATAACATTAAATAAAAATACTTATTTTTGTCTTTTTTCTGATTTTATATTGTTTTTATATTTTTTATGAAAATATTAAATCAAAGAATTTAAGGAAATTAATTAAAACAAAGAAAAGAAAAATATAAGAAAAGAATAAAAGAAGCAAACTCTAGGGGGTTCTGTCCCCAAATTGGGAGGTAAAGTCCAGTAATTCAGGCCCATTTGTCTTTGGACTGGTTGACTTCTGCGCTGGAATGCATGTGTGTTGACTGAGACCCAGGGTGTTCTTCCAATCAGTGCCTTTGGATTGATCTTTCTATACGCGTGGCAAGCTTGAGATTGTGGATGTATGGTGTTCCCTTGTAATGAAACTGCACAGAAGTGTGAGTAGAAAAATAATATTGGAAAGGGATGGGGACCTGGGGTTCGAACCCAGGTCCTAGAGATCACCAACGCTATGCCTTGCCAACTGCTCCACCTGCGCTTTTTGTTTCTAACATAACTAACAATTAATATAAGAGAAAATAAGAGTTAGTGGACTTTTTAGCGCGAATTTTCAAATCAACCAATCATGCCTTGACATTTCATCATCTTCCTCCTCGTTTTATTTTTCCCTGAAACATGAAAAGGTTAGCGGGGGTTTTAAACCCCCCCAAAATATGCTTGTTTTCAAAATAACGATTAGGCCATATGGCCACATAAATTAGGCGCGAGGGTTCTATTCAGATCGTCCAAACATGCTGAGTCCATTCATGGTATTAAGGTGTTCCAATTTCACGGCATTTAGAAATGCCCAAATTAAAACTTGAAGAACCCTAGCCTGTATCAATGGTGAAATCGCGTACAGTTCATAAAAACTCAATCAAATTATAGGGTTAGCTTCAGAATCATGAGAGCAACATAAAACAAGTATTAGAATTTGAAATCATGCCATGAATGATAAAATACGATTTATGCAAAAAAGTGAAAAAGCTTGAGTTCTATTCACCAATTCTGGGTGTTAGGGACGTGGAAAACTATTCAAACACGTTTCTTGATGTCTCAGGAAGGTGGTGAGATAATTATTTTGGCTTGAATCGCACTGGAAGACAGTTTTCAGTATTTGGAATTTTTGTCAAAAACTCAAGTTTGGTTATGGATTTCTGGCGCAGCTGGGAGATCCTGAGGAGTAGGGTTTGCATCAGTACTTATGTGTGAATGATTAGGGTAGGTTTTTTTGTCCAAAGAATCCTTGAATTGATGGAGAAGATATTTGATTTTCAAGCCATGAGTTTTCAATCTTTTTCATGCTATCTTAGTTCAAATCATGTCCAATTATCAAGATTCTTTCCAAATCTGATTATACACAAAATCTTGAGACTATTTCATGCACAAAAAGATTTAAAAAGTTAGGCTTAGTATTTTCCACATATTTTAATTAATTAAATGAATATTTAGCAATTAAAAATTCAAATAAATAAAATAAAAATGATGAAAACTTCCCTTTGGGCCAAATGGTCGTGCACATGCTTTGGATGATGGATTTTGGAAGAAAAAGAGGCCCATTAGCATTTTTAAGACTTTTGAAGCAATGTTGACTTTTCAAAATATCCAAAAATTTCCCAACTTCCACAAGGCATATCTTGCTCAATTTTTAAGCTTTGCTCATGTTCTTGGACATTTTGGAAAGGTCTTTGAGTCCTCTAACCAATGCCTTTGGTCTCATGTCATTTTGATTTACCCATCTCAAGTTATGGCCTTTGACTTAAAGTCCCTTTTTGTTGACTTTTGAAAAGACCTATAATGTTGAAATTGATAACTTTTTGTGAGAGCATTTCTTGGACTTGAAGTGTGAAGAGGAGTTGTAGGAAATGTCTTTCTCTTCAAAATGAGCTTTGGATGGAATTTTTCTGATAATCCATGTGGAAGTTATGCCTTGGTCAAGTTACAGTTGACTTTTTCAACTGTCCAAATATGGAAACTTTTGCATCTTGAGACTTTTTTAGCCAAGCTTTGAGAATCATGATCAAGCATTGATCAAATGATGTGTATATGCATGCTTATGATGATGTATATGATGTTTTAGGAATGTATGTTTTTGTCTAGGAGAATAAATCCTTGACGGGTGCTGGGAAGTCACTCCTGGGCTGATGTTGAAGGATTAGATCTTCGCTTCCGCTGGGGATGATAGTTGCAAGAATACTAGTAGGAGAAGATAACTCCGTTGGGGATAAACTTGGCGAATGGATTACTCTGCGGGGAGAAAAGTACCCTGACGATCTTGCTGGAGAGCAATACTCTGTGGGAGAGAGATACTTGCTGAAACGTCGATGGTAACTCCGCTGGGGATACCGTTGTTATGTTGGAAGTGTTAATAGACTTCGTTGGGGACAAGAAGACTTCGTCGAGGACGCCCTTTTCGTGGCTTTTGGCTGAGGATAACCCAGTTATATCTTGGTAAGGAAATAACTCTTTGAATAAAGCCGGGGGACGCGTTCGTGCTCTGCGAGGATAAGCTTCCAGAATCTACTGGGGATAAGCTTACTGCTTGGGGAGATGGATTCCAACTTTCTTGGGGAAGCTGGATTGGATTCTCTTGGGGAAGTTTTGAATTGTATCGGGGAAGTGATTCCACTGAATGTTTGATATACCTCCGGGGAACAATCTTTAGGCCAGGATTGCTGGGGATGCTTGTTAAGAATGTATATATGCTGCTGGGGAATGTTGAGATCTGCGGGAGGATACCCAACTTCCTTAAGTTTAATAATAGCTTTGCTTGGGGAGAGTGAACTGATTTGTTGGCTCACTCTCTGGGGAATTAAGATATCTGGTTATGTTCTTTAGCTGAACCTACCTTGGTACCTTGGAGGACAGAACAATTAGATTGCCTAGGCAACTCTTTATTGCCCCTGTTTCTGAGGTGAGAGAGGAAGACCTGTGAGGTGCTGATAGTTATTGAGGGTCAAACCTTCTTCAGGTAGGCAGATGACGAGATGACAGGACATAGTCGTACGCTTTAATCCCTAACTTTTGCCTGGACCGCCCTTTCGGGTTTTCAGTCCACCGGGATACCCATTTTTGCCTAAGCCGCCTTTTCAGGTTTTTGACTTGCCGGGTGTACAGATTTTTTCCATTTCATCCCTTATTTTTGCCCGAACCCTTTTGGTTCGCCGGGAAGCCCTTATTTTTGCCTAGGTGTGTCAACCTAGCGGGTCTTTGATTTTGCGTAGTATTTTTTCGACTAGGTCCACGCTCTCAGAATGTAGGGAGTTGCCCCCGTTAGAAGTATTTTGTCATGCCACCACAAGGTATTTGATCAGGCAAGATTCGTTGTTGGAATGCCCCAAGTGACTTAGGCGGAGATTTGCCCCAGGCTATTTGGCCTTTGAGAGATTCTCCGAATCTTGACTTAACTGCCCCAGACGATGGACAATAGTCATGCCATGCTCCTTGATTGGAAGTGCTTCTGTTCATTAGGCTTTCGTCGTGCGAACTTCTATGCTGTTCAAACAAAAAGTCATATGCAAACAAAGTTATATTAAAAATGCAAAGCTTACGTCTGTCTTGAAGATTTTGAAAATGCATTCTTTTTCATAAAACAAATGAATGTTTGTAAAACGTGATGTCAACTCCGTATTTTACCGTAGGCCTTAAGGAGTCAGGATACCTTTCGTAACAGTATGCTTTCGAACTAACCCATGCTTCAGCTAGGACTTTTGAGGGTTATAACGTGGTCTGGTTCACGGTTTAAGAAACAAAGGATAAAGGCTCAAATTTTGTTTGTACCCACCCGCTCTTCGTGATGTTCTCCAAACCTAAACTCAGTTGATCATACGTTAGACCTTGTTTGAGTCTTTGCTCTGATTTTCCGGTGATGATTCGGATGTTGATGATTTATTTTGAATAGGCAGTCATTCCTTTTTGTTAAGGGTTTGTAGAACCTCTTTTTTCCTTGATTTTATTATCCCTATTTTTTTTGCCTGAACTGTTCTTTTGTGATTACAGTCAGCGGGATGCCCCAGTTTTGTAAGTCTCCTTCATTGGTTTTGACTTTATGGGTTTTTGATTTTTTAAGATAATGACTGCCTGTCTTTATGATTATTCAGAACCATCACTGTCTTTTGTTTATTTAAGGACCTCTTTGGTGCCATTCGTTATGCACTTGGATCAACTGAGAGACTACCCTGCCCCAGGTTATGATTAAGGGTTTTAAATTTCGAAAAGAAAAACTCCTACTTCTTTGGCTCAGAGGGGTTGACGAGGGATTATCATCCTTATAACTCCAGTGTTTAGGGATTTGAAACAATGCATGTACCTCATCAGCGGGGTCTGTTCAAAAGCATACTGTAAAGATCGTGGTATCGTTTTCGTCATCCTCCCTCAAGAGGCTTAGAATTATTAATTAAGAGTTGATCATCAGAAAAAATATGAAAATAATTTGCATTTAGTGAATACGAATATATTGTTTCAGAACAGACATATGCGATGCATTAATGCAATAACAACGTTTGATATGAATGGAATGTTTGAACAATCAAAAGAAAATTACAACTTGAAAGATTCTAATGAACAACAATTTCTCAATCCTAGCCATGTTTTGGCAAGGGAGCAATGATCACATTGGGAGTCTCGGCGGGCTCGAACTCGATCTCTTTAGCATCGATCATATTCTGAATCTTGTACTTCAGTGCCCAACAGTCCTCAGTATCGTGCCCCGGGCTACCAGAATGGTAAGCGCACCTTGCTTCTGGGTTGTAATTTGGAGAGGAAGTCTTTGGATTTGCAGGAGGGTTGATCACCGCAATCAGGTTCATCCTTAACATGTGCTGCAAAGCTCGTGACCATGGCATGTTGATGTAGGTGAATTGTCTCTTAGGCTCGTCCGACCTGTTCTGATCAACCCGCTGTTCTTGGCGAGGTCGTTGTTGGACCTGAGAAGTAGTAGCAACTCGGAGAGGTCTATTCATTGGACCCGACCTTTGCCCTCTTGGAAGCTGTTCCATGACCTGGTCCCTGATTTGGGCTGGTTGCTTCATGCCTTGAGGAAGCTGGCTGATCATGGCCCTCAACTCTCCTTGCTCCTGAGCTAAACCTTGAATGAGGGCCCTTTGCCCCAGCATCTGGGTTTTCAATGTGTCTACCTCAGCTTGTAGACGTCTCAGCTGTTCGTCCTTGTCATCTTCAGGACTCTTTCTGATCAGATTCCCCATGAGGAGTGTCCTCAACTCTTCCTGCCCCTTGGATAGGCTTAGGAAGATTTCCCTGAATTGAGTCTCTTGAGTGTGAAGGTCCTGGTTATCTTGTAGTGAAGCCATTGCTGAAATAAACAGCGAGAAAGGTAAGTGACCTGCAACAAGGATACCTGTTATGCAATGATGAGTATGACATGCATGTAATGTTTTCAAGGACCTCGCGGGATAAACAAGAAAATTTGTTAGAATCTGGGTCCAGTAGCTTGATTGAGGGAACTGCCTATTATTGAGAGTCCTTCTTCAAAGGGTCAAAGGCTCACCATATCCAGTGGGTCATAGCCCCTGACTTTAGTCATCATGTCTGGTTTTGATTTCCAAACAGCCTTGGTTAGGGGAACCTTCTTCGAGAGTCAGAGCTCACCATGTCAAGTGGGTCATAGCCCCTGACAACTTTGTCTAGAGGAAAATAAATCCTCTTTTCCCCTTGCTAGATGTTTGGTTTACCATGACCTGCATCACAAGCCTCTGAGATCCTTGAAATGGGTTAGGATGCATGCAATGGTATGATGTTATGGTATGCATGGGGTAATGTAAGTAACCCTGTTATGAGTCCCAATTAAGGACTGCAAACCAGAACCTGCAAGAAACTCAAGTAAAACCTGTCATGAGTCCCAATTAAGGACTATCAACAAAACCTGCAAGAAACTTAGCAAACCCTGTTATGAGTCCCAATTAAGGACTATGAACAAAACCTGCAAGTAGTTCGTGTGTCAGATAACAAGCATGCAAATAGTCAAGTTGGAAGGCACACAAGTCACACAAGAGAGGCCCTTAGAGTTTAGGCCAGCATGAGGTTTAGGTATTACCCTCTTTCAGTTTGTTGGTTCATACCTGTCCTATCAAAGTAACCGGGTTCTTAGAGGATCCCAATATCATTGACTACCCTCAATCGGTCATAACTCCAGCATCGCAATCTTTTCTTGCGGCCAGAACCATCACGAGAGTTTAGCCTCAATGGGCGTAGCATACTGCTACTGTTCTAATGGCCAAGTTGTGTCATTTAAGGTTCTAAGGTTGTTGGTGCTTAATGACTCCTTGGAAGACCCATATTCTCCCCGTTTCAACACGAGGGATATCGGTACAGACCAAGGCGCCACACCAACGTAGCCACTGCTTCACCCATGTTGGTATACGCCGGACAGGTCCCTCACAGCTTATGCTACCTAACAGGGTATCCCTAAATCCGGGTTAGGATCTATGTAACTCCCATGCAACCCAAAAAATTAAAGCAGACAAGTCAATACAATTGAAAACACAGTTATGAACTAACCCTAAGGTACACCTCACTTTATAAGTTTATCCCCAGCAGAGTCGCCAGTTTTGTGATCGGTGGATCTGGAACTGACTGTTTAACGCTGGTTCGCAAAATGTCGCGGAAGCAAGAGTCGCCACCGTCTTTTATTTTCTCCAAATGGAAAGGACAAAAGCACAGAAAAATTCCTTATAGAGATTGCTCTCGGTTCGGGAGGTAGATTATAGAAAGGGAAGGGGTTAGCACCCTTTCTATCCATGGTTATCCATGGGCTCTTAGATACTTGCTCATTTGTGTTTTCAAAAGTGTTTGCTTTTCAATTGTGAGTGAGTTTGAAAAAGTTTCGTTTTAAAGATTTCAGATCGACTCTTGTATCAGTCCTCAAGAGTGTTTGAAAAATTGTTTTGAAAGCTTTTTTGAAAGTGTCGGTGTGAAAAGAGTTTTGATTTGTTTTTGAAGAGAGCAAGTATCTATGAGTCATCTACCTACCCTAAGGAATTAGGCTGTGTAAATGTCCTTAAGGTAGTGCCATCCCACCATTGAGAGGTAGGTAGCACCACCGTTGGAGGTGTTCGGGTCAATTCGAGGTTCGGGACATGGTGATCACCGGAGCAATGGGAAGATACCTTAGAAGCTACCCTCATGCCAGGTTCCCGGATCATGAGGACTTACTAAGACATCCTCTACTCGACGATCACCTTTCGAGGCAAGGCAACAGTGAGGCGTACCCTAGGGGTGGTGTGTGATTTTGTGTGTCATGTTCAATTATTTTGTCTTGTTCATGTCAAAGTGATCTATGCGTTTGTTTTTATTTTTGTCATTCATTCTTGCATGTCATTATTAATAGTTAAAAAAAGAGTGCGGAAAGATAAAATTCCTAAACTATTACAAAGGCGCGGGTCCACATCGCCAAATTAAAATCCAGGACCCGATTTGACAGAAAATAAATAAAGTAAAGTAAAGATAAATATTACACGGCTTTGGGAGAATTACATTAATATTTACAAGAAATAAATAAAATGCGCGAATATGGATTGAAATTGAAAGCGAGGGCGTTGGACCCTTTTTAATGAAACTAAATTATTATTTACAAATTAATTCAATTAAGGAAAAAGAAATTATTTTTAGTTTTTTGGTATTTATGGTTTTTATGTGAATTAAATAATTATTAAGAAATTAACTAATTAACCCTAATTCTACAACTTTTATTTGTTAAGAAAAACATGTTAAAATTAAACCTAAAATTAAATTAATTAACTAATGGCAATTTGATTTATGAAAATAAATAATTAATTATTAATGCAAAGAAAAGAAAAAGGATAAAAATTGATTAAAACCCTAATTCTACAAATTTTAAGTTTATTAAAAAAATATTAAGATTTAAACCTAAATTAAAAAACTAAAATCAATTAATGGTATTTATTTACAAAAAATAACATTAAATAAAAATACTTATTTTTGTCTTTTTTCTGATTTTATATTGTTTTTATATTTTTTATGAAAATATTAAATCAAAGAATTTAAGGAAATTAATTAAAACAAAGAAAAGAAAAATATAAGAAAAGAATAAAAGAAGCAAACTCTAGGGGGTTCTGTCCCCAAATTGGGAGGTAAAGTCCAGTAATTCAGGCCCATTTGTCTTTGGACTGGTTGACTTCTGCGCTGGAATGCATGTGTGTTGACTGAGACCCAGGGTGTTCTTCCAATCAGTGCCTTTGGATTGATCTTTCTATACGCGTGGCAAGCTTGAGATTGTGGATGTATGGTGTTCCCTTGTAATGAAACTGCACAGAAGTGTGAGTAGAAAAATAATATTGGAAAGGGATGGGGACCTGGGGTTCGAACCCAGGTCCTAGAGATCACCAACGCTATGCCTTGCCAACTGCTCCACCTGCGCTTTTTGTTTCTAACATAACTAACAATTAATATAAGAGAAAATAAGAGTTAGTGGACTTTTTAGCGCGAATTTTCAAATCAACCAATCATGCCTTGACATTTCATCATCTTCCTCCTCGTTTTATTTTTCCCTGAAACATGAAAAGGTTAGCGGGGGTTTTAAACCCCCCCAAAATATGCTTGTTTTCAAAATAACGATTAGGCCATATGGCCACATAAATTAGGCGCGAGGGTTCTATTCAGATCGTCCAAACATGCTGAGTCCATTCATGGTATTAAGGTGTTCCAATTTCACGGCATTTAGAAATGCCCAAATTAAAACTTGAAGAACCCTAGCCTGTATCAATGGTGAAATCGCGTACAGTTCATAAAAACTCAATCAAATTATAGGGTTAGCTTCAGAATCATGAGAGCAACATAAAACAAGTATTAGAATTTGAAATCATGCCATGAATGATAAAATACGATTTATGCAAAAAAGTGAAAAAGCTTGAGTTCTATTCACCAATTCTGGGTGTTAGGGACGTGGAAAACTATTCAAACACGTTTCTTGATGTCTCAGGAAGGTGGTGAGATAATTATTTTGGCTTGAATCACACTGGAAGACAGTTTTCAGTATTTGGAATTTTTGTCAAAAACTCAAGTTTGGTTATGGATTTCTGGCGCAGCTGGGAGATCCTGAGGAGTAGGGTTTGCATCAGTACTTATGTGTGAATGATTAGGGTAGGTTTTTTTGTCCAAAGAATCCTTGAATTGATGGAGAAGATATTTGATTTTCAAGCCATGAGTTTTCAATCTTTTTCATGCTATCTTAGTTCAAATCATGTCCAATTATCAAGATTCTTTCCAAATCTGATTATACACAAAATCTTGAGACTATTTCATGCACAAAAAGATTTAAAAAGTTAGGCTTAGTATTTTCCACATATTTTAATTAATTAAATGAATATTTAGCAATTAAAAATTCAAATAAATAAAATAAAAATGATGAAAACTTCCCTTTGGGCCAAATGGTCGTGCACATGCTTTGGATGATGGATTTTGGAAGAAAAAGAGGCCCATTAGCATTTTTAAGACTTTTGAAGCAATGTTGACTTTTCAAAATATCCAAAAATTTCCCAACTTCCACAAGGCATATCTTGCTCAATTTTTAAGCTTTGCTCATGTTCTTGGACATTTTGGAAAGGTCTTTGAGTCCTCTAACCAATGCCTTTGGTCTCATGTCATTTTGATTTACCCATCTCAAGTTATGGCCTTTGACTTAAAGTCCCTTTTTGTTGACTTTTGAAAATGACCTATAATGTTGAAATTGATAACTTTTTGTGAGAGCATTTCTTGGACTTGAAGTGTGAAGAGGAGTTGTAGGAAATGTCTTTCTCTTCAAAATGAGCTTTGGATGGAATTTTTCTGATAATCCATGTGGAAGTTATGCCTTGGTCAAGTTATAGTTGACTTTTTCAACTGTCCAAATATGGAAACTTTTGCATCTTGAGACTTTTTTAGCCAAGCTTTGAGAATCATGATCAAGCATTGATCAAATGATGTTTGTGACTTCAAAATGAGATGTTGATCAAAAATTTGGACTTTTGACTGTCAAATGACCATTTTGCCCCTGCAGTTGACTGTAGGGCAATTAGGGTTTTTGACTGTGCATTTTTATACTATAAGTCTTGAAACTTGGTATGAGGATGCTTGACCATGTTTGTAGGCATGTGGACTTGTTTGGACCCTTGGAAACTTCATTTACTTTGCCAGAACCAAAACCCTAATTTTGACTGTTAGGAGGCCCTTGAACTGTGCAACCCTTGGGGAATTTTTGAACCTTTGACTTGGCAAATTTTGAAGAATATGGGAGGGCAAATTTTGGGGTACAACAGTTGCCCCTGTTCAATCTTCTTAGACCTGAGGATGCAGATTGGCTGACGTGCCTTTCGTAATCCGAAGGTGGAAGATGATTGAACACTAGAGTGCCCAGAAATTTGCGCTCACATAGTAGCTGTGTGATGATGGGAACGGGCTTATAGATGCAATTTGGAGATTGATGGATAGGATGATGGGCTTATAGATGCCATGCTAGGAGATGATGGATGGTGGATGGGCTTATAGATGCCATCTGGGTGTTGATCGCGTAAGAGATTCCTTAGCGAGAACTTGCGTACCTGCAAAAAAGAAAAATGAGTACCTGGCCTGTTACAGGAGATGGTCTTCAAACTCTTCGTATAGATGTGTCCTGACTGGTTACAGGAGCTGAATCTGGAGCTTCAAATGGTGATGAATGAACCAGGGATGGTTACTACCTCAACAGGAACGGTGAGAGAACCTTGGATGATTACTACCTCAACAGGAACGCTGAGAGAATCTTGAACGACTTCAACCTCAACAGTAGCGCTGAGAGAATCTGGGGACGATTACTACCTCCGCAGTATCGGGGAGAGAACCATAGGCGACTTCAACCTCAACAGTAATCATTGAGAAAATCTTGGACGACTTCAACCTCAACAGTAACGCTGAGAGAATCTTGGGCGACTTCAACCTCAACAGCAATCATTGAGAGAATCTCGGGCGACTTCAACCTTAACAGCAATCATTGAGAGAATCTTGGGCGACTTCAACCTCAACAGCAATCATTGAGAGAATCTTGGGCGACTTCAACCTCAACAGCAATCATTGAGAGAATCTTGGATGTCTTCTACTTCAACAGTGACGCTGAGAGAATCTTGGGGCGATTACTACCTCCGCAGTAACGGGGAGAGAACCACAGGCGACTACAACCTCAACAGTATCATTGAGAGAATCTTGGATAACTTCTACTGAGTCTTCATTAGAAAAATCTGTTAGGGGTCGATTTAACTGGACTAGAGAAGGCCTTTGACTGGATAAGAAATAGAAAATCTTAGGGTCGATTAACTGAACCGGTCTAGGTCTTGAAATGTCTTCAACTGGATAAGAAACAGGGAGATCTTAGGGTCGATCTGACTGAACCAGAGAAGGCCTTGGACTGGATAAGAAACAGTAAAATCTTAGGGTCGATTAACTGAACCGGTCTAGGTCTTGAAATGTCTTCAACTGGATAAGAAACAGGGAGATCTTAGGGTCGATCTGACTGAACCAGAGAAGGCCTTGGACTGGATAAGAAACAGTAAAATCTTAGGGGCGATTAACTGAACCGGTCTAGGTCTTGAAATATAGCTGGGAACTTAACTGAATCTTTCCTGAAAGGTAAGGGTCAGTCATATGCAATGCATGATATGGATCAAGCAATGATGTCCTCAACATAAATGAGATTTGTAAGATATGATGTGTATATGCATGCTTATGATGATGTATATGATGTTTTAGGAATGTATGTTTTCGTCTAGGAGAATAAATCCTTGACGGGTGCCGGGAAGTCACTCCTGGGCTGATGTTGAAGGATTAGATCTTCGCTTCCGCTGGGGATGATAGTTGCAAGAATACTAGTAGGAGAAGATAACTCCGTTGGGGATAAACTTGGCGAATGGATTACTCTGCGGGGAGAAAAGTACCCTGACGATCTTGCTGGAGAGCAATACTCTGTGGGAGAGAGATACTTGCTGAAACGTCGATGGTAACTCCGCTGGGGATACCGTTGTTATGTTGGAAGTGTTAATAGACTTCGTTGGGGACAAGAAGACTTCGTCGAGGACGCCCTTTTCGTGGCTTTTGGCTGAGGATAACCCAGTTATATCTTGGTAAGGAAATAACTCTTTGAATAAAGCCGGGGGACGCGTTCGTGCTCTGCGAGGATAAGCTTCCAGAATCTACTGGGGATAAGCTTACTGCTTGGGGAGATGGATTCCAACTTTCTTGGGGAAGCTGGATTGGATTCTCTTGGGGAAGTTTTGAATTGTATCGGGGAAGTGATTCCACTGAATGTTTGATATACCTCCGGGGAACAATCTTTAGGCCAGGATTGCTGGGGATGCTTGTTAAGAATGTATATATGCTGCTGGGGAATGTTGAGATCTGCGGGAGGATACCCAACTTCCTTAAGTTTAATAATAGCTTTGCTTGGGGAGAGTGAACTGATTTGTTGGCTCACTCTCTGGGGAATTAAGATATCTGGTTATGTTCTTTAGCTGAACCTACCTTGGTACCTTGGAGGACAGAACAATTAGATTGCCTAGGCAACTCTTTATTGCCCCTGTTTCTGAGGTGAGAGAGGAAGACCTGTGAGGTGCTGATAGTTATTGAGGGTCAAACCTTCTTCAGGTAGGCAGATGACGAGATGACAGGACATAGTCGTACGCTTTAATCCCTAACTTTTGCCTGGACCGCCCTTTCGGGTTTTCAGTCCACCGGGATACCCATTTTTGCCCAAGCCGCCTTTTCAGGTTTTTGACTTGCCGGGTGTACAGATTTTTTCCATTTCATCCCTTATTTTTGCCCGAACCCTTTTGGTTCGCCGGGAAGCCCTTATTTTTGCCTAGGTGTGTCAACCTAGCGGGTCTTTGATTTTGCGTAGTATTTTTTCGACTAGGTCCACGCTCTCAGAATGTAGGGAGTTGCCCCCGTTAGAAGTATTTTGTCATGCCACCACAAGGTATTTGATCAGGCAAGATTCGTTGTTGGAATGCCCCAAGTGACTTAGGCGGAGATTTGCCCCAGGCTATTTGGCCTTTGAGAGATTCTCCGAATCTTGACTTAACTGCCCCAGACGATGGACAATAGTCATGCCATGCTCCTTGATTGGAAGTGCTTCTGTTCATTAGGCTTTCGTCGTGCGAACTTCTATGCTGTTCAAACAAAAAGTCATATGCAAACAAAGTTATATTAAAAATGCAAAGCTTACGTCTGTCTTGAAGATTTTGAAAATGCATTCTTTTTCATAAAACAAATGAATGTTTGTAAAACGTGATGTCAACTCCGTATTTTACCGTAGGCCTTAAGGAGTCAGGATACCTTTCGTAACAGTATGCTTTCGAACTAACCCATGCTTCAGCTAGGACTTTTGAGGGTTATAACGTGGTCTGGTTCACGGTTTAAGAAACAAAGGATAAAGGCTCAAATTTTGTTTGTACCCACCCGCTCTTCGTGATGTTCTCCAAACCTAAACTCAGTTGATCATACGTTAGACCTTGTTTGAGTCTTTGCTCTGATTTTCCGGTGATGATTCGGATGTTGATGATTTATTTTGAATAGGCAGTCATTCCTTTTTGTTAAGGGTTTGTAGAACCTCTTTTTTCCTTGATTTTATTATCCCTATTTTTTTTTGCCTGAACTGTTCTTTTGTGATTACAGTCAGCGGGATGCCCCAGTTTTGTAAGTCTCCTTCATTGGTTTTAACTTTATGGGTTTTTGATTTTTTAAGATAATGACTGCCTGTCTTTATGATTATTCAGAACCATCACTGTCTTTTGTTTATTTAAGGACCTCTTTGGTGCCATTCGTTATGCACTTGGATCAACTGAGAGACTACCCTGCCCCAGGTTATGATTAAGGGTTTTAAATTTCGAAAAGAAAAACTCCTACTTCTTTGGCTCAGAGGGGTTGACGAGGGATTATCATCCTTATAACTCCAGTGTTTAGGGATTTGAAACAATGCATGTACCTCATCAGCGGGGTCTGTTCAAAAGCATACTGTAAAGATCGTGGTATCGTTTTCGTCATCCTCCCTCAAGAGGCTTAGAATTATTAATTAAGAGTTGATCATCAGAAAAAATATGAAAATAATTTGCATTTAGTGAATACGAATATATTGTTTCATAACAGACATATGCGATGCATTAATGCAATAACAACGTTTGATATGAATGGAATGTTTGAACAATCAAAAGAAAATTACAACTTGAAAGATTCTAATGAACAACAATTTCTCAATCCTAGCCATGTTTTGGCAAGGGAGCAATGATCACATTGGGAGTCTCGGCGGGCTCGAACTCGATCTCTTTAGCATCGATCATATTCTGAATCTTGTACTTCAGTGCCCAACAGTCCTCAGTATCGTGCCCCGGGCTACCAGAATGGTAAGCGCACCTTGCTTCTGGGTTGTAATTTGGAGAGGAAGTCTTTGGATTTGCAGGAGGGTTGATCACCGCAATCAGGTTCATCCTTAACATGTGCTGCAAAGCTCGTGACCATGGCATGTTGATGTAGGTGAATTGTCTCTTAGGCTCGTCCGACCTGTTCTGATCAACCCGCTGTTCTTGGCGAGGTCGTTGTTGGACCTGAGAAGTAGTAGCAACTCGGAGAGGTCTATTCATTGGACCCGACCTTTGCCCTCTTGGAAGCTGTTCCATGACCTGGTCCCTGATTTGGGCTGGTTGCTTCATGCCTTGAGGAAGCTGGCTGATCATGGCCCTCAACTCTCCTTGCTCCTGAGCTAAACCTTGAATGAGGGCCCTTTGCCCCAGCATCTGGGTTTTCAATGTGTCTACCTCAGCTTGTAGACGTCTCAGCTGTTCGTCCTTGTCATCTTCAGGACTCTTTCTGATCAGATTCCCCATGAGGAGTGTCCTCAACTCTTCCTGCCCCTTGGATAGGCTTAGGAAGATTTCCCTGAATTGAGTCTCTTGAGTGTGAAGGTCCTGGTTATCTTGTAGTGAAGCCATTGCTGAAATAAACAGCGAGAAAGGTAAGTGACCTGCAACAAGGATACCTGTTATGCAATGATGAGTATGACATGCATGTAATGTTTTCAAGGACCTCGCGGGATAAACAAGAAAATTTGTTAGAATCTGGGTCCAGTAGCTTGATTGAGGGAACTGCCTATTATTGAGAGTCCTTCTTCAAAGGGTCAAAGGCTCACCATATCCAGTGGGTCATAGCCCCTGACTTTAGTCATCATGTCTGGTTTTGATTTCCAAACAGCCTTGGTTAGGGGAACCTTCTTCGAGAGTCAGAGCTCACCATGTCAAGTGGGTCATAGCCCCTGACAACTTTGTCTAGAGGAAAATAAATCCTCTTTTCCCCTTGCTAGATGTTTGGTTTACCATGACCTGCATCACAAGCCTCTGAGATCCTTGAAATGGGTTAGGATGCATGCAATGGTATGATGTTATGGTATGCATGGGGTAATGTAAGTAACCCTGTTATGAGTCCCAATTAAGGACTGCAAACCAGAACCTGCAAGAAACTCAAGTAAAACCTGTCATGAGTCCCAATTAAGGACTATCAACAAAACCTGCAAGAAACTTAGCAAACCCTGTTATGAGTCCCAATTAAGGACTATGAACAAAACCTGCAAGTAGTTCGTGTGTCAGATAACAAGCATGCAAATAGTCAAGTTGGAAGGCACACAAGTCACACAAGAGAGGCCCTTAGAGTTTAGGCCAGCATGAGGTTTAGGTATTACCCTCTTTCAGTTTGTTGGTTCATACCTGTCCTATCAAAGTAACCGGGTTCTTAGAGGATCCCAATATCATTGACTACCCTCAATCGGTCATAACTCCAGCATCGCAATCTTTTCTTGCGGCCAGAACCATCACGAGAGTTTAGCCTCAATGGGCGTAGCATACTGCTACTGTTCTAATGGCCAAGTTGTGTCATTTAAGGTTCTAAGGTTGTTGGTGCTTAATGACTCCTTGGAAGACCCATATTCTCCCCGTTTCAACACGAGGGATATCGGTACAGACCAAGGCGCCACACCAACGTAGCCACTGCTTCACCCATGTTGGTATACGCCGGACAGGTCCCTCACAGCTTATGCTACCTAACAGGGTATCCCTAAATCCGGGTTAGGATCTATGTAACTCCCATGCAACCCAAAAAATTAAAGCAGACAAGTCAATACAATTGAAAACACAGTTATGAACTAACCCTAAGGTACACCTCACTTTATAAGTTTATCCCCAGCAGAGTCGCCAGTTTTGTGATCGGTGGATCTGGAACTGACTGTTTAACGCTGGTTCGCAAAATGTCGCGGAAGCAAGAGTCGCCACCGTCTTTTATTTTCTCCAAATGGAAAGGACAAAAGCACAGAAAAATTCCTTATAGAGATTGCTCTCGGTTCGGGAGGTAGATTATAGAAAGGGAAGGGGTTAGCACCCTTTCTATCCATGGTTATCCATGGGCTCTTAGATACTTGCTCATTTGTGTTTTCAAAAGTGTTTGCTTTTCAATTGTGAGTGAGTTTGAAAAAGTTTCGTTTTAAAGATTTCAGATCGACTCTTGTATCAGTCCTCAAGAGTGTTTGAAAAATTGTTTTGAAAGCTTTTTTGAAAGTGTCGGTGTGAAAAGAGTTTTGATTTGTTTTTGAAGAGAGCAAGTATCTATGAGTCATCTACCTACCCTAAGGAATTAGGCTGTGTAAATGTCCTTAAGGTAGTGCCATCCCACCATTGAGAGGTAGGTAGCACCACCGTTGGAGGTGTTCGGGTCAATTCGAGGTTCGGGACATGGTGATCACCGGAGCAATGTGAAGATACCTTAGAAGCTACCCTCATGCCAGGTTCCCGGATCATGAGGACTTACTAAGACATCCTCTACTCGACGATCACCTTTCGAGGCAAGGCAACAGTGAGGCGTACCCTAGGGGTGGTGTGTGATTTTGTGTGTCATGTTCAATTATTTTGTCTTGTTCATGTCAAAGTGATCTATGCGTTTGTTTTTATTTTTGTCATTCATTCTTGCATGCCATTATTAATAGTTAAAAAAAGAGTGCGGAAAGATAAAATTCCTAAACTATTACAAAGGCGCGGGTCCACATCGCCAAATTAAAATCCAGGACCCGATTTGACAGAAAATAAATAAAGTAAAGTAAAGATAAATATTACACGGCTTTGGGAGAATTACATTAATATTTACAAGAAATAAATAAAATGCGCGAATATGGATTGAAATTGAAAGCGAGGGCGTTGGACCCTTTTTAATGAAACTAAATTATTATTTACAAATTAATTCAATTAAGGAAAAAGAAATTATTTTTAGTTTTTTGGTATTTATGGTTTTTATGTGAATTAAATAATTATTAAGAAATTAACTAATTAACCCTAATTCTACAACTTTTATTTGTTAAGAAAAACATGTTAAAATTAAACCTAAAATTAAATTAATTAACTAATGGCAATTTGATTTATGAAAATAAATAATTAATTATTAATGCAAAGAAAAGAAAAAGGATAAAAATTGATTAAAACCCTAATTCTACAAATTTTAAGTTTATTAAAAAAATATTAAGATTTAAACCTAAATTAAAAAACTAAAATCAATTAATGGTATTTATTTACAAAAAATAACATTAAATAAAAATACTTATTTTTGTCTTTTTTCTGATTTTATATTGTTTTTATATTTTTTATGAAAATATTAAATCAAAGAATTTAAGGAAATTAATTAAAACAAAGAAAAGAAAAATATAAGAAAAGAATAAAAGAAGCAAACTCTAGGGGGTTCTGTCCCCAAATTGGGAGGTAAAGTCCAGTAATTCAGGCCCATTTGTCTTTGGACTGGTTGACTTCTGCGCTGGAATGCATGTGTGTTGACTGAGACCCAGGGTGTTCTTCCAATCAGTGCCTTTGGATTGATCTTTCTATACGCGTGGCAAGCTTGAGATTGTGGATGTATGGTGTTCCCTTGTAATGAAACTGCACAGAAGTGTGAGTAGAAAAATAATATTGGAAAGGGATGGGGACCTGGGGTTCGAACCCAGGTCCTAGAGATCACCAACGCTATGCCTTGCCAACTGCTCCACCTGCGCTTTTTGTTTCTAACATAACTAACAATTAATATAAGAGAAAATAAGAGTTAGTGGACTTTTTAGCGCGAATTTTCAAATCAACCAATCATGCCTTGACATTTCATCATCTTCCTCCTCGTTTTATTTTTCCCTGAAACATGAAAAGGTTAGCGGGGGTTTTAAACCCCCCCAAAATATGCTTGTTTTCAAAATAACGATTAGGCCATATGGCCACATAAATTAGGCGCGAGGGTTCTATTCAGATCGTCCAAACATGCTGAGTCCATTCATGGTATTAAGGTGTTCCAATTTCACGGCATTTAGAAATGCCCAAATTAAAACTTGAAGAACCCTAGCCTGTATCAATGGTGAAATCGCGTACAGTTCATAAAAACTCAATCAAATTATAGGGTTAGCTTCAGAATCATGAGAGCAACATAAAACAAGTATTAGAATTTGAAATCATGCCATGAATGATAAAATACGATTTATGCAAAAAAGTGAAAAAGCTTGAGTTCTATTCACCAATTCTGGGTGTTAGGGACGTGGAAAACTATTCAAACACGTTTCTTGATGTCTCAGGAAGGTGGTGAGATAATTATTTTGGCTTGAATCACACTGGAAGACAGTTTTCAGTATTTGGAATTTTTGTCAAAAACTCAAGTTTGGTTATGGATTTCTGGCGCAGCTGGGAGATCCTGAGGAGTAGGGTTTGCATCAGTACTTATGTGTGAATGATTAGGGTAGGTTTTTTTGTCCAAAGAATCCTTGAATTGATGGAGAAGATATTTGATTTTCAAGCCATGAGTTTTCAATCTTTTTCATGCTATCTTAGTTCAAATCATGTCCAATTATCAAGATTCTTTCCAAATCTGATTATACACAAAATCTTGAGACTATTTCATGCACAAAAAGATTTAAAAAGTTAGGCTTAGTATTTTCCACATATTTTAATTAATTAAATGAATATTTAGCAATTAAAAATTCAAATAAATAAAATAAAAATGATGAAAACTTCCCTTTGGGCCAAATGGTCGTGCACATGCTTTGGATGATGGATTTTGGAAGAAAAAGAGGCCCATTAGCATTTTTAAGACTTTTGAAGCAATGTTGACTTTTCAAAATATCCAAAAATTTCCCAACTTCCACAAGGCATATCTTGCTCAATTTTTAAGCTTTGCTCATGTTCTTGGACATTTTGGAAAGGTCTTTGAGTCCTCTAACCAATGCCTTTGATCTCATGTCATTTTGATTTACCCATCTCAAGTTATAGCCTTTGACTTAAAGTCCCTTTTTGTTGACTTTTGAAAAGACCTATAATGTTGAAATTGATAACTTTTTGTGAGAGCATTTCTTGGACTTGAAGTGTGAAGAGGAGTTGTAGGAAATGTCTTTCTCTTCAAAATGAGCTTTGGATGGAATTTTTCTGATAATCCATGTGGAAGTTATGCCTTGGTCAAGTTACAGTTGACTTTTTCAACTGTCCAAATATGGAAACTTTTGCATCTTGAGACTTTTTTAGCCAAGCTTTGAGAATCATGATCAAGCATTGATCAAATGATGTTTGTGACTTCAAAATGAGATGTTGATCAAAAATTTGGACTTTTGACTGTCAAATGACCATTTTGCCCCTGCAGTTGACTGTAGGGCAATTAGGGTTTTTGACTGTGCATTTTTATACTATAAGTCTTGAAACTTGGTATGAGGATGCTTGACCATGTTTGTAGGCATGTGGGACTTGTTTGGACCCTTGGAAACTTCATTTACTTTGCCAGAACCAAAACCCTAATTTTGACTGTTAGGAGGCCCTTGAACTGTGCAACCCTTGGGGAATTTTTGAACCTTTGACTTGGCAAATTTTGAAGAATATGGGAGGGAAAATTTTGGGGTACAACAGTTGCCCCTGTTCAATCTTCTTAGACCTGAGGATGCAGATTGGCTGACGTGCCTTTCGTAATCCGAAGGTGGAAGATGATTGAACACTAGAGTGCCCAGAAATTTGCGCTCACATAGTAGCTGTGTGATGATGGGAACAGGCTTATAGATGCAATTTGGAGATTGATGGATAGGATGATGGGCTTATAGATGCCATGCTAGGAGATGATGGATGGTGGATGGGCTTATAGATGCCATTTGGGTGTTGATCGCGTAAGAGATTCCTTAGCGAGAACTTGCGTACCTGCAAAAAAGAAAAATGAGTACCTGGCCTGTTACAGGAGATGGTCTTCAAACTCTTCGTATAGATGTGTCCTGACTGGTTACAGGAGCTGAATCTGGAGCTTCAAATGGTGATGAATGAACCAGGGATGGTTACTACCTCAACAGGAACGGTGAGAGAACCTTGGATGATTACTACCTCAACAGGAACGCTGAGAGAATCTTGAACGACTTCAACCTCAACAGTAGCGCTGAGAGAATCTGGGGACGATTACTACCTCCGCAGTATCGGGGAGAGAACCATAGGCGACTTCAACCTCAACAGTAATCATTGAGAAAATCTTGGACGACTTCAACCTCAACAGTAACGCTGAGAGAATCTTGGGCGACTTCAACCTCAACAGCAATCATTGAGAGAATCTCGGGCGACTTCAACCTCAACAGCAATCATTGAGAGAATCTTGGGCGACTTCAACCTCAACAGCAATCATTGAGAGAATCTTGGGCGACTTCAACCTCAACAGCAATCATTGAGAGAATCTTGGATGTCTTCTACTTCAACAGTGACGCTGAGAGAATCTTGGGGCGATTACTACCTCCGCAGTAACGGGGAGAGAACCACAGGCGACTACAACCTCAACAGTATCATTGAGAGAATCTTGGATAACTTCTACTGAGTCTTCATTAGAAAAATCTGTTAGGGGTCGATTTAACTGGACTAGAGAAGGCCTTTGACTGGATAAGAAACAGAAAATCTTAGGGTCGATTAACTGAACCGGTCTAGGTCTTGAAATGTCTTCAACTGGATAAGAAACAGGGAGATCTTAGGGTCGATCTGACTGAACCAGAGAAGGCCTTGGACTGGATAAGAAACAGTAAAATCTTAGGGTCGATTAACTGAACCGGTCTAGGTCTTGAAATGTCTTCAACTGGATAAGAAACAGGGAGATCTTAGGGTCGATCTGACTGAACCAGAGAAGGCCTTGGACTGGATAAGAAACAGTAAAATCTTAGGGGCGATTAACTGAACCGGTCTAGGTCTTGAAATATAGCTGGGAACTTAACTGAATCTTTCCTGAAAGGTAAGGGTCAGTCATATGCAATGCATGATATGGATCAAGCAATGATGTCCTCAACATAAATGAGATTTGTAAGATATGATGTGTATATGCATGCTTATGATGATGTATGTGATGTTTTAGGAATGTATGTTTTCGTCTAGGAGAATAAATCCTTGACGGGTGCCGGGAAGTCACTCCTGGGCTGATGTTGAAGGATTAGATCTTCGCTTCCGCTGGGGATGATAGTTGCAAGAATACTAGTAGGAGAAGATAACTCCGTTGGGGATAAACTTGGCGAATGGATTACTCTGCGGGGAGAAAAGTACCCTGACGATCTTGCTGGAGAGCAATACTCTGTGGGAGAGAGATACTTGCTGAAACGTCGATGGTAACTCCGCTGGGGATACCGTTGTTATGTTGGAAGTGTTAATAGACTTCGTTGGGGACAAGAAGACTTCGTCGAGGACGCCCTTTTCGTGGCTTTTGGCTGAGGATAACCCAGTTATATCCTGGTAAGGAAATAACTCTTTGAATAAAGCCGGGGGACGCGTTCGTGCTCTGCGAGGATAAGCTTCCAGAATCTACTGGGGATAAGCTTACTGCTTGGGGAGATGGATTCCAACTTTCTTGGGGAAGCTGGATTGGATTCTCTTGGGGAAGTTTTGAATTGTATCGGGGAAGTGATTCCACTGAATGTTTGATATACCTCCGGGGAACAATCTTTAGGCCAGGATTGCTGGGGATGCTTGTTAAGAATGTATATATGCTGCTGGGGAATGTTGAGATCTGCGGGAGGATACCCAACTTCCTTAAGTTTAATAATAGCTTTGCTTGGGGAGAGTGAACTGATTTGTTGGCTCACTCTCTGGGGAATTAAGATATCTGGTTATGTTCTTTAGCTGAACCTACCTTGGTACCTTGGAGGACAGAACAATTAGATTGCCTAGGCAACTCTTTATTGCCCCTGTTTCTGAGGTGAGAGAGGAAGACCTGTGAGGTGCTGATAGTTATTGAGGGTCAAACCTTCTTCAGGTAGGCAGATGACGAGATGACAGGACATAGTCGTACGCTTTAATCCCTAACTTTTGCCTGGACCGCCCTTTCGGGTTTTCAGTCCACCAGGATACCCATTTTTGCCCAAGCCGCCTTTTCAGGTTTTTGACTTGCCGGGTGTACAGATTTTTTCCATTTCATCCCTTATTTTTGCCCGAACCCTTTTGGTTCGCCGGGAAGCCCTTATTTTTGCCTAGGTGTGTCAACCTAGCGGGTCTTTGATTTTGCGTAGTATTTTTTCGACTAGGTCCACGCTCTCAGAATGTAGGGAGTTGCCCCCGTTAGAAGTATTTTGTCATGCCACCACAAGGTATTTGATCAGGCAAGATTCGTTGTTGGAATGCCCCAAGTGACTTAGGCGGAGATTTGCCCCAGGCTATTTGGCCTTTGAGAGATTCTCCGAATCTTGACTTAACTGCCCCAGACGATGGACAATAGTCATGCCATGCTCCTTGATTGGAAGTGCTTCTGTTCATTAGGCTTTCGTCGTGCGAACTTCTATGCTGTTCAAACAAAAAGTCATATGCAAACAAAGTTATATTAAAAATGCAAAGCTTACGTCTGTCTTGAAGATTTTGAAAATGCATTCTTTTTCATAAAACAAATGAATGTTTGTAAAACGTGATGTCAACTCCGTATTTTACCGTAGGCCTTAAGGAGTCAGGATACCTTTCGTAACAGTATGCTTTCGAACTAACCCATGCTTCAGCTAGGACTTTTGAGGGTTATAACGTGGTCTGGTTCACGGTTTAAGAAACAAAGGATAAAGGCTCAAATTTTGTTTGTACCCACCCGCTCTTCGTGATGTTCTCCAAACCTAAACTCAGTTGATCATACGTTAGACCTTGTTTGAGTCTTTGCTCTGATTTTCCGGTGATGATTCGGATGTTGATGATTTATTTTGAATAGGCAGTCATTCCTTTTTGTTAAGGGTTTGTAGAACCTCTTTTTTCCTTGATTTTATTATCCCTATTTTTTTTTGCCTGAACTGTTCTTTTGTGATTACAGTCAGCGGGATGCCCCAGTTTTGTAAGTCTCCTTCATTGGTTTTGACTTTATGGGTTTTTGATTTTTTAAGATAATGACTGCCTGTCTTTATGATTATTCAAAACCATCACTGTCTTTTGTTTATTTAAGGACCTCTTTGGTGCCATTCGTTATGCACTTGGATCAACTGAGAGACTACCCTGCCCCAGGTTATGATTAAGGGTTTTAAATTTCGAAAAGAAAAACTCCTACTTCTTTGGCTCAGAGGGGTTGACGAGGGATTATCATCCTTATAACTCCAGTGTTTAGGGATTTGAAACAATGCATGTACCTCATCAGCGGGGTCTGTTCAAAAGCATACTGTAAAGATCGTGGTATCGTTTTCGTCATCCTCCCTCAAGAGGCTTAGAATTATTAATTAAGAGTTGATCATCAGAAAAAATATGAAAATAATTTGCATTTAGTGAATACGAATATATTGTTTCAGAACAGACATATGCGATGCATTAATGCAATAACAACGTTTGATATGAATGGAATGTTTGAACAATCAAAAGAAAATTACAACTTGAAAGATTCTAATGAACAACAATTTCTCAATCCTAGCCATGTTTTGGCAAGGGAGCAATGATCACATTGGGAGTCTCGGCGGGCTCGAACTCGATCTCTTTAGCATCGATCATATTCTGAATCTTGTACTTCAGTGCCCAACAGTCCTCAGTATCGTGCCCCGGGCTACCAGAATGGTAAGCGCACCTTGCTTCTGGGTTGTAATTTGGAGAGGAAGTCTTTGGATTTGCAGGAGGGTTGATCACCGCAATCAGGTTCATCCTTAACATGTGCTGCAAAGCTCGTGACCATGGCATGTTGATGTAGGTGAATTGTCTCTTAGGCTCGTCCGACCTGTTCTGATCAACCCGCTGTTCTTGGCGAGGTCGTTGTTGGACCTGAGAAGTAGTAGCAACTCGGAGAGGTCTATTCATTGGACCCGACCTTTGCCCTCTTGGAAGCTGTTCCATGACCTGGTCCCTGATTTGGGCTGGTTGCTTCATGCCTTGAGGAAGCTGGCTGATCATGGCCCTCAACTCTCCTTGCTCCTGAGCTAAACCTTGAATGAGGGCCCTTTGCCCCAGCATCTGGGTTTTCAATGTGTCTACCTCAGCTTGTAGACGTCTCAGCTGTTCGTCCTTGTCATCTTCAGGACTCTTTCTGATCAGATTCCCCATGAGGAGTGTCCTCAACTCTTCCTGCCCCTTGGATAGGCTTAGGAAGATTTCCCTGAATTGAGTCTCTTGAGTGTGAAGGTCCTGGTTATCTTGTAGTGAAGCCATTGCTGAAATAAACAGCGAGAAAGGTAAGTGACCTGCAACAAGGATACCTGTTATGCAATGATGAGTATGACATGCATGTAATGTTTTCAAGGACCTCGCGGGATAAACAAGAAAATTTGTTAGAATCTGGGTCCAGTAGCTTGATTGAGGGAACTGCCTATTATTGAGAGTCCTTCTTCAAAGGGTCAAAGGCTCACCATATCCAGTGGGTCATAGCCCCTGACTTTAGTCATCATGTCTGGTTTTGATTTCCAAACAGCCTTGGTTAGGGGAACCTTCTTCGAGAGTCAGAGCTCACCATGTCAAGTGGGTCATAGCCCCTGACAACTTTGTCTAGAGGAAAATAAATCCTCTTTTCCCCTTGCTAGATGTTTGGTTTACCATGACCTGCATCACAAGCCTCTGAGATCCTTGAAATGGGTTAGGATGCATGCAATGGTATGATGTTATGGTATGCATGGGGTAATGTAAGTAACCCTGTTATGAGTCCCAATTAAGGACTGCAAACCAGAACCTGCAAGAAACTCAAGTAAAACCTGTCATGAGTCCCAATTAAGGACTATCAACAAAACCTGCAAGAAACTTAGCAAACCCTGTTATGAGTCCCAATTAAGGACTATGAACAAAACCTGCAAGTAGTTCGTGTGTCAGATAACAAGCATGCAAATAGTCAAGTTGGAAGGCACACAAGTCACACAAGAGAGGCCCTTAGAGTTTAGGCCAGCATGAGGTTTAGGTATTACCCTCTTTCAGTTTGTTGGTTCATACCTGTCCTATCAAAGTAACCGGGTTCTTAGAGGATCCCAATATCATTGACTACCCTCAATCGGTCATAACTCCAGCATCGCAATCTTTTCTTGCGGCCAGAACCATCACGAGAGTTTAGCCTCAATGGGCGTAGCATACTGCTACTGTTCTAATGGCCAAGTTGTGTCATTTAAGGTTCTAAGGTTGTTGGTGCTTAATGACTCCTTGGAAGACCCATATTCTCCCCGTTTCAACACGAGGGATATCGGTACAGACCAAGGCGCCACACCAACATAGCCACTGCTTCACCCATGTTGGTATACGCCGGACAGGTCCCTCACAGCTTATGCTACCTAATAGGGTATCCCCAGATCCGGGTTAGGATCTATGTAACTCCATGCAACCCACAAAATTAAAGCAGACAAGTCAATACAATTGAAAACACAGTTATGAACTAACCCTAAGGTACACCTCACTTTATAAGTTTATCCCCAGCAGAGTCGCCAGTTTTGTGATCGGTGGATCTGGAACTGACTGTTTAACGCTGGTTCGCGAAATGTCGCGGAAGCAAGAGTCGCCACCGTCTTTTATTTTCTCCAAATGGAAAGGACAAAAGCACAGAAAAATTCCTTATAGAGATTGCTCTCGGTTCGGGAGGTAGATTATAGAAAGGGAAGGGGTTAGCACCCTTTCTATCCATGGTTATCCATGGGCTCTTAGATACTTGCTCATTTGTGTTTTCAAAAGTGTTTGCTTTTCAATTGTGAGTGAGTTTGAAAAAGTTTCGTTTTAAAGATTTCAGATCGACTCTTGTATCAGTCCTCAAGAGTGTTTGAAAAATTGTTTTGAAAGCTTTTTTGAAAGTGTCGGTGTGAAAAGAGTTTTGATTTGTTTTTGAAGAGAGCAAGTATCTATGAGTCATCTACCTACCCTAAGGAATTAGGCTGTGTAAATGTCCTTAAGGTAGTGCCATCCCACCATTGAGAGGTAGGTAGCACCACCGTTGGAGGTGTTCGGGTCAATTCGAGGTTCGGGACATGGTGATCACCGGAGCAATGGGAAGATACCTTAGAAGCTACCCTCATGCCAGGTTCCCGGATCATGAGGACTTACTAAGACATCCTCTACTCGACGATCACCTTTCGAGGCAAGGCAACAGTGAGGCGTACCCTAGGGGTGGTGTGTGATTTTGTGTGTCATGTTCAATTATTTTGTCTTGTTCATGTCAAAGTGATCTATGCGTTTGTTTTTATTTTTGTCATTCATTCTTGCATGCCATTATTAATAGTTAAAAAAAGAGTGCGGAAAGATAAAATTCCTAAACTATTACAAAGGCGCGGGTCCACATCGCCAAATTAAAATCTAGGACCCGATTTGACAGAAAATAAATAAAGTAAAGTAAAGATAAATATTACACGGCTTTGGGAGAATTACATTAATATTTACAAGAAATAAATAAAATGCGCGAATATGGATTGAAATTGAAAGCGAGGGCGTTGGACCCTTTTTAATGAAACTAAATTATTATTTACAAATTAATTCAATTAAGGAAAAAGAAATTATTTTTAGTTTTTTGGTATTTATGGTTTTTATGTGAATTAAATAATTATTAAGAAATTAACTAATTAACCCTAATTCTACAACTTTTATTTGTTAAGAAAAACATGTTAAAATTAAACCTAAAATTAAATTAATTAACTAATGGCAATTTGATTTATGAAAATAAATAATTAATTATTAATGCAAAGAAAAGAAAAAGGATAAAAATTGATTAAAACCCTAATTCTACAAATTTTAAGTTTATTAAAAAAATATTAAGATTTAAACCTAAATTAAAAAACTAAAATCAATTAATGGTATTTATTTACAAAAAATAACATTAAATAAAAATACTTATTTTTGTCTTTTTTCTGATTTTATATTGTTTTTATATTTTTTATGAAAATATTAAATCAAAGAATTTAAGGAAATTAATTAAAACAAAGAAAAGAAAAATATAAGAAAAGAATAAAAGAAGCAAACTCTAGGGGGTTCTGTCCCCAAATTGGGAGGTAAAGTCCAGTAATTCAGGCCCATTTGTCTTTGGACTGGTTGACTTCTGTGCTGGCATGCATGTGTGTTGACTGAGACCCAGGGTGTTCTTCCAATCAGTGCCTTTGGATTGATCTTTCTATACGCGTGGCAAGCTTGAGATTGTGGATGTATGGTGTTCCCTTGTAATGAAACTACACAGAAGCGTGAGTAGAAAAATAATATTGGAAAGGGATAGGGACCTGGGGTTCGAACCCAGGTCCTAGAGATCACCAACGCTATGCCTTGCCAACTGCTCCACCTGCGCTTTTTGTTTCTAACATAACTAACAATTAATATAAGAGAAAATAAGAGTTAGTGGACTTTTTAGCGCGAATTTTCAAATCAACCAATCATGCCTTGACATTTCATCATCTTCCTCCTCGTTTTATTTTTCCCTGAAACATGAAAAGGTTAGCGGGGGTTTTAAACCCCCCCAAAATATGCTTGTTTTCAAAATAACGATTAGGCCATATGGCCACATAAATTAGGCGCGAGGGTTCTATTCAGATCGTCCAAACATGCTGAGTCCATTCATGGTATTAAGGTGTTCCAATTTCACGGCATTTAGAAACGCCCAAATTAAAACTTGAAGAACCCTAGCCTGTATCAATGGTGAAATCGCGTACAGTTCATAAAAACTCAATCAAATTATAGGGTTAGCTTCAGAATCATGAGAGCAACATAAATCAAGTATTAGAATTTGAAATCATGCCATGAATGATAAAATACGATTTATGCAAAAAAGTGAAAAAGCTTGAGTTCTATTCACCAATTCTGGGCGTTAGGGACGTGGAAAACTATTCAAACACGTTTCTTGATGTCTCAGGAAGGTGGTGAGATAATTATTTTGGCTTGAATCGCACTGGAAGACAGTTTTCAGTATTTGGAATTTTTGTCAAAAACCAAGTTTGGTTATGGATTTCTGGCGCAGCTGGGAGATCCTGAGGAGTAGGGTTTGCATCAGTACTTATGTGTGAATGATTAGGGTAGGTTTTTTTGTCCAAAGAATCCTTGAATTGATGGAGAAGATATTTGATTTTCAAGCCATGAGTTTTCAATCTTTTTCATGCTATCTTAGTTCAAATCATGTCCAATTATCAAGGTTCTTTCCAAATCTGATTATACACAAAATCTTGAGACTATTTCATGCACAAAAAGATTTAAAAAGTTAGGCTTAGTATTTTCCACATATTTTAATTAATTAAATGAATATTTAGCAATTAAAAATTCAAATAAATAAAATAAAAATGATGAAAACTTCCCTTTGGTCCAAGTGGTCGTGCACATGCTTTGGATGATGGATTTTGGAAGAAAAAGAGGCCCATTAGCATTTTTAAGACTTTTGAAGCAATGTTGACTTTTCAAAATATCCAAAAATTTCCCAACTTCCACAAGTCATATCTTGCTCAATTTTTAAGCTTTGCTCATGTTCTTGGACATTTTGGAAAGGTCTTTGAGTCCTCTAACCAATGACTTTGGTCCCATGTCATTTTGATTTACCCATATCAAGTTATGGCCTTTGACTTAAAGTCCCTTTTTGTTGACTTTTGAAAATGACCTATAATGTTGAAATTGATAACTTTTTGTGAGAGAATTTCTTGGACTTGAAGTGTGAAGAGGAGTTGTAGGAAATGTCTTTCTCTTCAAAATGAGCTTTGGATTGAATTTTTCTGATAATCCATGTGGAAGTTATGCCTTGGTCAAGTTACAGTTGACTTTTTCAACTGTCCAAATATGGAAACTTTTGCATCTTGAGACTTTTTGAGCCAAGCTTTGAGAATCATGATCAAGCATTGATCAAATTATGTTTGTGACTTCAAAATGAGATGTTGATAAAAAATTTGGACTTTTGACTGTCAAATGACCATTTTGCCCCTGCAGTTGACTGTAGGGCAATTAGGGTTTTTGACTGTGCATTTTTGTACTGTAAGTCTTGAAACTTGGTATGAGGATGCTTGACCATGTTTGTAGGCATGTGGGACTTGTTTGGACCCTTGGAAACTTCATTTACTTTTCCAGAACCAAAACCCTAATTTTGACTGTTAGGAGGCCCTTGAACTGTGCAACCCTTGGGGAATTTTTGAACCTTTGACTTGGCAAATTTTGAAGAATATGGGAGGGCAAATTTTGGGGTACAACACAATGCATGATATGCGGATGCATGCTTTCAAGGATCTCTCGGGGTAAACACAAGAGAATGTTAGAGGATGAACTTCGATCTTTGATTGGAGATCTTTGCTCCAGTGGATGTCTTTCCACGAGAATCAAGCTCACCATGTCGAGTGGGTCATAGCCACTGATTCAAGTTGTTGTACTTGATCTTTGATTGGAGAACTTTGTATCGGTGGATGTCTTTCCACGAGAATCAAGCTCACCATGTCGAGTGGGTCATAGCCACCGATTCAAGTTGTTGTACTTGATCTTTGACTGACATTTGTTTAGAGGAGAAACCTCTTGCCCATGGTAGACGTCTGGTTCAACGTAACCCTGCGTCAAAAGAACCCTCGAGATCCTTGAAAAGGTTATTTGAAAATGCCATGGTATGATGTTATGATGTTATGTATATGTATGCGAAAACAAGTGAGTGTATATACAGGCAATCATATTCACACAAAGAAAAACAAGTCCTTAGGTTCAGGCTTGCATGGGGTTATAGGTAAGTACCCTCTTGAAGTTAGTTGGTTCATCCTGTCCTAAAATAGAAACTGGGTTCTAAGGGGCTCAACATCATTGGATCGTTTTCTGTGTTCATTGTTTCGGTTTAGCCACTTGACTGGCGACCAAAATATTCCAAGAAAACAACCCTCAATGAGTGTAGTATCGAGTATCTACCAACTTCAGACTGCACCAAAGTCGGTCATCTCACTACCCCTAAAAGGCTAGGATGGTCAATTAAGGTTCTAAGAGTTCGTTAGTGCTTCATGACATCACTCAACGGCCCCGTACTCTCCTTGACTGAACTCAAGGGTTACCGGTACTCACAAATATGTCATACTAACATAGCTTACTGCTTCAACCATGTCGGTATACCCCGCACAGTTCCCTCACAGTTTTATTGCTATTTACCTAAAAAGGTGCCCCCAAATCCGGGTGTAGGATTTACAACAAACCCAAACAAGGACCCAAAAGATAAAGCAATCAAGACAATCAAAGCAAGAATGTAAAGGTGATCTAAACCCTAAGGTAACCCCACTTTTAAGTTCTTCCCCAGCAGAGTCGCCAGTTCTGTGATACGGTGGGAGAACTGACTTGTGTTTTGCGTTTGTTTTCGCATTTGTTCGGTTTAGCAAGAGTCTCCACCGACTTTTTATTTTATCCTAAAGGAAAGGTTTAAAAAGCACAGGAAAAACCTTTTGAGATGTTTCGTGGGTTCGGGGGGTAGATTATGAAAAGGGAAGGTATTAGCACCCTTTTCATCCATGGTTATCCATGCGCTCTTAGTTACTTGGTTTTAGATCACTTGCCTTTGATTTTCGATTGCTTGAAAATGGTGTGTGTATTTGTGTTTTGAAAATGTTTTTGAAATAGACGCCTTGTCTTAGGCAACCAATGTAATGACTCGTGTTTGAGTATATACAAGGGTGTGTATCTTTTTGAAAAGATGTTTCAAATGTTTTTGAGAGTTTGTTTTGAAAGTGTTTGTGGAGTGTGGTTTAGAAAAGTAGGCAAGTGTTTTTGCAATTTGATCAAGTAACTAAGAGTTTGTCTACCCTATTGTTTACTCAAAGGTTTTTTCTCATGTTTTAACCCTTTTTAACAATTTTGTTCCACCATTGTATTTGGTGGACAATCTTGCGTTTAGGATGTTTAACGGGACATGCGCGGGTCATCGTATGGACCATGAATGCAATGGTGCCAAGTGTCTTTGGAAATTTTCTTGAAGGGACTTGATCATTTTGATAGGCAACTTTCGAAAGCGTCATCGAGGGACTTATGATCATTTGGATTGTTTTGCCAAAGAAACTTGACGTGCAAGCATGGCCCGTTTTGGAAGGCAACAAGCGGGATTACCCTAGGGGTGCAAGTGTGATTGTGTATCGATTTCATGTATTTGTCTTGTATTAGGTTATCCAGCGTTTGATTTTATGTACATACAAACTCTAGGTCTAACCATGGTATATTTGAAAGCGATAAATTGCGGGAATTTAAAATCTACGCTATTACAAATAAGTATCCGGGAGTGGGGGTACAATTATTTATAAATGGGGATGAGACTTAAATAATTACAATCAAATCGAATTGCGATCAAATGTAATATGTATCAAATGTACAAGAATAAGCAAATGTATAATGTATCAATGTAAGTGTATTTGTGTATTGCAAACGTGTAAATGTGTAAGTGTATGTGTAAATGTATGAGGTTTATTTATAAGTGCGAGAAAATGTGAATTTAATGTATTATCAAGTATTGTTAACTTAATGAGAAAAATAAGTGTTTGTTATGTATTTTGTATTCTTATATTTTGTTTAATATGTACAAAGTTTTAATTGAAGAAAAGGGAAAGTATTTCAAATTTAAGAAAATTATGTATTATTGTATTTATGTACAAATAAGAAAATTTAATAAAAGAAAAGAAAGAGTTTTAAGAAAAAGTATTTAACTTTAAAAATCTATTTTTCTTATGTATTAACACTCATGTATTTTAATAAAGTATTTTAAGAAAAGAAAAGTATTAACTTAAGAAAATTAACATTTCATGTATACAAATTTTAATTAAAGAAAGTAAAAGTTTCAAGTTTAAAGAAAAATATTATTTCTATTAGTTTCTATATAAAATTTAATTATGTTATATATATATATATATATATATATATATATATATATATATATATATATATATATATATATATATATATATATATATATATATATATATATATATATATATATATATATATATATATATATATATATATATATATATATATATATATATATATATATATATATATATATATATATATATATATATATATATATATATATATATATATATATATATATATATATATATAAAAGGTATTGTTAATGTAAAATTAAAATTAGTATCAAGTAAGTTATAAAAAGTATGGTTAATCAATGTAAAATAAAATTAGTGTATTTATTTAACAAAGCAAAAATTAATATAAAATCAATTTAAAAAATCAATAGTTTTTGTTAAAAAAAGAATGGAATGGGCTCAAAGGTGTAAGAGGGGAGGCAGGCCCAGGTTTAAACAATCAGAAGGAGAAAATGGGGGGTGTGGCGTGCATTTGTGATTGGGCTTAGGCTGATTTTATGGAGCGGTTTGTGGCCCAAGGCTTGAGACAAATTGTTTTAGGGTTGCAAGGCTTTGCAACATTTGGGATTAGGGTTTCAAAGTGAGAACAGAGGCGCGCCGTTTTGGGTTTCATCTTCGTCTTCTCCGGCCAGCTTCTGAATAAACTTCCCCTTGCCTAGCCACCAGCTGCTTCCTTCATCCTCTTCCCTCCTTGGTCCAGCGAAACAAATTGAAAGGTGACTGTTTCTATTTTCCTTTTTAAAACGCGTTTAGGGTTTTCGTTATTTCTCTTGACTTTGTATTTTGATTATGTGTTATTATTGTTTGTTATTGAGGTTGTGGAGAAGAAAGAAAAGAAGAAAAATGCTACCTCTTGGAGACGGAGGAGGAGGGACATGGAGGCGCTCAGGCGACTTGACGGCGAGGGGATGATGATGAGCGTTTGAGCTAGCTTGCTGGAAACTGGTATCTTCGCTCTGCCTCTTAAAATTGTTGGTTCAGTGATGATGTTTGAGAGCCTTAGTTTTTATCCCCTCTTTTCTCTTCTGGTTGCCTTTACGCGCTTCTCTTCTTCTTCTCTTGTTAGCCTCTGTATGCTTATGTTGCCTTTGTTGATTCTGAGATGATGATTACTGACATGCTTTCTTGTTAATGTTGGTTATACTGAATATGCTTGTGAGTGTTGTATTATTGTTCAAAACCCTATGATGACAGTTGTCTGAGGCTTTGATTGCCTTACTCTGTATCTTTGATCTTGAATATTGCTATACTGAGTTGTTGCTTTGTGTGCTTGCCCCCTGAATGCTTCTTTATCTTCTTCTTCTTGTCGCCTTGATGCCTGCCCTGTGATGAGGCTTCCTCTGAGGGCCTCTTTGTGTTGCCTTGGAATGCTTAGAAAACAGGTTATCAGCGTGAGGCTTATGCAACTTAGAGGTTTGTAAGCTTTGACATGATTTGGCGTTTTTAATCAGGTAAGATTTAAGGCTTGACAGGTTAATGCAAGTTTTACTGGTTTAAGGCTTGATGAGGCTCGCTTCAGGCTTGCATCAGTTTGAGCTTTGGTTCAAGGTTTGACAAGTTTTAGGCTGGACAGTTTGAGGTTACAGATCTTGGTTTATGCAGATTTAGACATTTCTTGAAAGGTTTGTGTTGTTATGATATCAGTTTAGGCTTTGGCTTGACCTGCTGTTTGCTTCAGCAGGTTATTAGCTTGGTTCCTCTTTGAGGCTTCAGCAGGTTGGGGCTTTATGTTCTGAGGCTCGAAACAGGTTGGTGTTGGAGGCCTTTTGGTGAGGTTTGGATATTGGTCATGGCAGGTTTGATGTTTATTGATGGTTAAGGCTTGTTGTTAGGCTGTTTGTGCTTTGGATCACAGGTTGAGTGTTCACAAGCTTGTGGTTTTGTTTTGGAGAGCGTTCTGTTGTGGAGGCAGGATGCTTGATATTTCAAGTTTGGTGTTCTCTTGGTTATGTATTTTCTCTGGCCCCCCCTATACTGTGTTAGCAGTTTTGTTTTATATTCTTTCTTGCCTAAAGCCAGTAAGCCTGTACTTCTTTTCTTTCTTTTTTTCTCTCTCCAGTACAAGTTAAAGCATTAAATATTGCTTATTTGTCCTTATGTTCTGAAAAGGCACTGCTGGAAAAATGATGAGAACGAAACCTTGCTTGCAATATTGGTTTTAACCTGCATACTTTGTGTACTGCTTCCATATTTTCTGCTTCTTTGTGACAGTTTTTGATACCTTGATATCTTGAGATATCTTTTGGGAAGCTTTGCACCTTTTTGGCATCTTTTTGGATAGTTTGAATTTGTGACTTTATAGTTCAGTTTGGATTTGGACTTTGTTTATGCCATTCAGTTTGAAACTTTTGGACTATGCAGCTTTGTTTGACCCCTTTTGAATTTGTGCAATTAAATCTTTTGTGCATTTCAAAACTTTTGTTGCAAGCATTTTTCATCCTTCTTTGTAAACCTGGAGAAATCCCGTGATTTGCAGAGAGGGCGAACTGATTCCAGCCAGTTGCCTTTAATGATGAACCCGAATTAACTGTTTGCCTTTAATTTCAATTTATCTGCTTCTGACTTTTTCTTCTTTTCTTTGTTTTGCAGATAAAATTCAATGGAGCATTGGAGTAATGGATAGAAGATGAAGACTTAGGAATTAGGATAGTTTTATTTCATTTCAATTATTGTAATCATTATTAGAATACTTTGTAAATGAATAATGTATTTAAATAATAATTGTAACAAATAAATTAAAGATGAATAAAATCTATTTTTTATCAGTTAATTCCTTTTCTTCTGTTCAATTATTTATTTTATTATTTATAATTCTTAAATTATAATAAATGGAAATAAATTCCAATTATCTTAACTTAGAATAAATAAACAATTAAATAAACATTGTGGTTTCAACATTGATCAATTAATAAACCTGACGCTTCAAAAATCCAAAGCAAAGCACAATCAATCACAACAACTGCCCAAATGTCTTTTTTCTTAATGATTCAATCAAACACTGCAAACTCAATCCAAATGACTCTTTTCACTGATTTAGTCAAACATTGCAAACTCAATCCAAATGCCTCAGTCCATATCTCGGAATAACTTGAAAAGCACTGTGGGATTAATTCTTTCTGAGAATGCGTGTACAAAAACCCTAGTTCCTGATCAAATGCCAAAGAGGCGTTCGCCTGATCAAAGCTGAGCCAAAATCAACCAAACCCTAAGCAAACTGTCTGAATTGTTCCAGAGCCATGAAAATCAAGGAAAACACTAATTTTGTCTGACTGACGAGAAAAGTCTGTTTGACCGATTCTTGAGCCAGTATGAAAAATCAGGAAAAGCCTGAAGCTGTGATTTCTTGTGGAAAAATACGAGGGCAAATTTTGGGGTACAACAGTTGCCCCTGTTCAATCTTCTTGGACCCGAAGAGTTAGATTGGTAAGTTTGCCTTTCGCGACTCGAGGGTAAAAGGAGATTGGACACTAGAGTGCCCAGAAAATTTGCACTCGGTGATGTGATGGTGGAGGTGAATGGGCTTACAGATGCCATTTGGTGATGGGCTTAAAGATGCCATCTGGAATGTGACAGAATCTTGTCGGGGGATGGGCTTAGAGATGCCATCTGGAAATGGGCTTAAAGATGCCATTTGGAAATGTCTTGGAGGAGGATGGGCTTATAGATGCCATCTGAAGGTGATTGTTGAACTGTATGTCACTGGTGAGTGGACGAGTATCAGAAAGGCATCCATGTTTTGGAACATCTCTGAGCTGGGGGTCTGGACAAGCGATAGATTGACATCCATGTTTTGGAGAATCTGTAAACTGTTTTCAGGAGTTGGAGTTGAATAAGCAATAGAGCAGCATCCGTTGTTGGGAAGCGTCCGTAAACTATTTTCAAAAGTTGCATCTGAACAAGTGATAGATTAACATCCGGTGTTGGGAAGAATCTGTAAACTGTTTTCAGAAGTCTCGAAGTGAAGAAGGAACTGATGTAGGGTTTCCTGATGATGAGTCCGTGTAAAACTGCATCTGGATGAATCTGGAACAAGCATCAGAATGTCGCCGTGTCTGGGTCACATGTGAACTATCTCTGAGTGAATCTGGAATAAGTATCAGAATGTCGCCGTGTCCGGGTCACATCTGAACTATTTCTAGAAAGAATCTCGGAAGATGGCGATCTTTGTCTGTTGACTGATCTTTTCCTGAAAAGGTAAAGGGTTAGTTGTACGCAATGTCATGATGCATGATGTAATGTATGTTACATCAATGTTTATGATATGAATGCGATGAATGCGTATGTAAGCTGATGAGCTATCTTGCTGAGGATAGATGAATCCTGGATAAAAGAATCTTGACTGCTGCCGGGGAAAATAATTCCTTGACTGCTGCTGGGTGGGGCAAGAATCTTTTGATCGTTGAAGATGAGAAGTCCTGGGACCATTGTAGGGGAATCAGGAGCTTGGGTTGTATGCCAAGCTACTGGGGAATTCCTGTCTTGAGGAGATCTTCACTGGAGAATATTCGAATATTCTGTGAGGAACTGAAAATGAGAGTCTTCACTCTGCTTGGGGATTGATGGTTGGAAGTTTTAGCTCCGCTGGGGATTTTGAAACTTGACTCTGAGGGGAGTTAGCTTCTGGAAGGTTCTCTGGTTGGGGAAGTCGAGAATCTTTTTAATTTTTTCGAAGGAACCGGTGTAGGGTTTCCTGATGATGAGTCCGTGTAAAACTGCATCTTCCAACAGGTGATGAAGGAATTGTCGAACACTTTTGACATTCGAATGCCCCAAGTGGTGATGTAGATAATTTCCTGGCTTGTTACATGTGTTAATCCATAATCAGTCGTTCACAGATGTTTTCCTGGCTTGTTACAGGTGTTGATCTGGAATTAGTCGTCAACAGATATGCCCTGGCTGGATACAGAAATCGAATCTTCAAACTCTTCAGATATGCCCTGGCTAGATACAGGTATCGAATCTGGAATTAGTCGTCAACAGATATGCCCTGGCTGGATACAGGAATCGAATCTTCAAACTCTTCAGATATGCCCTGGCTAGATACAGGTATCGAATCTGGAATTAGTCGTCAACAGATATGCCCTGGCTGGATACATGAATCGAATCTTCAAACTCTTCAGATATGCCCTGGCTAGATACAAGTATCGAATCTGGAATTAGTCGTCAACAGATACGCCCTGGCTGGATACAGGAATCGAATCTTCAAACTCTTCAGATATGCCCTGGCTAGATACAGGAATCGAATCTGGAATTAGTCGTCAACAGATATGCCCTGGCTGGATACAGGAATCGAATCTTCAAACTCTTCAGATATGCCCTGGCTAGATACAGGTATCGAATCTGGAATTAGTCGTCAACAGATATACCCTGGCTGGATACAGGAATCGAATCTTCAAACTCTTCAAATATGCCCTGGCTAGATACAGGTATCGAATCTGGAATTAGTCGTCAACAGATATGCCCTGGCTGGATACAGGAATCAAATCTTCAAACTCTTTAGATATGCCCTGGCTAGATACAGGTATCGAATCTGGAATTTGCAAAAGGTTGGTAGAGATAGCTTTCCTGGCTGGATACAGGTGTAAACCTCTGACCTGAGAATGAAAGATAATTTCCTGGCCTGTTACAGGGGTTGATCTTCAAACTTTTCATGCAGATATGCCCTGGCTAGGTACAGGTATCGAATCTACAATTAGTCACTCATAGATGTGCCCTGGCTAGATACAGGAATCGAATCTGGAATTTGTGATAGTTGATCTGTTGGTGGTTGTAATTTCCAGCAGGTGGTGAAGGAATCCTTGGACACTTTTGACATTCGAATGCCCCAAGTGATGATGAAGGAGTCTTGAATCAGATTACTCTACAAATTGAGAGATTTCTTGAAATCTTGACTGGATTGCCCCAGGTTAACTGAACTTTGAAAGATCCGTTGAAACCTTGACTGGACTGCCCCAGGTTAACTGAATAGTGACATGTGATGCCCCTTTTTGATAGGAGATTTGTTGTTGGAAGTGTCATCCTTTTTGAAGTGATTTTTGTTCACCGAGAGAGTTTTCGTTCCTCCGAACATTCGCCGTATGAATTTCTTCGCTGTCAAACAAATAGCCAAATGCAAACAGTGATATTCAAGCAATGCAAAGTTTTATGTCTGTCTCGAAGTTTTGAAAAATGCGTTTTTTAACAGAAAACTTTTCATAAGACAAATCAACACAAGATTTTAGAGCAAAGCCTTACAGGAGTCAGGATACCTTTTGTAACAGTACGCTTTCGAACTAACCCATGCTTCAATTAGGACTTTTAAAGGGTTGTAACGTGGCCTGGTTCACGGTTTAAGAAACAAAGGATAAAGGCTCAAAGTGTATTTGTACCCACCCGCTCTTCGTGATGTTCTTCAACCCTAAGCTCAGTTAATTGTGCGTCGCACTCTGTTTTGAGTTTGGAACAACTTTTGGGTGATGGTTCACCAATTGAATTTAGGAGACAGTCATCATCTCCTTTTTCTTTTGCAACATTTTTCATGTTGTTGAGGGTTTGTAATGACCTCTCTATTTTGATTTTGATTTGTTATCCCTAACTTTTGCCTGACCGTCTCTGTTTTCGAGATTATAGTCAGCGGGATGCCCCAGCTTTCTTAAGCCTCCTTTACAGGTTTTGGCTCAGTGGGCTTTTTCTTTTTTGAGAGATAATAACTGTCTATATGATAGAGAACCGTCACTGTCTTTTGATTCCAAGGGACCTTTGATAATTTTCTTGAGTTCGGGGGGGGGGGGGGGGGGGGGGGGGTAGGTTATGAAAAGGGAAGGAGTTAGCACCCTTTTCATCCATAGTTATCTATGGGCTCTTAATTTCTATCTCACTTTGAAAATGCTTTGTGTTTGTGTAGTTTGCAAATATTTTTAAAATGCCCAAGTGCGACAATTTTGGTAATGATTCTCGTATCATTCAGAATGTATACAAAATGTTTGTTTTGAAAATATTTGTTGAAAGGAAGTGTTGTTTTGTGGAAATATATTTTGAAGATGTCAATGTAAGGCAATTTTGTAATGATTCTCATATTTTTAAGAACGTATACAAAATGTTTGTTTTGAAAAGTGTTTTGAAAATAGTTGTTTTGAAAGTATGAGATGTGAGGAAATTGTTTTAGTTTGTGAGCAACCGATTACGAGTGATCTACCTACTCAAATGGTCTTTGTTCTTTTTCTCTTCCTTTAGATAGTTCTATCCTATCATTAGTTAGTAGGAAGCCCCATCATTAGATGTGAGAGACATGCGCGAGTCATCGTACAGTCATAGAAGGCAACTTGTAGGATTCTTTAGCAATTGTTGTAAGGGACTAAGATCGTTTACCGAAGGCAACATTTGAAGGGTCATCGAGGGACTACGATCTTTTAATCAAGGGTCTTTGATAAAGCATCTCACGTTCAAGGGACATGACTGTTTATATCCGAGACAACAAGTGAGGGTAACCCTAGAGGCGCATATATGCGAAGTGTTTTGATTTCAGGTATTTGTCTTGAGATTAGGTTTTCTAATGTTTTGTTTTAGGTCTTGCCATATAAACCTTAATTACTAACAATAATAAGGAAAACAGTAAAATGCGGAATTTTAAATGTTCTACGCTATTACAAGACTTCGGGGATGGGGAGTACAAATTTATGAATGGGGAGGAAAGGAAAGAAAACCTTAATTTATCTATTACAAGCTTTAAGCAATAATAAGATAAACATGAGGAAAATAAACCTAAACTATTTACATTCGCAAAAACATCTTATACAATTTTATCTAGGAAAATAAAAATGAAAGATGAAAATATAAGTAGATGAGAATCCATGAGTTTATTTGGTAAAAAAATTGTGACAATGAATTTAAGTTGAAAAGCATGTTTTTGTTATTTTGAGGAAAAAACCTAAAAAGTACTATTTTGATTTAATTGAAAATAATGAAAGAAAAAAATATTTTTTGTGATATTTTTTTTATATTCATAAAATAGGATAGATAAATAAGGAGTGTGTAAAAATTAAACTCAAAATGAGTTATTTTGATTGGTTAAATTTTTTTTGAAGTTTGTTAAAAACATGTGAAAGAAACAAGTATTAAAAAATAATGTTTTGGTCCTGCCAAGGTTTGAACCAAGGACCTCAAGGTTGTTGGCCCAAAAGCTTACCACCAGGCCATGCGCGTGTATTTGTCAAAGGAGCGCTTGAATGATAATATATGTAAAACCTACCTTTGAAAACATAGAAAATCAGAATAAATCACAAAATGGCAAAAGGGGGGTTCACATTGGTTTGAACCCTCGCCCTTGAGGTAAAGAGTTACTTGAATACGCGTGTTGTAATACGGTGGGAGAACTGACTTGGGTATTTTGCATTTTATTGCAATTGTTGCGGATAGCAAGAGTCGCCACCGACTTTTCTTTTATCCAATAAGGAAAGGCTGAAAAGAACAGGAAAGACCTTTCGAGATTATTTCTGAGTTCGGGGGTAGATTATGAAAAGGGAAGTTATTAACACCTTTTTCATCCATAGTTATCTACGGGTTCTTAGTTGCTTGCTAGATCACTTGCTTTTGTTTTAAAGTGTGCTTGTGATGTGGGTTTTGAAATTATTTTGAAAAGGAATGTCTTTGTAATGGTTCTCGTTTCTATAAGAACGCGTACAAAGTGTTGTTTTGAAAATAATTCAAAGAGGTGTTAGTGGAATGTGTTTTTGTAAGTGATTTTGAAAAGGTGTCATTGTAATGTCTCTCATTTCTATAAGAACGCGTACAAAGTGTTGTCTTTTGAAAATGTTTCAAAATGAAAGTGTGGGTGTATAAAAGATTTTATTGTTGCGAGCAAGCGAGCAACTAGGAGAAATCTACCTACTCAAAAGGTCTTAGATGTTCTTTTCCTCCTCCTTTAGATGTTGCTATCTTACCATTGTTTTGGTAAGAAGCTCCATCGTTGGATGTGAAGGGACGAGCGTGAGATATTTGTATAGTCATAGAAGGCAACCCATGGGACGTTTTAACAATGTCGTTTTAGGGACTAGATCATTTACCAAAGGCAACATCGAGGGTCATCGAGGGACTATGATCTTTTATCGAGGGTCTTTGCTAAAACGCCCATGTTCGAGGGACATGACTATTTTTCTGAGGCAACAAGTGAGATTATCCTAAGGGTGCATGTGTGCAAAGTGTGTTTGATTGCATACATTTTGTCTTTGATTTATGGGTTGTCTACTTATTGATTTTATCTTGCCATATGAACCCAATTACTAGCATTTGTATAAAAGTAATAAAAAATGCAGAAATAAATCCTACACTATTACAACCATATTGAAGTGCATAAAAATATAAAGGCAAAAATAAAATAAAAAGAAGGAAAATGAGCTCTTTCGATTGGGGGGAGGAGAATCCTTTGATTTTGCTTCTGTTGGCCTCCTTCGATTGGGAGTTAGCACCAGCAAGTCATGGCCTTCGATTGGGCATTGGCACCAGCGGGTCATGGCCTTCGATTGGGCATTGGAAGTCAGTAGGGCGCGCCTTCTGGTTCTGCCTTTATGCCTTGTTGCCTTCTTCGACTGGGCCTGGAATCATTAAGTCACAGCCTTCGATTGGGGCTGGACTTAGTGTAAGTGTGCCTTCTGATTATGCCTTTTTGCCTTGGAGGTTAACATGGAAGCCCAAGGCTTCATTTCATGTTTCTTTCGTTTGAGATATTAAATAATAACATGGCCTAAGGCCATGTTGGCATTTTTCTTGTGGCCAAATTAATTCTTAAAGTATATTTAATAACTCAAGAAACAAGAAACAAAAGGAGCCATAAAAACAAATTAAAAGGGTATAAACGAAAAGGAGAAAAATATTATATACATGTTATATTTGAAACGAAAGATGCAAGGGTAAGAGTAACTTACCTTGCTGCAGCCTTGAAGGTGAACTGGACCTTGAGTGGTGGCCCTAGGTTCTCCTGGGTTTGAAGGGAGGGGCCTGAAGCTAGGCCTTGGAGACTGGATTTGAAGGAGGAAAGAAAACAAGTGTGATGCTTCTTTCCACTGAATTCGAAGGAGACTGAAGTGTGGAGTTGTTCTTCAGAATTGAAAGAGGTGAAAAATAGGATTCTGGGTTTTTGATTTCACAAGTGTTTAATGACTTGAGAGCTTTGTTGTTGTGTTTGAGAAGATTTTGGAGGTTTCGTTCCTCTGATAAAAAAATCCTCTCCTTTAGCTTTGCAAAAATTCCTCTATTTATAGAGAAAAGAATGGACATGTTTTCAATAGCCAGCCTTCCAAAACAATAAAATATGAAACAAAAACAGGTACAAGTGGGGACCTGTTAGCAGTTGGGGTACATAAGATATGACTTATGCCTTTTGGCATTGCTTGTGCTCAGACCAAAATCAGGTTGAAAGCTGATTTTGTGACTAAAGTACCTTTTATGAAGAAAGGGTACATAGTCTTTTGCCAATTCATCCAAGAATGGTATTATCCAGTGAATAAACCTTCAAACCCTTATGCAATGTATCACAAACTTGTGTAAACCTCTGGTTATGTGAAGATTTGAAAGTAAGATAGCCTGACAAGTAGGGTAAGGCTATGAGATTTCCTCAGATTTGTTTCAAACGAAGGGAATCAACATTTTAATCAAAGCTTTGTATGTAGGTACTTTTTCTAATCGAAAGGCTTTCCTTCCAGGGGGCACATGTGGCAGCAAACTTGTCCATTCTAAGCAAGCATACATGCAACATACTTGTCCAATCGAAAGGCTTGCAGGCAACATATGCATTGTGAACTAAGTGAGGCCAAAGATGAAATCGAAGGTGGCATGCAGGAAGCTCCTGCCTTGTGAATCCAAGCCAGTGCACCAGAGGACAATGCCCAGTCGACGGATGCAGCCAAATCCTTCATCGAAAGAGGCCCAAAAGGCCAATTGAAGGAGCTGAAACGAAAGGATTTATTTTTCTCCAATTTTTGTCAACAAATTATTTTTATCTGTTTTTCTTCCTTTTTTACAGTTTTCCTTTTAACTTGGTACTGGACGATCCCAATGCACTTGTGAAAGCTTGAACCGTGAGAACCTTTGTGAGAAAAGCCTTGAGAATTGAGAGGGAAAATTTTGGGGTACAACAGTTGCCCGTGTTCAATCTTCATACACCTGAAGAGTTAGATTGGCGAATCTGCCAATTGTGACTTGAAGGTGGAAGATGATTGAACACTAGAGTGCCCAGAAATTTGCACTTGACGATGTTGTGGCTTATTATATAGGGAAGGGGCTTAAAGATGCCATTTGTATAAATTATGGATAGTTGTTGGAGATGGGCTTATAGATGCCATCTAATGGTGATTGTTGACGGAAATTAGACTAAGTCTAAGCTTGACTTCAATTGGAAAAGAATCAGAATAAATCTTGGAGCGATCTATCTGAACTAGAGGAAATGTCTGCGGGAAAGAATCAAGATAAATCGTTGAGAGATTTAAACTGAACCAGCAGAGGTAGTGGGATGAGTATCAAAATAATATCCATAAATGAATTGTATCTGACTCGTATCTGAAGGATGTAGTGAATGAGTGGCAGAATGACATCCGTATCTGGATCGCAAGTGGACTGTATTTGAAAAGTAAGCTAAACGAGTGACAGAATGACATTCGTATCTGGATTGTATCTGGACTGTATTTGAAAGGTATACTGAATGAGTGACAGAATGACATCCGAATCTGGATCGTATCTGGACTGTATTTGGAAGGAAAAACTAGAATAAGTATCAGAATAATATCCGTCTCTGGATCGTATCTGATCTGTTTTGGGAGTAATATGGAGTAAGTATCATAATGTCATCCATATCTGGATCGCTTTTGAACTTTTTATAAAAGAAATCTGGAGTAAGTATCAGAATGTCAGCCATATCTGGATCGCATCTAAACTGTTTCTAGAAGAGAATCTGGAATATGTGTCAGAATGTCAGTTGTATTTGGATCACATCTGAACTGTTTCTAGAAGAGGATCTGGAATAAGTATCAAAATGTCAGCCATATCTGGATCGCATCTGAACTATTTCTAGAAGGGAATCTGGAATAAGTGTCAGAATGTCAGCCGTATCTGTATCGCATTTGAACTGTTTCTAGAAGAGGATCTGGAATAAGCATCAGAATGTTAGCCATATCTGGATCGCATCTGAACTGTTTCTAGAAGAGGATCTGGAATAAGTATCAGAATGTCAGCCATATCTGGATCGCATCTGAACTGTTTCTAGAAGAGGATCTGGAATAAGTATCAGAATGTCAGCCATATTTAGATCGCATATGAACTGTTTCTAGAAGAGGATCTGGAATAAGTATCAGAATGTCAGCCATATCTGGATCGTGTCTGAACTGTTTCTAGAAGAGAATCTGGAATAAGTATCAGAATGTCAGCCATATATGGATCACATCTGAACTGTTTCTAGAAGAGTGTATAGGAAGGAGCCCGTGTAGGATTTCTTCAGCTTGTCATGTAGATAATTTCCCTGGCTTGTTACAGGTATTAATTTCTGACCTTTTGAAGATTGTTGACAATAGCCATATGTTAATTAACCTTTTTTCGAAAAAGGTAAAACGTTAATTGTATGCAATGTCATGATGTATGAAATGCATGGTGCAATGATGTTCTCAAAATAAATGAGATTGTGTCGTATGCACTTGTCATGTATGTAATATGATGCATGAAAGGTGAAATGTTATTTGAATGTATTTTTTGTCTAGGAAAATAAATCCTTGACAAATGTTGGGGAGTCATTAAATCCCGAACTGCTGTTGAAGAGTAGGTGGTTCTTCAAACTTTGCTTAGAATGTTTCCACTGGGGATTCCTATTTTGTTGTTTGAGGAGAACTCTACTGGGGAAGTTGACTTTGCTTGAGAAGAAAACTCTATGGAGAGTGTTGATTCCTGTTTTGGGAAAGGAGTTCAGGAGTCTTAGTTGTCCATTTCTCTACTATGGAGTCATCTTTTGATGGAAAGGACGAAGTTGAATTGATATCTGGTCAGGTCCAGGCTTCCCAGTAACTTGTTGGGGATTGTAGAACAAGTCTACTGGGGAAGTGGAGTTGTGGTCCCTTGATCTATAATAGTCAGAGAGGCAAACTCAAACTGGGGAATCTGTAGTTTTTTGGGGAAATAAACCTTGTCGCCAACCTGTTAGAGAGGTGTGTTCTTTTGATAGAAATCCTCGAAGATTCTTGAGGTCGACTCAGTTGGGGAGAAGTTTTCAGAGATTGAAACTCTGGCTAGGAGTCATCCTATGAGAAGGATTTTTTGGGAGATTTGTCACTGCCCATAGTAGCAAGTGTTTTCTAGGAAACATTTGCTTGACTGTTGAAACCGCCGATAGAAAACGCAGAGCCGCCACCGAACTTTATTTATCCCGAAGGAAGGGGAAATATCGATAAAACCACAAGGGAATGGATAAGATGGTCTTGCGACAAAGAGAAAGGGTAAGGGAGTCGGTTATGCGAGGGGAAGGTATTAGCACCCCTCACATCCGTTGTACTCAACGGGATCCATTTTATTTGTTTGTCATAAAGGGTGTGTTTATCTACAACTATGCTTGCTTAAGGGGAAATGAAAGGTTTTCGATTATTGCATTCGTGAGGGTTTCGCGACCCTTTGCCTACGTATCCAATGAAGGAATCAGAACACCGTAGTTTCTCTAGAAAAAGGTTGATTTGTTTATGTTTTTTAGTGGGCGACATTAACGCACACATTCTAGCAATAGGCACGGGCGGTATCGCGGTAGAACAGAGATAACATGCCCTTGGGGGGAGTTTTGATTTGTTGAGTGTTTTGCGGGTTTTAAGATATATTCAAGTAATGATTAAAGAGTGTTTTTTGGATTTTTTTGGTTTGTTTACTTGTTGATTTTATCTTGCCATACACGCCTAATTACTAGAATTTGTACAAAGTAAATAAAATGCAGAAAGATAAAATCCTACGCTATTACAACCATATCAAAAGGCATAAAAAATATGAAGGACAAAATAAGATAAAAGTAATAAAAATGAGTGTCTTTCGACCCAGGCAGTAGCACCCTTTGACTTGCATTTTGTTGGCCTCCTTCGATTGGGGCTAGCACCAGTGAGGTCATGGCCTTTGATTAGGGGCTAGCACCAGTGAGGTTCTGTCCTTCGATTGGCCTGGAAGTCAGTTTATGGCGAAGCCTTCTGGTTCTGCCTTGTTGTCTTCTTCGACTGGAGGTTGAAAGCAGTGAGGGAATGCCTTTCGACTGAACCTGGAAGTCAGTGAAGGCATACTTTTCGTTTGGGCCTAGAAGTCAACATGGTTTTCCTCCTGGTTGTCTCTTTCGTTTGACCTGGAGAAAGAGGGTAGAAGCCAGAAGCTTCGTTTCCTATTTCCTGTTTCCTGTTTCTTTCATTTCAAGCATTAAATGGCAACACGTCCGGAGGCCATGCTAGTATTTGTCTTGTAAACAATTTAATAGTTAAAGCAAGTTCAGGTAAACAAAAAGCAAAACGAAAGGCTTAGCTCTAAAAAATATGTTAAAAAGGGTGGAAACGAAAGGAACAATGGTATGTACATGTTTCAAACGAAAGGGAAAATTACTATGCCATGGAACGAAAAGTTCAAAGGTAAGAATAACTTACCTTGCTTCAGGCCTTGAATGGACGTGGGTTTCGAACTTGAACTGCTACCTGGACGTTTCTGGAATTCGAAGAGTAGTCACAGGGGGTTCGCTTTTGGTTCGAAGAGTTGTCACAGAAGGTTGTCTTTGAGTTTGAGCAAACTTTTATGTGTGGGGTGTTCTTCAGAATCGAAAGAGGTGAGTGTTTGGGATTCTGGGTTTTTTGATTTCTCAAGTGTTGATGAACTTGAGAGTTTTGTTGTGTTTGAGAAAATTTGGGGGATTCGTTCCTCTGGTCCAAAGATCCTCCCTTAAACATGTGTTGAAGCCTCTTATTTATAGGCAAAGTTGGCTGAAGCTTTTGGAGGGAAAACAAAATAATTTGAACAAATTAGGTATGATGTTCTTGTAGTCTTCGAGGTGCAGTTTTTATATGCCAATTTGGTGCAAGTATGGGAGCAGCGTGGCAGGACTGCTTTGTAGCAGTTTTTTCTGTGTTGTTTTGGAATCTTACAACAGGCATTGGAGCAGCAACAACAGATTTTTGGAGTGTTGTATTTGGCTATTTTGGACTGAAGTACCTTTTATTGAAAAAAAAGGGTACATAGTTTTTTTTTGCCAATTTATCCAAGAATGGTATTATCCCATGAATAAACCTTTGAACCCTTAGGAAATGTATCACAAACTTGTGTAAGCCTCTGGTTATGTAAATATTTGGAAGCAGCATAGCATTGAAAATGAGATTTGGTCTTGAGTCGAATGCAAGAATGAGATCGAAACACACTTGTTCGAAGGAAGCCTTTCCCTCAGTCGAAGCTTATGGTCGAAACAAGCTAATGCCCAGTCGAAGCTTGTATCGAAGGAAACATACTGTCAAATCGAAAGCTCAAGCTCGAAGGAAGCACATTTCCCAATCGAAGCATGTGGATCAAAACAAACATAAAGGGAGTCATTGTCTTGTATCTTTTTAGCATGAGGGAAGTTCCTGGCTTCTAAATTGAAGGGCGCTTTTTCAAGGGAAGCAAGAACTTAGTCAAATCTTGTATGAAGATACCTCTTGTCTCAAACGAAGCTTGTATGAAGCAAAGTATGCAAGAGGCCCTTGGTGCAAGTGGATTCGAAGGATGCATAGAGATGGTTACTTTGTCCCATCGAAACTTGTCCAAACGAAGCAAGCATTCAGGCAGCAAACTTGTCCAGTCGAAGTAGGTTTGTAGGCCGTGAACTTGTCCAAATCGAAGTAGGCTTGCAGGCAGCAAACTTGTCCAGTCGAAGCAGGTTTATAGGCAGTAAACTTGTCCAAATCGAAGTAGGCTTGCAGGCAGCGAACTTGTTCAGTCGAAGCAGGTTTGTAGGCAGTAAACTTGTCCAAATCGAAGTAGGCTTGCAGGCAGCACGCTTGATGAATCAAAAAGGTTTCCTTGCAGGGGGCATGTGTGGCAAACATGTCATGGCCTGTGATTGCAAGCATGTAGACAACACACTTGTCCAATCGAAAGGCTGAATCAAAGGAGGTTTCAAATCCAAACGAAGGATGTACCTAAACTTGCATTCGAAAGAGGCTTTAAGTTCAAAATGAAGGACATGCCCATGTTGCATTCGAAGGAGGCTAAGAGTCAATCAAAGGGTGCTGAATCAAAGGAGGCTAAGAGTCAATCGAAGGGTGCTGAATCGAAGGAGGCTAAGAGTCAATCGAAGGGTGCTGAATCGAAGGAGACCTGTTTTCCTCCAAATTTGTCAAAATAATATTTTTATCGGTTTTCTCTCTTTTTGAAAGTTTCCTTTTAATTTTGGTACTGGAAGATCCAAATGCACTTGTGCAAACTTAAACCCTGAGAATCCTTGTAAGAAAGGCCTAATACACTGAGCTTTGAGCCACCCTCGAGGCAGGTGATCAGTGCATTTTGATGCACATCTTTCCACGATTGTACTAATGCATTTCTTTAGTTTATTATGTTTATTTTTATGTTTTAAATTGTTTTGCTAATTTATCTTATTTTTGCATTTAATTAATTTTCGTATTTTATTTTTCAGCATGTGCAGCTTTCAATAAAAAATTCATAACTGGAGCTACAGGACTCGGATTGAGGCGTTCTAATATTGGTTGGAAAGCTAAGAAAAAGACCTACAACTTTCATGAAGAAGTGGAGAGCCAATTCGGACTGTAGCAAGGTTGAAAAAATTGTTGAAGTTGCAGCACTAGTTTTAGTTAAGTTTCGGGTCAATTAGTTTTGGGTCTGGGTCGTTTGTTTGACCCAGTTGGGTTGTAAAACGGGTCGCTCTCTTTCCCGTTAGGGTAGCAGCCGTGGTACTGGAGCATCCCATTCGAATTCACTGTTCACGAAATTCCATTCACGATTTGGAAAAGCTAGGACGAATGACTATGGAGAACTAATTCCTTTGGGTTGATCTACTGTAATTCAGGTTCCAATACTTGAGATTATTATAATGTTAATTTAAGTTTAATTCCTTTCAATGATATTTTGTGTTATTGTATGCTTAATTCGATTGCATAAAATATATTGATTCAATTTGGTTGATTGTATGATCCTAACATAGACTCATCACGTTTGCTTAATCCGTTGTTGTGTCTGATCAGTCATGTTTGCTTAATCCATGAAAACTTATCCCGTTTGCTTAATTCGGACAATAGGATCGTACATCTCACAAACTTCACCGCGCTTGTCATTGAGTTTGTACCCAAATAGGAATAGACAATCCGCTTCGGGTATTAGAATTATAATAATCGATGATAGTAGGAACCCAAAACAGTAGATCGACTTATTCTATAATCACTTATTTCCAAACAGCTTATTTTATAATCACTTTTTATAATTAGCTTATTTGCCTAAACTCGAACCAAACAACCCCCCAATTTCGATTTTAGTTAGTAAAACCCAAGAGTCCTTGAGAGACGATACTCGAGTTACCGTTACCGTCGTTACTACAATTTGCAATTTAACTCGTTTTTGACCCGCGCGCGACAGCGGATCAAATTGGCGCCGTTGCCGGGGATTCTTGATTTTATTAACCAATTTTAGAGTCATAGGTTTAGTGTTTTCGTGCCTAGGTTCTAGATTTCCTTCGGTTTAAGCCAATTCGCGTTTTTTGCGTCATAGTAGTAAAAAATTCGGTTTTTTTGAAAATTGAATCCGATTTGAAATCTGTTTCGACCAGTGGAGGGGAAAAATTCACTGATCATTTGTCCCTTACTACGAAGTAGTTACGGGACTTTGGTCTCAATTTCCCAAATTCATCATTTTTCTATTTTTAATGATTTATTTACTGATTTCATAGAGTCGAAAAAATTCGAAAAAATTATCAAAATTCTATTTTTCACCCATTAGATGAATTTCGTGTTCAGTTTATTTTTTTGAAAAAAATTTAATCGTTTTCTTTCTTTGTGTTTGTTTTTGCTATTTAGGGTCATAGTTGGCATTTTCACGATTGTTGCTGCATTGCTGTGCACTAGTCCTGGCTACTAGGTCCTCTTGTCCTGAACTTGTTGCTTTTGATCCTGAGGTAGAAAGAACCTTGCACACACTTCGTAGAGCAGGCCAGGCTAGCAATAGTTCACCTTCACCGACCATAGTTGAGTCTGATTCTGAGTCCGACTATTTGCATAACTTGTTTGCTTCTGATTCTGAATTTGTTTTTGAAATGGCTGACAATAGAACTTTAAGACAACTTGCAGCCCCTGATGTGAATTATAATGGCTTGTGTATTGAATATGATGCTGTTGCTGTTCCTTTTGAATTAAAACCGGGTTTAATACACTTGTTGCCAAAGTTTAATGGTCTTGCAGGTGAGGATCCGCATAAACATTTGAAGGAATTCCAGGTGGTGTGCTCTACACCATTGAAGCCTGAAGGGATCACTGAAGATCATATCAAACTTCGTGCTTTTCCTTTTTCTTTGCAGGGTGCAGCGAAGGATTGGATATATGATCTCGAACCGAATTCAATCGCAAGCTGGAATGCTCTGAAAAGAGTGTTCTTGGAGAGATATTTTCCTGCCTCTAGAGCTGCTTCAATCCGAAAGGAGATTTGTGGCATTAGACAAGATAACGAGTCATTGGCTGAGTATTGGGATAGGTTCAAGAAGTTAGTTTCAAGCTGCCCTCAACATCAGATTACCGAGCAACTTCTCATTCAGTACTTTTATGAGGGGTTGTTACCTATGGATAGAAACATTCTTGATGCTGCTAGTGGTGGAGCACTTGTTGACAAAACTCCAGCTGCTGCCAGGGCCCTCATTGAAAATATGTCCTTAAATTCCCAGCAGTTCACCACTCGAACTAATTCTGTCCAGACCAAGGGTGTACATCAAATTCAAGGTTCCTCGAACAGAGCTTTAGAAACCAGAATTGATGAGCTGACCGCTTTAGTCAAACAACCTGCAGTAGCGAAACCTCAAACAGCAACTGTATGTGGCATTTGTACAGCTCATGATCATCCCACTGATACTTGTCCTCTTCTGAAAGATGATACTGTTACCGAGCTGCCTCAAGCTTATGCAGCCAACCTTTACAACCAGAACAGGTACAACAACACCCCTGACTTGTCCACCAACAAATATCACCCCAATTGGAGGAATCATCCCAACCTTCGATATGGAAATCAGCAGCCCTCACAACAACAACAACTCACCGTTCCACTACCCCAGCCACATCACACCCCTCCAGCTACTGCTTCCGGACCGTCCTTGGAAGATCTTGTTAAATAAATGGCCGTGAACAACCTTCAGTTCCAACAAAGAACCGACACTAGCATTCAGACCTTGACCACACAGATGGGACAACTTGCTACTCAAATAAATAATATGCAAGCTCAAGGTTCGAACCAACTTCCAGCACAAACTGTTGTCAATCCGAATGGTAATGCTAATGTGAGCGCTATTTCTTTGAGATCCGGAAAGGTTACAGAAACAGGCCCTGAAAAAAATAAAAAAGTCATTGAGGTAACTTATGAACTTTCTCCATCTGAACCTTCTCCTTCTGCACTTTCTTCTCCTTCTTCTGTTATGGTTGAAACTGAAAAAATTAGAGAAAAAGAGTATGTGCCACCTGTCCCCTTCCCACATAGAGTTCTGAAAAATAAAAGAATTGAGGAGGGAGACAAAGAAAGAGAGATTTTGGATGTGTTTCGAAAGGTGGCGGTAAATATTCCGCTACTTGATGTTATAAAACAGGTTCCTAAGTATGCAAAGTTTCTGAAAGATTTGTGTACTAACAAGAGGAGGATTAAGGGAAGTGAAAGAGTGAACTTAGGACGAAATATTTCTGCCTTTATTCAGCCCAAACAATCATCTGACAAGGCTGTAAGTGAGCAAAATGTTTCAGCCCTCACTACTCAGGTGCTGCCACAAAAGCAGAAGGATCCGGGAACATTTGTTATTCCTTGTACCATCGGAGATAGTAAATTTGAGAATTGCATGCTTGATTTGGGAGCGGGCATTAATGTTATGCCTACTTCTGTTTATAATAACCTTTGTCTTGGCCCTTTGCAGCATACAGGTTTAATTATTCAATTGGCAAACAGGAGCAACGCTCGACCCGCCGGGGTTGTCGAAGATGTCCTTGTTCAAGTTAACGATTTGATTTTTCCTGCAGATTTTTACATTCTAGACATGGAAGGCGAAACCAAGACAAGCAGAGCTCCCATAATTTTAGGCAGACCGTTCATGAAAACGACAAAAACGAAGATTGATGTTGACGATGGAACCATGTCCATGGAATTTGGTGACATTGTCGCAAAATTCAACATTTTTGACGCCATGAAACATCCCTTGGAGGAGCATTCCGTTTTTCACATTGAGTTGATTTTTGAACTAGTTGATGATAGTTATTCTGAATTATTTGCACTTGATTTTCCATCTCTCTCTGATTTTGATGATACTTATTCATGTCCTGATTGCACTGACACTAACGTTTGTGTTCTTTGTACTGAGATTGATGCTTCCTTGCAGCCTGATACATTTCCTACAGGTGAAGTTGTTACCGATGAGGCTGTTTTTGTCGTCGATGCTCTTGACATCCCAGCTGCCCCAAGCATTCCATCCATCGAGCAGCCCCCGTCCTTAGAGCTAAAAGAGCTCCCTGGGAACCTGAAATATGCTTACTTGGAGCATAATGAAAAACTTCCTGTGATTATCTCTTCTAACCTTGATTTCAATCAAGAAGACAGACTTTTGCAGGTATTGAAGAGGCACAAGAAAGCAATCGGGTGGACATTAGCCGACCTTCCAGGTATTAGTCCTTCGATGTGCATGCACATGATTTTACTTGAGGATGGAGCGAAAACAGTAAGGCAGCCCAAAGGAGGCTTAATCCTTTGATTCTTGATGTTGTAAAGAAAGAGGTAACCAAACTCTTGCAAGCAGGTATCATTTATCCTATCTCTGACAGTAAGTGGGTAAGTCCAGTGCAGGTTGTACCTAAGAAATCTGGACTCACAGTGGTAAAAAATGAAAAGAATGAACTTGTTCCCACTAGAGTCCAGAACAGCTGGAGAGTTTGTATTGATTACAGGAGACTGAACCAGGCTACTAGAAAGGATCACTTTCCTTTGTCGTTCATTGACCAGATGCTTGAACGGCTAGCTGGTAAATCACATTATTGTTTTCTTGATGGTTTTTCAGGTTACTTTCAGATTCATATTGCACCTGAAGATCAAGAAAAGACCACTTTCACGTGCCCATTCGGTACATTTGCTTACAGGAAGATGCCTTTTGGCCTTTGCAATGCTCCTGGCACTTTCCAACGATGCATGATGAGTATTTTCTCTAATTTTATTGAAAATTGCATGGAAGTGTTTATGGATGACTTTACTGTCTATGGTTCTTCTTTTGATGCATGCTTGAACAGTTTAAGCTTGATTTTAGAAAGATGCATCGAGACTAACCTTGTGTTGAATTATGAAAAGTGTCATTTTATGGTTGAGCAGGGAATTGTCCTTGGTCACATTATTTCTGAAAAAGGAATTTCTGTTGACCCTGCTAAGATTGATGTGATTTCTACACTGCCTTACCCTTCTTGCATTCGCGAGATTCGTTCTTTTCTTGGTCATGTAGGTTTTTACAGGCGTTTCATCAAGGATTTCAGCAAGATAGCTCTTCCGCTGTCGAACTTGTTGAAGAATGACGTCACTTTCGATTTTGATGACAAATGCAAACAAGCGTTTGACTTCTTGAAGAAAGCATTGACCTCCGCTCCCATCATTCAGCCCCCTGACTGGACACGTCCTTTTGAGCTTATGTGTAATGCTTCGAATTATGCTGTTGGGGTTGTCCTTGCACAAAGAGTTGACAAGGCTGCCCATGTTATTTACTATGCTTCTAGGACTTTAGATTCTGCACAGTCAAATTACACTACCACTGAAAAAGAACTGCTAGCTATTGTTTTTGCTCTTGACAAATTCAGATCTTATTTGCTAGGTTCCAAGGTTGTTGTTTTTACTGACCATGCAGCTTTAAAGTACTTGCTGAAGAAGCCGGATGCAAAACCGAGATTGATTCGGTGGATGTTGTTGCTTCAGGAGTTTAATGTCGAGATAAAAGACAAAAGTGGAGCTGAGAACTTAGTGGTTGACCACTTAAGCAGGATAGAGAGAGATGAAGACCCTTTTCCTATTCAGGATGACTTTCCTGATGAGCAGTTGTTTCTTTTGCATGGGATTACACCTTGGTTTGCTGACATTGTTAATTTTCTTGTTGCTGGTGTTTTTCCCACAGGTGCATCTCGATCACAAATCCACAAACTCAAGAGTGATGCCAAATATTATGTCTGGGATGATCCGTATCTATGGAAGTTTGGTAGTGATCAGGTAATCAGGAGATGTGTCCCCGACAATGAGATTGAATCTATTTTGAAATTTTCTCATGCATCTCAAGTCGGCGGACACTTCGGTCCTCAAAGGACTGCAAGAAAAGTCCTTGATTCAGGTTTCTACTGGCCAACTATTTTTAAGGATGCTTTTGAGACTTACCGCACTTGTAAAGAGTGTCAGATAGCAGGTACAAACATCACTCGCAAGAGTGAAATGCCTCAGCAGCCGATGCTTTTCTGTGAGGTATTTGATGTATGGGGAATTGACTTCATGGGTCCCTTTCCTGTATCATTTGGTTTCCTTTATATTTTACTTGTTGTTGACTATGTTTCAAAGTGGGTGGAAGCTATCCCCACTAGGACTAATGATTCTAGAGTTGTTGCAGATTTTGTCAGGTCTAATATCTTTTGCAGGTTTGGAATACCGCGAGCTATCATAAGTGACCAAGGCACTCATTTCTGCAACCGCACCATGGAAGCTTTACTCCGGAAGTATGGAGTTGTGCACAGAGTCTCTACTGCATATCACCCACAGACTAATGGGCAAGCTGAGATCTCAAACAGGGAGATCAAACAGGTTTTAGAGAAAATGGTGCAGCCAAACAGGAAAGATTGGAGCCGTCGTCTAGAAGACGCACTTTGGGCTCAAAGGACAGCTTTCAAGACACCCATTGGGATGTCTCCTTATCGACTTGTTTTTGGTAAGGCATGTCATCTTCCTGTTGAGTTAGAACACCGTGCTTATTGGGCGGTGAAAAGTTGTAATTTGGAGATGCAACAAGCAGGTATAGAAAGAAAACTCCAATTACAACAGTTGGAAGAGCTTAGATTAGAGGCTTATGAGAGCTCTAGGATTTATAAAGAAAAAACTAAGCACTTCCATGATAAAATGATTTCTAGGAAGGAATTTTCTGTGGGCCAACAGGTTTTACTGTTTAACTCCCGCCTTAAGCTTATGGCTGGGAAACTTCGATCCAAATGGATTGGCCCCTTTGTTGTCACTAATGTTTTCCCTCATGGTGCAGTAGAAATAAAAAGTGCAGGTACTGACAAAATTTTCAAGGTTAACGGGCAGCGGCTGAAGTTATTCCATGAAAGTTCGGTGCCTGAAAATGTCAGCATAGAGGAGCTTTCTTTGGAAGCACCTAGCTACACTGCAACTTGATCAGGAAGTCCTTCTTTCCTTCTCTCTACTTTATTAGTAATGTCCTTTCATTGAGGGCAATGCTTAGTTTAAGTGTGGGGGAGGAAATCGTGTGTTTTATTTGTTTTTGTTTGTTAGTTTTTATTTTATTTTAATTTCAACCAATAAAAAATGCATCTTCTTGAAAGTTTTAGGCTATAGACTGATTTGAGTCGGGTTTGCGGAGACGTGGGAAAGATTCACAAAATCGGTATCGTTCTAACACCGTAAGTCTCCTACATATGGAAATTTATTTGAATTTGTTATTATGTTTTAGCCTTAATTTCTCAATCTTTGACAGCTCTTGAGTAGTTTATTTCAGCAGTCAGCACCATCTCTCACACACTTTACGCAGGAAAACCGATGAATATAAGTGAATGTTCCGAAAAGAAAAAAAAAGAAAGAGAAAAGAAAAAAAGAATACACCTTCTAAGTTTGGTGACCCTCACCCGGTCACTTAACCCAACGGTTGTGTAATCTTCAAAAAAAAAAAGAGAAGAAAGTTTTCAAAACTCTTTGTTAGTTGGTTCAGCGGTTTCTGGTGCTGAACTTGGTAGGGAGGATTACGGTCCGATCCCCCGCAACTACATCTGAGTAAGTAAAGGGTTATGCCACGTAAGTATCGGAACCCCGTGCAAAAGGATCAGAGTCACTAACCGGTCGTCCTGCTATTAGTGTGTGGAGATAACGGGCTTAATGTGATTGCGCCTGAATGAAAAAGAACAAAAAGGATGAGTAAGTTAGGCTATGGTATAATAATATGATTTGAAATTGGTTTGTGTATTTAGGAGGCTTATGTCTGCTTATCTGTGGTTAGTGTTCTTACGATGTTTTTAGTGTGCAAGATTAGTACCTGTTGATGCAAACCTACCCGAAGAAGATTTGTAGCCTAGGATGAGTAACTGACGATGCTTTTGCGTTTCTTTTGATTGCATTTTGCTCGGAGTGCAAAAGTTCAAGTGTGGGGGATTTTGATCAGTGCATTTTGATGCACATCTTTCCACGATTGTACTAATGCATTTCTTTAGTTTATTATGTTTATTTTTATGTTTTAAATTGTTTTGCTAATTTATCTTATTTTTGCATTTAATTAATTTTCGTATTTTATTTTTCAGCATGTGCAGCTTTCAATAAAAAATTCATAACTGGAGCTACAGGACTCGGATTGAGGCGTTCTAATATTGGTTGGAAAGCTGAGAAAAAGACCTACAACTTTCATGAAGAAGTCGAGAGCCAATTCGGACTGTAGCAAGGTTGAAAAAATTGTTGAAGTTGCAGCACTAGTTTTAGTTAAGTTTCGGGTCAATTAGTTTTGGGCCTGGGTCGTTTGTTTGACCCAGTTGGGTTGTAAAACGGGTCGCTCTCTTTCCCCTTAGGGTAGCAGCCGTGGTACTGGAGCATCCCATTCGAATTCACTGTTCACAAAATTCCATTCACGATTTGGAAAAGCTAGGACGAATGACTATGGAGAACTAATTCCTTTGGGTTGATCTACTGTAATTCAGGTTCCAATACTTGAGATTATTATAATGTTAATTTAAGTTTAATTCCTTTCAATGATATTTTGTGTTATTGTATGCTTAATTCGATTGCATAAAATATATTGATTCAATTTGGTTGATTGTATGATCCTAACATAGACTCATCACGTTTGCTTAATCCGTTGTTGTGTCTGATCAGTCATGTTTGCTTAATCCATGAAAACTTATCCTGTTTGCTTAATTCGGACAATAGGATCGTACATCTCACAAACTTCACCGCGCTTGTCATTGAGTTTGTACCCAAATAGGAATAGACAATCTGCTTCGGGTATTAGAATTATAATAATCGATTATAGTAGGAACCCAAAACAGTAGATCGACTTATTCTATAATCACTTATTTCCAAACAGCTTATTTTATAATCACTTTTTATAATTAGCTTATTTGCCTAAACTCGAACCAAACAACCCCCCAATTTCGATTTTAGTTAGTAAAACCCAAGAGTCCTTGAGAGACGATACTCGAGTTACCGTTATCGTCGTTACTACAATTTGCAATTTAACTCGTTTTTGACCCGCGCGCGACAGCGGATCAGCAGGCGACAGAAAAATCTTCACAGAAACCAAAAACTCAAAACCCTAGCATCTTGACCAGCACACATAGGGAAATAAACCCTAATCCAGGCTCTGACAAAATTGAGCGAGAACCAACCTTGTAACGTGATGACAAAATTCATTCCACGATCCACTAATCGAGAACCAGATGCGCTTCCTTTTTACCTGATAAGAAAACCTCAAAACAAGATTAGACAAAAAGAGGGCGTAGCCCTAATACTTCAAACCAAAGTGCCTGATTCCATGAGATGCGGGATATGCAAATGATTGAATGATAAAATGATGCAAATGGAATGCAAAGTTTGAAGCCAGACAAGAATAAAAGAGATATGGCAAATTTGGGGTACGACAACTGCCCCTATTTAATCGTCTTAAACCTGAAGGAGAGATTGGCGTCAGCCTTTCGAGAGTTCAAGGTGGAAGATGATTAAATACCAGGACCCGAAATTTGCCCTGGAGAGATGGTGTAAGTGTTATTCACTGGTGTGGATGTCTGCTGGAGAAAGACAAACTGGTCTTCTGGTGGACTGGTCATGATGGATAAAACATGGTTGAAAGAGGGTAGCTCGTACTGGGGTAATGGTGCCAATACAAGGTTCTTGAGGGAGTAGGCGGTAAAGTGACTAAAAGGATATGGTTGACGATGTCGTGATGATTGAAAGTAGAATTACTTGACAAAATGATAACTTAAATGCAATGAGTAGAATTTGATGACGATAGAGAATCTATCAAGCGGTATTTCACGATCCAAAAAGAAAGGTAAAGATAAAGGGTAAAGATCGGCGTATAATCTATGACCCAAGAGAAAGGTAAAGACAACGGGTAAAGATAGACGTATGATCTATGACCCAAGAGAAAGGTAAAGTGAGGGTAAGACCTACGAGCGACTTATGACCCTAGCAAAGATAACGTGAGGGTAAGACCTACGAGCGACCTACGACCCTAGCAAAGATAACGTGAGGGTAAAACCTACGAGCGACCTACAACCCTAGCAAAGATAACGTGAGGGTAAGACCTACGAGCGACCTACGACCCTAGTAAAGATAACATGAGGGTAAGACCTACGAGCGACCTACGACCCTAGTAAAGATAACATGAGGGTAAGACCTACGAGCGACCTACGACCCTAGCAAAGATCTACGTGAGGGTAAGACCTACGATCGACCTATGACCCTAGTAAAGATAACGTGAGGGTAAGACCTACGAGCAACCTACGACCCTATGAAAGATAACATGAGGGTAAGACCTACGAGCGACCTACGACCCTATGAAAGATAACGGGAGGGTAAAACCTACGAGCGACCTACGACCCTATGAAAGATAACGTGAGGGTAAGACCTACGAGCGACCTACGACCCTATGAAAGATAACATGAGGGTAAGACCTACGAGCGACCTACGACCCTAGTAAAAGATAATGTGAGGGTAAGACCTACGAGCGACCTACGACCCTAGCAAAGATAACGCGAGGGTAAGACCTACGAGCAACCTACGACCCTATGAAAAGATAACGTGAGGGTAAGACCTACGAGCGACCTACGACCCTATGAAAAGATAACGTGAGGGTAAGACTTACGAGGGACCTACGACCATAGCAAAGATAACGTGAGGGTAAGACCTACGAGCGACCTACGACCATATGAAAAGATAACGTGAGTATTGAGAGTTGGGGAGTATGACATACTGACACCATGGTTTATTTTAGTTGGGAGTGTAATAACAGATGTTAACTGGGAATTATGAGGATGAAATTCTTTGTGAGGATGTTTTGTTGATTTGGGATTGATCTGGCTCATGCTTCATATGCATTTGAAGTGTGACATGATGATCCATGGATATGCTATGCATTTGAGGATGCAATGCAGTATGTCGTGATGATTATTGTGTGTAAAATGTCAAAAACTGATTGGGATCAATTGCTCGTCCTCTTGAGGTACCAATATGGACTGGTGCTTGAAATTGAGAGAATTGAGTTATATCCTTGTCGAGTTCACTGGGGATTAAATCTTGTTGAGGAGGAGTAGCTTGATCCGACTTTCTTCACCTGCTGGACTGCTTGTGAATGACTGAATAGAGACATGGATCTCATCAAATGCCCTGAGTTTTCTCTATTGCCAGGGAGGAAAGGGGCCCGTCTGACTTTCCTTACTTCACGAACCACTTGGGGATTGGGAGATGGACATTAGTGTCTTTAGATGCCCCGAGTTCACTTCATTGTTGGGGAGTTGCGCGTTTAAACATCTGCAGGGAATGATGATGATTCCGAGGACGTAAACTGAACCAAAGTGAATGTCATGACACTCTTAGCTTGATTGAATTTGTACGGATGACAGGAATTTGCTCGAGTAGCTCTGTAAGAGGGGAGGAGGAATGCCCCCGTCTGCAAGGATCTCTTCAAGTGGAATGCTAGAAGATTCGTGTCATAACACAGTGCAAAGTGGCATGCCCCAATATCTGCCTCTGATCATGGATTTTTGTAGAGATTTGTTGAATCTCGACGTAACTGCCCCAGGTTGCACAAATTCTGAATAGGTTACTCAGCCTGATTCCCCCAGTTTGAAGTTTAAAGAGATTTATCGACATGGTTGCTTCTGATTGACTGGAAAAATATGGAAGAGATTTATCGACGTGATAGCCTCTGATTGGCAACTTGAGGGAATGCCCCAGAATAAGATCAATCTTTGTTTTTTGACAAGTTTCTGCAGCAATCGTCCTTCGAGATGACCATGTTTTCAATTGATGCTCATCACGCAAGCTTACTTGATGTTCCAAAACATTTATATGCAACAGATGTTTGTCTAAGAATGATGATTCTAATGCAAATTCTATGCTTGTCTTGAAGTTCGAAAAACTTTTATTGAAATGATGTCGAAGCATCAATTTTTTGTTTTTATGAATAGGTGACGTGTTACCAAATCAAATTTTAGTACATCTCCGAGGAGTCAGGTTACCGTACTCTCGCTACAGTATTGCTTTTGAATTAACCCATGCTTCAGTTAGGACTTTTAAGGGTTGTAACGTGGCCTGGTTCACGGTTTTAGAAAAAAGGATTTAAGGCTCAAAATTATTTGGTGCCCACCCATTCTCCATGATGTTCTCCATTCCTATGTTCAGTTAACACAATACGAGCACTCATATCCCGAGAAGGGAGTTTGCGATGATTGAGGAACCACAGGGGTTTCTAAGACCCGACAATCACTGGCTTCTTGGCGTCTGATTACTCGATCTTGTTCTTTGCTGAGGATTATTATTTTTTAATTTCGCTTTCCCTAATTTTTTTTCTGGACAAATTTCATGATTTTGAAGTTGCAGTCCAGCGGGATGCCCTGACTTTTGCCTAAGTCTCCTATTTTTCAAGTTTTGACTTAACGGGGCTTTTTGTCTCTTTCTTTTTGAACAAGTTATTGATCTTCGCACCATCTTCGATTTGTTGGAAATGGTTGTGGTTGTCTGAGTCCTGGATAGATGAAGAATAATTGTTGCGGTATTGTCATTTGTTGACCTCCTGATTGTGCAAGAGATACCCATCGGGATATCGTTCTCTTTGATGCATGTTGCTGGCAGGTGACAGTTTATCATTATGGTGTTGACTTCTCCTAGCCCTTTGATGGATAACCATTGTTGTATCACTAGGAACTCCCTCTTGACGAGTTCTGGACGCTCGATCGGATTAACTGAAATCTACCCGCCTCGGGGTTAAAGATGAGGTTTTTTTTCTGTGTAAAAGAAACTCCTACTTCAAAGCTCGAAAGGGTTGACGAGGGTCTATCTTCCTTATAACTCCGATGTTTGAGGATTTGAAACAATGCCTGTACATCGTTAGCAAGGTTTTATTCAAAAGCATACCGTTTGAGAATCTAAGTATCAGATCTTCATCATCCTCCCTCAAGAGTTTTTTTTTCTTTCTCTTTATTTAAATTAAATTAAAAAGAGTTAAGCATCAAAAGCAAGTACAATAACAAAACGTAAATGAGTGAATACGAATGGATTAGTTCAAGACAAACACAGTCAATGCATGGTGATTCAATATAAAAAGACAAACAATTTTGCATACAACGGGTACTGAACAAAACAAGAAAGGTTACAAATGATAATGCAAATGAAATTAGAAATTGCCATGCTCAGGAGACTTCTTTAGCCCTGGCTCAAATGAGGAGACGCTCTTGCAGTCTTGGAACTTATCTCAGCAAGGGGATTCAATCCATTATCAGACCCTTTGGAGTGAACGTGATAACTTTGGCATCAAGGAGGTCTTAAACGTTGTTTTTTAATGCCCTACAATTCTCAATTGTGTGGCCTGGAGCACCTGAATGGAATTCGCAATGAGCACTGACATCATACCCTCATGGGAGAGGATTTGGTGTTGGACCAAGTTCACGCAGTTGAACCAACTGATTGGTAAACAACTGAAGGAAAAGTTGATCATAAGACATGGGAATGGGATCCACCCTCATTTCAATAACTTTCTTCCTCTTTCTTCCTTGTTGCCCCTGGGGTTGATGAATCGGCTGAAAAGACCCAGATCATGCTCGTTGAACATACAATTGTCTCTGTGTGTACTGATGTTGATGAGTCGTCTTTGCTGTTTATTGGATTCTGAGAGAGGGGACCCCAATGAGTTTTTGTTGTGAAAAAATGAATGCATGGTAACATGGATGAATGCTTTATCTTCATTTCTAATGAGACCCAAAGACTCGTCTATATTTTTAAAATTTCCCTTTTGAAAATTTATACCAACAAGACTTGTCTTTGGATTTCTCTAGATATGAGATATATATACATGATGATGTGATGTTATGGTATGCTATGGCATGAAGTCTCAGCTCCACATATTCTGGATAACCATTGCGTGGTCTATTGCACAGGCTGAAAGTAACAGGATCAAAAGTTTGACGTCACATGCATGGAGTCAAAGTAACCACCCACGAGGTATGTACTAGGGGTTTATCACCTGCCGAACAAGGTTCTAAAGAGTTCTCGAAGTCTACGCTCTTCCTTTGGATATTACCGACGTCCTAATTACTTGGTAATCAGTAATATTTGCAGGAAAAACTCGTCCGAGCTCAATATCGCGTGACAACTACTTCCGGATTACTCTGTTACAGTCTCCACATTGCACCTAAAAGGCCAAGATGGGTCAATGGTTCTACGACCCTCAGCTTCTCGAGCTCCCAGGTCGAAAGCAACGATGTCTTCCCGATTACTCGGTAAACATCATTACTTTCAAGGGGACCTCCACTGAGTGGGGGATTCTCATGCCTCCTTCTTCGGGATTACTCCCTCAAAGTTAACATGACTATACCGACCGTCCTAATCCTATGTGTAACCCAAGTCCGGGTAGAGGACTTATTAAAAGTAGTCACCAAACCCAACATCACAATGTATCCAAAATATGTGAGTAGCAACAATATATGCAATATATACAAAAGAATAAAATAAATAAATAAAGAAATAAAACAGTAAAGCAAGGTAAAGCAAATAAATAAACACCTAAACAGACAAATAAACAAAACTAGGAGAGACTCGCTAAAACTCCCCAGCAGAGTCGCCAGCTGAAACCGCCGGCAAAAAACACAGAGCCGCCACCGAACTTTATTTATCCCGAAGGAAGGGGAAATATCGATAAAACCACAAGGGAATGGATAAGATGGTCTTGCGACCAAGAGAAAGGGTAAGGGAGTCGGTTATGCGAGGAGAAGGTATTAGCATCCCACACATTCGTTGTACTCAACGAGATCCATTTTGTTTGTTTGTCTTAAAGGGTGTGTTTATCTACAACTATTCTTGCTTAAGGGGAAATGAAAGGTTTTCGATTATTGCGTTCGTGAGGGTTTCGTGACCCTTTGCCTACGTATCCAATGAAGGAATCAGAACACCGTAGTTCCTCTAGAAAAAGGTTGATTTGTTTATGTTTTTTAGTGGGCGACATTAACGCACGCATTCTAGCAATAGGCACGGCCGGTATCGCGGTAGAACGAAGATAACATGCCCTTGGGGGGAGTTTTGATTTGTTGAGTGTTTTGCGGGTTTTAAGATATATTCAAGTAATGATTAAAGAGTGTTTTTTGGATTTTTTGGTTTGTTTACTTGTTGATTTTATCTTGCCATACATGCCTAATTACTAGCATTTGTACAAAGTAAATAAAATGCAGAAAGATAAAATCCTACGCTATTACAACCATATCAAAAGGCATAAAAAATATGAAGGAAAAAATAAGATAAAAGTAAGAAAAATGAGTGTCTTTCGACCCAGGCAGTAGCACCCTTAGACTTGCATTTTGTTGGCCTCCTTCGATTGGGGCTAGCACCAGTGAGGTCATGGCCTTCGATTAGGGGCTGGCACCAGTGAGGTTATGTCCTTCGATTGGCCTGGAAGTCAGTGTATGGCGAAGCCTTCTGGTTCTGCCTTGTTGCCTTGTTGTCTTCTTCGACTGGAGGTTGAAAGCAGTGAGGGAATGCCTTTCGACTAAACTTGGAAGTCAGTGAAGGCATACTTTTCGTTTGGGCCTAGAAGTCAACATGGTTTTCCTCCTGGTTGTCTCTTTCATTTGACCTGGAGAAAGAGGGTAGAAGCCAGAAGCTTCGTTTCCTATTTCCTGTTTCCTGTTTCTTTCATTTCAAGCATTAAATGGCAACATGGCCCGAGGCCATGCTAGTATTTGTCTTGTAAACAGTTTAATAGTTAAAGCAAGTTCAGGTAAACAGAAAGCAAAACGAAAGGCTTAGCTCTAAAAAATATGTTAAAAAGGGTGGAAACGAAAGGAACAATGGTATGTACATGTTTCAAACGAAAGGGAAAATTACTATGCCATGGAACGAAAAGTTCAAAGGTAAGAATAACTTACCTTGCTTCAGGCCTTGAATGGATGTGGGTTTCGAACTTGAACTACTACCTGGACGTTTCTGGAATTCGAAGAGTAGTCACAGGGGGTTCGCTTTTGGTTCGAAGAGTTGTCACAGAAGGTTGTCTTTGAGTTTGAGCAAACTTTTATGTGTGGGGTGTTCTTCAGAATCGAAAGAGGTGAGTGTTTGGGATTCTGGGTTTTTTGATTTCTCAAGTGTTGATGAACTTGAGAGTTTTGTTGTGTTTGAGAAAATTTGGGGGATTCGTTCCTCTGGTCCAAAGATCCTCCCTTAAACATGTGTTGGAGCCTCTTATTTATAGGCAAAGTTGGCTGAAGCTTTTGGAGGGAAAACAAAATAATTTGAACAAATTGGGTATGATGTTCTTGTAGTCTTCGAGGTGCAGTTTTTATATGCCAATTTGGTGCAAGTATGGGAGCAGCGTGGCAGGACTGCTTTGTAGCAGTTTTTTCTGTGTTGTTTTGGCATCTTACAGCAGGCATTGGAGCAGCAACAACAGATTTTTGGAGTGTTGTATTTGGCTATTTTGGACTGAAGTACCTTTTATTGAAAAAAAGGGTACATAGTTTTTTTTTCCAATTTATCCAAGAATGGTATTATCCCATGAATAAACCTTTGAACCCTTAGGAAATGTATCACAAACTTGTGTAAGCCTCTGGTTATGTAAATATTTGGAAGCAGCATAGCATTGAAAATGAGATTTGGTCTTGAGTCGAATGCAAGAATGAGATCGAAACACACTTGTTCGAAGGAAGCCTTTCCCTCAGTCGAAGCTTATGGTCGAAACAAGCTAATGCCCAGTCGAAGCTTGTATCGAAGGAAACATACTGTCAAATCGAAAGCTCAAGCTCGAAGGAAGCACATTTCCCAATCGAAGCATGTGGATCAAAACAAACATAAAGGGAGTCATTGTCTTGTATCTTTTTAGCATGAGGGAAGTTCCTGGCTTCTAAATTGAAGGGCGCTTTTTCAAGGGAAGCAAGAACTTAGTCAAATCTTGTATGAAGATACCTCTTGTCTCAAACGAAGCTTGTATGAAGCAAAGTATGCAAGAGGCCCTTGGTGCAAGTGGATTCGAAGGATGCATAGAGATGGTTACTTTGTCCCATCGAAACTTGTCCAAACGAAGCAAGCATTCAGGCAGCAAACTTGTCCAATCGAAGTAGGTTTGTAGGCCGTGAACTTGTCCAAATCGAAGTAGGCTTGCAGGCAGCAAACTTGTCCAGTCGAAGCAGGTTTATAGGCAGTAAACTTGTCCAAATCGAAGTAGGCTTGCAGGCAGCAAACTTGTCCAGTCGAAGCAGGTTTGTAGGCAGTAAACTTGTCCAAATCGAAGTAGGCTTGCAGGCAGCATGCTTGGTGAATCGAAAAGGTTTCCTTGCAGGGGGCATGTGTGGCCAACATGTCATGGCCTGTGATTGCAAGCATGTAGACAGCACACTTGTCCAATCGAAATGCTGAATCAAAGGAGGTTTCAAATCCAAACGAAGGATGTACCTAAACTTGCATTCGAAGGAGGCTTTAAGTTCAAAATGAAGGACATGCCCAAGTTGCATTCGAAGGAGGCTAAGAGTCAATCGAAGGGTGCTGAATCGAAGAAGGCTAAGAGTCAATCGAAGGGTGCTGAATTGAAGGAGGCTAAGAGTCAATCGAAGGGTGCTGAATCGAAGGAGACTTGTTTTCCTCCAAATTTGTCAAAATAATATTTTTAACGGTTTTCTCTCTTTTTGACAGTTTCCTTTTAATTTTGGTACTAGAAGATCCCAATGCACTTGTGCAAAATTAAACCCTGAGAATCCTTATGAGAAAGGCCTAATACACTGAGCTTTGAGCCACCCTCGAGGCAGGCGACAGAAAAATCTTCACAGAAACCAAAAACTCGAAACCCTAGCATCTTGACCAGCACACATAGGGAAATAAACCCTAATCCAGGCTCTGACAAAATTGAGCGAGAACCAACCTTGTAATGTGATGACAAAATTTGTTCCACGATCCACTAATCGAGAACCATATGCGCTTCCTTTTTACTTGATAAGAAAACCTCAAAACAAGATTAGATAAAAAGAGGGCGTAGCCCTAATACTTCAAACCAAAGTGCCTGATTCCATGAGATGCGGGATATGCAAATGACTGAATGATAAAATGATGCAAATGGAATGCAAAGTTTGAAGCCAGACAAGAATAAAAGAGATAGGGCAAATTTGGGGTACGACAACTGTGTGTAATCCTTTGTTGGAATTCACGTACGATGCCTCAAGTGATTCATCTACAGGCCTGCCCCTAGTTATTCAACATTTCTTGAGAAATTTCTTGGGATATTAACTGGACTGCCATAGATGTGTGGGATAGTGACACGTCGTGCCCACTTGCTTATAGGAGATTTTTCGTTGGGAATGTCATCCCACTTGAAGTGATTTTGTTTATTGAGAGGGTTTTTGTTCACTGGATATTTGTCGTGCGAATTTCTCCACTGTCAAACAAATAGCCAAATGCAAACAACGATATTAAAATATTGCAAAGTTTATGCTTGTCTTAAAGTTTTGAAAATGCGTTTTAGCAAAGTAAAGAAATTTTGTAAGAAAATTCAACTCAAGATTTAGAGTAAAGCCTTACAGGAGTCAGGATACCTTTTGTAACAGTATGCTTTCGAACTAACCCATGCTTCAATTAATACTTTTGAAGGGTTGTAACGTGGTTTGGTTCACGGTTTAAGAAACAAAGGATAAGGCTCAAAGTGTATTTGTACCCGCCCGTTCTTCGTGATGTTCTTCAATCCTAAGCTCAGTTAATTGTACGTTCGAACTCCAATGACATTTTGGTGATGGTTCAGACAAGTTAAGTTTGTCAGAAGGCAGACATTTTTTGTAACATTTTTCATGTTATTGAGGATTTGTAGTGACCTATTTTTTGATCTATTATCCCTGACTTTTTCCTGACTGTTCTCGTCTTGAGATTACGGTCAGCGGGATGCCCCAGTTTTTCTTAAGTCTCCTTTGTAGGTTTTAACTTAGTAGGCGTCTCTTTTTGAGAGATAATGACTGCCTATGTGATAGGGAACCATCACCGTCTTTTGATTCCAGAGGAATGTTTTTGATGTCATTCGTTGTATTATGAAATGAAAGTTTGCAACTTGAGCGCGCATTTGAATTAACTGAGAGACTACCCTGCCCCAGGTTTTGATTAAAGGTTTCAATTTGTGTAAAAAGGAAACCTTCTACTTCTTTGGCTCAAAGGGGTTGACTAGGGATTATCTTCCTTATAACTTTAGTGTTTAGGATTTGAAAGAACGCTTGTACATCGTCAGCAAGGTCCGTCCAAAAGCATATTGTATGAGATTATGGCGTTATTTTCGTCATCCTCCCTCTAAAGGCTTGCAACAAGAGTTGAATATCATAAAGGGATTAAAAACATAGTTTAAGTATAGTGAAAACAAATGGATGAATTCAAGACAAACATATGCAATACATTAATGAAACAAAGTTTGACATTAATAGATAATTGTTTGAATAACAAAAGAAATTACAATTGAAAATTCAAAATGAATAAGACGCTCTCAATGATTCAGTATAGGAGCAGTGATCACGTTTGGAGTCTCCATAGGGTCAAACTCGATCTCCTTGGCATCAATCATGTCTTGGACCTTGTTCTTCAGAGCTCAACAGCTGTTCGTGTCGTGTCCCGGACTATCAGAGTGGTATGCACATCTTTCATTGGGATGATAGGTAGGAGAAAAAGTGTTGGGGTTCCGGAGAGGAGCCTTTAACGTAATCAGCGTTTCCTTCAAGATGTATTATAACGCTTGAGCCAATGGCATGTTGATCTTAGTGAATTGCCTTTTAGGCGCGACCTCCTTATGCTGATGCCCCTGTCTTTGTTGAGTAGGTGTAGGATTAGAGATCAGGATTGCCCCTACGTGTTGGTCATGATGACACTTTTGACCATACACAACATCAGACTCTTTCTTCCCATTGTATGGCTTTTTCTTTGCATCAGAGGTTGTAGCTCCTTGGATCTTTCCGCTTTTGTTGCCAGCTTCGACCCTTTCACCAGTCAGTATTATTTTGGTAGACCCAGCTAAGGAGCTTCCGATTAGGTGATTGAAGAAAGATTCTATCAAAGTTCCGATGAAGATGTCAATCAGCTCCCTATTAGTTAAAAGAGGTTGCACCCTACCAGCCAAATCTCTCCACCTTTGGGCGTATCCTTTGAATCTCTCGTTGGAATGCATGGTCATGTTCTGCAATTGCATACGAGTTGGTGTAAGATCAGCGTTGTACTGGTACTGCTTGTAGAAAGAAGCAGCTAAATCCTCCCAAGTGTGGATGCGAGAACCCACAATTGATAAAACCATTCAAGTTGAGTCCCTGCTAGGCTCTCTTGGAAGAAATGGATCCAAAGCTTCAGATCAGTTGTGTATGGTTGAATCTTGCGGACATAAGACTTTAAGTGCATCTTAGGGCAAAAGACTCCATCGTACTGGGCAAAGGTAGGGGTTTTGAACTTTGGCGGGATGACCACTCCAGAAACCAAACCCATGTCTCCTAAATCCAAGCCAGGTATCTGCTGAATCTCCTTAGCATTGAGGCGATCCTCCAACTGTTTGTACTTTTCATTAGCGGGAGGATTTTTTCCTCAGAGTAGTCAGCTTCGACTTCATCAATCTCCATACTGTTGTCTTCTTCATGACTATCCCCCATGTTGGATGGAGTTGAGAGATCTACAACTCTCTTGACTAGTCCTCTAAGTCTTCTTCCCAAGTTCAGGATGCCTACTGGCTTCTTAGGCTTCTTCTTCTTGTCTTTGAGAAGAAGAGTCTTCAGGTCCTCTTACCCCTTAGCCATGGCCAGGAACATTTGTTGTAATTGGGAATTTTGTGCTTGGATATCCTTCACCGTTTGTTCTATATCAATCTTATTGAAATAAACAGTAGGAAGATAAGGAGACCTGTATGGGAGAAACCTGTCATGATATGATGCATGGTATGTGGATGCATGTTTTCAATGATCTCGCAGGGTAAATGTTAGAAGTCACTTACAACTTTGATTGGAGAACTTCGTATCGGTGGATGTCCTTCCACGAGAATTAAGCTCACCATGTCAAGTGGGTCGTAGCCCTTGACCCAAGTCATTGTGCTTTGATCTTTGACGATATTTTGGTTAGAGGAAAATAAATCCTCATGCCCCTTGATAGATGTCTAGTTCAATGTGAACCTACATCATGGACCCTCAAGATCCTTGAAATGGCTATTGAAAATGCTATGTTATGATGTTATGTACAAATATGCAAAGTAAGCAAGTTCATAAATAATCATATACACACAAAGCAGACAAGTCCTTAGGTTTAGGATTGCATGGGGTTTGTAGGTAAGTACCCTCTTGAAGTTTAGTTGGCTCAACTTGTCCTAGTAATAGTAACGGGTTCTAAGGAGTCTCATATCACAAGCCTTTCTTTTAGGTATTGTTCTAGCTCAAGCACTAAAGTATTGCGGCCAAAATATCCCAAAAGTCCAATCTTAATGAGTGTAGCATCGAGTATCAACCAATCTTCGGTCGGAACCAAAGCCGGCCATCTCACTACTTTCTAGTGGCTTAGGATGAGTCAATTAAAAGGTTCTAAAGTTCAGTTAGCGCTTAATGACGCTAAGGAAGCCTAATGTTATCCTTGACTGACTCAAGGAAAATTATTACAAGCCAAAGTGTCACGCTAACGTAGCTATCACTTTGTTCATATCGGTCTACGCTGTACAACATCCATGATTTATTGCTACTTACCTAAAAGGTGCCCCAGATCCGGGTATAGCATCTTTAAAAAAATCCCAAGCAAAAACCAAAAATGCAAGGCAAACAAATTAATCAAAGAAAGTAAGTAAAGGTGATCTAGCCCTAAGGTAACCCCACTTTTAAGTAATCTCCCCAGTAGAGTCGCCAATTCTGTAAAACGGTGGGAGAACTGACTTGGGTGTTTTGCGTTTTATCGCAATTGTTTCGGATAGCAAGAGTTGCCACTGACTTTTCTTTTATCCAATAAGGAAAGGCTGAAAATAACAGGAAAGACCTTTCGAGATTATTTCTGAGTTCGGGGGGGGGGGGGAGTAGATTATGAAAAGGGAAAGTATTAGCACCATTTTCATCCATAGTTATCTACGGGCTCTTAGTTGCTTGCTAGATCACTTGCTTTTGTTTGAAAGTGTGCTTGTGATGTGGGTTTTGAAAGTATTTTGAAAATTAATGTCTTTGTAATGCTTCTTGTTTCTATAAGAACGCGTACAAATTTTCGTTTTGAAAATAATTCAAAGAGGTGTTTGTGGAATGTGTTTTTGAAAGTTTTTTGAAAAGGTGTCTTTGTAATGGCTCTCGTTTCTATAAGAACGCGTACAAAGTGTTGTCTTTTGAAAATGTTTCAAAATGAAAGTGTGGGTGTACAAAATGTTTTTTTGTTGTGAGTAAGCGAGCAACTAGGAGCAATCTACCTACTCAAAAGGTCTTAGATCCTCCTTTAGATGTTGCTATCTTACCATTGTTTTGGTAAGAAGCCCCATCGTTGGATCTGAAGGGACGAGTGTGGGACATTTGTATAGTCATAGAAGGCAACCCATGGGAAATTCTAGCAATTTCGTTTTAGGGATTAGATCGTTTACCGAAGGCAACATTGAGGTCATCGAGTGACTACGATCTTTTATCAAGGGTCTTTGCTAAAACACCCATGTTTGAGGAACATGACTATTTTTCCGAGGCAATAAGTGAGATTATCCTAAGGGTGTATGTGTGCAAAGTGTGTTTGATTGCATACATTTTGTCTTTGATTTTTGGGTTGTCTACTTGTTGGTTTTATCTTGCCATACACTCCTAATTACTAGCATTTGTACAAAAGTAATAAAAAATGTAGAAAATAAATCCTACACTATTACAACCATATTGAAGTGCATAAAAATATAAAGGCAAAAATAAAATAAAAATAAGGAAAATGAGCTCTTTCGATTGAGGGGAGGAGAATCCTTCGATTCTGCTTCTGTTGGCCTCCTTCGATTGGGAGTTGGCACCAATAAGTCATGGCCTTTGATTGGGCATTGGCACCAGCAGGTCATGGCCTTCGATTAGGCATTGGAAGTCAGTAGGGTGCACCTTCTAGTTCTGCCTTGTTGCCTTCTTCGATTGGGCCTAGAATCAGTAAGTCATGGCCTTTGATTGGGGCTGGACTTAGTGTAAGTGTGCCTTTTGATTTTTCCTTTCTGCCTTGGAGGTCAGCATGGAAGCCCAAGGCTTTGTTTCACGTTTCTTTCCTCCTGTTTCTTTCGTTTGGGATATTAAATGACAACATGGCCTAAGTCCATATTGGTATTTGTCTTGTGGACAAATTAATTCTTAAAGTATATTTAATAACTCAAGAAACAAGAAACAAAAGGATTAGCAATAAAAACAAATTAAAAGGGTATAAACGAAAAGGAGAAAAATATTATATACATGCTATGTTTGAAACGAAAGATGCAAGGGTAAGAGTAACTTACCTTGCTGTAGCCTTGAAGGCGAACTGGACCTTGAGTGGTGACTCTGGGTTCTCCTGGATTCGGAGGGAGGGGCCTAAAGCTAGGCCTTGGAGACTGGATTCGAAGGAGGAAAGAAAGTAAGTGTGATGCTTATTTCCAATGGATTCGAAGGAGACTGAAGTGTGGAGTTGTTCTTCAGAATCGGAAGAGGTGAAAATGGGATTTTGGGTTTTTTGATTTCACAAGTGTTTAAGGACTTGAGAGCTTTGTTGTTGTGTTTGATAATATTTTGGAGGTTTCGTTCCTCTAGTAAAAAATCCGCTCCTTTAGCTTTGCAAAAATTCCTCTATTTATAGAGAAAAGAATGGACATGTTTTCAATAGCCAGTCTTGCAAAACAATAAAATATGAAACGAAAACAGGTACAAGTGGGGGGCCTGTTGGCAGTTGGGGTAGAAAAGATATGACTTATGCCTTTTGGCATTGCTTGTGCTCAGACCAAAGTCAGGTTGAAAGCTGATTTTGTGACTAAAGTACCTTTTATGAAGAAAGGGTACATAGTCTTTTGCCAATTCATCCAAGAATGGTATTATCCAGTGAATAAACCTTTGAACCCTTATGAAATGTATCACAAACTGATGTAAACCTCTAGTTATGTGAATATTTGAAAGTAACATATCCTGACAAGTAGGGTAAGGCTATGAGATTTCCTCAGATTTGTTTCAAATGAAACTTGCTTCGAATGGTTCAGCTTGGATTCAAAGTAAGCTGATTCGAAGGGAATTAACATTTCAATAGAAGCTTTGCATGTAGGTACTTTTGTCCAATCTAAAGGCTTGCCTTCCAGGGGGCACATGTGGCAGCAAACTTTTCCATTCGAAGCAAGCATGCAGGCAACATACTTGTCCAATCGAAAGGCTTGCAGGCAACATATGCATTGTGAACTAAGTGAGGCCAAAGATGCAATCGAAGGTGGCATGCAGGAAACTCCTGCCTTGTGAATCTAAGCCAGTGCACCAGAGGACAACGCCCAGTCGAAGGATGTAGCCAAAGCCTTTATTGAAAGAGGCCCAAAAGGCCAATCGAAGGAGCTGAAACGAAAGGATTTATTTTTCTCCAATTTTTGTCAACAAATTATTTTTATCTGTTTTTCTTCCTTTTTGATAATTTTCCTTTTAACTTGGTACTAGAAGATCCCAATGCACTTGTGCAAGCTTGAACCCTGAGAACCTTTGTGAGAAAAGCCTTGAGAATTGAGAGGGAAAATTTTGGGGTACAACACGAGCCCTTGCCACTGGGGTGGCTGTTTCATCCGTTCATAAAACACAAACCATTAAATATATTATCAACCCATTCCTGAAAATTTAAATATTTCATCTTCTTCTTCCTCGCGTACGCCACGATCATCAACACCATTTTTTATCTCTGAAATCCTTCATTTCTCAACCATTTTGAGAAATGTAAAAACCAAACCTGTCTAATGTTTGACAAGGAATTCAATCATATAAATTTCAAAAGCTATAAGTCAAAGGTTAGGATGAATTTCTGTTGGTACCAAAAATATAACCTAACTGGTCAGAGCTTCAATTCTCAACACATGGGCAAGATAAATTAAAACTAAAGACATGGCTAGTTTCAGGGGCATGATATCTACATTTTTCTTTTTATATGTATGCACTAAAGATGCTTGTATTAAGATATCACAGTTTAGAAAACTTACCTCTTGACACGAAATATGAATGCTCTCTACACGACTTCAAGAAGTGCAAGAATGATTTGGTGAGCTTGCTTGGACCTCCCTGAAGCTATTCCAATTGATAGAATGCCTTGTAGCTTGCCCAACTGTTCTTACCAAGTCAAGCTGAAATGGTAGACTTTGAAAATAGTGGATGGTAATGGAGGGATTACAGAAGTGGTTCAAGTGTTTGGATCACTTCTATATGATGTATAGATGGTGCTTGGATGATTGAAATGGAAAACACACGAGTAGATTTGAAGTTTGGCATTTAGGGTCAGAAGTTGCCACAAAATGGAGTTTTGATGCAAATTCTGGTTTGAGGGTGTATGCAGATGATTTGAGGGCTATGAATTCATCTGTTGTCTTGCAAATGAAATCTCTACTTATAGAGAGTAAGTTTTAGAGGCTGAGAGGGCTTGGTTTACAAGATCACATGTTATGGCTAGGTTACTTAGTTATTAAGTAACTTTGAAGAACATGGTCCTGATGTCTTGTACCATGCCTTCTAGAGTGGCTAGACACTTTAAGCATGTTGCTTCTGACTTTATAGATTGAGTGCGTGCAGAAGACATAAGTTAGAGGCTCAAGGAGTGGACTTTTGCAAAAGGCTTGCTTTACAAGAATGGAAATGGTACCTTTCTCCCTTAAATAGCAAGATGCATTGGAAAATGCTTGAATCAAGTGGTTCATAGCTCAAAAGTTTATGTAAAAATTTAATTATGGTGAGATTTGTAAGTTAGAAACCTGTAAAGCAAGATTTATGCAGCATGGCTTGGAGATTTGATCTCATGTTCATCACAAAATGCCTTGTATTTCAAGAATGGATGCCCAACTTCATCTCTTCGAATCTCCTTGCTCAAGCATGATAAAATTGTTTTCTGGGACATTTTGGAAATCTTGAAACATTTCCTACAACTTTCCTATTGACCACTTTGGTTAAATCAAATGGGAACTTGGTGAAATTTTTCCAAGAAGTTGGGATAAAAATCTGACCAAACTTGTTGAAAATTTCTCTAAGTTTTAGATAAAAACATCATGACTTCATGAGTCTATATCTCCTAATCCAAGCATTTTTTGGACATCAACCCTCAAGGACAAAGTTGTAGAATTCATCAAGCTCTATAACTTTCATGTTGAAAGTTTCTCTTGAATCATCTTGCATCTTAGTGAAAAGAGGCCATGAAGTAGTGAATTTGTTAGGAATAAAGCATTAACACTTAGAAAATTTTCTAAGTGTTAGAAAGTTTCTACCTTTGACTTTTGTTGACTTTGTAGATTCTTGATGATCAGGCTTGATAAATTTGAATGTTTTGATGACTCTTGATTTTTGAAGTTCAAAGTTGACCAAAAAGTCAAAGTTTGACTTTTTGTGTAATAGTTGACTTTTCATCAGTTGATCTCAATTCTTCAACTATCAATCACTTGTATCCTTGGAAATATTTTGAACCATATAGCTAGGTCAAGATGTTATATTTGAGCCCTTGATATCATGCCTTGAGCCATTAGGTTATGCACTAGGTCAGAAGTCAATGATCAGTCATTTTCAGTCAAAACCCTAATTTTGACAATTTTACCCCTTTGATGATTTGAGTGCTTTCCTTGAGAAATTATGATCAACCCTTGATTAAATTATGAATATGACTTCAAAATGTTGATGTTGACCAAAAATCTTGAAGTTTGACTATGTGTTGACCACAATTGACTTTTTATCCAATACAGTTGATTTTCAGTCATCTGAGCAAATAATTGAGCAAATTCGTGATGTAAGACTTGAAACTTAGTATGAGAATTCTTGGAGACCAATGGTGAACCATGAAAGTCACTTGAGGAATTATAAGTCCAATTTTCCTTGAGCAAACCAAAACCCTAGTTGTGGACCCAATGCTTAGGAGGTGAGCTTGTCTGATCAACTCTTGAGAATCTTTAAGCATTTGAGAGTGTTTGTGAGAAATGTATTGAAGAAAAGGGATGGCAAATTTTAGGGTACAACATTCCCCATTATCTTTATCAGCTTGGTCATTCGGATTTCCAAGGATATTGGTGCAAGGAACTGTAACATCATTGGGAACTCCTGACTCGACAATGGCTTTGGCGTTCCTCAAAGAAGCCATTGGAACTCCGAATTTCTTTTTAGTTTCCAGCACGACGGGGACTCTATCAACATAAATGATTTCCAAGGCTTGGAAAGGGGTTTCATGTACTTCTCCGTCCACTTCAATATAACAGAAGGAAGTAACATTGTTGATCACGATGTCATCCTCTCCACCAATGACGATGACCTTGTCTTGAATGATGAATTTCAAATGTTGGTGCAAAGTTGAGGTTACAGGCCCTGCCATATGGATCCACGGGCATCCCTGAAGGCAAGTATAAGATAGACTAATATCCATGATATAGAATGACAAGTAGAACACGTGGGGACCAACCTTGATGGATAGGTCAACTTCTCCATCCATAGATCTTTTTGACCCATCAAAAGCTTTGATTATTAGTGTGTTAGGTTTCATCATAACATCGTCATGTTCAGCTTGAAGAGAGTATGTTTAGGCATCACATTTAAAGAAGACTCAGTGTCTACCAGAGAACGGAGAAGTCACGGTCTTGTGACCGAGAGATCGGGTAAGGGAGTCTGTTACACGAGGGGAAAGTATTAGCACCCCTCATGTTCGTAGTACTCTATGGTATCCACTCTTGTTATCTATCTTATGGGTGTGTCTAATCTATGGTTACTTCTTACTGTTGAAGACGAATGCATGCAAAAGAAATAATAAAATAATGTAGGGAAAAGAAAGTTGTGCTTTCTTGGGCCCTACCCCAATGCTACATAACCTTTTTGAAGAATCAGAGTTACCATAGTTCGACTCAGATGTTTTGTTTGTTTTATGTTTTTTATAAATAATGTTAATTCCACCTTCTATCGTAGCTCGACCTTTGGAGACTCACGCGTTGGTTCGGAAGTAAATTAACATATCCTCACCTGAAAATGGTTGTGAGTTACTCCCTTAAGGTAAGGTGCCACATTTGATTGGTTTGTGTTTTGTTACCTTGAAAAAGGGTTTAAGTGTGATTAGCACGTGTTTATGATTTGCTAAGAAAAGGAAAGTTTTATTTTTAAATGCATATGCAAAAGGGGAAGAAAAAAATTCTACGGGAGACTAGCATATTTCTAATCTTAATGTTATCATACAATGGTGGTCCTAAGGTTTGGATTAACAAAAGGGAAACATCTACCTAATGTTATCATGCATGGCTTGCAACCTAAGGTCTAACTTGCTTCCAAAAGGAACAAGCACATCCTAAAGGAACATGGCATAGAAAGCGAGTGCACGAAAAAGCTCGAAGGAGCACACATATGAAGTGTTAAAGAAAAGAAGCGAAATGCTTTAGTCAAGGGGAGCGGATCACCTGAGACAAACAAGCAGAAGTGAAATACAAAAGAAGAGAAATGCTTTAGCTAAGGGGAGTGGATCATCTGAAGCAAACAAGCGGTAATAAGATGTAAAGAAAAAAATGTGATGTCCAAAGCGACTGAACACCTAACCAAGATATAGAAGACCGAGGTAGGCGATATAAGGCAATATGAACAATCATAGAGTGTCAGCATTGGCCAATGCGAACTCCTGAAAAAGTGTGGGGGTTCGATCCTGAAACCCTTTTCCACTTGACCACTCGATAACAAGAGTTGGCACAACTCCGAAGCATCGTGGTGCGTCACGAGTTAAGGATGACACAGACAAAATGCATGGGTTGATTGTGAACCCTTTCCGCTAGCCTCCTTTTGAGGACTTCAATAAAGGGATAAGGGAATAGATGCGAGCACAAATGTAAACACACATGTGGAATACCTAATTCAAAGGTAGGGTTTTAAACAAACACAAATAGCATACAAAATGCACATAATGCGAAATTTCCCTAAACGGGTCTTTAAATAAACCAGAGGGGTTCCTGGCATGATCAGCAACAGAGATCCCCATCATACATCTCTATCGTACTTCTCATGGCAAGGAAAGCAGTAAAGAAATGCGATAAAGTGAGGAAAAATATAAAAGTAGTAGCGGCGACTACCAAAAGCAAGAAAATCGTGAAAAGAAAACGAAAGCGATGGAGAAGCAAGGAGTACGCATCGAGAAAACTTCACCAAGAAACATACAAATTCAAAAGCGATATCCAACTAAGATAAAACCAAATGCATGTTGCGAATGCAACGCATAATCATAAATTCTTGCACAAAGTATCACAAAATATCACATGCATCGGGATAACATATAATATGATATGAATTTCTCAGGACGAGGAGAAATAAGGCGTGTTGCATCAGAAGCAAGCATAAGCCATATGCTTCAATCACATAACAACTTGTTATGCTACATGATCGAAAGCACCAAAAATGTACCTTGTACAATGAACAAATGCGTCAAAAATAATGAGGCATAACAGTATGAAAATATGAATAAAAACTAAAAGAAAAAGTATTTTTATTAGTTTTTTATGTGCAGGAAATCCTATAAAAAACTAAAGAATTAATTCCTAAAATCGATTAAGAAAAACTAACAAATTTTATTGATTTTATACTTTTTTATCATAGCAAAAATTAGAAAAAAGTAAAAGGGAAAGTCCTAAAATAATTATAAAGAGTCAGGGGGTGAAAATTGAAATTTAGGGGGGGTGCAGAAATTAGGGCGCTAGACCCATTTCAGAAAAGTCCAAAAACTGTTTTTGTTTAGTTCAATTGGATTTTAAACAAACTGAAAACAGGCCTAGGGTGATGCAATTCGACCCAGGGGTATGAGTTCAGCAAGCATGAGACCAATAGCAGTTTTTGTACACTAGGCTTTAGACTCCAAAAAAATCACGTTAATGGACCTAATGAATGTTATATGGTCCATTAAACACTCCTATAAGTTCATGCGAGCCTAATGTACAAGGGTGGTTCGGTCCACTTTCCTCACACCCAAACTTGACTCAACTTCAGATTATTATTATTGCAAAAACAAATCAATCAATTAAAAAAACAAAAGTACTCCATTGAAAAGAGGAATTTAGGGTTGTTTGAAGTAACAAATCAGCTTCTACACGCACAAAATCCTTTCTATCTTCTCTCTCAAGTCGCGGCGGCGCTTGTTCTTCTTCCTCTCATCATTGCCTCCGTCGTGTTCTCATCCCTTCCGATCCATACTTATCAAGTTTGTCCTTGTTATTCTCAAACGGGATTCAACCGTGTAGAAAAGCGTTTGAGTCATGGATTTGCCGAGTTCAGTTTCAAAGAGCTTTATGACAGCAAAAAAAAGAGTTTAGACATGAAGCGAATTAGGAATGCGAAGCTTACCAATCAGAGACGCTCTGATGGTGCTTAGAAGATGCTTATCGAAACCAGAAATTGACAGGTGTATCAGTGTTATCTTCCTCTTCTGCTTCTTTTCCTTCTTCTTCTTTTTGTTTTGGTGCTTTTTATGCATTTCGGCTTCTACTTATCGGTGTTTCTCCATGCACTATGTGTGATTCAATTGCGTTATTGTAATGAAAGTTGAAGCATATTGAACCAGATGCGAAAATCTTGATGCGATGTCATTGCGATGTAGAGAAGACGTCGCAGATCTATTGCATAAGTTGTTACAGAAATGATCATCGAATTTGATGTTGTTGAAGGTTGTTCAATGAATATTTGAAGTAGAGAGATGGGGATGAAGTTGCGTTGGTTTTTTAAAGAGAGATCAAAGGAAGTTGAAGGCTCTGAGTTTTACAAAGAATGGTGAAGAATGAAATGTGATTGCAGAAAGAGTGTAGAGAATGATGAGATGAATAATGGTAGGGAAGAGAAGTGAGGTCGAGTGAAAGTGAAGAAAATGGTGCGTCCCCTAAAAATTTGGATGGTGTTTGGTTTATATAGATGGTTGAGTTTGAGAAAAATTTGGGTGAGGAATAATCTGAGACTTTGGATTTGAGGTTTTTGTTATGGAATCGAGAGAGGAGATAAAGGTAGTTAAGGAGGGTTAAAATTCCATTAGGGTTCTTGAAATTTTGGTATCAGATATGTGATGTCGAAAGAGATATCATGACACAAATATCTGTTTGCAAGTAAGGTGCAGTAAAATCAAAACAGTAAAAACACAAGAGATTGTTCACCCAATTCAGTGTACAACAACACCTACTCTGGGGGCTACCAAGCCAGGGACAAGTTCACTAAATAGTATCAATTCTTAGACCCTCAGTAAATAACCAGTTTACGATCTAATCACTTAATCACTACCCAAGCTAAACTTCTACCTAAGACTCACCTAGGTATGAGACCATCCTCAATTCCCTTCAATCACTTACAGTGAAGAACTTAACAGAATTACTAAGTTTGAAACACTTCAATCATTCAATGCTTAAAAGCTTATGAATGATACACAATTAACAACCCAAATAACAACTCAAGTATTTAAACTAATACTTAGAGTGTATTACAAATAAAAAGCCTAAACTTCTAATCAGAAATAAAGTATTCTTCTTCAAAAATTGCTTGTCTTTGAATAAGGAAGCGAGTCCTTATATATGTGCAACTTTGGGCTTGGGCTTGAAAACAAATATTCAAATCTTTTGAATAGTTCCATAAAAACAGGCTAAGATATAATTATGCAATTTAAAAAATATTCCTTCATATTTTTTGCAACCTGTAGTTCACAAATCCTGAATTATAGAGTGCTGGAAATCAGGAAACAAAAGACTTAACTGATTTTGGGTTGAGATCAGTTCAGTAGGAAGATGTCAAGACATCTTCTTTGACATCATTCAAAACAGTTTTGCTCCAAATGTTAAGATATTTAGCAAAACATTAACAAGTAATTGTTTTACCAAAGTTTCTGCCAATAAACACTTACAAACTCCCCCTTTGGAAAATTTCGGCTAAAACATTGTTAGAGTATATTACCAGAGCAGCAGCACAATTATCAGAGCATTATCAGGGCAGCAGCAAGCAAGGCAATCAAAACATACATTCAGTTAGCAGTTAGCTATTAGCACAGGAAGATGTCTAAACATCTTTTAGGACATGAGGCTCCCCCTCAATCAATGGTTAATGGCCAGTCAGTGGTTAGTGGTTAGTCAGTCACTCACTCACTTTCTCTCCCCCTTTTTAGTCATAATATCCAAAGAAAAGGATGCATTCAAAGGAATATCGATATTAGGGTACATACCATAAAATTCAAATGTGAAGCACATGTAAGTTCCAAAAAAGAAACAAAGTGTTCAGAGAAACATCAAGTAGTCTAACTGTCATTCTGAACAGTTGACTTGGTTAAACTAGAACTTCTTTCCTCACTGGAATCTTCATCTTCAGATCTCACTGCATCATCAAGGTTGCTATCATTTTTCAGGTCCTTGATCATCTTTTCAAAGACTAGCTTCCTAGCTGATCTCGCTCTGATCACATCATCTAATTTCTTGCAGGCCTCCTTTAGTTCATTGCTCATTTCATCCTTAGTGGAGGTCTTTTCAGTAGGAGAAGATGTTAAAACAATGTTTGGGACATGTTTTCCTGAAAAGAGCTTAAAATGGAGGGTCAATGCAGACTCCCTCTTGCACATAACATCATTTCCACTTAGGATTCCAGGACGCTGATTTAGGATAATTCCACAGAGGAGGGAGGGAAAAGCAATTGGTATCTTAATGGTACAAGTTCCTACATGTTTGATGGTCTGGTAACTGTTTTCATCAGTCCAGCATAGGAGACCAGCTCCATGATTTCCTTACATTCCAAGGCACCAACTCCTAGTTCTATCTCCAAGGCAATCCTTCTTTGATACACATACTTCCACTTTTCAGCATTCCCAACAGAGTGAAAGGAGATGTTGTCAAGTGGGGCATCAGGAACCCTAACAGATAATTTCTTATTTGCAGACTTTTTGATAGGAGAGATGTCCTGGACATCTTGTTTAACATCATACTCAGAGTTAATCTCTTCAATCAGAACATCTTTATTCTTACTTTTGGATCTTTTTACAACATCCTCATCCTCATCACTAGAGCTAACAAGTCTAGCCTTTCTTTTGCTAGATGGAGGGACCATTTTACTTCTTGATTTTTAGGGTCCATACATGGTTTTCTTCTTGATTGTCTTGGGAGGGGGTGTGATGCTTGCATCTTTTACTCTCTTGGACTTTAGCCTTCTAGCAATACCAAGTAAAACATTAGTGATAAGCTCATTGTCAGAGAGCTCTTCAACATTGACAGCATCCACAACATTGTGACATTCTCCATCCTTGGAGGCAGTAACATTTTCTTCAACATTTTGATCAACAATTTCCTCAACATCTTGATCGAAATTTTCTTCTTCCACATATTTTAGGGAAGAGGTAGCAAGCTTCTTAAGTTTGCTATCAGCAACATCATTCTTGGATGATTCAACAACATCATTTTTGGATTATTCAGCAGCGGCATTCTTAGGATTACTTCCTTTGTCAGCTGGAGGGGGCATGCGAGCAAGGGGAGTAAAAATCTGGGGCACAACAAATCCTTCATTTAAAACTCTATCCACAAGCCTTCTGATGCTTCTATCAACATTGACAATTTCTTCTTCAGTTCTATTGTCAGTAGCAGAAGAGGAGTCATCTTTATCATCTTTAGATTTCTTAGCTGGTGATGATCTAGGTTTCTTGACCTTTTTATCAAGCGGAGGGATTGTTGATAGAGGAGTAACATATAGTACTTTGTCAAGAGAAAGATTTTCATTTTTCAGATTTTGAGGAAGATGATATGTGATGTTGAGACATGTTTGAAAAACTTCTGGCAAGGAGATGAGGAATGGAAAGGGTTCTTCTTCTGTTGAGGAGAATGAAGAGTTTGTGAAAGTAGAGAGAAGAAATGTAGTAGCGTGTGGGAAACAATTTTAGGCAGTCTTGTAATGATTGTTTTCTAAAATTTATTTGTTGGAAACACAAACAATATAATATCACTTTAATGATATTCCCACACACTTTTAATTGCTACAAACCCTCATATAAACATATCCCTAATTTTCCTCTTAAATTCTCAAATTGATTAGAATCCAAAGCCTTTGTGAAGATGTCAGCCAGTTGTAATTCAGTGGCTACATGTTCTAAGGCCACAATCTTTTCTTCAACGAGCTCTCTTATGAAGTGATGACGAATGTCAATATGCTTGGTCCTGCTATGTTGAATATGATTATTTGAAATGTTTATGGCGCTTAAATTGTCACATAATAATGTCATGACATCTTGTTTGACATTGTATTCTGTTAACATTTGTTTCATTCAAACCAATTGAGAACAACTGCTTCCTGCAGCAATGTACTCAGCCTCAGCAGTGGATAGAGACACACAATTTTTCTTCTTGATGAACCAATATATGAGGTTATTTCCCAGAAAGAAGCATCCTTCTGATGTACTCTTTCTATCATCAGCACTCCCTGCCTAATCAGCATCACAAAAGCCAATTAAGGCAGAATTTGATCCATGAGAGTACAACATACCATAGTCACTTGTACCATTCATATATTTGAGAATCCTCTTTACATGGTTGGTATGGCTAACTTTAGGATCAGCCTGATATCTTGCACACTCTCCTACAACAAAGGCAATGTCTGGTCTGCTAGCTGTGAGATATAGAAGACTGTCATCATGCTTCTGTAGAGACTTTGATCTACACTTACTACTTTTTCATCTTTAGTCAACTTCAGATGTGTGGGAGCATGGGTTCTTTTGTGACTTGCATTCTCCATTCCAAAATTCTTCATTATATTCTTGGCATACTTACTCTGAGATAAAAATATGGAGTCTTCCATTTATTTAACTTGCAGACCAAGAAAATAGGTTAATTCACCAATAAGACTCATCTCAAATTCAGACTGCATCTGCTTGAAAAAATGTTGAACCATCTCATTTGATATCCCACCAAATACAATACCATCAACATATATTTGAGCAATCATAATCTTCCCTTCTTCTTCTTTGACAAAGAGATTCTTGTCTATACCATCTTTCCTATATCCATTCTCCCCAAGGAATACTGCCAGTCTCTCATACCAAGCTCTTGGAGCTTGCTTCAATCCATACATAGATTTCTTTAGTTTATAGACATGTTTAGGAAAACTTAGTTCAATAAATCCTTTTGGTTGTTCAACAAAAACTTCTTCATTCAGGTATCCATTTAAGAAGGCACTTTTTACATCCATTTGAAACAATTTAAATTTCAAAATTAATGCAACTCCTAACAGAAGTCTGATTGATTCAAGTATAGCCACGATAGAAAAGGTTTCATCAAAGTCCACTCCTTCAATTTAAGTGTATCCTTGAGCAAATAACATTGCCTTATTTCTAGTGACCACCCCTTTTTCATCAGATTTATTCTTGTATACCCATTTAGTGCCAATCAAATTTGTCCCTTAGGTCTTGGGACCAGATCCCAAACTTCATTCCTACTGAATTGTTCCAGCTCCTCTTGCATAACATCAATCCAGAACTCATCAGTTAGGGCATCTTTGACATTCTTAGGATCAATTTTTTATACAAAGAAAGAGTTAGAAATCCCTTCTCTTGATCTGGTAGTAACTCCCTTGTTTGGATCTCATATGATGAGCTCCTTGGGATGATCTTTCTGAGTTCTGATTGAAGGTCTTTTATTGAGCCGACTAGGCTGGGGATCTTCTCGAGGATGATTAGAATCAATACTTGTGTCATTTGATTTAGTTGGACTATCAGGCAAAGATGTTCCAACATCTTCTGAGACATCTTCTTCAACATCCCATCCTCTATTATCAATGGTAACATTTATTGACTCCATCATAACTTTGGTTCTGGAGTTAAACACTCTGTATGCTCTGCTATTTGTAGAGTAACCCAGGAATATTCCTTCATCACTCTTAGGATCCATCTTCCTCATTTGTTCACGATCAGCTAAGATGTAACATTTACTTCCAAAAATATGAAAGTATTTTACAATTGGTTTTCTTCCCTTCCATATTTCATATAAAGTGGCTGAAGTGCCTTTCCTTAGAGTGACTCTATTATAAATATAGCATGCAGTATTTATAGCTTCAGCGTAAAAGTGATAGGGTAGCTTCTTAGCATGAATCATGGCTCTGGCAGATTCTTGAAGAGTTCTATTCTTGCATTCTACAATCCCATTTTGTTGAGGAGTAATGGGAGAAGAGAATTCATGGCTAATGCCTTCAGAGGAGAAAAGCTCAACAAATTTGTTGTTCTCAAATTCTTTTCCATGATCACTCTTGATTCTTATGACATGATTTTCCTTTTCCCTTTGACGTATTTGACAAAGATCTTTGAACACTTCAAAAGTTTCTGACTTTTCTCTAATAAAGCTTATCCATGTGTATCTAGAAAATTCATCTACAACAACATATACATATTTCTTACCACCAAGAATTTCAACCTGCATAGGTCCCATCAAGTCCATGTGAAGAAGTTCCAATACTTTTGATGTAGTAAGATGTTGAATCTTATGATGTTACATCTTAGTCTACTTTCTAATTTGACATTCACCACATACCCTTCTTTCTTCTATCTTGAGCTTAGGAATCCCTCTCACTGCTTCTTCAGATATAATTCTCTTAATACCTTTCAGATGCAAGTGCCCCAATTTTTGATGCCATAGTTTAACCTTATTCTCTTTGACAGAAACACATGTTGAGGAGAGGTTTAACTCTTGAGGAACCCATAGATAATAATTGTCTTTAGATCTGATTCCTTTCATGACAACTTCATTCTTTTCATTGCACACAAGATATTCTTCTTTGGAGAAGTTAACTTTGAATCCTTGATCACATAGTTGGCTTATACTTATCAGGTTAGCTGTTAACCCTTTTACAAGTAACACATTATCAAGTTTAGGAACTCCTGAATAGTCAAGCTTGCCAACACCTTTGATTTATCCTTTTGCTCTATCACCAAAATTCACATAACTGGTGGAATGAGATTTGACATCCACCAACAAATTCTTGACACCTGTTATGTGTCTAGAACAACCACTGTCAAAGTACCAGTCATCTTTGGTTGATACTCTGAGAGAGGTGTGAGCAATGAGACTTTTAACATTGGACTTGGGAACCCACTGTTTCTTCTTTTTTCTATTTTGGGGAATCTTATCAGTTTTGGGAAGAGGATTATTTTTAGGATACCCATACAGCTTTAAACATAAGGGCCTTATATGTCCAAGCCTTCCACAGTGATGACATTTCCAGGGCTGGGGATTTTCTCTGGTGTGATTAAGCTTTTTCTTCCCGTGAGGTTTCCCAAGATGTCCTTTCTTATCATGATGTTTATCCACATGTTGAGACATCTGATTCGACATCTTTGGTTTAGCCTTGGCATGTGTGGAAACAGATGCAGACTATTTGCCATGATGTTCTTTCTTCACATGATGTCTGCCAAGTTGTCCTTTCTTACCATGATGTTGAAACATTTGATTTGACATCTTTAGTTTAGGCTTGGAATGAGTGGAAACAGATGAAGGCTCTTCTAAGTTAGGTTCCTTTTTCTCATTGAAACCTAAACCACTCTTATCTCCTGTCACTCTTCCTGCTTGGAGAATTTCATCTAATGTGTCAGACCCATTATTCAGCATTTTGAGAGATTTGACCATTCTATCAAGATTTGAGTTTAGAGAGGACACTTCACTTTCCAGATCAAAAATAGTTTTAAGATGCTCTTCCCTTTCCTCCTTCAGCTGAGTTATAAGGGCTTTCTGTTTCTCCCCTTCAAGACATACTTCTGCACTTCTGATACATAATTCTTTGTATGAAGCAGCTAACTCATCAAAGGTTAGTTCCCCATCACTAGACTCTTCATCAGATACATATTTGCCTGTCAATGCTTTCACATATTTGACAGATTCTTCAAGATCACTCTCTGAGTCCTCTTCAGACCAAGTAACAAATAAATTTGTCTTCTGTTTCTTTAGATATGTAGGACATTCAGCTCTAATGTGACCAAAACCTTCACATTCATGTCATTGTATTCCCTTCCCTTGAGAAGTTTTTTCTTCAGCCCTTTTTCTTCCCCTGTCAGATGGGATGTTCTTGACATTTGACCTTTGGTTCCTGTCCATTCTTTTTATCACTTTATTAAATTGTCTTCCAAGCATAGCTAGGGAATTTGATATTCCTCCATCTATATCCAGATCACAGTCCTGTTCTCCATCTTCAGTATTAGATACAAAGGCTATGCTTTTGTTTTTCTTCTCAAATCTTTCATTTATGCTCAATTCAAATGTTAGAAGGGATCCAACAAGTTCATCCACTTTCATTTTATCAATGTCTTGGGCTTCTTATATAGCAGTTACCTTCATATCAAATCTCTTGGGAAGAGACCTGAGCATCTTTCTCACTAATTTGTCTTCAGGTATTTTCTCTCCTAAAGCACTGGAGGCATTAGAAATTTCAAGGATGTTCATATGGAAGTCATTTATACTTTCATCGTCTTTCATCCTTAAATTCTCAAATTTCGTGGTGAGCAGCTGAAGTCTTGACATCTTAACTTTGGATGTGCCTTCATGAGTAGATTGAAGAATTTCCCATGCATCCTTAGCAACTTCACATGTATTCACTGATCTGAAAATATTTTTTCCAATTCCATTGAATATAGCATTTAAGGCTTTAGAATTTCCAAGAGCAATTTCATCTTCTTCCTTAGACCAATCTTCTTCACGTTTTAATTTAGAAGTAGGCTCTCTAGTCTCTCCCAATTTAATAGGGTGTTTCCATCCTCTTAAAACAGCTTTCAAGGGCCTACTGTTTAAGGACTTTAAAAAGGCAACCATACATGGTTTCCAGTAGTCATAATTGCTTCTATCCATAATGTGTGGTCTATTCACAAATCCTCTTTCCTTGTCCATAGTACCAGAAAGTATCTTCCTGGAATCTCACCCAGATAAAGAGAAGGATGCATGCTCTAATACCAATTGAAATTCTGGTATCAGATATGTGATGTCGAAAGAGATATCACGACACAAATATTTGTTTGCAAGTAAGGTGCAGTAAAATTGAAAGCAGTAAAAACACAAGAGATTGTTCACCCAGTTTAGTGTACAACAACACCTACTCTGGGGGCTACCAAGCCAAGGACAAGTTCACTAAATAATATCAATTCTTAGACCCTCAGTAAACAACCAGTTTACGATCTAATCACTTAATCACTACCCAAGCTAAACCACTACCTAAGACTCACCTAGGTATGAGGCCATCCTCAATTCCCTTCAATCACTTACAGTGAAGAACTTAACAGAATTAATAAGTTTGAAACACTCCAATCATTCAATGCTTAAAAGCTTATAAATGATACACAATTAACAACCCAAATAACAACCCAAGTATTTAAACTAATACTTAGAGTGTATTACAAATAAAAAGCCTAAACTTCTAATCAGAAATAAATTATTCTTCTTTAAAAATTTCTTGTCTTTGAATAAGGAAGCGAGTCCTTATATATGCGCAGCTTTGGGCTTGGGCTTGAAAACAAATATTCAAATCTTTTGAATATTTCCATAAAAACAGGCTAAGATATAATTATGCAATTTGAAAAATATTCCTCCATATTTTTCACAACCTGTAGTTCACAAATCCTGAATTATAGAGTGCTGGAAATCAGGAAACAGAAGACTTAACTGATTTTGGGTTGAGATCAGTTTAATAGGCAGATGTCAAGACATCTTCTTTGACATCATTCAAAACAGTTTTGCTCCAAATGTTAAGACATTTAGCAAAACATTAACAAGTCACTATTTTACCAAAATTGCTGCCAATAAACACTTACAGTTCTGTTTTGATAGTTGGTTAGAGGTTCTGTTATATCCGTTAGAGTTAGTTACAGGTGTGAGCTGTTAGTTTCAAAACTGAGTTTGGATTTATGTTGTACTTTCTTCTGATTTTTATTGATAAATCCTCCCTCTAATATTTTCTTCTGAATTTTAAGTTTGATACTAATATGTTGAGTTGTGATCTCTCTGAGTTGATTCTCTGCTTTTTCTATTTTAGATTTTCTAGTTTTGATAATGTCTGAATTGATTTGGGTTTTCACTATTAACACGGGTTTTCAGTTCATAATTCTTGGAGCTATTTTATGTTGAAAATGTCTGACTTGGTGCTGATTTGGTTTTGTTTTAGTGTCGAGCTGCCATGGCTTGGTTCAGTTTTGTGTAAGGAGGAAATTAAAGCATGAATTTAGACAAATTAGCTTGTATTGTTCTCACTTGTTTATGATTCCAATTGATGATGTAATGATATTGTTTTTTTCCCAATAAATATTGCAATACTTGAGTGAATGAATGTATTGGTTTTGGAGGATATGTGCAACTTGGGAAATAGCTACACGAAGTATAATGCAAAGATGTGGCCTCGATAACAAGTCTTGAAGAAAAAGATCACAAGAAAATTTGCAAAAGACAATATTTAGGATGTAATAGAACTTGAAATATTTTGTAATGCTTTTTCATTGTATTTTGCATGAATTGGTTACATTGAGAAAAAATGGTGCATTTGAATATGCTTTGTAATGGAGATATGGTTGAACGGTTATGTAATCTTGTAGCTTTGATCCACTTGAATGAAATAAAATTTCCCTCCTCCTCCTACTTTCAAATTCGACTCTTCTTTTGACTTAATGTACCCCAATAATCAAATGCTTATATCATAAGCAAGAATGGGAATAACCAAAACCCCAGTACGTCTCATAATCAACAAGTATTTGAAATTGAATCCAATAAATTAAACTTGAACCACAAGTAAATGAGTATTGAAACCTTGATGCATGAACAAAACCATAATCCCCAACGTTTGAGAAATGATCCACACAATGGTCACAGTAGAACCTTTACCATCGATGGTATCATCTAACCAAGTCTTCTTATAGGGAAGTAAACCCTAACCAACAAAGAATCCTACCACCTGAACATGGAAATGAATTCTAATCCATATGAAAACCCTATCCTGCCATGTACACATCACATATTATGCAATAACTTGTACTTTAAGTAGTAACGATGGTCCCTTGAATGATGATCTTTACCAATGAATAAAAATCCATGAGGAACTATTTTGGTCGCCGTAGGGAAATAAACCTTAATAGCCTTGTTTCTTAAGGAGGATGGCATTATATCTTACGATCCTTGACAAAGAAAGACGCTATCGATGACATGATTCAAAGCTTCAGCTTTAACTCGAGTTACACTTGAATGAAGCATGAATCTTAATGCATATAGAAAAAATTGATTCAGAGAAACTCTTAATTGTGTGCCTTAAGAACTCACGAAAATGCATGATCTGTGATTTTATGACCTAATGGAAGATGCAGATGAATGTGAAGCATACAACCAATTATGGTAAAAATAAGAGGACAAATTTTGGGGTGCAACAACACTATATTTTGTTATCGGAAAAATTCTTGCAACATCCATTTTTGCCTGCCTTCTTGTTTCATCATCTGAGCCCACGTACACTCTCATAGGTGATGGTAAAAATTCAAAGTTTTTTAAAGACCATGCATGATATGGAACCCGATAAAATCTGAGCCATGTTTATCTTTCATTGTTTACATCATAAGGTTACCATTTTCGGATCTCTAAAAATCATTGCTCTTGTCAATCTCATGCCTCTTCCACATGTTGAGACGATTCTATCATTAACTTTGTTCTCTCTCCTCTCCATTTATTTTTTCTGCGTTAAAAAGTTCCTTACGCTTTCTTTTAAAAATAAGTAACTTTTATTTCAACAAGATTTCTATTGAATTTATGTTCAGTTTGGTAAAACTAGCTGGTAGCTAGTAGCTGAAGACTAGTAGCTTACTCTGTCCATGCTTATTTATAAGCAAATTTTAAATTTTTTAGATTTATTGAATAAATAATATATTTGGTCTATATGTAGGTTAGATACATCAATTGTTGAATGAACTTATAAAGTTAAAATTTGCTTATAAATATGAATGAAGGGAGTATAGCTGATGATTGGTAGCTGATAAGTTAATATGAATGTTTAGTAAATTAGTTGTTACACTAGCTGATACATATAATGACAAAAAAAGACATTCTTATTAAAAAAATCGATGATAAACATTTTTGAACTATTTATAATGTGCTCCTATATAGCACACGTTATTGAACTATTTATAAAACATTTTTTTGGAATGCATGGATTCAATTTTTTGAAATTTTAAACATTATTTTATTCAACTTAATATTTTCAATTGTAGTATCTTTAAATATTTTGAGATAGAGTCTCACATAAATGTAGATATTTACCTCAGTTATAACTTAGGTAAAATAATTAAATTATGATAATTAATAGATAACAATCAAATTTCACACAATGAAACAAAAAATAATTTGAGACATCACCACAAACTAAAAAATAAATAAAAAACACACCAAATTCAACCCTAACAAACAACAAACCAAAGAAACAACATAGAATACCTAGACATAACATTCTTAGAAAACAAAGATTCCTAAAACTAGAGCCACCCCAACACTAACACCAATAGAACCACTTAACATAGTTGAACCCGAATGAGCCGGAGACATCGCCGGAGTAATGTCTACGCTGGAATTTGAAGGAGTATTCTCCGCCGGTGAGTCAGCCGGAGAAGGTGATGATGAAGGACCATGACGTGGTTTACGATTGTGGTTTGGAGACAAAACCACCACAATTAACTTCTCACCTTTTTGGCAATTTTCAACGTTTCCACTTATGAAGAAAAAAGGACCTGATCTGTCAAATTTAAAAATTGAGTTTCCACCGTCCAATTTGAGAATTGGATTGTTGGTATTGCATGAGTTGTAATCTTGGTTATTTACCACCAACACTGAATCAGATCCTTTGTTATACTTAAAATCTACATAAAAAAATCACAAAAATATATAATAAAAGTTATCTTCATATAATAATCTAGAATTAATTATTTTTTCATATAAATAAATTTATTATTATTTTCTTAACTTGTTTAGTCAAAAGTCAAACCAAATTACAAAACTTATTAGCTAAGAAATACTTAAACATTTCCCATGAGTTTACTAGTGCCTTTTGGATGAACTATGAAACCAAAACAAATATAAAATAATTATAACAATTCAATATTTATATAAAGACTAAAATTTAGGAAAAGTAAAACTATTATTAATAACAAAACTACATTGACAGTTCAATTTTAGTTATGAAATTTAGAGGTAAAAACTTACAAAGTGTGTCGTTGATTTGAAACCTATTTTTCTGAGCCCACTGACTGTAACATTGTGAGGGTTTAACAGCCCAGCCATCTTTGCCACCAACGTTGAACTTGTAACCATATGAACTTGAAGAGATGATAAACATCATTGACATGACCAAGATAAAACCAGACTTCATCATTGCCATTTTGATTAATTAAGATTTTATTGTAAGAGAAAGAATCTAGTACAATGATTTTCTGATTCGAATATGAAAAAAATAACGAGTTGTGGTGTTTATTTATATAGTGAGGTTAGGGGGAAGTGACCGTTCGAAACATTAGGCGTTTTATAATATCAAGATATTAAACGCCGGCCTCGTTTTCCTCTAATTATTGTTATTAAGTATTTTGGTGACAGTTGTTATAAAATATTTTTTAATATTATACGATGTTAATTTAAATTATATAATAATATTATATTTAAAATTTACATACTATTAAAATATGAGTTGTAGCAATTTTTTTTTAATTTATAAATTTATTTTTTGAAAAAAAATATTTCTTTATTGTAATTAGTTGGTGTATTATTTTCAAGGAATATTGATTCAAAGTATAAGAGTGATATAAATTAAAGGAAAATTTGCGTTTTCTAGAAGCCAAAAAGAAAAGGAAATTTTGAGTTTAAAGTGTTATGAAATTAATTAAGAATATATGATGATATTATATTACAAACTTAAAAGGATAGAGATGGAATAAAGAAAGAAAAATTGAGAGAAAAGGATAACATTACATTATTATGCTCTTAAAATATCCGCTTTATGATGCTATATTATAGACATAAATTTTTGTAACTTATAAGAATGTGAGTGATCACGTAATTCACATTACCATTAAAATATTCATTAACAATATTTAAAGGTGTGGGACTTAAAAATTGTGGAAGACTAAAAGGAAAGAAGGATGAGTATATTATATATATTTATTTTAAAGACTCCTTGGATGTTTATTAAGTATATTTCTCATTAATATCGCATTACATAAAATGCAATGACAAAAAAATCCAATAATAAAGTGATGCAATAATCTTTGTGTGATATCTAATTTTTTGTTGCCAAATATTCAAGGGAACAAAACCATGTCTCCGCATATTCTTTTAAAAAAACGACTTATCGCGATTTTTCTTTACTTTCTATGTTTTTGATTAATTTTTTCATAATTTTTATTTTGTCGAAATACATGCGTGGTGTATGTCTACTAGTTTATTGTATAGGTTATAAGTTGTATTCATCAGAGTCGAATATAATAAATATTGTAGTATGTCGAAATCTTGTTTTGGACTTTAGCGTGTTTTGTTTAATTGGGTCTGAGTATTGTTTGCTAATATAAAGGGTTGCTGAGTTTGTAATCAAGTGTGTAATCAATAATAGATTTTTAAAATTCTGTTAAAATCACAACAAACTTTCAATCTCTCTCTCTCTCTCTCTCTCTCTCTCTCTTTCTCTCTCTCTCTCTCTCTCATCTTTCATAAATCATCTTTCTTGAAAATCCTTTGTTCCAACAAATTGGTATAACAGAGTCTGGTTGCGATTCAGAGAGAATCTAATGACAAACAGAATAACAACGTTAAGCCAGTTTCCAGCGAATCTACTGGTTTTTAAAGGTGAAAACTATCAGCGGTGGATTGTGCAGATGAAGGTTATCTTCAGATTCCAAGATGTTAATGAAATAATGAATGATGGAGTATCAGAACTGGAAACAAATGCGACGGAAGCCCATAAAATTGCGCACAAAGATCAAAGGAATAAAGAAGGTAAAACCTTGTTCTTGATTCACCAGTGTGTGGATTCTGATGTATTTGAGAAGATAATTGAAGAAGAAACGGAAAAAGGAGCCAGGGACAAGTTAAAGAACTTGTATGATAGAGATGAGAAATTGAAGAAGGTGAAGTTGCAAACACTAAGGAAGCAATACGAGATGCTTTAGATGTAATAAGATGAATCAATTTCTGCATATTTCTCAAGAATTTTGACGCTAATAAACCAGAAGAAGGCATGTGGTGAATCGGTTACGGATCTACAAAAGATTGAGAAAGTGTTATGATCTTTGACTGTAGACTTTGACTACATTATTGTGACAATTAAATAGGCTAAGACTCTATCTGAGGTGATGTTAGAAGAACTTCAAGTTTCACTAGAGGCTCATGAGATGAGGTTGAAGCAGAGAAACTCAGAAAGAGAGAAGGTGGCTGAACAGGCATTGTAATCAAGATTCAGCAAGAAAGCTGGAAAAGAGAAGTCAAAGCAGCGAAAGAATATTGCTAGTGATGAGAAGTCAAGCAAGAATACTGATTCGATCCAGAAAGGTGTGGGCAACAAGTATTCTGGAAAGGAAGTTGACATGAAAGAGGTGCAGTGTTACAATTGTAAAGGTTTTGGTCACTATGCTCGAGACTGTCTAAGAAAGAACGCAACAAAGGTAAATGATAGTGATGAAGTTCAATATGGACGAGTTGGAGATAGTGATTGTGATGATGTGTTATTGATGGTGAACACTCAGTCGAACACTGGGAAAAATAACATGTGGAATATGGATTTAAGATGCAACAACCACATGACTGACAATAAAAATTGGTTTACCAAGTTAGATGAGTCAGTCGAAAAGGTGATAAAGTTTGCAGATGGTAGGCACATCAAATCAGGTGGTAAAGGAGATATTTTGTTTGTCAAGAAGGATGGTCGGAAAGCTACTATCACTGACGTGTTATATGTACCTTTTGTGACAAGTAACTTGATAAATGTAGGTCAATTACTTGTAAAAGGCTCCAATATGAAGCTGGAGAAGAATCAGATGAAGGTATATAGGGCTAATGGGAGGCTATTAATGAAAGTACCATCGACGGAGAATAAAATGTTCAAAGTTGATCTCAACACATCATATCACAAATGTCTTGCTTCAACCACAAAAGAAGACAAAAACTGGCTATGGCATCACAGATATGGACATCTAAACTTCAGAAGTTTATGCATGCTCAATCAGAAAAGGATGGTCTTTGGGTTTCCGTATGTAAAGGAACCAAAGCAGGTATGTGAGGAATGCTACAAAGCAAAACAGGCTAGGAAGGCATTCAAACATGACTTGCCCGTGAAATCAAAGCAAAAACTAGAAATGGTTCATTCTGATGTGTGTGGACCCTTTGAAGTAAATTCAAATGGAGGTAACATGTATTTCCTTACTTCATTGATGAATTCATCAGACATATGTGGATTTACCTTATTGAAAGAAAAAGTGAGGTATTCATACAGTTTAAGAAGTTCAAGTTGCATGCTGAGAAACAAAGTGGTTGTAAATTGAAGAAGTTAAGAATTGATGGTGATGGTGAATATACTTCTACTGAATTTTCTAGATTTTGCAATGAGGAAGGTATAAATCATGAGGTTATTGCGCCTTATATGCCTCAGCATAATAGCATAGCTGAGATAAAGAATAGAAGTATACTGGACATGACGAGAAGTATGTTGAAAGCTAAAGATATGCCTAAGAGATCTTAGGACGAAGCAACTTTGATAGTAGTATATATTCTAAATAGATGCCCAACAAAGAAGATGGTCGAAAAGACACCTCATGCGGCTTGGACAGGGTCGAAGCCAAACATGAGTCATCTTAGATTTTTTGGATCAATGTGCTTCAAGCATGTACCTGAATAATTGAGAAAGAAGTTGGACGATTGAAGTGAAGTCATGGTGATCATAGGTTATCATTCAACTGATGCATACAAGTTGTATTTGCCAAACAAAGATAAAATAGTGATCAATCGATATGTTCTTGTAGACGAAAGCAAAGGGTGGGAATGGAGTCGAAGTTCAGTTCGACAAGAATCACATACAATCACAATTGTGTTCGAAGAAGATGAACAAAATGAAGCTTCAACCAATCAAAATGAACAGGATGATGCTTCAACCAGTCAAAATGAAGAACCATCTGTGCAGAATGAAAGAAGGTCGATAAGAACCAGAACAAAGTCAACAAGGCTAATTGGATATGAAAGGTTTCCAGATCAAGCAGTTGATACATATAGTGACTTAATAAAAAAAATCCATGATTATGGATGAAGCAGAACCAATTGATTTGGATGAAGCAATGAACAATTCGAATTAGTGTGAAGCCATGAAAGAAGAACTCGGATCTATTGATAAGAACAAGACCTGGGAGATTGTCGAGAGAACAAATAAGAAACCAATCGATGTAAAGTGGATTTACAAGGTGAAACAAAGACCAAATGGTGATATTGTGAAGTATAAAGAAAGATTGATGGCGAGAGGTTTTCTACAAAACCTGGCATCTACTTCAACGAAGTATATGCGCCTGTTGTGAGGCTAGAAACAATCAGAATTGTTGTTTCGACAATAACATATAGAGGATGGAAGATGCATCAGTTGGATGTAATGTCAGAATTCTTGAATGGTCCATTGGAAGAAGTCTATGTTACTCAACCACCAGGATTCAACGTGAAAGGGCATGAGTCGAAGGTATATAGATTAAGGAAGGCTCTCTATGGTTTGAAACAAGCCCCTAGAGCTTGGAATAAGAGAATAAATATCTTCTTGATCAAAGCAGGTTTCACAAAGTGTGTCTCTGAACATGAAGTGTATGTAAATGATATCAACAGTGTTAGTCAAATCATTTTATTCCTCTATGTTGATGACTTACTCATTACAGGAGCAGACGAAGCTGAGATAATGAAGGTAAAGTCGAAATTAATGCAGGAATTCAAAATGTACAATTTAGGGAATCTCTCATATTTCCTAGGGATGAAATTCAAAAATACTGAAAAAGGAGTATTCTTGCATCAAACTAAGTATGCTTAAGATATTTTGAAAAGAATTAAAATGAGCAACTGCAATGAAGTTGTCACTCCGTTACAAACTGGAGCAAAGTTGAAAAAGGAAATGGATGATAAGTTTGTAAATTTGATCCTTTACAAACAAATCATTAGATCCTTGAGATATCTTTGCAATACTAGACCAGATATCTACCAAAATATAGGATTGCTCAGAAGATTTATGGAGAAACAAAAAGAGTGTCATCTCATCGCAGTAAAGAGGGTGTTGCGATACATAAAGTGAACAATTGATCATGGTGTGTTGTTACCAAAGAAGTCGAAGAACATCATAAATGTCAAAGTTCATGGATACATTGACTCATATTTCAGTGGATATCAAGACGAAAAGAAAAGTATTCCAGGCTACATTTTCATGATCGAAGGTGCTCTAATCTCTCGGAGTTCGAGGAAGAGAAGCATTATGGCTTTGTCATCATGCGAAGCAGAATATGTGGCTGCATCATATGCTGCATGCCAAGCAGCATGGATGGGAATGTTACTTGAAGAACCCAGGATAATGGAGCCTAAGATGATGAAGTTGTTTGTCAATAGCAAGTCAACTATTAACTTGGCGAATCACCCAGTGTGTCATGGTAAAAGTAAGCACATAGAAAGAAGGTATCATTTTCCGAGGGATCAAGTCAACAAAGGGAAGCTGGAGATAAAGCATTGCAATACAAAAGTGCAACTAGCTGACATATTTACCAAACCTTTGAAGAAAGTCAGATTCGACGAGTTAAAGAGAAGCATCGGGATGAGAAGTCTCGAGAACATGAATTAGGGGGTGTGGTAGAAGTATAATTCTTGTTCTGTCGAAATGCATGTGTGATGTATGTCAAATAGCTTATCGTATAGGTTATAAGTTGTATTCGACAGAGTCGAATACAACATATATTGTAGTATGTCGAAATCATATTTTGGGCTTTAGCGTGTTTTGTCTAATTGGGCATGGGCATTATTTTCCTATATAAAGAGTTGCTGAATTTGTAATTAAGTGCGTAATCAATAACAAATTTTTACAATTCAATTAGAATCACAACAACCTTTCATTCTCTCTCTCTCTCTGTCTCAATTATAAAAACTATATTTGCTTATAATAATAAAAAAAAGAGGTGTCATGTTCTTTCATTTTCTATACCATTTTTAATATAAAATATGATTTACATATAGAGGATTTTTTTACACAAACAAATTTATTGCATATCATTAATCAATAAGTGATGAATACAAGGAGGAATCACATTAAACATACTACACCTAGAATATCAAACTCGTCTCAAACTCAGCCTACATAGACTTAGCAAACTCCTTGCACAAGGTAGCATTAGCAGAACCAAATAAAATATCATCAACATAATTGAACTACTAGAATATAATTTTTGAATATTTTACAAAACAAGGTAGTATCCACCTTTCCTCTGGTAAAATCATTTTCTAAAAGAAATTTTATTAGTCTTTCATACCATGTTCTAGGAGTTTGTTTCAGACCATACAAGGATTTCTTAAGTTTGAAAACAAAATCAGGATTTTTATGATTTTCAAACCCAGGAGGTTGGTATATGTATACTTCCCTGGTAATGTAACCATTCAGAAATGCACTCTTAACATCCATTTGATACAAGATGATGTTATGATTAACAACAAATCAAATTAAGAGACGAATAGACTTTAAGCTGGAAACTAGTGCAAAGGTTTTTGTATAATTAATGCATTATTGCTGACTATAACCTTGTGCAACCAGTCAAACCTTGTTTCTTACCACTTCTCCTTTCTCATTGAGCTTGTTTATGAAGACCCATTTGGTTCCAATAACATGAGCACCTTTGGGTCCAGACATAAGATCCCACACATCATTTCTAGAGAATTGGTTGAGTTCTTCTTACATTGCCATATTCTATTTTTTGTCTAGAAGCGCTTCATCTATTGATGTAGGTTATATGAGGGACACTAAACCTAGAAACGTCTCTTCAGAAGGTTTAAATGAGATCTAGTTATGAATGGTTCAATCTTGTAACCCATAATCAATTCTTTATAATGTGAAGATCTTTGTATGTCCTTTCTCAGAGGAGTCTGAGCTTCAACAACTTCTGGTTGAGCAATCAGGATCCTTCTTCTTAGGTTTTGTTCTTGCATAAAAACAATAAATGAGTAGCTTCCCTATAGGTATAGGGAGAGTCGCAATGGGTAGATTTCTATAGATTATTTGGGGGATTTGGGAGCTACGACAGTGATACATATTTTCCTAAGATGACTGTCTTATTTATCCCTCTATCGGGAGCCCCTATTTATAGTCTTCCTTTTGCGCCATTAAGATCCTCAATCAAGGGGTGACTCTTGGACTTCATAAATGTGTAACTGCCGCTGTCACCATGAATAAAGGCATTCAATGCTATATAACATTGTGTTTAATGCGTTAAAAATTGTTACAACCTTTAATGCGCCATGTTACTAGTCGGCTACGAGCGGATGGACTCTGGTTACATGCCATATCTGGGATGGTTGCGTAGATGGGCTCTTACTCGGATATGATGACATCCATTCTCAACCCTTCATTCGGGTTACTCCTCGACCCAGGTACTATTCGTTCTTGCATATTTAGACACTCACTTTGTTCTCTTTCTAGACGACTTCATAATCCGGTTAGATTGATATTTCTGGGATATACATAAGTCCCCCAAATACAAATTCTTCTGCAAGAATGAAGTGTTTAGTCACGGAAAACATGGGAAGTATTGAGATCTGGATCGAGTTATAACCCGAACTTATCTTTGCGCACATGTAATAGACTGAAAGGTAACACATCTTCTCTCTCATAGTGCAATGCTGACGTCTATTAGGTCTTTGCTTATTAGGTGATGTTTCATTCCTAAATGCACTATTCATTGAGGCCCTATTAAAACCATGTTTCCATTTTCCGTTTTCATCTAAAAATTTAGAAATGTTACGTCTCCAGAGAAACTTTACACGTCACCCAGGTGTTAATAGTTCCAGGTATTTTCCTTTTCTTCCTTCGCCTTATTTTCACTTTTTTCTTTGTTTTTATCTTTAGAGAACGGTTACCATAAGAGAATATGATGATGAGGGAAATATTGTAAGACCCGAAAATGCTGAAGAGATGATAGAGTTATGGGATCACTGCATGCAGAAGGTTAAGGGTACCCTAGATCAGGAGGAGTTTGATCGAATCACAAGAGAAGTTTACGGTTGTACCTTCGCCTCTTTGAGTGATTATGACTCCGATCCTTCCTCTTCAGGTTCTGTAGAAATTTTGATGGAAATGTCTGCCTCGTTTGATGTTGAAGTTATGGGCTACAAGAATATCTCGCTTGATGATGAAGAGATCGCCAAACTCCAGTATCTAATAAACATCTCATTGATCGGGGATGAAGATGATGTCATCCTAGAGTCTTGTGTCTCTGGAGAACGCGTATGTATACTTTTCCCGAAAGGTTCTGATGAGAAATTCTTCTACTTCTATGCTAGGGTTTTAGAGGACTTCAAGGTTCGTATACCTTTTTATGATTTTAAGGTGGACATATTGAAGAGCATGAATGTCTCTCTTTCTCAGCTTCTCCCTAACAGTTGGGGTTTTATAAAAACCTTTGAAATAGTTTGTTAGGCGATGAACATCGTCCCTATAGTGGGTATGTTCTTTTCCTTCTTTGAGGTAAAAGGGGATAAGAAGTGTTCCTGGATCCAAATTAGTGGTATTCCCCACAAGAGTTTTAAAGATCAGTTCTTGAAGGTCAAGTGTGGGCCGAGATTCCACCAGGTGTTATACGCTCTGGACAGGCATCAGCGTTTCCCCTATTATTGGACTCAGGATCCTTCACCCATATCTGGTTTTAATTATGAGAAGCTAAGAGATTTGGAGGTCTAAGCTCTGACTATTCTGGACTCTTTTTGAATGATGAAGGTTAAAGATTCGTTGCCCTTAACTGACAAACAGATCCCAGAGTTTCTTGGTAATAACTTTTTCTTCTGATTATCAACCATGCAAAAAATTTGGCGATGCTTACATTGCCTTTTTGTATTCATGTTTGTAGATAAAATGATAGATTTTTTCACAGCCGAGCAGAAGAAACGGATGCTAGAGGCCAGAGTTACCCGGAAAGGGGACATGTGGATCTTCTGCGACCAAGTCTGATCTTGCCGGGTTAGAAACCCCATCCTTGAAGAGTCGAAAGGTGGCGGGTTCCAAGGCCACTTCGAGCATGGTCGAGCCGCAAAATTCTACTCCACCTATTCAGGAGGAGGTTCAACAAGGTTCTCCAAAGAAGCTTAAGACTCTTAAGAGTGAAGACGCATGTCGAGTAGATTTTGAAATAACTTATTTGATGAGAGAGCCCAAAGATGGTCAGGCGTATGGGGAATTCAAATTCTGGTCCAACAGCTTCGACGGGCTTCGCTTCCTTTATGAATATCTCAATGCGACTGAAGACGTCAATAAGGTTAATACCATAGGCTGATAGAAGATGACACATAATCTCAGTTCTTATCTTATGAGGTGCGCGGTTTTAACTCGTGGTCTTTTTGAGTCCGGTGACAATTATGAGAAGACTGAGTTAAAGTTCAAGGATAAGATAACTCAGCTGAAGGAAGCTCAAAAGGCTCAGTCTAAGAAGCTATCTGGTTTGGAGAAAAGCTTGGCCAAGGAGAGGTAGCGAAGGGAGACTCTGGAGTCTGAGAACAAGGCATCTCTTTCCTAGCTTAACGAAAGGTTGAAGGTGGATAAGGCTTTAAATGACGAGCTAAAGGTTACCACTGCCGAACTGAAAGAAGATCTTAGGATGTCCCAAGTGGATCTTCTCTTTGCTGGTGATGAAGCTTTCGAACGGGCTAAGGATCAGATATTGAGCCTTCATCATGGCTTGGATTTTTTATTTATCAAAGATGGATTATTTCATTGTGGTGCAAGATGGTTGCTTTGTGGATCTTGAGGAGGTGGAAAGGAATCCTTCTCCCAAGCCGAATCCTGAAGGTCTTCTTAGTGGAAACAATGATGGTGACGAGAATTCTTGACCCGATTAGTCGATTTCATTTTCTGGTTATGTTTCTGTTAGTCATCCGATAAAGATGCAATTATGTAATTTTTCTTAGGGAGTATGGTTTTATCCCCTCTTTTTTATTATGACCATGACTTTTGCCTGAATGCTTTGTATTTGAACCGCCCTTCGCGGCTTTATAATCATATTTTCATTTTTATTTTTATTTGTTTGCTTGATTTTTTAGCTTTTAACAGAACTTAAAATAATCTTGTGTATGTATCTAAGCCCCCCGGGCACAAAGTTCCTTGGGTTGTATGTGTCTAATCATGTAGTGAAATTTATCATTTTAAGCTTAAGATCCCAATGACTTTCATGTATTTTTTTTTGGATTTTACCGAATGATTTACAGCCCCAGGCGAGTTGTAGACTCAGATTTATGTTTCATATATGCAAAAGACTTCCTGAGTATAAAAACCACTAAGGTGTCCTTTTTGTTCGGGTTGTGTTATAAGCGAGAGGTTTCTCGGATACTAGATCTACATGAGTAAGCTTCTTAGAGCTATATACCCAACTTTATATCACCTTCAAATGTTTTTATGAAGTCAGCCATGGTGTCTCTTTTAAGATCCCCAAGCCTGTATGAGGTTGGGTGTTTATTTACTTGCTTATTTTCTGGGCTAATGAGCCCTAAGAAAACTTGTTGTGTCTTCGTAATCGCCTCAATGGGCTGAAATATGGGACAGAGGCCCTAAGGCGTAACTGGCTTAGTGGTGGACAGAGGCCCTAAGGTGTAACCGGTTTAGTGGCAGATAAAGGCCTAAGGCGTAACCGGCTTAGTGGCGGACATAGGCCCTAAGTCGTTACCGACTTAGTGGCAAATAGATGCCCTCAGGCGTAACCGGCTTAGTGGCAGAAAAAGGCCCTAAGACGTAACCGGCTTAGTGGCGAACAAAGGCCCTAAGGCGTAAGCGGCTCAGTGGCGGACATAGGCCCTAAGGCGTAACCGACTTAGTGGCGGACAGAGGCCCTATGGCGTAACCGGCTCAGTGGAGGATATAAGCCCTAAGGTGTAAACGACTTAGTGGTGGACAGAGGCCCTATGGCGTAACCAACTTAGTGGCAGACAGAGGCCCTAAGGCGTAACCGACTTAGTGGAGAATATTAATGGTGTTCGAGGTGCGGTTTGGGCGGTTTTGAAGCAAAAAATCACCCGAACCGCAAGAGAAAAAACATGCGGTTCGGTTTGGTTTAGTTGGATTTTAAAAATAAATCCAAACCAAACCAAACCAAACTAATGCGGTTTGGATTGGTTTGGTTGGTTCGGTTTTTTACAAAAAAAATATATTAAGTCATATATACAAATATAGAGGAAAATATAATTTTGTTTTTAATTGTTCATACATTACCATAATTTTATTTTTATAATTGTCAAAATAAGTTTATAACTTGATACATAAAATTATGTATTATAATTTTATCTAAATCTAAAGAATGATATAAACAAGATTGCATTCTTAAATAAATATTATACAAAGAATACGATAAAATATATTTTGTGAATATAATATTTATAAATGAATAATATTTATAAATGAATAATATTTTATTTTTTATGACTTATAAATTAAAATGAATATAGTACAAAGTATGATAAAATATACACATAATACATGTTGATTTCTCTAAAGAATTAAAGAAATATATATTGGTTAGTAAGATTTTATAACATAATACAATTTTGTTTGGTTTGGTTCGGTTTGTAAAATACAAACCACAAACCGAACCGAACCGTGCGGTTCCACGAGAAAATGACTCAAACACATCCGAACCAAATGCAGTTTTTTGCAGTTTCAGTTTGGTTCGGTTTGGTTTTGCGGTTTTCTATTGGGCCAGTTTGGTTTTGAACACCCCTAGAGGACATATGCCCTATGGCGTAATTGGCTTAGTGACGGACAGAGGTGTAGCGCCCGTAATTTAATTAATTATTTAATTAAATTGTTTTTGGAATATTTGTGAAGTTGTGTTGTGATTAGTTAGAATTATTTATTTTTTTAAGTGGTGAAATAATATTATGAGAAGGATGATATTATTTTGTTGTGGGCTTGTTTTAAAGGAATAGAAGCAATAAGGGGGTGTATTAGTTTTAAGCCTATTAAGAAATAAAGAGAATAATAGGTTATTTTATTATTGTTAGAAATAACAAGAAAGAAGAAGCAGTAAGAAGAAGAAGGGTTTGAAAGGAAGAACATGAAGCTGTTGGAATAGAGGAAAAATGGCAGAACGAGAATTCAACCGGAAGTTATAGAGCGACCTTCAATCCAAGATAAGGGTGAGGTTCTGACTCTATAATAGGGTTCATGATAATTGGTATGTGGGGTTAGAGGTGATTGTTGTCTTGTTCATGAATTGAATGTATATGAGGTTATATGATGAAAAATCGATGAATTTTGGATGAATAATGATGTCCCGATGTTGTTTAAATGATGTAGAATTATAGGATAATTGTAAGTGATGATTATCTATGATTAGATAATGTTTTAAGGCTTAAGGTATGGAACCCGTAGTGAAAACACAGAGAAAATCGCAGAAAATACCCTTAGCAGAGCAGTATGTGTCGAACCCAAATGCTATGTGTCGATACAAGAATGCTGTTAGACTAAGTATGAGTCGACACGAAGGAGTCATGTGTCGATACATGAGGGCTTTCAAACTCAGGATGAGTCGATACATAGGAGCATATGTTGATACATGCAGAGTTGCAGACTCAGGATGATTCGATACAAGGGAGGATGCGTCGACTCATGTTTCGAATTCAGTTCAGTACGCGTCGACCCAAGGCGTTATGCATCGATCCATGTTGTCTGGTTTTTGGCAGAATCAATTTGAGAATGCTGTAACTTGAGTTTTAGGACTCCGTTTGAGGTGTCGTTCAAAGAGTTGAATAGCTAAAGCGATGAACTTCATTCTTAAGGATTAAAATGGAGGATAGGAAGGATAATCCTAGTATCCAAGTTAGGAATCGAATTAGTTCCCGTGTTGATCGTTATGTCAGTTTTTGGGAAGAATGATGAGGATGAAACGTTTAGAGATTTCTGTGTAGTTGTAACAATGGGATTAATGATGATGACGATGTGGTATTACAGAATAGTAATATGCAGAGGTTTGGAAATCTAGAAGTAAGCCTTACTCGATTAACTAATTATAGGCAATATCTTATATAGGCCTATGGACAACATTGTGAAATTGATGAGTTACTGTTGTAATACTGTACGGATGAGTTGTTGATGAGATGATGTTAATGAGAGTTTGTTTTGATGAATTATGATGTATAAATGATGTTTGACGATTTATGATGATAAATGATGTTGATGAAAAGATATTGAGATGCTTTTAAGATGTAGTCTTTTGGCCAACGATGATGTTGTATTGAGATGTTGTCAATTATGGTGTTGTCATTACATTCATGATTGTGTCGCATATATTGCATTTTGAGATGGAGCTTATTCTCGTTGAGATGCCCTGTATTGGCGAATATTGAGATGAAGGCATATGCCTTGTTGATGCCTCTATTAATTGGAAATTTTTGAGATAGGAGTTCTGCTCCAATGGTACCACATGCATTTGAATAGTATTGAGTCGCATTATCTGATTGCATAAAGAGGTTGTGCATTGAAGTGGTATATGTGTATATTGTTGATATTTTGTTACGATGTTTGCTGTTTGTAATATGAGAAGTGGTGATGTTATGTGATCTAATTTAATATATTAATTATCATACTCTTTATTATATTGTTAGATATCTCACCCCTTATGTTTGAATGTTTCACTGATGTTGGTAACGTGCAGGTAATCGAGAGTGAAGGTTGTATACCTTCAATAGTTCGAGTCGGTGTCATTGCTCTGATATGTAACACTCGGGGGGATGAACGCTTGTTGCTTTTGATTGTTGATTATTCAGTTGTTGAACTTTAAGTTGGTTATTATTAAGTATGTGTTGTTTTGAAGTTGCTGTAACAATGATAAAGATGTTATTAAGAATTCCACTGCGTAGATGTTTAAATTATTGAATTATTTAATTAAAGTATTATGCTGATGGTTCATCCAAAGTTTTAAAGTGTTATATATCCACGATGAATGCAATGAGTTTTTAATGATGAATTTGTGGCATCCTAATTCATTTGCGTGAATGATTTTATAACTCTGATTTATTTATAATTGCCGGGTAGAATTGGGGTGTTACAAAGTTGGTATCAGAGCCTGGTTGGTCTGACCTTGTCGTTGAGTCATAGTTGTCTAACAATCGAGTATTGTTAATTTGAGTTCTAACCGTTGTTTATGTTGTAGTGATAAGTTGAGATGGCTGGAAGGAATGATGCTGCACATGCTGCTGCTTTAGAAGCAATGGCTCATGCGATGGAAAATCAGCCGAATGCTGATGGGATTGCTGGATCTCGTAGCTTGGCGACTTTCCAGAGAGAGAATCCACCTACGTTCAAGGGAAAGTATGATCCTGACGGAGGATTAGAGTGGTTGAAAGAGATTGATATAATCTTTCGTGTGATAGATTGCACTCCAGCGTATAAGGTTCGTTATGGTACTCATATGCTGGCAGTCGAGGCTGACGACTGGTGGCTAGAGACTTGTCAGAGATTGGAAGCTGCAGATGAGAATGTCACTTGGGTTGTGTTCCGTAGGGAATTTCCGAGGAAGTACTTTCCTGAAGATGTTCGTTGTAAGAAGGAAATTGAATTCCTTGAGCTGAAGCAAGGGAATATGTCTGTTGTTGAGTATGCTGCCAAGTTTGGCGAGTTGGCGAAGTTTTATCCGCACTATGCTGAGGCAGATGCTGAGTTTTCAAAGTGTATCAAGTTTGAGAATGGGTTGCGCCCCGAGATAAAGAAGACGATTGGATACCAGAAGATCCGTGTCTTTTCGGATTTGATTGATACTTGCAGGATTTATGAGGAGGATAATAATGCTCATTACAATATTATCAGTGAGAAGAGGGGTAAGCACCAACAGAATCATGGTAAGCCTTATGATACCCCAGTTGGTAAAGGTAAACAGAAAGTTACTCAGGGTTAGAGGACTAGTGAGGGAGATGCTCCTACTGGTGTGGTTTGTTTTAAGTGTGGAAAATATGAGCATAAGAGTAATGTGTGTACTACTGAAGTGAAGAGGTGTTTCCATTGTGGTAAGAATAGACATGTTGTATCTGAGTGTGAACATAAGGATATGATTTGTTTCAATTGTAGAGAAGAAGGGCACATTGGTAGTCAGTGTCAGAAACCAAAGAGGGCGCAAACAAGTGGTAAAGTGTTCGCTTTGGTTGAGGATCAGGCAGCTACTGAGGACAGACTTATCAGAGGTACATGTTTCATTAATAATACTCCTTTAATTACTATTATTGATACCAATGCTACTCATTGTTTCATTGCTGCTGATTGTGTTGAAAGATTGGGTCTTATATTGTCTTCTTTGAATGGAAAAATGGTCGTTGATACTCCAGCCAAGGGGTCGGTGACTACTTCTTTTATGTGTGTTAAGTGTCCCTTGTCGATCTTCGACAGAGACTTTGTTGTTGATTTGGTTTGTTTATCGTTAAGAGGTTTGGATGTGATTTTGGATATGAACTGGTTAGAGCATAACTGTGTTCATATTAACTGTTATGACAAGTCTGTGAGGTTTTCTACTCCTGAAGAAGAGGAAGACTGTCTGTTGTATGCTAAACAGTTGGGGAAGTTGGTGTAAGAAGAAGCACATATGTTCTCGTTGATGGTGTCACTGTCTGTAAAGACTCAAGCTATAATTGAGGAATTGCAGGTGGTGTGTGAATTTCCTGAAGTTTTCCCTGATGAGATTCCTGATGTACCACCGAAGAGGGAAGTTGAATTTTCTATTGATCTTGTACCTGGTACCAGACCTGTGTCTATGGCACCATACATGATGTCTGCATCTGAATTGTTAGAGTTAAAGAAGCAATTGGAATAGTTACTTGAAAAGAAGTTTGTAAGACCAAGTGTATCACCGTGGGGAGCTCCAGTGTTGTTAGTAAAGAAGAAAGATGGAAGTATGAGGCTTTGTGTTGATTATAGACAGTTGAATAAAGTGACGATTAAGAACAAGTATCCGCTTCCAAGAATAGATGACTTGATAGACCAGTTGGTGGATGCTCGTATGTTTAGTAAGATTGATTTGAGGTCGGGTTACCATCAGATTAAAGTGAAGGATGAAGATATCCAGAAGATGGCTTTCAGAACGTGTTATGGACATTATGAGTATTCGGTGATGCCTTTCGGTGTTACTAATGGACCGGGAGTATTCATGGAATACATGAATCGTATCTTTCATACTTTTTTGGATCAATTTGTGGTGGTGTTCATTGATGATATTTTGATTTACTCTAAGTCAGAAGAAGAGCATGCAGAACACTTAATAGTAGTATTGCAAGGTTTGAAAGAGAAGAAGTTGTATGCAAAGTTGTCCAAGTGTGGATTATGGTTAAAGGAGGTTAGTTTCCTTGGTCATGTGATCTCAGGTAGTGGCATTGCTGTAGATCCATCTAAGGTTGATGTTGTGTTGCAATGGGAAACTCCGAAGTCAGCTACTGAGATTAGGAGCTTTTTGGGATTAGCTGGTTACTATAGAAAGTTTATCGATAGTTTTTCTAAGTTGGAACTTCCGTTGACTAAGTAGACTTATAAAGGTAGAGCTTTTGTGTGGGATGTTCAGTGCGAAGAAAGTTTTACAGAATTAAAGAAGAGATTGACGTCGGCTCCGATTTTGACGTTGCCTAACCCAGGAGAGCCTTTTGTGGTGTATTGTGATGCTTCTAAGATTGGTTTAGGAGGTTTACTTATGCAGAATGGTAAGGTAGTTGCTTATGCGTCAAGGCAGTTAAGGACTCATGAGAAGAACTATCCTACGTATGATTTAGAGCTTGCTGCAGTTGTCTTTGTGTTGAAGATTTGGAGGCATTATCTTTATGGTTCTAGATTTTAAGTGTTTAGTGACCATAAGAGTTTGAAGTATCTTTTTGATTAGAAGGAGTTGAATATGAGGCAACAAAGATGGTTGGAATTGTTAAAGGATTATGATTTCGGTTTGAATTATCATCCAGGAAAAGCGAATGTGGTAGCTGATGCGTTGAGTTGAAAGACTTTACATATGTTGACAATGATGGTTAAAGAGTTGGAATTAATTGAACAGTTCATAGATATGAGCTTAGTTTGCGAGGTTACGCCGCGAAGTGTTATGTTAGGTATGTTGAAGATTAATAATGAATTTATAGATAGTATCATAGAAGCTAAGAAGTTAGATGTGAAACTGGTAGATTTGATGGTTAGAATCGATCAGTATGAGAATGGTGATTTTAAGTTAGATGCGCAAGGTGTGTTAAGATTTCGTAACCGGATCTGTATTCCTAATGATGCTGAGATGAAGAAAGTGATACTTGAAGAGAGTCATAAAAGTAAGCTGAGTATTCATCCAAGAGCTACAAAGATGTATCAAGATTTGAAAGGTTTGTTTTAATGGTCTGGGATGAAGAGTGATGTGGCTCGGTTTGTGTATGCATGTTTGACTTTCCAGAAGTCGAAAGTTGAGCATCAGAAGCCAACATGGTTGATGCAACCGTTAGAAGTTCCAGAATGGAAGTGGGATAAAATTTGAATGGACTTTGTGACAGGGTTACCTAATACTTTAAGAGGGCATGATTCGATTTGGGTGATTGTTGACCGGATTACAAAGTCGGCTCATTTTATTCCTATCAACATCAGTTTTCCAGTGTTGAAGTTGGCTGAGATTTACACTAGTGTGATTGTGAAGCTGCACGGTGTTCCTTTGTGCATTGTGTCAGATAGAGATCCAAGATTTACTTCTGATTTTTGGGAGTTGGAGAGCAAGATGCGGGCCTCCTACCCTGAGTTGTTTGATTAAGGTAAATTTTCGAGGACGAAAATATTCTAAGTGGGGGAGAGTTGTAACGCCCGTAATATAACTAATTATTTAATTAAATTGTTTTTGGAATATTTGTGAAGTTGTGTTGTGATTAGTTGGAATTATTTATTTTTTTAAGTGGTGAAATAATTTATGAGAAAGATGATATTATTTTGTTGTGGGCTTGTTTTAAAGGAATAGAAGCAATAAAGGGGTGTATTAATTTTAAGCCCATTAAGGAATAAAGAGAATAATAGGTTATTTTATTATTGTTAGAAATAACAAGAAAGAAGAAGCAGTAAGAAGAATAAGGGTTTGGAAGGAAGAACGTGAAGTTGTTGGAATAGAGGAAAAACGACAGAACGGGAATTCAACCGGAAGTTATAGAGCGACCTTCAATCCAAGGTAAGGGTGGGGTTCTGACTCTATAATAGGGTTCATGATAATTGGTATGTGGGGTTAGAGGTGATTGTTGTCTTGTTCATGAATTGAATGTATATGAGGTTGTATGATGAAAAATTGATGAATTTTGGATGAATAATGATGTCCTGATGTTGTTTAATTGATGTAGAATTATAGGATAATTATAAGTGATGATTATGTATGATTAGATTATATTTTAGGGCTTAAGGTATGGAACCCGTAGTGAAAACACAGAGAAAATTGCAGAAAATACCCTTATCAGAGAAGTATGTGCCGACCCGAAATGCTATGTGTCGATACAAGAATGCTGTTAGACTCAGTATGAGTTGACACGAAGGAGTCATGTGTTGATACATGAGGGCTTTCAGACTCAGGATGATTCGATACGTAGGAGCATGTGTTGATACATGCAGAGTTGTATACTCAGGATGATTCGATACAAGGGAGGATGTGTCGACTCATGTTTCGAGTTCAGTTCGGTATGCGTCGACCCAAGGTGTTATGCATCGATCCATGTTGTCTGGTTTTTGGCAGAATCAGTTTGAGAATACTGTAACTTGAGTTTTTGGACTCCGTTTGAGGTGCCATTCGAAGCGTTGAAAAGCTAACGCAATGAACTTCATTCTTAAGGATTAAAATGGAGGATAGTAAGGATAATCCTAGTATCCAAGGTAGGAATCAAATTAGTTCCCGTGTTGATCGTTATGTCGATTTTTGGGAAGAATGATGAGGATGATGAAGGGTGAGAAAAAACTTAGAATGGGGGGGGGGGGGGGGGGGGGTTGAATAAGTTTCTCTTTTTATTAAAGGCTCAACAATAATGGAAAAACATAATTATTTTTATCCTGGTTCGTTTGAACTCAAACTACTCCAGTCCACCCGCCAAGGTGATTTCGCCTTTCTCAACAAGGACTTAATTCACTATAATCAAATAGATTACAATCACACAACCAAACTGTTGTGACTAACAATTCAAAGAACAAGTAAACTTACAAGTGACTAACACCACTAAGACTCAACCTAGTCCTAGCCTTCTTGAGAAATCTGACCGAGCTTGGTCTCTCAAGGAACAATTACAAGAATTAAGTCTTTAAAGATAGTGAAACAAATTGCTTCTTAGAAAGCTATATCACAAACTGTGATTTTTCACTAAGATTAGTTTTGCACAAAGTGTTTGTAAAATAATTTGTGAGCAACAAAATATTTTCACATAGTTGGGTTGTTGGCTTGCAATAAATGATCTTCTATTTATAGCATGAAGAAAACGACCATTGCTGCCTTCAAAAGTGGAGAGTAATTAATGTTTGCGTGTTTTCTTGCAGTATTGCATTTTCCAATGAACTAGCATAGACACTTGAATGCATGTAGCCATCTTTGCATTAAATGAACAAACGGCACTTGTCAGAGCATGTTTCCTGAAACTTGACAAGACTTGTTAGCTTCTTTATTCTTTTAGAACTAGCTTTACGTCTTGCTTCAGAATATGCTTGCAAATCTTCTTATCAGCGCTTGCTTGTAGAATTCTTCTGAAAAAAGTTCACATGGAAACTTGCTAAGCTTTATAAGATGCATAAATTAGTTTCTTATCAGAGTCAGCATCAGAACTTGCGCTAAAACAAATAGTTCTTTCATCAAAGAACTTCTTCATTTATTTTCAGCTCAGCACGTCAAAATGATTTTCATCTAAGAAAATACTTCAGTCATAGCATTATCTGAAACAAATAAATATGCTCATCAGAGTATCAATTATATAAAATATATTTTATTATTATCATCAAAACTCTGAGATATGATCAGAACCAATCTTGTTCTAACAATCTCCCCCTTTTTGATGATGACAAAAATATTCAGATTTAGAAATAAAATTGAACAAGAGATAAGAATCTCCCCCTGAAATAAATATTTCTATAAGAAAAACTTCCTGAGAATTTTCATCAGAGCTTTGAGATTTTTCTTTTGGGATTTCTTCAGCAAGTCTTTTGAAGATAATGTTCAGATGATTAAACTTCCAGAGTTTAGTGATACCTTGACAATTATTTAAACAGAGAAAGAAATCTTTGTATTTTGTTAGTAATGTTTGAGACTTAGTCCCATAACTGTTAATCAGAGATTAGATCAAAATACTCATTTTCTCCCCCTTTTGGCATAATCAAAAAGTATATAAAAATAATTAAAGAGCGTAAAAGTTTTAATAAAAAAAGATTCAGAGGTACAAAACAACAAACAAAAACAAGAAACAGAACGACACTAAGATTTTTTAGAAACAAGAGCCATAAGAAGATTCTTAATCTCGGATGAAGATTCCTCTTGCTTCATCATCCAGTTTCTGATTTCTTTGTTAGTCTCATCTTGTTTGTCCAAGCGCCCATGAATAGCTTCATTTTCCTTCTTAAGCTCATTCAGAGTCTCCATAACCAGTGAAGTAGGAGCAGAGATGAAGAAGCTTCAGCAGATACAACCTTTGTAGTAGAAACCGTTGAGTCAGAATGAACAAAATTTGAAAGTAGAGTGCCCAGATCCACCATAAGAGTTGGCACAGGTTCAGGTGCAGCTTTAGCAGAAGGTTGATTAAACAGAACTATTTCCAGATGATTTGAATCTTCAAAGGCATCTTCAGACTCATCTTCTGAAATGTCCATTTGATCAGCTGGAGCATTAGCAATCAACAGAGTAGACTTCTTATCCCAAATATCAGCAGCTTCTGACTGAAAGGCATGCAAATGTGTTGGAGAAGTTCTCAAGCACCTGAGAATGACATAAGTCTTGCAACTTCAGTGAATCAACATCTAAGGTTTTTTTGAATGTTTCCCACAGAAGTTTCCCCATCCTTGAAACTCCACAATAGGAAGAAGGTCAAACCCATTTGCTTTTAGGTTATCAAAAATCCACCATCAATTCACTTTTAACTTCTAGACTATCCATTGGAATGAGAATGGTTCTCTCAGGGATGATGTACTGTTCAGATTGGGTGTTTCCAGAATGAGTAGAGGAGGAAGCCATTTGAGCACTTAGGTTGAGAGAAGAAAAAGGTTGCAGAGAAAATACACAGAGACAGTTGAATTTTGAAAGAGAAGGTAAAAGTGAGAAAGGGTTTTTAGAAACATATTTATATGAAAACCTTTGAGAAATAGGTTTTAAAAAATAAAACTATAAAAAGAGTTTTAAAAAAAATTAATTAAAAAGAATCTAATCATTACTAGCATTTAATGATAATGAAAATTGAGGGGAAAACGTGAGATTTGAGCAAATCATAACAGTTACCTAGGAACGACGTCAATAGCTTAGCACGCGTGACCTTTCAGAAACACACCACGTGTTCATCTCCTGAAGGTTGCATGGGACATCTGTTTGATATAATGAACTGCTGAACTATACTTGTAATGAAACGTTAGAACATTTCAGAACTTTATATATAGCTCCTGATGTAACTTCTCTTCTAACTTCTGAAGAGTTGTTAATCAGAACATTTATTCCAGAACATTCTGAAGGCAAACACAGAAGATAAATACAATTTTATTCAGGACATTATTTCCTTACAAATATTTTTCAAAATGAATTTAAATCTATCTTTTGAAAGGGGTTTGGTAAAAATATCAGCCCATTGATGGTCTGTTTTTACAAAGTTTAAATTTAAAATTTCTTTCTGAATGTAGTCCCTTATAAAATGATATTTAATTTCTATGTGTTTTGCTTTAGAATGCAAAATGGGATTTTTAGAAAGACAAATTGCAGAGGTATTGTCACAGAAGATAAGAATCTTACTTTCATAAAGATTAAAATCTTCTAGCTGACTTTTCATCCAGATCATCTGAGAACTACATCCAGCAACAGATATATACTTAGCTTCTGTTGTTGAAAGTGTAATTGTTGCTTGCTTCTTATTGTACCACGAGATAAGATTGTCACCCAGAAACTGGCAGCTTCCAGAGGTACTCTTTCTTTCAATTCTATCTCCAGCAAAGTCAGCATCACAATAACCTACTAGTCTGAAATCTTTTGATCTTCTGTAACACAGACCCAGATTTGTAGTACCTTTCAGATACCTCCGAATTCTCTTAACAGCAGTTAAGTGAGATTCTCTAGGATCTGATTGGAATCTAGCACATAAACATACGCTGAATAATATATCAGGTTTGGATGCAGTTAGATAGAGAAGGGATCCAATCATACCTCTGTAGAGCTTCTGATCTACCTTCATACTTACCTCATCTTTTCCCAGAATGCATGTTGGATGCATTGGTGTCTTAGCATCTTTGCTTTCTGACATCTGAAATTTCTTCAGAAGTTCTTTAACATACTTCGTCTGATGTATGTAAGTACCTTATGGAGTATGGTTAATTTGTATTCCCAGAAAGAACTTCAATTCTCCCATCATGCTCATCTCAAATTCTGCCTGCATGGTCTCAACAAATTCTTTTCCAAGAGAGATATTAGAGGTTCCAAAAATAATATCATCAACATAAATTTGACAAATTAAAATGTCATTTTTAAATGTCTTTCTGAATAAAGTTATGTCCACTTTCCCTCTGGTAAAATCTTTTTCTAAAAGAAAATTACTCAAACGTTTATACCAAGCTCTGGGAGCTTGTTTTAAACCGTATAAAGACTTTTTTAATTTAAAGACATGTTCTGGATACTTTGAGTCATTAAAGCCAGGAGGTTGATGGACATAGACTTCTTCTTCTATATAGCCATTTAAAAATGCACTTTTAACATCCATTTGATATAATGAAATGTTATTTTAAACAACAAAAGAAATTAATAATCTAATAGATTCTAACCTGGCGACTGGGGCAAAGGTTTTATTATAATCAATTCCTTCTTGTTGACTATAACCCTGTGCAACCAGTCGTGCTTTGTTTCTGACCACCTCTCCTTGCTCATTTAGTTTGTTTCTGAAAACCCATTTAGTTCCTATAATGTTGAATCCTTTAGGTCTTGGAACTAGATCCCATACATCGTTTCTGGAAAATTGATTGAGTTCATCTTGCATTGCTAAGATCCAATCATTGTCTTCCAGAGCTTCATCAATAGAGGTTGGTTCAATCAAAGATACCAATCCAAACAATGATTCTTCATTGATTCTGAGAGAGGATCTTGTTCTGATGGGATCTTCTTTTCTTCCAATAATCACGTCTTCTTTATGAGCTGAAGAGATTCTGGGAAACCTTTTGAGTGGGTTGTTCAGAGATTCTGAGATTATCCAGAGAATTATCAAGAGGAGGATCTTCTGAGTCTTCCTTTGCTTCTGACTTTTCAGAGTTTGAGAGATGATCTTCTGTACCTACAGAAATATCAATTTTCTTTGGCTGTTGCTGGACAAGCTTATCATCAAACCTGACTTTGATTGATTCTTCAACAATCAGAGTTTCTGTGTTGTATACTCTATAGCCTTTTGAGCGTTCAGAATATCCAAGTAGAAAACACTTTTGTGCTTTAGAATCAAACTTGTTCAGATTATCTTTAGTGTTCAGAATAAAACAAGTACATCCAAAAGGATGGAAATAAGAAATGTTGGGTTTTCTGTTTTTCCATAATTCATAAGGAGTCTTTTCATGAATAGGTCTTATAGAGATTCTATTCTGAATGTAACATGATGTATTCACAGCTTCTGCCCAAAAGTGCTTAGCCATATTTGTTTCATTGATCATGGTTCTGGCCATTTCTTGTAACGTTCTGTTCTTTCGTTCTACAACTCCATTTTGTTGGAGAGTTCTAGAACAAGAGAAATTATGAACAATACCATTTTCTTTAAAATATTTTTCAAAATAATGGTTTTCAAATTCTCCTCCACGATCACTTATGACTTTTATAATTCTAAAATCTTTTTCGTTTTGCACTTGGTTACAGAAGTCAGCGAACACAGAATGTGACTCATCCTTGTGTTTTAAAAACTTAACCCATGTCCATCTGTTGTAGTCATCAACAATGACCAATCCATACTTCTCGCCTCTGATGGATGCAGTTTTAACTGGCCCAAACAAATCAATATGAAGTAGTTCTAATGGCCTAGAGGAAGAAACAACATTTTTTGATTTAAAATAAGGTTTTGAAAATTTTCCCTTTTGAAATGCTTCGCACAGAGCTTCTGAGTTGTACTTCAGATTAGGAAGTCCTCTGACTAAATTTAGTTTATTTAATTGAGAGATTTTTCTCAAGCTGACATGTCCCAATCTTCTGTGCCATACCCATTTCTCATCGCTAACATACAAAAGGCATTTAACATTTTGAGATTTAAGATCTGACAAATCAATTTTTTAGATGTTGTTCTTTCTCTTGCCAGAAAAGAGGATTGTTCCATCTTTTTGACTAACAGCTCTACAAGAATTTTGGTTAAAGATAATGTCATAACCGTTGTCACTTAATTGACTTATGGACAACAGGTTATGTGCTAATCCTTCTACTAATAAAACATTAGAGATAGAAGGAAGGTTACCGTTTCCAATGGTTCCAGAACCAATAATCTTCCCTTTTTGATTACCTCCAAACTTGACGTCTCCTCCAGATTTAAATTCCAGGTTTTGGAACATAGACTTTCTTCCCGTCATGTGTCGTGAGCACCCAGAGTCCAGGTACCATGACTGATGTCTCAATTGAGCTGTTAAGGACATCTACAACAAATATTATTTTCTCCTTAGGTACCCATACCTTTTTGGATCCTCTTGGGTTAGAGTATTTAAAGTTCTGTTTGAACCTTGGATTAGCATAAGAGTTTCCAGAGTGTGATGCATATTTAATATCATGTGTGTGTCCAAATTTGAATTGTTTGTTCAGAGGTTTATATGTGAAAGTAATCTTAGCAACAAGTTTTGGTATATATGTCTCCTCCCCTTTGGGAGTTTCATATCCAATTCCTCTTCTGTTGTTCCCATTAACTCCATAGATCATTGAAGCCATTTTGCTTCTATCTATGCTTTTAGCAAGAAAAGTTTGAAAGCTACATTCATATTCTTTAAGAATATCTTTTAAACTTGACACAAAATCTGAACTAGAAATTTTTTGAACTTTTTGAATTTCCTATTTAAGTTTAAAATTATTTTCTTTGAGTTCAAATTTTTCTGTTTCATATTTCTCAATATCAGATGCAAGACTCTTTTTGAGTTTCTTGTATTTGATTTTGAGTTGACTATAGTTTTCCAGAAGTTCTAATAAACTTTCAGCAATTTCAGCTCTAGTAAATTCATAGAATACCTCTTTTGGTTCTGACTCATAGACTGAGTCATCTGCTGTGGTAGCCATCAGAGCTAGGTTGGCGTTCTCATCTTCAGAATCAGATTCATCTTCAGAGGATTCTGAATCGTCCCAGGTTGCCATCATGCCTTTCATTTTACCAAACTTTTTCTTTGGTGTTTTTTTCTTTGAAGTTTTGGACAATCACTCTTGTAGTGTCCAGGTTCTTTAAATTGATAACAGATTATCTCTCTTTTGTTTGACTTTTTGTGTTCAGAAGATTCTGGTTTATCTTCTGACTTCTTGAAGTTCCTGAACTTCTTCTGTCTGTGCTTCCACATCTGATTGATCCTTCTGGAGAGCAAGGATAGTTCATCTTCTTCTGATGCACATTCTTCAAAGTTTCCTTCTTCAGCCTGAAAAGCGTTAGTTTCATATTTTTTAATTGATTTAAGGGCAACAGACTTACCTTTATTCTGAGGCTCGTGCTCATCAAGTTCTAACTCATGACTTCTTAAAGCGCTGATGAGTTCTTCAAGAGACACGTTGTTCAGATCTTTTGATACTTTGAAAGCAGTGACCATAGGTGCCCATCTTTTGGGTAAACTTCTGATGATCTTCTTAACATGGTCTACCTTAGTGTATCCCTTGTTCAGAACTCTCAGGCCAACGATCAGAGTTTGGAACCTTCAGAACATAGCTTCTATAGATTCACTTTCTTCTACTTTGAAGGCTTCATATTTCTGGATGAGAGCCAAAGCTTTAGACTCCTTCACTTGAGCGTTTCCTTCATGAGTCATTTTGAGATACTCAAACATATCATGTGATGTATCTCTATTTGTGATCTTCTCACATTCCATTTTAGAGATAGCATTTATAAAAATATTTCTAGCTCTGTGGTGATTTTTGAAATCAGCTTTTTGTTGTCTATCCATATTTTTTCTATCAATCTTATTTCCTTCTGAGTCTATAGGATATGTGTAACCATCCAAGACTATATCCCATAAATCAATATCATGACCTAGAAAGAAACTTTCTAGTCTATCTTTCCAATAATCAAAATCTTCTCCATCAAACACTTGAGGTTTGGTGTAGTTATTGTTGTTTTGTTCAGTTTCCATTATGTTTTCTTTCTGGATATTTTCCTGACACGGTTAAGTGTTTGTGCTCAGAGTCAAGCTCTGATACCAATTGAAGGGTGAGAAAACACTTAGAAGGGGGGGGGGTTGAATAAGTTTCTCTTTTTCTTTTTCTTAAAGGCTCAACAATAATGGAAAGACACAATTATTTTTATCCTGGTTCATTTGAACTCAAACTACTCCAGTCCACCCGCCAAGGTGATTTCGCCTTTCTCAACAAGGACTTAATTCACTATAATCAAATAGATTACAATCACACAACCAAACTGTTGTGACTAACAATTCAAAGCACAAGTAAACTTACAAGTGACTAACACCACTAAGACTCAACCTAGTCCTAGCCTTCTTGAGAAATCTGACCGAGCTTGGTCTCTCAAGGAACAATTACAAGAATCAAATCTTTACAGATAGTGAAACAAATTGCTTCTTAGAAATCTATATCACAAACTGTGATTTTTCACTAAGATTAGTTTTGCACAAAGTGTTTGTAAAGTAATTTGTGAGCAGCAGAATATTTTCACATAGTTGGGTTGTTGGCTTGCAATAAATGATCTTCTATTTATAACATGAAGAAAACGACAGTTGCTGCCTTCAAAAGTGGAGAGCAATTAATGTTTGCGTGTTTGCTTGCAGTATTGCATTTTCCAATGAACTAGCATAGACACTTGAGTGCATGTAGCCGTCTTTTCATTAAATGAACAAACGGAACTTGTCAGAGCATGTTTCCTGAAACTTGACAAGACTTGTTAGCTTCTTTATTCTTTCAGAACTAGCTTCACGTCTTGCTTCAGAATATGCTCGCAAATCTTCTTATCAGCGCTTGCTTGCAGAATTCTTCTGAACAAAGTTCCCATGGAAGTTTGCTAAGATTTAGAAGATGCATAAATTAGTTTCTTATCAGAGTCAACATCAGAACTTGCGCTAAAACAAATAGTTCTTTCATCAAAGAATTTCTTCATTTATTTTCAGCTCAACACGTCAAAATGATTTTCATCTAGGAAAATACTTCAGTCAGAACATTATCTGAAACAAATAAATATGCTCATCAAAGTATCAATTATATAAAATATATTTTATTGTTATCATCAAAACTCTGAGATATGATCAGAACCAATCTTGTTCTAACAGATGAAATGTTTAGAGATTTATGTGTAGTTGTAACGGTGGGATTAATGATGATGACGGTGTGGTATTACAGAATAGTAATATGCAGAGGTTTGGTAATCTAGAAGTAAGCCTTAGTCGATTAACTAATTATAGGAAATATCTTGTATAGGCATATGGCCAACATTGTGAAATTGATGAGCTGCTATTGTATTACTGTACGACTGAGTTGTTGATGAGAAGATGTTAATGAGAGTTTGTTTTGATGAATTATGATGTATACATGATGTTTGACGATTTATGATGATAAACGACGTTGATGAAAATATGTTGAGATGCTTTTAAGATGTAGGCTTTTGGCCAACGATGATGTTATATTGAGATGTTGTCAATTATGGTGTTGTCATTACATTCATGATTGTGTTGCATACATTGCATTTTGAGATGGAGCTTATGCTCATTGAGATGGCCTGTATTGGCGAATATTGAGATGAAGGCTTATGCCTTGTTGATGCCTCTATTAATTTGAAATTTTTGAGATAGGAGTTCTGCTCCAATGGTACCACATGCTTCTGCATAGTATTTAGTCGCATTATCTGATTGCATAAAGAGGTTGTGCATTAAAGTGGTATATGTGTATATTGTTGATATTTTGTTACGATGTTTGCTGTTTTTAATATGAGAAGTGGTGATGTCATGTGATCTAATTTAATATATTAATTATCATACGCTTTATTATATTGTTAGATATCTCACCCCTTCTGTTTGAATGTTGCCCTGATGTTGGTAACGTGCAGGTAATCGAAAGTGAAGGCTGTATATCTTCAATAGTTCGAGTCGGTGTCATTGCTCTGATATGTAACACTCGGGGGGATGAACGCTTGTTGCTTTTGATTGTTGATTATTCAGTTGTTGAACTTTAAGTTGATTATTATTAAGTATGTGTTGCTTTGAAGTTGTTGTAACGATGATAAAGATGTTATTAAGAATCCCGCTGCGTAGATGTTTAAATTGTTAAATTATTTAATTAAATTATTATGTTGATGGTTCATCTGAAGTTTTAAAATGTTATGTATCCATGATGAATGCAATGAGTTTTTAATGATAAATTTGTGGCATCCTAATTCGTTTGCGTGAATGATTTTATAACTCTGATTTATTTATAATTACCGGGTAGAATTGGAGTGTTACAAGAGGCCCTAAGGCTTAATCAGCTTAGTGGCGGACAGAGGTCATAAGGCGTAACCGACTTAGTTTCACTCTTCCATAATAGTGTTACAAAGATTTTTCAGTTTCGGTGCCTCATTAAAAACCATTTCCCTTGCAAGAGAAAAGAGTGCATCCTGTACATTTTATTTATCATGACATTACATAATTTTTAATTAAAAAAAACCTAAGATTAGATACATTCCATGTCCTAGGTACTTATATGCCATCTAAAGTTTCTAATTTTTAGGCTCCATTATTCAGCTTCTGTAGGACCTGGAACAGGCCTTTCTAGTTTGTAGACAATTTTCTCTTGCTCTTCGGATCAGTAATTCTTTTAAGAACTAGGTCTCCTCTATAGAACTCTCTTTGTCTGACCTTCAGGTTAAACCTCTTAGCCAATCTGTCCTTGGCTGAAAATTCTCTGATCTGGGCCGTTTCTCTAACTTCGTCAAGCAAGTTGGTTGAACTATCTAGATCGTCCTTATTGACATCTCCACTGAAGTGTTATCGCCTCCAATTGGGGGTGTTGATCTCCACTGGTATCATTGCATCGGCCCCATATACCATTCAGAAGGGTGTTTCCCGGGTAGTGGAGTGAGGCGTTAAATGATATAACCAAAGGATTTCATGTTGGTATTTGGATAATAGTCCTTTTGCTTCGTCTAGCATCGTACCTTCTCGGTTGTGATACGTGTCACACCCTCTGCTTCCACCCATTTTGTAAAGTAGTCTACAACCACAATTAAGAATTTGAGTTGTCCAGGCGCAGTGGGAAATGGGTCTAGTATGTCTGCTCCCCCTAGTAAAAGGGCCACGGAGAAAAGATAAAGTGCAACAACTCAGCTGGAGAGTGTATGAATGGTGCGTACACCTGACACTTATCACATTTGCTTACAAACTCGACGCAGTCTTGCAGCACACGAGGCTAATATTATCTGGCTCTGAGGAATTTTCATGATAAGGCTCTTCCTTCGATATGACTACCACATGCTCCTTCATGGACCTCATACATTACCAATGTAGTCTCACTTTTTAATACACATCTCAACATGGGCGTTGATCTCCCCATCTTGTATAGCTTGTCGTATACTATGAGATAGCGGGTGGATATATTTTTTATCCACCTCGCTTCATTGACATCTTCGGGGAGGATCCCCTGCATCAAGTGTTGTATTATTGGTACCATCCATCCAGTTGAATGCTTAATTCCCATAGTTTCCTCATGCTCAGTGCTCGACCTTTCCAAGATTTCTTGTATCACTATTTTGTTAAGCCCCGACCCCTTAGTACTGGCAAGCCGAGCTAACAAGTCGGCATGTACATTTTCTTCTCTTAGGATATGACTGACTTCAAATTCCAAGAATGCTTTTGACAGTCCCTACACTATCTGCAGGTACTTGAGCGATGAATAGTCCTTGGTCTGATACTGTCCTCTTACATGTCCTACAATCAGCTGTGAATCAATTTTTATTGTCAGATGGGTCACTTAAACATCTTTAGCCAGTTTCATCTCTACTATTAGAGCCTCATATTCTGCTTGGTTATTGTTGACTTGGAAATTGAAACCCAATGAATATTCTAGTATGAACTCTGATCGGAAAATTAGCAAGTATACTAAACTTCCAATGTAGTAATAATGGGAAATCCCAAAGTATCGATCTCAAGGACTGCATATTACTATCGAGTTTAATTTGTGGTTCAATTAAACAAAAACTTAAAATTGGTTTTTTTGTTGGAAATTCTCACTTAACAGTAAGTAAAAATAAGCAGAAATATAAATTGTATTTTTACAGGTAAGAGTATCATTCTAGGGTAAAGTGTATAATTTTCAATGTAACAATCTTGAATCCTGATTTCTTCAACATGTTCATAATACCAATTACCAACTGTTTAGGTTAATTTCCCATAAGTCCTTAGTGGGAAAACCTTTGAACGTTCATCCTAAATCCTAAGTCCTTAGCGAATTATGATGAAATTAAGCTATTGTTTTATCAAGAGTTAACCGGTTACTATAGGGTATCCTTAATCCTAGGTGATATCTACTATAGTCTAATAGTACAAAAACCTTGACAACCGCGATCCAGCTGATTGTTAACCGTAAATAAATCTTTGTTGGTCCGACAAAGAAAGCATAAAAACCTTGTACAATCAAATTGAATATAAAAAACACATAGATTAAAGAAATTAAAATTTTAAAGTTATTTATAGAATCAAATCAATGGCACCACCGAGTATTGAGGAGTTTAGCTACTTATATTGTTCAAAGTAAGTTCAGAATAAAAATTAGACATTACAAACTACTGGTGAACTTTGATCTTCAATTGCTTCTGCTCACGAAAAATATATGTTCTCCAACAACTGCATATGCTTCAATCTTCAATTGTAGAAACTCTCCGCTGGCAAAAAGTCCCCTAATTTCTCTTTAAAACTCATATAAATAGCAAACACTCACTTAGGTCGATTGGAAATACCCAAAATTCCCCTCTGGGTCACATATATTGAAAAATTAGGAAAACACTAAAAATTAGCGTTACTGTTTATTGTACCCCAAAATTTTACCTCTCATTTTTCAAGACATGCTCATAGAGGTCCTCAATTTCTCAAGGTTGATCAAGAATTGACTAGACAAATTCTCCTCCTAAGCAATGGATTTCCAACTAGGGTTTCATTTTTCACAAATAAGTTTGGGTTTCAAAGACCTCAAGTGATTTAAATAGTTCCTAATATGTCCTCAAGAATGTCCATGCCAATTTTCATGCCTTGCATCACAAGTTTGCTCAGTCAATTGCTCAGATGACTGAAAATTAACTATATTAGGTCAAAAGTCAACTGTGGTCAACATGCAGTCAAAATTCAAGATTTTTGGTCAACATCAACATTTTTAAGTGATATTTATCATTTAATTAAGGGTTGATCATGATTCCTCAAGGAAAGTCCTCAGATCATCAAAAGTCAAGATTTGCTAAATTAGGGTTTCATAGGAAAAGTCAACTGAAATTTGACCAGACACAACTTTCACATGCTTCATCCATTTTCCCCTAAACAAAGCTCATTGTGAAGAGAATCCAATCCTCTACAACTTTGTTTTTATTCTGAAGTCCAAAAAATGCTTCATTTGAAAGATATGAGCCAATACATTACAGGTCTTTTTGAAAATCAACAAAAAGACATTTTTTGTCAAGGCAAGTTACATCAAGATAAATCCTCCAAATGAAAAAATGGTAAACATAGATATTGTAAGGTACATCTTGAGATTTCCTAAAAGTCCAATATAATGTTAAAAATATGAAAATTGAGCAAGTTATGACCAGTGCAAATTGGTGAAAATGCAAAAAAGTCAACTTTGAGCAAAAATGCATTTTTAAGTTCATAGACTTATTTTTTGAGATTAAAATATGCTTATGACTTACTCAAGGATTCCCAAATTCACCCTCACCTTGCCTTGCATTTTTCTATATTTTATTCATATTTAATTTTGTTTTTATTCAAATAAATACAAAATAAAATGCATAAAATAATAAATAAATGGTTTGGACACATAGGCTGATGTTTTAAATCAATATTGGGCCTAAAAATTCGTTCAAATACATGACATAGGTCCAGGTTAATTGTATGTTAAGAATGTCAAGAGAATAATTCAAAAAAAGCATGTTTTCAATTGGTTTGATTTTGGTTTAAACATGGTTTGATGGTTTGATTCTTGCCATACTAGTGGAGACATCCTATTCCTCTATAAATACACATCCAAGGTGCAAGAAAAAGACACATGTTTCCTATCAAATCAGCACAAAATTACTCTTCAAAAAGCTCTTCAAAATCTCTTCACAAAGCTCTCTCAAAATTCTCAAAATCGTTCAAAAATTGTGAAAATTAAAAACCTGATCTCCAGCTTTCTTCCATCCAATCTCCTGCCATATTTGCACTCCTGAGGTCCCTAGGAGTCATTTCCATTCCTCACCTTGGCCTGGAGCGCGCCCGAGTCGTCCATACAAGTTTCACCATTCGGTATAGTTTATTTAAATCTAATCTTGTTAATATGCATTTATTAATCCATTTGACGTTTGCATACATGTTTGTAGTCGTATATAGAGAAAGTTGGATGTGAAGCATGTAAGTTTTGAGACCTGGTTCATGAGATGCCACTCTCAACCTTGATCGGAAGCTTGGCTTCGAAACACAAAATTCAGATACCTTTAGCCAAAACTAACGCCAAATTTCTTTATTTACTTCTTTTTATATTTACTTTTTTCAAAATCATTTCTATTTAATCATAAAATAAAAAAAATCAACAAAATAGATTTAGGTTTTTTTTATATATAATTAAATTTAATTTGTGCAAGTTAATTAATTATATTTTGATTTATTTCAAGTAATTTAAAATCAATTAGAACTTAGATTTAATTATTTCAAATCTTTTTCTCAATAATAAAAATCCAAAAAAATGTTAGAATGAGTTTCTTTTTGATTAGTTTTAATTTCATCTTATTTATCACTCTTTTCTTTACTTAGTTAAAATTAATTTTTTTAATTTAAGTATTTTTCTTAATAAAAAATGACCAAAAAAAGTGCTAAGTATGTAGAAGTATTTTAGGGCTTACCTCGCTTTCCATATTTGCGCGTCCATTTTAAATTTCGTTCATTTTATATTGATGTATCTGCAAAAAGGTTTTAATAGTTAAATTTAGGACTTTTTACTTTTTGTTTCCCCATTTTGGACTTGTAAATTCCCCCTCCCCGAAGCCATGTAGTAGTTAGGTTTTAAATTCTGCACTTTAAATTCCTGTACATATATTAACTGTTAGATGTATGCCTAATAGGATTGTATGACAAGAATTAAAAACAAAACATTGGCAAACCTAACATCAAAGAAAAATGACTAAATACAACACACTCTCACATATACACCTCTAGGGTATCCATACTTTGGTTGCCTTCAGAATAAACAGTCACGATTCTCGAATGTAAGAGATTTTAGTGGCTACCCTTTGGTTTAAAAAGATCATAAGTTCCTCGATGAGCCTTTCGATGTTGCCTCAGTAAAATGATCTTAAAACCCTAGGGTAATTACTAAGGTATCTTACTAGTTACCTTTGTGACTGTACGATGACCCTCGATTGTCCCTCAAAACATCCAACGATAGGGCTACCTACTCACTAATAGTAGGATAGTACTGTCTAAAGGAAAAGAGGAAAAGAACAAACATTTTCGAGTAGGTAGATATTTCTTAGATGCTTGCTCAAAATAAAACAATTTTTCAAATACACAAAACTCTTTCCAAAAACATTTTCAAAACACTTTGTATACATTCTCAACAATACGAGAAACATTACAAAGTTCGCCGTGCTAAGGCGTCCTTTTAAAATACTTTCTTCAAACACACAATCACAAGGTATTTTCAAATGAGCTATCATCTAAGAGCTCGTAGATAACTACAGATGGAAAGGGTGCTAACACCTTTCCTTTCCATAATCTACCCCCTTACTCAAAAATAATCTCGAAAGGTCTTTTTCTGTTCTTTTCACCATTTCCTTTGTTGGATAAAATAAAGGTCGGTGGCGACTCTTGCTTACCGCAACATTTGTGAATACAAACGCAAAACCAGTATAAAAGTCAGTTCTCCCACTGTATTACACTATCCAACACGGCCACCTGCGTTGGCCTTTTGGTTTCTCTATTTTCTTTTTCAAGCCCCAAGGTGTGCAACACGGCCCGTGTCAGGTGACACGGCTGCCCGTGTTGCACCCCTGACTTCCATTTTTTCTTCAACTTCTCCCCGATCCTCCTTCTGACACGGCCCGTGTCAGGTGACATGACCACCCGTGCCAGGCCTCCTGTAGCATAATTTTTTCACTTCCTCTGAAACTCCTAGTTTTTCACTTTTTCGCATTGATTTGTCTCGATTTATACTTGTGAGCCTAAAACAGTAAAACACACAACCAACGCATAAAATGTAGAAGAAAGAAATGAAACGCTTGACAATATAAAGAAAAGATAACTAAAATCAAGGGAAATAAAGATGCAAAAACCACTGATCAAACTCCCCCAAACTTAAACTGTTGCTTGACCTCAAGCGACAATTACAAGAGCTCATGAAATTCACAGCACAGCAGTACTCATATGTGAAACCTCTGCTTACATTGTTTTAGAAGAAGTTCGTTCGGTGTTCACATGACGCGAAGAGTTTTTGTAAGAACCTTTTAAACATGAGCTTTCTCTCCAGATACCTCTCTAACTATGCTTTGTACTTAAGTATCTTTTCAATTTTTCTCCTTTTTCATTCGGACATTCAAATTAAGGAAATTAAAATTATGATGATCATCACATGCACAAGACTAATCAAGAGTTTTTTGTTTAGGAACCAAATAGGCAGCATTTGCTACTTTTAATCACCTATGAAAATTTACAACTTTGCAGTTATATACTTTCCTTATTTGGATGACGTTTGAGGATCAACCTCCTTTAGGCCGAATAACCGGGTGAAGGTTATCCAACTTAGCGGGTCGGTTTCCTTTTACCTCCTTTTCATCATTTGGTCTCAAATTTATTTATTGCTTTACAAACATACGTGCATATGAATCTATATTATGCTAGACTATCTAAATAAACTACTCAAGAAGTACTTCTCAGGATTCAAGTACTATGGTACAAACCTATAAGTTAGACTCGTATCACTGTCACATTGTTCCAAACTTCCTACCCTTAAATAGTCATCCCTTTATCTCTATATACTATTCTCGATCTCTTTGAAATCCAAGCTCTTGCGCAAAATAAAAATTTTCGGTCAAAATTTGGGAAAAACTTAACATGTGGTTTTTACAAAGAAAATAACATGAAACAAAAAAAATAAACCACAAAGCAAAACAGTAACCCCTCCCCCAAACTTGAACTAAATATTGGCCCCAATGTTTCAGAACAAGATTGATAAGGGCGACTCATAGAGGGTAGTGTAACACTAACTGCTGCCTCCTAGGTTTTACAAGTAATGCCCCTTTTTATTACCTGAAAACAAAACAAAACAAAAAGGAAAACTAAGTTATTAAAAGTGTGGGTTTCCTCCCACAAAGCACTACATTTAACGTCACATGGCTCGACGGTTCATCCCCTTTATTATGGGAGGTACTTCCTCTTCCACACCTTGTTGCTTGTCCTTTCCGCATCCCAGAACTCATCTAAATCAAAAGTATGAACCACTTTGTGCCTCAAGTCACTTCTAACTTCCATCTTCTCACCTCAGTGTTCCTTCTTCTTTCTCTTGTTGACTTCTTGATTGAACTTCTGAATTTTTATTGATGCCACCTGAGAGATTATGCCTGAGACTTTTTTTGGGAGTGGTTTTGAAATCTTGCTCTCTCCTTCTAGTTTGATCATACCGACTAAAGATTTATTATTTCCACCTGCACCTTTCTTCTTGATTCCTATCACCTTCAAATTTATTTCCTCATCAAATTATTTTACCCTCAGACTACTTGTCTCGATATCAAAATTGCATTGACTAGTAAGTAAAAATGGTCGACCAAGAATGATAGGAGTCTCTTCATCTTCAGGAATATCCATGATCTGGAAATCAACTTGGAATACAAAATTGTCAATTTCCACCAATACATCTTCAGCTATCCCATATGACTTCTTGATGGTGTGATCAACAAACTTCAATTTTATCCCACTCTCGCTTATCTTTTCGATACCGAACTTTTTGAAAATAGATAATGGAATTAAGCTCATACTCAAACTTGAATCAATTAGAACCCTCTTTAATTTTCTGTCTTTTATTGTAAATCGTATTTCAACTGATCTAGGATCCTTCTGCTTGATGGGAATTCTCCTCTCGAGCATGATTGCACACAGTTTCTCCTCACTGGGTACCGATCCATCTCTTGTTGATCTCTTTTTTGATAGTACCTCCTTCCTGAATTTCTGGTACAAGGGCATTTTCTCGAGTGTTTCAAAGAATGATATGTTGATCTTTAGCTTTTTGAACAATTTGAAAAATTTATCAAAGTCTTTCTCTTTTGTGTCCTTCTTTGCTACTCGAGAGGGATACAACAACTTAATAACTGGTTTAGTCTTTTCTTCAGCTGGCTTCATAGGTGACACCACTTCTTCCTATTTTTTCTTGTTGTCCCTCACTTCTAAATCTACTTCTATGATATGATCATCAAATTTCACTTCCTCGTCTTTTTCTTTAGCAACTTTCTCACTCCTTGTTGTGACAACATTAACATTCTCATGAATTTTTTGATTTCCTTGTGCTTGCAGAGATAATTGTTGTGCAATTTGTCCCATTTGAACTTCCAAAATTTTGATTGTAGTTATGGTATTTTGGTGATTGCTCCTTGTCTCATCTTGGAATTGAGAGGTGGGGGCAACCATTTTTTCAACAGTTACCTCCCATTCTGCCATTTGTGGAGCTTGTTGCTGATTTTCTTTCCAGGAGAAGTTGGGATGATTCTTCCACCCCAGATTATAGGTGTTAAAATACAGATTATTATGCTTCAAGAATTTTATCTCCTTAATTTGTTGCGGAGTTGCAAGATATTACACAATAATCAGTGGTCCACTACAAATTTCACAAACAACATTTTGTGCCTATTGAACTTGAGCTACCTGTTGAGCACCTATTTTCATTGCCTTCAACCTTTTCTCCACTTCTGCAACAATTATTTCTTCAATTCTGAGTTTTTGTTGGCTTCCAACTTCAAATCAATCACTCCCCTTGGTTTGATTGTAACCCTGTCATACAATTCCAAGTGTTCATTTGCAGCAATGACTTCAATGATCTTCTTAATACTAGTGGCTGTCATAAAGTTGTATGAGCCACTGATAGCTGTGCTAATAAGCTGCTTTGTCTTCATTCTGAGGCCATTTACAAACATATGCATTTGCTAAGTTTAATCCATATTGTGAGTGGAGCAAGCTACCAATAACCTCTTAAACCTCTTATACGCATCACCTAGTGACTCTCTTTCTTTCTGCTTAAAATTCATAATATCACATCTTTTGCAAATATAAATAGAAGCAGGAAAGTATTCATCAAGAAAAACCTTCTCCATGTATTCCCAAGTAGTAATACTCCCAGTAGGTAATGAGTAAAACCACTCTCCAGCATCTTCAGAAAGCATGAACGAAAACATTCTTAATTTCTTTGCTTCTTTAGAGTATCCCTCAATCTTCAAAGTATTGTTCATAGTAAGAAACCTTTGCAAATGCTTATTCGCATCTTCATTTATATTCCTGGTGAAAGATCTTTTCTCAAGCTATTGAGTTGTTGAAGGGTGTAGCTGAAAAATTTGCCATAATTACCGGTTGATTCACAATAGTCAACCGACCTGCTGGAGCATTTGCTCCTCCATAGTCCCCAAGAAGTCTCTCAGATGCTGGTGGATTTTCACCCATATTTTCTTCTTCCTTTTAAGACTCTGAACCTTAATAATCGGAGATAACTTCTTTTTCTGATTCCAATTTATCCCATCGAGCTCGTATGTGCCTTGCGTGCATAGTTCTTTCGATTTGCGCATCAAAAGCAAATTCAACTGAGGGCTATCCTCGCATAAAAAGGTTAGACACAAATTAGTAATAACAAAAATTAGTCGCAGAGCAAATTGTTTTTAATTGAACTCATATAAACTCTATAATTTGGCAGTCCCCGGCAACGACGCCAAAAACATGATCGGAAAATTAGAAAGTTTACTAATTTGCCAATGTAATAATAATGGGAAATCCAAAAGTATCGATCTCAAGGACTACATATTAGCATTGCGTTTAATTTGTTGTTCAATTAAACAAAAACTTAAATTGTTTTTTTTTGTTGGAAATTTTCACTTAGCAGTAAGTAAAAATAAGCAGAAATATAAATTGGTTTTTTCATAGATAAGAGTAATATGCTAGGGTAAAGTGTATAATTTTCCATGTAAAAATCTTGAATCCTAATTTCTTTAACAAGTTCATAATACCAATTACCAGCTATTTAGGTTATTTTCCCCTAAGTCCTTAGTGGGAAAACCTTTGAACATTCATCATAAATCTTAAGTCCTTAGCAAATTATGATGAAATCAAGCCTTTGTTTTATCAAGAGTTAACCGGTAACTATAGAGTATCCCTAATCCTAAGTGATATCTACTATGGTCTAATCATAAAAAAACCTTAACAACCACAATCCAACTGATTTTTAACCGTAAATCAATCTTTGTTGGTCCGACAAAGAAAGCATAACAACCTTGTACAATCAAATTGGATATGAAAAACACATAGATTAAAGAAATTCGAATTCAAAGTCGTTTACAAAATCAAATCAGGAACATCCCCTAGCATTGGGGAGTTTAGCTACTTTGTTCAAAGTAATTTCAGAATAAAAATTAGACATTACAAACTACTGGTTTGATCTTTAATTACTTCCGCTCATGAAGAGTATCTATTCTCAAACAATTGATATGCTTCAATATTCTATCATAGAAATACTCCACTGGCAAAAATTCCCCTAATTTCTCTTCAAAACACATCTAAATAGAAAACACCCACTTAGGTGGATTGGAAATACCCAAAATGCCCCTCTGGGTCACACATAGTGAAAAATCAGGAAAACACTAAAAATCAACGTCACTGGCTAACATGGCTCGTGCCGGGCAACACGGTAGCCAATGTTGGCCTTCTGGTTTCTCTATTTTCTTTGTCAAGCCCCAAGATGCGTAACACGGCCCGTGTTGCACCCCTAACTTCCACTTTTTCTTTAACTCATCCCAGGTCTTACTCCTGGCACGGCCCGTGTCAGGTGACACAACCGCCCGTGTCAGGCCTCCTGTAGCATGATTTTTACACTTCCTCTGAAGCTCTGAGTTTTTCACTTTTTCACACTGATTTATCCCAATTTATTCCTGTGAACTTAAAAATAGTAAAACACACAACCAACACATAAAATTTAGAAGAGCCAAATGAAACATTTGACAATATAAAGAAAAGATAACTAATATCAACGATAAATAAAGATACAAAAACCACTGATCAAAGTCTCCTGGTCCTTCAAGTACAATCCCAACCCCACTTCCTTTAAGGTTGGACGAGCCATCTACATGGAGAATCCATTTGCATGTACTTTATTCTGGCACAAGGGTACTCAACTCGACCAAGAAATTGGTCAGCACCTGTGAGTTAATGCTTCTCCTCGGACATTTCTACAACCCAAATGACCATTCTCCCGACCAAGTCTGGTTTCTTCAGTATCAATTTAATTGGATAATTGGTCCTTACAGTCATCGAGTGGCCCTGAAAACACTGTCTTAACTTTCATGCCATTATCACTAATGCCAATGCCAATGTTTTAGTTTTTTGAAATCGAAGCTCAGCCCCTTTCAGGACTTTGCTAATAAAGTATACCCACTTCTACCCCATCTTCTCCCTCTTGCACAAGAACAAAGCTCATGGCCCTGTCGAATACCACCAAGTACAAGATAAGGGGCACATTCTCATTTGGCCTCGTCAAAATAGGAGGAGAGAATAAAAAGCAATTCATGCCTTGAAAGGATTCTTCACACACTGTTGTCCACTCAAACTCTTCTGATTTTCTAAGGGCTGCAAAGAAATGGATTGACCTATCACCTGTACATGACAAAAAGAGAGACAAGGCGGCTAGCCTTCCTGTCAGCTGTTAGACCTCTTTCTTTTAGTATGGACTTCACATGTCTATAACCGCTTGGCACTTGTCGAGATTGGCTTCAATTCCCATGGTTCGTGAGCCTGAACCCTATGAAGTTTCCGACTTGTACCCCGAATATGCACTTATTTGTGTTTAATCTCATATCATATCTCCTTATTGACCCGAACCTCTCTGTTAGATCTACGACGTGTCGTTTCCTGGTGGTGGTTTTGACAACCATGTCGTCAATATACACCTCCAAATTTCATCCGATTTGTGTAGAAAATACTTTGTCCATTAATCTCTGGTAGGTGGCCCCTACATTTTTGAGGCCAAAGGGCATTGCCTTGTAGTAGTAATTACTCTGGTCAGTCATGAAAGACATTTTTGGCGCGTCGGACGGGCTCATGCGGATTTGGATGTACCCGGAGTAGGCATTAATAAAGCTGAGCAATCTATAACATGAAGTCTCGTTAATAAATCGATCTATTTTTGGTAGAGGGTATAGATCTTTGGGACATGCTTTATTGAGGTAACTGAAGTTGACACACATACGCCACTTTCTCGATTTCTTTTTGACCATCAACAAATTATACAATCAAGTAGGGTACTTGATCTCCTTGATGAAGCCGACGTCAAGTAGCTTCTCGACTTCTTCTTTCATAGCCTTTCTCTTCTCTTCTCCTCCTTTCTGTTTCTTCTGGGATATTGGTTTCGTATTAGGGTCCAACGCCAAATGGTGACACATGATGTTTAAATCTATTCCGGGCATATCTAAAGGTTTCCAGGCGAAAAAATTAACATTATCTTTTAATATTGTCACAATCTCTTCTTCCTCCTCCAGGGAAAGATTGGCACTGATGTATGTTATCTTGGAAGGCATTCAGTCGATCTGGAATTTTTTGGTTTCCTCACGAGGAGAAAAACTATCCTCTGGTGGGTCATCACGTGGGTCTATATTGACAATGTTGACTTTGAAATCATTTGAGTGCCCGACTTCCCCGGGCTGAATCCTTTTTTTTAGCTTTAGGCTGTCCTTTTAACATTTTCTCTCGAGCCCTTGATCGCCTTTAACCACCCCAACCCGACCATCTCCCAAAGGGTACTTCATGGTGAGGTATAGGGTGGAAAGTGCAGCTTCCATATAATTAAAAGATGGTATCCCTATGATGATGTTATAAGGAGAGGAAGCATTGAATATTAAACACGTTACCCTGACTGCTTTTGCATTTGCGTCACTTCTGAAGATAGTTAGCATTGGAAGGTGTCCCAACACTTGTACTTGTTCTTCAAAGAATCTAACCAAAGTGTTGTTGACAGGGTAATAACTCAGACGTATCAAACTTCATTCCCTTGAAAGCGTCCTAATAGAGTATGTCGGCTGAGTTCCCGGGATCTATCAACACCCTTTTTATGCCCCAGTTCCGAATTCTTACCTTAATAACCATCAGATCATTTTTATAAGCCAAAATTTCCATGACATCCTGCTTGGAGAAACTGAAAGGGTTTAAGTCTTACTCCTGACCCTTGGTTGTCTCTTTGTACACGTGCATCACAGCCCGACACACCTCTTCCTGGCCAAGCTTGTTTCTCAGCCACTGGCTAATCCGCCGGCGATGGTGTTGAGTGTATGGCGAGCCACCTTTGTTTCATGTACTTCCTCAATACCCTTCCCTTATTTTCTAGGAAGCTCCTTCCGAATTTGCATCATCTTTTTTAGGGTCTCTTTTTTCGAATTGTGCTCTAGCATCTTTCACATAGGTTAAGAGATGTTCTCTCTATATCAACGCCTTAGTTTCTTTTTACAGTTGGTGACAGTCATCGGTGTGGTGTCCCCGGAGCCGATGATAACTACACCAAGCCCTGCCATCTTTTCCCATTACGGAGTTCACCCTCTTTATACAAGGTGCTTCCACGATTAGGTTTAGATGGCCTACTTCTTGCAGGATATCACCTTTCTTGGTGTTCAATGGTGTTAGGTCCTCGTTTGGCCCGAGAGGTCGTCGACTCGGTCTTTTATTAGTTCATTCCTGTGGCCGGTTCTCAAAGCGGGGTGAGAAGACTTTTGTCTTTGCCTTGACCCTTACTCTTTTTTAGTTCTGTCAGTGTTATCTCTAGATCTCTTCTCCCAGTTACTTTCTTCACCTTTTATGTAGCACTCAACTCTAGTGATGATCTCGTCCTTGTTGGAAGCCGACTTCTGTGCTAGGGATTCATTGAACTTCTTGACTTGGAGACCGTGCTTGAATGCACCAACAAAAATTCTTGATTGGGGTGGGGGACTTAAATGGTTTCTTCGCTGAACCTAGCAAGGTACCCCCACAGAGGTTCCTGAATAATGTAGTTGTCGAGACCTTCAGGTGTTTGTTGGTCGAGAACTACTGTACCAGTTTCTTGGTTAGGTCTGAGTAGCTTTCCACAGATTATTGAGGAAGGCTCATGTACCACCTTAGAGCTATGTCTTTAAAGGTTACCTCCATAAGATTACACTTCAGCAAATCTGTAGGGCCTATTATTGCCATCTTATTGTTGATGGAGAAAACATGCTCATGTGGATTAGTTTTACCGTCATAAGATGTGAGCGATAGTGATTTTAAGTTCTAGGGGACTTGGTCATCTCATATGGCTTGAGAAAGCGGCTGTGGCTCCAGAAGATCCTCTTCTTGGTGTTTGTCTCCTTGACTTTTTAGCTGCAGAGTTTCATTCTGTTGCCTAAGGGCCTCCACCATGGCCATTAGTTGCATCGTGTCTTGGGGATCCTTTTTAGTTGACATTCTGTTGAATGTGGTTTGAGGTGTGGCCTAGTAAAGTTTTAGTGAGGCCCCACGATGGGCGCCAAATATTCTTACGTAAAAATAATAAATGAGTGGCTTCACTATAGGTATAGGGAAAGCCGCAATGAGTAGATTTCTATAGACTATTTGGGGGATTTAGAAGCTACATTGTCCCAAGATGAATGTATTGCTTATCCCTTTGTCGGGAGCCTCTATTTATAGTCTTCCTTTTATACCCTTAAGATCCCCAATCAAGGGGTGACTCTTGGACTTCATAACTGTATAATTATTGCCGTCACTATGAATGAAGGTGTTCAAAGCTATGTAATGTTGGGTTTAATGCACCAACAATCGTTACAACCTTTAATGCGCCTGGTTGCTAGTCGGTTACAAGCGGATGGACTCCTGTTACATGCCATATATGGGATGGTAGCGTAGATGGGCTCTTACCCAGATATAATGACAAAAATTCACAACCCTTCAGTCGGGTTACTCCTCGACCCAGGTTCTATTTGTTATTTCATATTTAGACACTCACTTTGTTCTCTTTCTAGACAACTTCATAACCCAGTCAGATTGATATTTCTGGGATTTATAGGTTCTTTTTCACATATTCTTCACCTTCAGAGTCTGAATAGGTGATTTTCAAACCTGTGAACTTTTCAACTAGGTTTGACTTTTCAGGGTCAAGCTTATCATCAAATCTAAGCTTTCCATTTCTTGCAAGTTCATATTCTTCCTCTCTACAACTCCATTTTTTATGGAGTTCTAGGGCAGGAGAAATCATGGAAAGGTGCCATTTTCAGAAAAAAAAATATTTTCAAAAAACTTATTTTCAAATTCACCACCATGATCACTTATGACTTTAACAATTTTAGAGTCCATCTCGTTTTGCACTTGAGAGTAGAAGATAAAGAACACATAATGAGACCCATCCTTGTATCTTAGAAACTTAACCCATGTCCATATGGCGTAGTCATTATAATGACTAAACCATAATTCTTACCATTGACAGAAGCAGTTTTCACTGGTCCAAAGAGGTCAATGTGTAAGAGTTCCAAAAGCCTAGAGGTAGACACAACATTCTTTGGTTTGAAATAAGTTTTAGAAAACTTGCCTTTTCATGTTAACATGGACTAATTGTCTATGCCATACCCATTCTCTTCATTAATAGACATGAGGCATTTAACATTTTGTTCTTTAAGATCAAAAAGTCTAGTCTTATAGATGTTGTTCTTCCTCTTGCCATTAAATATAATGATGCCATCATTCTGAATGACAACCTTATAATACTTTTGATTAAAGATAATATCATAACCATTGTCACTTAATTGACCTATGGATAACATATTATGCATTAATCCTTCAACAAGTAACAAATTAGTAATAGAAGGGAGATGACTATTACCTATTGTTCAAGAGCCTATGATCTTCCATTTCCAATCACCTCTAAAACCCACGAAGCCACCAGGGTTAAGATCCAGGCTTTGGAACATATGCCTTCTTCTCGTCATGTATCCCAATGTCCAGGAACCATGACTGGTGTTTCAACTTGGGTGCAAAGGATATCTGAAACATAAATCATCTTATCCTTAGATACCCATATTAATTTGGGTCCTTTCTTGTTAGTTTTATACCCCAATTGTTTCCCCTAATATCCTCTCATCATCTCATAACATCAATACATCAAGATCCCACATTAGGGTTGGTTCTCTATTCTACTTCATCCTATCTTTAAGTTTGCTCTTGAGGGATCACCAAACACCTTGAATTGTGTATCTTATACATGTGTATCTTATGTTGATTAACTCTTAACTAACACCAAAATATGTATATATGTTTTTTTGGATGTTTATATTGTAGGTGATTACACAACTGCATCCATCTCACCATTTAACCTAGGGTTCTGAGGGATAGTCCTTAGTCAAATGGTTGTTCAATAAAGTCCAGGAGTTTGAGCTTCAAAGCTATGTTGATGACATCATAATTCTTTGGTATAAAGAACTGTCTCAACTTCATATAAGGTCAAGCTTGTCTCAAAGAGAATGGTTGGATCCATCAAGAAGATTCATAGGTTCACGTGTTTATTTCCATGCCTTCTTCAATAAGTTTCATTGATACTTAAGCTCCATATTTGAGTGTGCTTCAAGATAACATCATTTCAAGGTCTAAATGTGATGCATCATACTCTATTTTCCAAATAAAGTTCAAAAGATTCAAGGTTGATTCAACAAGTTTGACCTAATTGAACAAGTATTTGATTCAATGATCACATGTGCATAACTCTCTCAATTTTCCATATTTTAGGTTGGTTCTTTTTTATAGGGATTCTTATCATTATCTACAACAACTTCTTTTTACATGTCAGGATCCATTGGTGCATTGAAAGTCATCAAAAGTTGAAAGGGGTTACAAGTCACTTTGGCGCCCTCTGAGTGATGTTAGGTTGACTTCCAAAGACCATATCTTTCTTATTTTTTGAGATTTTAGGTTGATTCCAAAACCATGCCTCTCTTCAAAGAGTCCTTAACAACTTCTCTTCAAGGATCTAAGGATAATTTTTCATGGAAGACCATTTAAGTTTGAAGAAGATTATAAGTCCCTTGGAAAATCCTTTGAATGCTATGATTGGACTTCAAGTGATCATAACTTGGTAAATTCTTATCACCTTGAGCTCATTATTTTTCTATCATAATATTTGGGGTCTCTACTACAACTTTGTTTCAAGGTGCAAGGCTTGAAAATATATGGAAAGTCTTTAAAGAATTGAAAAAATTACAGGTCATTTGTAGATTTCTCCAAATTGTTCAACATCTTCCAAAGACCATAACTCGTTCAATTTTTATGATTTTTTAATGATCACAATTCCACAATTCAATTTGAAGAGTCTACATCATTTCATCTTAAAGGATCAATATCAAATTTTGAGTGGAAAGTCATGTAACTTTGAAGAACATTATAGGTCATTTTGAAGATCCATACTTAGAATTTTTCAAAGTGTCAAAGATCTGTGTGTTTTTCTTGATTTCAATTGATCATAACTTTCAGCTCAGATCACCAAATGCCGCATTTCTTGGCACATTTTGAAGATGGTGATATGATCTTTCAAAAAGCTTCAAGAATCATCCCGTTGTACCCCAATTTTTGCCACTAAGATTCCTTCATCATATCATAGAAATTCAATGCAACAAAATCACATTAGTGTTGGTTCTTCCTCTTTTTCTATCTCCCATCTTTAAGTTTGCTCTTGAGGAATCTCCAAACACCTTAGTTGCGTATTTTGTATATGTGTTGTTGACTAACTTCTGATCAAAATACAAAAAATATTTGTCTTTGAATATTTGTGTTTTGTAGGTACTGAGTCAAAGCATCTGACAAATAAAGTTTTCCGGTATTATTTCCCTAAAATCTCTATTTGCAAATAAAAAAATTAAAAAATTCATTTTTTCACAAATGCAATCAATTTCTCTTAGAGTGCAATCGATTGCACAAAGTGTATTTTGCGTCATTTTTGAAAAAAAACACTAATGCAATCGATTGCACAATGTGAAAATTTGAAAAATCAGCAATTTCAAGTCGTCAATTTTGGCCCCAATTTTTCAATTTTTGAAATATATATCATTAATTCAAATTTTGGTGCCAATTTTTCATCTTTTGAAATATATATCATTAATTTAAATTTTGGTCCCAATTTTTTATTTTTTGAAAGACATATCATTAATTCAAATTTTGGCTCCAATTTTTCATTTTTTGAAAGATATATCATTAATTCAAATTTTGACTCCAAGAATCAACTACCAAACTACCACTAATCCCAAGCCTAAACTCTATAAATAGAGCCCTCATTTCATTCAAATCACAAGCTTTTGATAGCCAAACTCATTTTGCTAAGAAATCTCTCAATTCTCTCCATCTACCAAATTCACTCAAAGCTCCATTTTCAAAAAAAGTTAGTAAGCTTTGCCTTGAAGCTTACTAATCTTTGGGCTAAACCTTCATCCAAACACTTTTTCTGCATCAATTCTCTATATCCAAGCTTGAGAAATTGATTCTTGGGGCTGAATTGGAGCAAATTCTTGAAGTTGTTTTGATAATTCTCTAGATCTACCTTTGGTAAGTTGGATTATTCATCTTTCACAATGTGATCTCTTGTTGATCTTCGGGTTTGATTCATTGAGCATTTTTTTTGTGATTCCATTGGTTCTATTTTCTCATAATTTGATGGAATTTTCGTGCTCAATTGAATCCATGATCATAAGCTGTTTGATGGAAAGTTTGAACAAGAATTTGGCCTTTTAAAATGCTGTTTTTCTATTTTTAACATGGTGCAATCGGTTGCTGTAAGAGTGCAATCGATTGTCACAGAAGGATTTCACATTTTTTTGAAAAAATGCACTGATGCAATCGATTGCTTCCAGAATGCAATCGATTGTAATAGTGTCAAAATGCTTTTTCTGTCTAGTTTTGGGGCTGTTTTGATCTATCTCTCTTTTTCTACTCACTCCTTTTGATTGTTGATTTGGATTGCAATTTTAAATATCCAATTTCTCTTTAAATTTAATGGACTTTGGGTGTATATGAAGTTGGATAAATGTTCATTGATTCAAATCTACCAAAGATTGAATTATTTAATTCATTTTTGGTGCTTTGGGTTAATGATATGTTTAGTAATTTAATCCATTAAGATGAGAGATTGAATTAAAAGATGAAAGAAATTTGAGGTAGTAATCCAAATTAACTTATCACCCCCTCCATCTTCATCTTATCCCTTTCTTTTTTTATTTGTGCTACATGTTATGGGATGATTATCTCTATATCATTTATCCAAACATGAAGTACATAGATTGCTATTGACCAGCCTCAAAATAGGTGTGACTTCTACATAAGTCCCCTTATGATTGCTTAAAATAATGCTAAAATTTGTCCTGATTTGAGAAAATGATCATTCGTAGCCCAAACTTATATTTGCAAGCCCAAGTATGTTAATTTAAACCCTTTGATCTAATAACCTTGAGATTCATTGTTAGGAGTCTTTGGTTCTACAAATCCTATAATAGATCTTCATCAATTTTGGTCAACGCGGGTCACTTAAACATCATTGATCATTAAATGTCTCCTTGAGGATTCTTAAATGGATGATATACTTGACAAAAAGCAAATGAAACTTGTTGTTGAGAGACTTTGGTTCTACCAATCCTTTAATGAGTTCCAAATGCAAGTTTCAAGATGGTCATCTAACTAAGTATTAACTTCTAACAATTGACTTTATTTTATGCTTTTATTTTATACTTTTACTTTATGTGTCATTTACTTTAGCATTTACATTTCATGATGTTTTTCATCTTTTCTCACTTGAGCATTTAATTTTATGTCATTTTTATTTTGCTCGCTTGGGCTTTTTCTTTCCTTTTTAAAGATATTTCATAATCAACATGAACCATAAAAAACATTAATGATACTTGGACTATTTGGTTACTATCATTGGCATTATGGAATATTGGACTTCTTGGACTTAGGAATAGAAACCTTGGCCTATGTTGGAGACCTTGTGACCTTAATTGATATTTTGTCTAGAGATCTTGGGGTTTACCTCAAAACACTGGGTTGCTTGTTTGTTTTGTGTGCATGTTATTGTGATTACCTACTTTGTCCATAATCTAGAATTCACCCGTATACTGCTGTTACTCTGCCCAATTTTTATGAAGACTTCATACATTTAAAGTTTGGTCTTCTCGAGAGGTCTAGTATCTTTTCTTTCTTAGTTTCAATCCAAAGAATAAGAATTATATCTTGACTCATAATGTCAATTGTTGGCTTCTTGTTGGTTAGATGGTTCTTCTCCCTAACTTTTATCTTATGCTTTAGGATAATCCTTTCATCTCCTCCCATATTCTTTAATTTCAAAAATCTTCTCCCTCCTTTTGAAAACTCTTCTTGTTTCTAAACTTGAACCATTTTCATAATAAACTTGGACTTAGGTCCATGCATTTTCAAAATATTTTCATAAATAAACTTCAATCAACTTAATCATACCTTGAAATTTTTGTGAGAAGACTAAAAGTCGATCAATCTCATTCAAACCATTTTGCCATTTTGGCTTTTACTTTAAAATTTTCTCAAAAGATTGGACTCTTGTCAATCTTTGTAGTGAGGCAAACAACTATACTTCTACGATATATAGTGAAGAGAGATATTTTCCACTTGGGTGTTGAGTGAAGCATTATTGATTTTAAAATCCAAGTCATATCCTCCACTTTGAAATGATACAAATCTTCCTTTCTCATGATTGTGGGTAGTAAGTATATTTTCCACACGGACAATGACAATGATGTCTTATCTCATAAAATTAACCAACACACTTATGTTTTAAATTTTTTTAAAGGTGAATTACGAGTACCATGATCCCCTATTGCATGGAAGGTGGTATGTAGGCACTAAAGGTTCGCAACCGCGACAGGTGCAAAAACCATAAAAAAATTCTTTCCTCACCTCCACCATCTATTTTCTACAATATTTTATAGCCAAAATATATAGATTTTATAAAGAGGTTCATACGGAGTACCGTAGATGTTTAGAGTGCTAATACTTTCCCTTTGCATAACCAACCCCCTTACCTTGAATCTTTCCCCCCTCTTTTGGGTTATTATCTATTTTCCATTCCTTTAGAAACAATAAAGAGCGGTGGAGATTTTTATTTTTGATCTGTATAAGTCAAGTCAATCCAATGGCTTAGTCTTAAATATTTCTACCGTTACAGAAAAAAAATGGCGACTTCACTGGGACAGATTGACCACTTGCTGGTCCATTCCTAAGTGGGTTGAGCCTATCTTTGTATATATCTGTATATGTGATATTGTTTGTTATATGTTATATGATTGTATATATGTTAGTCTGGAATTTTCTGGTTTTTAGGGTGCTTGGTGATTTAACATAAGTCCTATACCTGGACTTGGGCAAACTTAAGATAAGACAAGCGGTATAGTCATGTTAACTTTGAGGGAGTAATCCCAAAAAAGGAGGCATGAGATCCCCCACTCAGTGGAGGCCTCTTTGACTGTAGTGTCATTTACCGAGTAATCAGGAAGACATGATGCTTTCGACCTGGGAGCCTGCTGAAACTGAGGACCGTAGAATACCTAACCCATCTTGGCATTTTAGGTGTAGTGCGGAAGCTATGACAGAGTAATCCAGAAATATTTGTCATGCGATACTATGCTCGGACGAGTTTTTCTAGAGAATATTACTAATTACCGAGTTAATCGAGAAGTTGGTAATATCCGAATGAAGGATGTAGACTCTGGGAACCTCTAAAACCTTGTTTGGCAGGTGATAACTTTTAGACCAATAACTTATGGGTAGTAACTTAGACCTCATGCTCGTGACGTCGGACCTATGAACCCTATGCTTGTGATCTTGTGTGTGATTTTTGCATCATGCATCCATGCACCCATGGGCATTGTTTTAACCAAATTTTAAGGAACTTAATACTTTTGCTTGCAAACATCACAAGTTTTGTAATTATTGATTTTGGAAAGATTACTAAGAAGTACAATGTCAAGATTCCTAATTCGAAAGAATTGAGAAAGCCTTAATCCTTGGTATCTAGTCCTTGGGACTTCAAATTCTCCTAGCTATCTTGAAGATGGATTTCTCCACGCCCTTGATCTAGTTCCTAAATCCTCTATATCGGTGATTTATTTTCCCGATTATCAGCAAAGTAGAAGAGAAGAGTGCAAGAGGATTTACTTTCCTTTAGCATTCCAAATTCAAGCTCAAGAAGATTTTATAAGACGATGTTGGATCTTAATTGGATGCAGTTCATTTGGACCTGAAGATTTAGCTTTCTCTTTCTTATGTTTAGGATTAGTGAAGTCTTGTACTCCCAATGTAATCCTTCCAATATTAATGAAATGAGTTTTTCAGTTATCCTAATTGATGTTTGCAATTCGTTTATAATGTTCCAATGTTATTTGAAAACTTGATTTTAAAAATTTTAAACAATCATATGCATTGCATATCATGCATCATTCTCACTTCTGTCTTGATTTCGAGAGTTTCCCAGAGTCTTATCATCTGCTCTTTGTCTTCAGAAGTTAAGTTATCGTGTCAGTGCAACACTCG